>JARHVA010000277.1:2387000-3085500 GCA_037957365.1 Torreya grandis | reverse complement strand
GATTATTTTATGATTCCTAAGGAAACTTTCACCGACATTTAAATAGGTCATCTGAGTATCCTTTACAAGGATCATGTTTCCCTCAATAATTGTTTTAACATGATCAATCCATTTATTGATATCCCTCACCCTTTTTACATCATTAATCCTTTCCCCTATCCTAACATTAAATCTCCCAAAACCATTGATTAGGACTGAGAGATTCACACACCATCAAACTTCTTCTATAGTGACATATCTATTTAAAAATACATGGGGATCCAAGATGGTATCCAATCAGTAGAGCATACTATTGGACTATAAATCAAACTCAATATAACAATAAATTAAAATCAAAACAAATCAAATAATCAAGAATGCCAAAAAATAACGTCCCCTAGTGAAAACCTTTTAAAGGCACTAGTAGACAATCAAAATTGAAAAAAAATCTTGAAAATCAAGAAGGAAATTGCCTTAGTGGAAACCTCTTCAAGGTGTTATTGGGCAATAAAAATTAAGTAGATCCAACACATCAAGAATAATATGTTCATGAAAACTTATTCAGGGTACCAATAGATGAACAGAGCAGCTCTACATCATTTAATTAAGACATCATTGAAATCATTATCAGAGTGATCTATAATCCTCAACTAATTCACATTGATGTTATTATCAAGCCTAAGGAGCATAAAAGTTTTGTGGTCCTCTTGAGAGAATCTTAAATGTCTTTTTAACATCCAAAATCATGTCATGTAAAGTATAATTGGAACATCTATAATCAACAATGGTGTGTGTAACTGTTAGTCCCAATTTTCAATCTTCTAATAGTTATACATCCTTCCATGATCCTATCATCCCTCCAAATCCGATACACTACCATAAAATAATATCCTTAATCTAATCATTATCCTACTTTACCCTCCCTAGTAGCATTATTTTTTATAGGGGATACAAAGACCCTTGGTTGAGATGTCCAAAGAAAGCTAAATCAATAATCAATGAAGATCACAATGACATCAATAGAGAGCACATAAACAACATGATCCTAATGATAAAGCTATCTAGAACCGATATCGGTTAAATATCTAAGGTTTTAGCATCAATCATATTGAATGCCTCTAATTTTATATACTAAAATACCTATCATATAAAACCTCAATCTTGTATACTTGACAAATACCTATCAGGGCTCTACCCTTTAATTTTGGACCTTCCTGTTGACAAAAGGCTTGCATTCACCATCTCACTATGTCTAATTATTTTTCTTATGGTATGAACATATCATTTTTTATGACACAGATCTCCTGAATTGTATAAAAATTCTAAAATACGATATATATCCTTCACTGTCAATTTTAGATCCTCAACAACTTCCTAACTTGTCGGATACTTGCGTCTCACACAGGGAAACTTGCATTGACGTAAATGTCTAGATTCTTATCTTGTGTCTATTCCTTGAAAGTCATATAATTTGAAAATATTTTTAATCCTATGGGTTGGTCTATTTGTCTTATTGAACCCTACTTTGAGCTATTTTTAAAAGGTATGGTATAAATACAAATCTTACTCATTATTCATCTAGTAAATATTAAGCAATCACTTATTCAAGCTCACTCAATCAATTGTACAATTGACTTCTACTACTCTATTCTTCCTTATTTTCATATTAGTCATAGGAGGAGTCATATTACACATCTAAAGTACTCAAAGAACAACCCATGAGTAGTATTTATCAAGTTATAAGCTAGATCATTACATGCATTTGCATATAGTATATTGATCCCTTGTGCACCCACAAGCCAACACCTAGGGGAGAACTAAATAAGTCTAAAGCCCTCCTTGGAGTATTGGTTATGTAGGTAGGACTCATTGATATATGGTTACTTGAGGTCATCTTAACACCATAAGCCTAGTAATCCATCTTTGGAAAATTACAAAGACCTAAGGTGAAGACCTAGGGTTTAATCTACATACAATTATTGAAACCCTTTTCACACAAATGAAAGACATTAATAATAAAGATAAAAAAATCCAAAAGGCTCTAGATGGTCACTTCACAATAAAGTGAATATTTTTTACATGACAATTACATAGATATCAAGATAGAAGCATTGACGTGTCTCAAAAATGACATAAGTGTCCAAGCCTCTAGAAATAATATATCTAGAATTCAATAATTGGATCTTGATCTTGTCCCTATATGTTTTTACCTCTATAATTATTATATCCACCTACACATTTGAAGATAAATTAAGTATTATATCTTCTTCATGTTTATGTAATCAAACTACTATTTTGAGTGTACTTTATATATTTAACATAACTCAATACTTTAATTCAAAATATTGATTTATCTAAGTTTTCAATTAATTAACCTACTCTATAATATTTTTATTTAACCTTATGCATAAGATATTCTACCTCCTTAACCCTTAAAATCACATATTTAAAATGGGTTAAACATTTGGTGAACCCAACCACTATGTATTTGATAAAATAAATAAAATATAAAATATGTATACAATATAGATTGGATCTAGATGAATACACAATAGAAAAGAGTAGACATAATTGACATAGTACATAAGAATTTAAAATGAAATTTTTTTAAAGAGGTAAAAAAATTATGAAGATGATATTCAATAATTGAAAAACTCTGCACCCCAATAAAAATCCTTCCCTTATCACTTATTCACATAAGCCTTCACAGAACCTTTATAAATATTTATCACATGCAAATATTAAATTCATCGAGTGTATTTCCATGAATATGAATTAACTAATAGGGATAAACCATATTTTATAATGAATTTTAAAGGAAGATGACCGTTGTGAATAATGGGTCCAACCATTTCGAATAGTCATGAAATAAAATATTGGTAAATACTAAATAATTATAATAATGTTATTTATTTTTATGAGGTTTTCACATGTTAATAAATAATAATATATTATTATTATTATTTAATAAATCATCAATATAGACTAAGGGTTAAATAATCATCACTTAGTCATTAAATGTTCTAACACTTCCTCTTAATTTTAAGTGGAGATAAATGTCATAGTCACCTTAATACATGAATTATACTATGTATACAATTGAAGGATTTAAAAAAAATTATCATGTCAAACATCAATTTTTGAAATTAAAAAAAAAAAATTATAATCCATAAACTACTATAAAGTAAGTCTAAGCTATCATGATCGTGATACTACATCTCACAGTTTCTCAAGAATAATCATTTAAGCATATTTAGAGCCTTTTCCAACATAAAAACCTTAATTAAAATGTATAATTTTATATATTATGGTATAAAAGTAAAACTTTTGTTAAGGTGTGGAGCTAAAAGCTTCACCAAATGAGCGAGTTTGCAAGTTGCAGGATTTACACAGTCACTGGCGTCGGTCAGGAGCGACCGACGTCGGTCAGGAGTCGACTAAGAGACGTTGGTGTCAGTCATGGATCAGTCGACGTCGATCACAGGCAGACAGAAAGAGACTGATGTCGGTCACCTGTGCGTCTAGAATGCTATTTTCGTGGACAAAACATAATGTTTGCATGATAGGATTAAGTGTTAGTCTTAAGTTCACACCTCTATCTTTAGTAAGACTATTTTGAGCCCTTGATTAGGAGGTGCATATAATGGTTGTAGTTGTATGCTCATGTTTCCTAATTATTATATAATAGGATTAGATCTTCATAGCTTATGGATTTTGGAATTAGACAGTACAATTGTATATGTGTATCAATCTAGGTTGTTGGAATTGATTGTAATTGAGAGAGAGAGCTCTTGAGGGAAAGAGATCTGAAAAGAGATCTATACATCTGAGAGAGGTGTGGAAGAAAAGAAGTTTCTTCAATTGTATTCTTTCTGTAAAGAGTTTAATACAAGTTTTCAGGGTGGTTTCTTGTATCTCTTATTTTTTGCTATTTTTTATTCTAGTTACTTATCTTTCTGGTTTAATTTTGCATTTAATTGCTTTCACATTGTAATCAACATTGTTGGTTGATCCCCAACAAGTGGTATCATAGCTCAGGTTGACTAACAGGTGTTTCAGATCTGGTTAGTGTGTATTGATTACAGGTTACTCACAGGGATTTCTATTTGAGTGGAAGAAAGCAATGGCAGAAGAAAGTAAACTGAAAATAAAGAAGTTTAATGGCAAGAATTATCAACATTGGAGAATGAAGATAGAAGATTATCTGTATCAGAAAGATCTATACTTACTGTTAGGTGGGGTTTTAAAGAAGCCCAAAGACATGGATGATGAAGAATGGAAAGTTTTTGATAGAAAGGCTCTTGGATCTATAAGATTGAGTTTGGCATCTACTGTGATATCTAATTTATCACAGGGAAAGACAATGGTAGAGTTGATGACTACTTTAACAAATTTATATGAAAAATCCTCGGCTTCAAATAAGGTATATCTTATGAAGCAGTTATTTAATTTGCAAATGTAGGAAGGTGGATCTGTGTCTAATCATCTAAATGATTTCCATGGAATTGTAAATCAATTAAATTCAGTTAAAATAGTGTTTGACAATGAAATTAAAGCTCTATTACTATTATGTTCTTTGCCTGAAAGCTGGCATAGCTTGGTAATGGCAGTGAATAATACTGCATCTGCTTCAAATATTTAAAAAGTAGAGGATGTTGTTAGTGTAATCTTGAATGAAGAAATTCGTAGGAAAATCACAAAGGAAACATCAGAGAACGCTTTAAGTTTTGAGAGTAGGGGAAGGCAAAAAGAGAAGAGCAAAAAAGGGAGATCAAGGTCTAAGTCAAAGGTGAGAGGTAGATCCAAATTCAGAAATGGCAGGAAGCCACAATGTTGGAATTGTAGAAAGATAGGGCACATAAGCAAATATTGCTGGTCAAAGCCTAAAGAAGACAATCAGCATGAAGGTAAAGAAGAAGCAAAAGTTACAGGTATTGCACAAGATGCTCTTATATTCTCTTTGTATAATAATATAGAATCTTGGGTGTTAGATTCTGGTGCCTCTTTTCATGCTACCCCTAATAGAGAATATTTTAGTGACTATGTCCATGGAGATTTTGGAATAGTTTATTTAGGGGATGATGAGCCTTGTAAAATTGTTGGTAAAGGAAAAGTGAAGCTGAAAATGTAGAATGGCAACACATGGGTGTTGAGAGATGTCATGCATGTTCCCAGCCTGAAAAAGAAGTTGATTTTTGCAGGAAAGTTAGGGGATGAGGGTTGTACAATAACTCTCACAGTTGAATCTTGAAAGGTGACCAAGGGTGCACTTGTATTAGCCAGAGGTAATAGAGTAGGTACTCTCTATTTATGTAATTGTATTATTGATATTTCTCTTTCTGTATTATCTACTTCAGATGTGGATGTAAAGTTGTGGCACTCTAGGCTCAACCACATGAGTGAGAAGGGAATGTCCATTCTTAAGTCAAAAGGTAAGCTTTCAGATTTGAAAAGCATAGATCTAGATTTTTGTGAGCACTGTGTTTTTGAGAAATAAAAGAGAGTGAGTTTTTTCAAGACTAGATCAACAAAGAAGAAGTACAAATTGTAGCTTGTTCACGCAGACGTGTGGGGACTAGCTCAGGTTGCTTTTATTGGAGGATCACAGTAATTTGTCTCTTTCATTGATGATGCTACAAGAAAGGTATGGGTCTATTGCATAAGGAAGAAATATGATGTTTTTGACACTTTTAAGATTTGGAAATCTATGGTTGAGAATAAAATAAGCAGGAGATTGAAGTGCCTGAGATCTAACAATGGTGGTGAGTTCTGTAGCTACAAGTTCAACTGGTATTGTTATATGCATGGAATACGTAGGCAAAAGATGGTTCCAAAGACACCTCAGCAAAATGGAGTTGCTGAAAGGATGAACAAAACAGTAATAGAGCGTGCAAGGTGTATGAGATTGCATGTTGGTTTGCCCTTAGAGTTTTGGGTAGAAGCTGTGGATACTGTAGTGTACCTGATTAATAGAGGATCCTCTACAGGTCTAGATAGTGGAATCCCAGAAGAGGCATGGACAGGTAAAAAAGTAGATCTCTCATTTCTCAAAGTTTTTGGTTGTGAAGCCTTTGTGCACATTGATAAGGAAAATAGAAAGAAGCTAGGTGCTAAGTCTATGAGGTGCACATTTATTGGTTATGGCTTTGATGATTTTAGATTCAGATTTTGGAATCTAAGAATTAACAAAATAACTAGGAGTTGTGATGTTATTTTCAATGAAAAAGTGATGTATAGTGATTAGCTCAAGAAGCTGAATCAATCTGGGCAGAGCAATGGAGAATTGGACGAGGTGACGGTCCAAAATGAGCTCATGAGAAAAATTAATCACAGACAGAAAAACACAGAGACCGATGTCGGTCAGGCAGGAACCGACGTCGACAATACAAAAATAGATGTCGATCATACAGTGACTGACGTCGGTCAGGTAGGAACTAACGTCGGTCAGGGAGAACCGATGTCGGTCAGTAACAGGCCTAGAGGTGATTGAGGTCGGTCACTGTCAGAGAATTTGGGCAGACAGCGTGTTATGAATGAGTCTCAGACGCCCATCAGGAGGTCAAAAAGGGTAAGTAAACCTCTAATTTGATATTCCCTTTCATTATTCTATTTATTGCTAACTGATGGTGGAGAACTAGAGATTTTTGATGAAGCAATACAGGTGGAATCTAAGAATCAGTGGGAGCTAGGCATGAATGAGGAAATTGATTCTTTGAGAGAGAACCAAATGTGGGATTTAGTTGAATTGCCAGCGGAAAAAAAGACACTAAAGAACAGATGGATCTACAGATTGAAGGAAGGTGAGAATGGACAGATGAGATATAAGGCCAGGTTGGTAGTGAAAAGATTTGTACAGAAACTAGGTATTGATTTTGGTGAGATTTTTTCTCTTGTAGTTAAAATGACTTCTATACGAACTGTATTGTCTTTAGTTGCTATTGAGGATTTGCATCTTGAGTAGCTTGATGTTAAGACATCATTTCTTCATGGAGATTTGGATGAAGAAATATATATGGATCAGTCGGAAAGATTTGAGGTCAAAGGTAAGGAGAAGTTAGTGTGCAGATTGAAGAAAAGCTTGTATGACCTCAAGCAAGCTCCTAGACAGTGGTATTTGAGATTTGATAGGTTTATGACTGAGCATGGCTACAGTAGATATCAATCTGACCATTGTGTGTATTTTAAGAGATTGGATAATGGTAGATATATTATTTTGTTTTTGTATGTAGATGATATGCTGGTTGCAATATCACACATGCAAGATATCTCTGAGCTTAAGGTGAAATTAGCTCACACATTTGCCATGAAAGATTTGGGAGCAACAAAGAAAATCCTTGGCATGAGTATTAAGAGAGACAATAAAAATCATAGGTTAATTTTTTTTCAAGAGGATTATGTGAACAAGGTGTTGAAACGGTTCAATATGCAAGATGCAAAACCAGTAAGCACACCTTTGGCTGGACATTTTAACTTGAGTAAAGAATAATGTCTTAATTCACATGATGAGGTAGAGTATATGAGTAGAGTTTCATATGCTTCCACAGTAGGGAGTTTAATGTATGCAATGGTATGTACTAGACCGGATATTGCCCAAGCAGTAGGAGTTGTAAGTAAGTATATGGTCAATCCAGGAAAAGAACATTGAAAAGCAGTTTAGTGGATCCTTAGATATCTGAGAGGGACCAGTAGTAGGCATTTGTGCTATGGAGGTTCAGATACTTTTATACATGGTTATGTAGATTCAGATATGGCAAGTGATTTGGATGGCAGAAAGAGCACCACAAGATATGTTTTCACTGTTGGTGGAACGGCGGTTAGCTGAATATCAAAGTTGCAGAAGGTTGTTGCCTTGTCAACTACAGAAGTAGAATATATTACAGTCACAGAGGCTAGCAAAGAGATGATATGGATGACATGATTCATGGAAGAGCTAGGAAAGGAGCAAGAGAGTTGCAAATTATACAATGATAGTTAGAGTGCAATTCATTTGGCTAAGAATTCAGTCTTTCATTCAAGAACAAAGCATATACAGCTTAGGTACCACTTCATTAGACAGGTATTGGAGGATGGTGAGTTGAAACTAGAAAATATCCATACAGATAAGAACCCTACTGATATGTTAATGAAGCCTGTAACAAAGGAGAAGTTGAATCTTCATTCAACTTTTGTTGGTCTTCATGATTGAGTTTGAAGATGGAGGAGCTAGAAGATGTTGTTGTACAGGTACTGGTGTAGCTGTTTATCTCCAAGTGAGAGATTGTTAAGGTGTGGAGCTAAAAGCTTAACCAAATGAGCTAGTTTATAAGTTGTAGGATTTACACAGTCACTGGCATCGGTCAGGAGCGACCGACGTCAGTCAGGAGTCAACTAAGAGATGTCGGCGTCAGTCATGGATCGGTCGACGTCGGTCACAGGCAGTCAGGAAGGGACCGATGTCAGTCACCTGTGCATCTAGAATGCTATTTTCGTGGACAGAACAAAATGTTTACATGATAGGATTAAGTGTTAGTCTTAAGTCCGCATCTCTATCTTTAGTAAGACTGTTTTGAGCCCTTGATTAGGAGGTGCATCTAATGGCTATAGTTGTATGCTCATGTTTCCTAATTATTATATAATAGGATTAGATCTTCATAGCTTATGGATTTTGGAATTGGACAGTACAATTGTATATGTATATTAATTCAGGTTGTTGGAATTGATTGTAATTGAGAGAGAGAGAGCTCTTGAGGGAAAGAGATCTGGAAAGAGATCTGTACATCTGAGAGAGGTGTGGAAGAAAAGAAGTTTTTTCAATTGTATTTCTTCTGTAAAGAGTTTAATACAATTTTTCAGGGTGGTTTCTTGTATCTCTTATTGTTTGTTGTTTTCTGATTCTAGTTACTTATCTTTCTAGTTTAATTTCGCATTTAATTGCTTTCACATTGTAATCAACATTGTTGGTTGATCCCCAACAACTTTCACACAAATTTTACTTAAATCACATAAATTTCACATAAAGTTTATAATATTTTACAATGATAATAAGTATAGATAAGAATAAAGAACACATGGTTGTTACGAAGTGGCATTATCATGCACACTCTCCTTAATGGCAACTCCAAAAGACCTAGCATTACACAAAATTGACAAAATCTGATAGCACCAAGTGGTTTTGTGAAGATATTTTTTATTTATTCGTAAGATAGATTTGTTGATAAATATCACCATTGAAGACTTTATATCGAATAAAATAAAAATGAACTTCAATATGTCTAGTTATTTAGTGTTAAACTAAATTTTTTTCAGAGCTATACAACTTTAGTTATCACAATGAAGGATGGTACTATGAAAAATATTCAAATGAATTTCTCTCAATAACTTTTGCATCCATATGACTTATTTGACAAATTTTATAACACTTATGTACTCTATTTTAGTAGAAGAGATAAAGACAGTAGGTTGATTCTTATTTCTCTAAGTGATAGCACCTACATCAAACTTAAACACATATCTAGAAATAGATTTATGATCTATAATATTACTAGCATGGTCAGCATCATAATAACCATATAATTTAGCATTATTAATGGAAAAATAAAATAGATCAAAATTAATTTTTTTTTATACAATAAAGAATTCGTTTAACTAATTTTTAATTATCTAAATATGGATCCTACATAAATCTAGAAGCAACACCAATAACATATGAAATATCTAGCTTAGTAATATTTAGATAAATTAAACTACCAACAAACTATTTATATAAAGTAGTCTTAGATTTTTTTTATATAGATTTAACATCAAGTTTAACACTAACTTTAATAGTAGTGATAGATTGATAATCAAACATGTTAAACTTAACAAGAAGATCATATACATATTAAGATTGTGATACAATAATTAAATTTTTATCTTCAAATTTAATCATTTTTAAAAAATAAAATAGATTACCTAAATCAATCATTTAAAATATTTGACTTAGTTTATTCTTATATTTATGAATTAAACTAGTTAGATTGTCAATAATCGACAAATCAACATATAATACAATTAGAAATAAATGACCATTTTCAACTTTAACAAATAGATCATTATTTGAATAGCAGTAAAAAAAATTAATTTAAAAAAATAATAATAATTTTAAAATATTAAACTCGAGGAGCGTGTTTTAAACCATACAAAAAAAAATTTAACTTGCATACATAATGTTCTCTGTTAAGATCAGTGAAACTTTTACGCCGAGTTGCATAAATTTTTTCTTCTAAATCACTATTTATAAATGCATTCTTGACATATATTTGGTGGATAACCCAACTATTTTGGGTTTTAAGAGAAATAATAAGTCTAACAGTACTCATTTTTTTATAAGAGTAAAGGTTTCAACATAGTCAATCTTGAATTTTTGAGTAAATCTATGAATAACTAATTTAGCTTTAAACTTATTAGTTTTATCAATTAAATTATATTTGATTTTATAAAGCTACCTATAACTGACAATATGCATTTTAAACGGAGAAAGAACAAGATCTCAAGTCTGATTTTTAATTAACATATTATATTCAACTTGTATAGCAATATTTCATCTATTATCTTGATTGAATTTCTCAAATAATTGAAGTTCACATTCATACATAGTCATTAAAACATGATAATAATGTTGACTTCTAGTTAATTTATTAAGATTATCAATATTAGAATAATTAATTAGGGATTATGTCTATTTAGTCATGAAACTTAGGAGGTTTCAAAGACTCTAAGTTATTCATAACTAGATCAACTTCTTTAAGGGTATTTATTTCATCACAAAGAGAAACATGAGAGTCAAGTTCATAAACAAAAGAACATTGATAAAGATCCATAGAGGGCTCATAAAAATATTTTTAAAGAATAAGAACATTCTTATTCTTAATAATCTAATGTTTAGATGGATAATACACTCTTAAACCTTTTGTCTTACCTCCATAACCTACAAAAATGCAAGAATAAGAAGTGAGATTGAGCTTCTTTCTTTTAACTTTAAGAATAAAGATATAAATATTATTATCAAAGATCCTTAGATGTGTCATATTAGGTTTATTTTTAGACACATTTTTAAAGTGTTAAAAAGATGCAAAGCTTTGGTAAGGAATCTATTCATAATATGAACAATAATATTTATGGCTTTGACCCATAAAAATTTAAGAATATTTGTAAATTTCAATATTGCTCTAACTATTTTTATGATGGTGTGGTTTTTATTTTTACCAATATCATTTTGTTGAGAGGAATAAGGAGTTTTTGATTCTCTTTGAATACCACAACTAATACAAAAAGAATCAAACTCTTTACTAACATATTCATCATCATTATCAGTTCTTAATCTCTTAATAAAAAAATCAGATGTATTTTTAACATAAATTTTAAATTATTTAAACTTATAAAAAATATTATATTTCTTTTTAATGAAATAAGATCAAATCATTATAGTATAATCATCAATAAAATTAATAGTATACAAAGAACCATTAAGAGATACAACTTCAATAGGTCCCACAACATCACTATGAATCAATTCTAAAAGATGTGAAAAATTTGCATCAAAATTATTATGAAAGGGATTAATATGTTGCTTACCACATAAACAACCTTCACAAATTTTATGATGAGAGGGATTAAAGAAAATTCAAAAACAAGATTATTTGCATACATATCATGTAAACTTTTAAAATTAACATGTCTTAATTTTTTATGTTATAACTGAGATTCATTCTTATTATGTTATGAAAGTAAACATACAAAAAGAGAAAAGATACATAAATCATTTTTTTGAATACCTTTAACAATTAAGGAATCAAATTTATTTCTAATAAACCACTATCTTTAAGCAATGTTATAATGAAATTATTATTTGTAAGTTGAGAACAAGATAGCAAATTCTTTTTAAACTTAGGTATATAGAAAACATCATTAATAATAATATTTTATTTTTATTTTTATTTTGTTTAGTTGCTTCTAAAAAAGAATTATCTCTTAAGTAAATTATATCAGAGATATCTCTAAAATCACATAAAATATTAGATAAGTATGTCATATAGTGCAATGCACCGCTATCTAAAATTCATTCATTTTCATTTAAAGCACATAAAGCAATATATAGAGCAATAACATTTGAATCTCGATTGTTATTCTGATTAAGGTTTTGATTCTTTTACTTGTTTTGATTAGATCTCTTCCCTTTGTTATTTTTAAAAGTTTGATTATTGTTTTTATCTTTATTTTTATAACAGATTTTCCTTTTATTACCAAATTTATCACATAGATTAAATTTTTATTAAACTTAGGTGTATGATTATTATTATCAGATTTTTTATTTTTGTATTTGATTTTAGTAGTTTTAATTAGATTTTTAGTTTTTAATGTTATCAAAAATATTATTAAGAGTGAGAAGTGTCTAAGTGGCATTCTTCTTATAATCAAAATTGGTCATCACTTGTTCTTCTTGAATCAGAAGAGCAGACAAGGTGGTAAGGTTAGTGATATCTTGCTCAGTTTGATACTTAGAATTTAAAATTGAAATAAAAATTTTAAACGTTTTATGAATATTTAATTGAACGATAAAATAAAGCACATCCATCCAAATAAATTTTAATTTTTTTAATTTTATCAATAAAATTCATAACTTTCGCATCACCTTTCATAAGTGTAGTTAGCAATTCAAGTATTAACTTAATAATATTTAAGAGATGAGTGCCCTCATACATGGATTCAAAGAGTTTTCAAGCATCATTAGGAGACTCTTGATTCTCAATATGAAAAAAAAATAATACTTAACACTCCGCAAGATAATGGGCATGACTTCTTATAATTTCTATTGAAATGTATTGGTAAGCTCAGGGGTCACATGTCATCCAAAAGGAGATTTTTCAATCCCAATGACAATATTTCATAATTTGGGAGACATAAATGAATTTTTCATATATTAAGTATTTTCATTAAACATTTAAAATTTATCTAAAGAAAAATGAGGCGAAGCCATAACTTCCTTTTAAACAAGACAGTAAACAAATGTTTAAAAAAAACTATTTTAAATAAATTTTTGAACTATTTTAAAAATAAACTTAATTGCCCATGCAACTATAATTAATTACATAATTTATATGTTAAACAATACAAAAAATTGAGTTAAAGTTGTAATAATATATATGTTAAAAGAGTCGCACTCAAAATGATCACTTAAACACTATTATTAAAAAAGTTGTAAACAAAATAATAGAGACTTAAAAGCACAAAAATAGATCACTCAAATGCATCTAGAACGTGTTAAAATTTAGAGATCAATTGGTTATATAACTATGTCAAAATATTATTCACTAGGTTGAAAGTTGAACTAGATGACAAGTCAAGGGTTTAGTAAAGCTGGTACGTGAACTAAAAATAGATTTCAAATTAAACTAAATTTGAATTTTTTATTTACCAAGTCAAAAATGATTGAATAATGAGGTTTTGAACTTGGGGCCTCCTTAGTTGTAATATCTAACAAAAAGATAAACCACCAACTCTTCTAGGAAATGTTTCAAAATAACACATACACTAATCTATATTTAGATTTTTTATTTTATGATTTTCATTAAGATATATATAAATAAATATACTATGTGCATGTAAATAACATAAGTGAAAAAAATTTAAAAAATTAACTTTTTGGTAATTTTTTCTTTTTTAAAGGTGAGACTCGAGATTTGAAAAAAAAATTAATAAAAAATTTATTTTTTAAATACTTTTTCAAAATTATATGAATTTTAAAAAAATACTCCCTTGTAAAATTTTAAGAGTTCAGATCTCCTTGTGCAAGTCTCAATTTTTTTTTTAAATTTAGCAATCCTCCTATTTTTGTCTGATAAACACAATTAGACCCTCAAAATAGAATTTTTGATGAAGAATTCAATATTTTGAATTGCTCAAAGCTGAAGTATGGCACCCTTGTAAATACTTGGGAGAGCCTCAAAACTTGTACATGGACTCAAAAATCTTTAAATTTATTTCAATCTTCTGGAATCTTTTTTAACAATGAAAAATTTTAAAAAATTGAATTTTGACTAAAAATTAAAATTTTAAGTTTTTCTAGGTTAGTTATGGTGCCTTAAGCTCAGATAAATAATTTTTTTGTTTGAAAAAACTTTGAATTTTTAAAGAAATAATATTTTTAATCACCGAATCATCTCATGGCTCTAATTCCATGATAAAATCAATAGGATATAAAATATAGATTGGATCTAAATGAATAAATGATAGTAAAGAGTACATAGAATTGACATAGTACACAAAAATTTATAGTAGGAAAACTATCAAGAGGTAAAAACCCACAAAGATAATATTCAATAATTGAGAAACTCTGCACCCCAATACAATTTTTTCCTTCTCACTTCTTCACATAAACCTTCACAGAAGCTTCGTAAATATTTTCTACATACAAATATTAAAGTCATCAAGTGTATTTATGTGATATGAATTAACCAATAAGGGTAAACCTTATTTTATAGTGAATTTTGAAGAGAGGTGACCATTGTGAATAACGGGTCCAACCATCCCAAAGAGTCATTAAATAAAATATTGGTAACTATTAAATAATTATAATAATGTTATTTATTTTCATGAGATTTTAACCTTGTATTAATAAATAATATATTATTATTATTTAATAAATCACCAATATAAACTAAGGGTTAAATAATCACCACTTGATCATAAAAGGTTATAACAGTATTCTCATGTAACTCATAGCTTGTTTTAGGGTTTTCAATCTTTTAAAGTTTCTGATTTTAGTAATTTGTAGATCTATTTTTTTCAATTTCTTTTGGCACCTTTATTTGCATTTATCAAATATAAAAATTGTTATGAAAGATCATTTCAAAATGGAAGATAAAAAATCCTTAGTAAATCATCTAAATACAAATAAATAATTTATTAATAAATTCTTACATGTTACCAAAAAAAATAACCATGCTAAGGCTAGTGCATCCACATTTAATAATGGTGAATTCTTAGATGACACAACTATTACCACATCCTCCATGGTAACAATTAATATTTCACCCAACTACTATTTAAATGCCTACATAAACACAAGTGGTGTTTTCATCTGATTTGGTTATTGCTAAAATCTCAAATTTTAATCCCAATGGGTCTACAGTGAAAACTCTTCTTTAAATTATCAAAATTGTGGAATCTAAGGTTACCAAAATTAAACAAAATGTTTTGAAATCAATTCACACTATTGTTTCACAAGATGTATTACATAATCCTATAGCACCTGAGATAGGTTTGCACATTTTTTCAACTAATTTTTATGCACTCAAGTTTACATTTTATGATGTCAAGGGTGATCTTGAACATCTCTAATCTTTCTATGAAGCATGCCTTGATTATGTTTCAAATGATAAAATTTTGACCAAAATATTTCCAAAGAGACTAAAGGATTATGATTTAATATGCTTCTATCACTTACTAATCCAAATATTGAAAACATTTAAACCCCTAAGAGATTAATTTATAGCACATTTATCTATCACCATCACTGAAAAGATGTCATGAAAACATTACTAAGATCAAACAAGGAATCAATGAACATATTTTGAGATACAAAACAATGTCAGCTAAAATGACAAATTCAATGAAAGATAAATAAATTCAAAAAATATTTAAGTAAAGTTTGTTTTCCCCATTACATGATTCCATAGTTTTTAAGAAGTTCAAATCTTTTGGTGACTTATGATATATTGTTCAAAAACATGAAATGAAACTTATTTCTTTAAACAAGCTTATGTAACAAACACATTGACTACATCTACTACCAAGTTTCATATGAAACCAAGATATAAGGTAAAACTTATAAAACTTAAAATAGAAACAACCAAAATGGTTAATGTAGTGTCAAAACAACCTAATCAATTCATCTTATCTAATGCACCTAAGAGACAATTTATACAATTACCTGTGTTTCTAGATTAGATTACCTCTACCAAAAGGATATGATGTCAATGAAAATTATGACTATCACCAAGGCCTTGGGCATTCCAAAAATAGATTTTATACTTTGAAACATAAGATCTAATATATTCTTGATAATCAATAGATTACCTTTGATGATCCCCCTAAGGATTCAAGTTCACAACCTAATGGCCATCAAAAGTAGAAGATATTTAACAGTTCATTGCAAAATTATTCTAAGAAAGATTCAAAAGTAAAAGTGGCATATAATTCACATCCTCCTTTATCACATTATGGGCACCCATTATATGTGATTATTGGCACTTATACACACACATTACCTCTTATGGTTTAGAGACCTATTTCATTTGATGATAGTGAAATTGTAGATGATGACTCAAATATTCATTCATTATTTATTTGAGAATACCTTGATCTTCAGCTTATACATATTTTTATGATTGATAATGGTGCTAGTGAGAATGTATGTACCATGATGTTACTTACACATTTGAGACACATGATGATTTATACCCTTCGATTAAAATGGTTAAATGATTTGATGAGACATCACAACATGATATTAGTGAGATTGATTTACCTTTATAGGTTGGTCTAGCACATGTTATTACTACCTTTTTAGTTATATCATATACGAGAGTATTTTATATGTTATTGAGATGATCTTTGATACATAAACTCTATGCACTACCTTCCACAATGCATGGGTGTATTAAATACATTCATATCAATAGGATAAATAATTGTTTTTAGAAATTCATATGAATATCCAATTGAATAAGTGAAGTTTATTCCTAGACAATTAATTATACAACGTACTAAGGTTAATCATCTGCAAAAAGGTAAGCAACATGAAATCTCATTTCTTAGGCAACTCATACTTAAGAGACTATTGCACTAGAGATACATTTTTCATAAAATTATCATCTACACCTACACAGTCTACCTAGTTGCTAAGAGCAAATAAAAATGTTCCATTTACAGCTACACTAAAAAACCAAAAAAAGTAAATAGTGCATTACATGAACCCCTAATCCTTCTATTACCTCTTCACAACAACATAGTCATATGAGACATGCAGAATACCCTAGATTCTATAGTTCCAGATATGACACCTACACATGCTCCTTAGAAGTATCACAAGTTTGACGTACCATATTATGAGTGTGGAGCTAACTATAAGCATCCCTTAGATGGGATCATAGGTTAGACCTTTTTCATTTTCAAATATTTTAAAAATTAAAAATATTTAAATATTCAAAAAAATATAAAAACATTCAAATAAATAAAAAATATTTGGCATTCACATATTTATTATCTCCTTGACATCTATGTTATTTAATTTGTGTTAATAGTTAACATATAATTTATATACACAGATGTTTCATGCATACTTGAGTGTGATACAGGCTTACACCAAACCCATGATATTTACACATACAAATGTTGGACCTTTTCTCTTCTCACATGGCATACTACACTGAAGACATCTACTTATTTGATCATAATTGATATAAGTTACATTACTTTATGATCATTTATATGTTACTGCATTCAGCTTATATGCTAATGCTTACACATATATATACTCATATTTATATCTTTCACAATATATTTGATATGCTATGTGACATGACATTTTTACTAACACATATATGCATAGACTAGTATGACATGTTTATGTTGGTTGTTTATACTTCATTTATTCACATTGTCACTTTATTGAGTGTCTTTTTTATTATTATTATTATCTTTTTTATGGAACATTTGAATATGTTCCTTACTTGTTGGCCCCCTTGCCACTGTATGTTGTTTTATTTTTATATTTAGAAATTTTAACATGTCATTCATTCGAGTGTGTGGCTTTTGAATATACCCCTTGTTTGCGATCTTTTTAGACCCCTTTGTGTGACATTGATTGTTCCTATGTGTATGTACTTGATTATTTATTGAACTTATACTGTTAATTCTTAAACATTACCATGCTCTATATCATGCATCTTAAAGCTTTTTATTATCACATACTTCAATCTTAATTTATATATCTACTTAGACATGCTACTTTCATATGCTACATGATGCATACATAAATTATATACTTATGTTATCCTTTTGAGGTAAGGTAACTACCAAATTTTATTTTCATCACTACAAAAGGGGGGCATATTAGTGGGAGCATGTCATAGAGACATGATCTCTAAAATTATATAATTATATAAAAATTTATATAATTTCATTATAGTTTAAATGATTTAGATATACACTTGGATTATAATTTTATACATTACATCGATTTTTATAGATTTAGGACAAAGTTTCTCAGATTTGTAATATATATTATACATAGTTACAGAGAAGAGGTTAAATTTTGACAGATACTTCAACTTGAGACACATTACATGTGCATATGCCATGCAAGTGTACCAAAAAAATTTAAATACATACTCAAACTTATTTACCTAGAAGCATTGATACTTTACTAAGAAGCATCATTTTCACAAGGGAGCACTATTTTGATCTTTTTTTAATCTATAATAGTTGGATCCCTTTTATAGTGTGGTTGAGATTCAATGCCCTCAATGGCCTAACACTAATTCTATTTTTAGGTTGAGTTGGTTATACCACCTAACTTGGATTTTATTATATTATCACTTGAGTTGTGTGATTGAGATGTTTGATCTCAATAGTCACCTCATAACCCATCATTGCACTAGATTAGAGGCATAATCACCTTATAATATCCCTATTCAAATCTCCAAGGTTTGGTTTTGAACCTCTCCTAGCTCCAACGCCTCATAAGGAATCATATTTACTAAATAAAAGTGTCAAGGGGCAACATGGTTTCATCAACACGTGTCATACACCAGCAAAACACTCAAAGTGGGCTCAATAAAAGGCAAGGTGTGTTATACACACCTAGGTACACATTTATTTCCTCTAACCTAGTAATTTCATTTTATGCATTACTATATTAAATAAGGGGTAAATTTGGATCTCAAAATCTAATTAATATAGCATCTCAGTCTTATATACTTGAAAAATATCTATTAAGGCTCTACCATTCAGTTATAGACATTTTCATTTTCAAAATGCTTGTGTTCACCATCTCACCATGCCTACTTGATTATATTATTGTCTAACCATATCATTTCTTATGACCCATATCTCCTACACTATACAAAAACCTAAAATTTGATATATATCTTTCACTATCAGTTTTAGATCCTTAACAACTTCTTAACTTACCAAACACTTGTATCCCACATAGGGACACTTACATTGATTCAAGTATCTAAATTATTATCAAGTGTCTAGTCTTTAAAATTCATCTAATTTTAAAATATTTTAAATCTTATGGATTGACATATTTGTCTTATTAAACCTTATCATGAGATATTTTCAAAAGGTGTGGTATACATACAAATCTAAGCCTACTAATTATTCATCTAGAAAATACCAAGAAAGTACATATTTAAGTTCACTCAATCACTTAGACAACTAACTTTTACTACCCTATTCTTCCCTATTTTAATATCAGTCATAGAAATAATCATATTATAGGTCTAAAGCACTTTAAAAATAACCCATGAATAATATTTGTCAAGTTATAAACTAGATCATTTCATGTCTTTACATATAGTATAATGTACCCTTGTACACATAATCTAACACCTAATGGATAACTACATAAATTTGAGGCCCACCTTGGAGTATTGGCTATGTAGATAACACTCATTGATAGAGGGGTCATTAATGTCATCTTAAAACTATGATGGTGAAGATTTAGGGTTTGATCCACATATAATCATTAATAACCTATGCATATGCATAATAGATATATAAAAAGGTGACATAAAACCTAGAAGGCTCCAGGTGGTCACTTTGCAATGTAGTAAATATTTCATAGATGACAGTTACATAGAGATCAAAATAAAAGCATCAATGCAAGTGTCCTAAGGCTAACACAAGTGTCCAGGCATTTAAAAAATAAATTTCCATAATCTAATAACTGGATATTGATCTTGTCCCTATTTATTTCCACCTCTATACTTCTCAAATCTGCCTACACATTTATATATAATCTAATTATTATCTCTTCTTCATATTTATGCAATCAAACTACTATTTCAAGTGTACTTTCTATATTTAGCATAACTCAATATTATAAGTTAGAATATATATGTATCTAAGTTTTCAATTAATTAGCCTACTCTTAAATAATTTTATTCATCCTTGTGCATAGGTTATTCTACCCCATTAACCCTTAAAAACACATATCCAAAAAGGGTTAAACACCATAAATCAAAATGCCATCAATCAAAAATAAAATATAAAAAATCATAAGATCTTGTCTACAAGTACCTTGACATTGGGGTTAGCCCCATCTAAATCAAAATCCTCATCCTAAAACCATCCATATCGATCCTAAACACCTTGTTCCATCCTATTTTCTAGCCTATCCTACCCATCCTTTCTTCCCATCTTGACCTTATTAAATAAGTGGAAAGAATTTTAATCCTATTTTTGGAACATCTTGGCATATCTTCTAAGTGACACTTTGACAACTAGAACTTTCATTCCCATGTGGCATGGTCCTTGGAGATCCTTAATCCATTCCTCATTGGCCCTCACCCCCTTTGTATATCATCCACAATCATTTCATTGTTCCATCCACTACCATTTCCCATCTTGGTTGTTAGGTTTAGGTTTTTCCTTTGCCAATGACCCTTTTTGTACATACAAAAATCATATAAATCCCAAAAATATAAAAAAAATCATAAAATTTAAAAAAATAAAGCATTCCAGTTCTCTTACCTTACATCCTAAGAAAAATCCAAATCCTCATCCTTGTCAAAATCCACATTTATTATCCAAATCCATATCCCTTATCCAAATAATCATTGTGACTATCCTTTATCCAATCATCTATCAAATCTAACCTCATGACATATATACTTGCTTGGGGGAAAAATAAAACAAGGCACATTGAATCGTGAATCAATCACCTATCCCATATATTTTTAATAGGACAACTGAGAAGACACTTATCACATAAAAATCAATACATCACATAATATGCACATAAATACTTGTGTGGTCATTTTAATTATATGATATTTGATGATGTTTGATTTATTTGGATGTCTTTTATCATGTACATATATTTGTCTAATCG
This sequence comes from Torreya grandis, assembly GCA_037957365.1. Lineage (NCBI taxonomy): Eukaryota > Viridiplantae > Streptophyta > Pinopsida > Cupressales > Taxaceae > Torreya > Torreya grandis. The sequence continues at coordinate 3,064,379 of JARHVA010000277.1, read as the reverse complement.
TCTATGTTTATCATATTATCTAAATGTATTCCTTTAATTATCTTTGATTAGGTATTTTGTGGATATCTTTGTTCATCTTTTATAATTTTTATCATTTGTGCAATAACATATGGAAAACATGTCATATTGGTTCCTTATACCAATGGTGCATTATGATGCATGCTAATTGTACAATTTATTTTTAATATTTGTATCTTTTACATCATCCAACATGTATTATAGCAAAAGGTCATCATGGTTGCACATATCATGGTGTATACTTCTTAGTGATACATTAAACATAATTGCTTATACATATGGCTTAAGACCATCAAATCATAAATTATCACTTACATCTATAAAAACATCTAAATAACATCATTTATCCAAATATACTATTAATAAAAGCATCAAACCTATCTATATCAAATAATCAAACCAAATCAAGACACCTATCCCAAATCCAATTATCTATCTAATCAGATCAAACATCTAATCAAAAAAACCAAACCAAAACATCTATCAGATCATATCTTGATGTTTTCACATTCCATAAAAGTTAGTAACTGTAGATTTATGGGTGAAACTATGTTTAAGTTTCACCTAGAAATCTATAGCTGCTCAATCTATCAAATCCTTACTAACATATTATGTAACATATCTAACAATCATCATCATCATCATCATCATCAATTTTATCCAATCATAATCGGTCTCTTTGAGGCATCCTTGGAGCATCATCATCAACATTATCTAATTTATTCTATAATCAAATAGCTAATTTATAGGAAAAAAGACATCTTTTTGAGGTCCATATGTACTATGTAGGTGGAATTCAATCACATGGGGTGTCAAAGGTCAGCTTGGCCATAATCTCAAAATCATCCACCATCATTTATAATAATTCATCATTTTATTCTAAATAATTATCCATATTTAGTTATCATCCTCATCACCTAAGTGTGAAAACATTAATGCCACACCCTCCATCTAATCCTATCAAATCGTTCATCAACATGATCTATCATCATTAATCCATGTAATCTATAGAATACTTGAGCTACAATCAATCAACCACCATCCACTTAATCACTTCTTTGATCTTTCCATTCAATTTCACACACCTATTGATTAGGAATTGAAAAATCATGATATCTATATTTTCTTCCATATAAATAAAATCAATCATCAATCAATCAGTTAAATAGTAAATTAGTCAATTAACCACTTAATCAATCAATCAATTAATCTAATCAAAGTTCATAGCTCTCCCAGACATATGTCATTGCCTGAGATATGTTCGAAGCTCATAGCTTTGATAATAAATCTATCCAAAGTTTACAACTTCCCCCTTTCACATGTCATTGACAGGGGCACATCCAGGGTCATAACATTATCCTTCCCACTCCTTAGCATATATCATTTCTTGGGGCACCATCAATCTATCCAATACCAATATTGATATAATTGTATCTCATCAATTACAAGCATCATGTCAAATCAATCACGTTAATCATATCAATCATATCTGGTTTATCCATTGCATCACATCACATCCATAACACCTATCACATCCTTTTAGTTATTTGAAACATCATTACTCTATTTAGTTTCAATGCCCTTTCAAAGAGGGGGAAAATGTAGACATATAAAGTTCACCACTCCATCATTACCAATTTTACCATCATATGATACTAATTATCATTATTCATCATGTTAACACTACCCTAGAATTACTATAAATCCCCCTTTACATCTTTTTTCATCATACCAACCTTGCATCTCATCACATCATCCTTTGTGTCAATTAATCACCTATATTATCATCATATTTAACCCCCAATAAAATCCTCATATTATTAAGGAATTTTATATTCCTTGAAACCTACCCTCACTTAACCCCATTAAGAATCATATCAAATCACATCCCTAATGCAGAGCTTTCATAGTTTTCCTTCTCTAGTCCTTGAACAAAGGAATCTTCCTTCAAGTCACAGGCTTAAGAGTTCCTTCAATATGCAAAGTTTAGGTTCACACAACTATTATATTTTTTCAATATATTTATATTTATTCAAATAGTCTCTTATATCTCTCTATCCCCCTTTAGAAACTTATCTCAAACACATACCTTGAACTCATGCAACTCTGCTTTACAAACTACACTCCTTATAGCCCTGTCTGACTACAAATGGGTTAGTATTGAAAAATTAAAAACTATTATGAATTTAAAATATAAAAATATTATTTATCTTGTTGAAATACACTTGTGGGTCAATTTTTAGGTCTTAACTCACTCCCTAAGTCCACTTTCTTTCTTCTAGCCTTCCAAACTAGGCCTTTTTTAGCCCTTTTCCAAGACCTTTGTCTACAAATCCATACTACATGTACGGTATGGTCCTAAAATTGTGTTAATAAATTATGGCATGCAAAAATATACCAAACTACAAGTTATTTCAATTTTTTTATGGTTATTTTTCTTAGAATGAACAAAACCCTGGTTGATAGGGTTTTTTAAGACTAAGCAGGGCGAGGTTAGTCAAAATTAATATCTTAGACTATAATAGGTTTCATGGAAAGCTAATCATTATATTGGGTATGTATAATGATAATTCACATTTTTAATTTGATGAACACATTACCATAAGCCACAACACCTTTGTAGTCACAATGTCTCAAACTTTCCTAACTATGTTTTATTAACAAAAATAGGGTAGGCAGGGGTTAAGCAGGGTTTCATCAATATTTTTTTACACTAATAGTCTTTAAACCTTTTATGGGTATCTCAACACCTTTATTTATTTTTTTAAAACCTCCCTCTATAATTCTTGATGCACAACAAGATTCAAAATCATAAATCTCAGTGTATAGGGTTTTGAATTGAGGACAATACTAACCATGAACAGGGTTTGTCCTTACTATAAACAAATTCAACCATCTGTCAGATATGAACTAAAAAAAATTCAACCATCTGTCAGCTATGAAATAAAACAAATTCACTCTTTAATATTCCATGAGTTTGTCACTTTTAACCATCTATAAATTTCAACGAGGAAAAGATTACACCACTTAAATAGTATGTATATCTTCAATCATTATTTGACAAACCTGGTTTGTTTCTACAAAGATGATTGATCTAAAATCACTTAAGAATACCTAATTCATTAAATAGGATAAAATTTATTCCTTAATCATTTTTAATATTCAAACAACCATTTACTTACCATATTTTAAGAATCAAACACACAATACTCTGTCTCACACATGCATGCCAATGCACACAGAATTTTTAACATCATAGCTTTCTTTATTCATCAACTTCCATTTCTTACACATTCATCGTTTGATCCTTAAAATGGAATACAATAACACATTGATATAAATTATTTTATCATCTTTTTTACAAGAACCATAACTAATTCTTGGAGGTTTCTACGTGGAAGTTATTGACATTACATTGCCTTTTTGAATGTTTCCCACTATATGCACTTTATGACCATGCCTCTAGAATTAAGATGTTATTTAGGACCGTTAAATATTATTAATACATATTAGACACCTTTTTAACATGTTTATTGTTGTTCCCAAAATCAGCTGTGCTTATTTTCGGAACTCCCCTGCGAAACTTGTTTGTTTCGTCTTTTCGTCCCCCTCAGTTCGTTCTTCGAAATGGATTTCGAATTCGCTTCCATCTTGGCCTCGGAACGAGAAGTGGTTACCACCTCATCCCTACCCAATTTTTTCCCTCCTGAACTCCTTCAGGAATTAGTCTTTCCTCCCTTTTCCCCTGTGCATGGGCGGCAAAAATCGCCGCCTCTGCACTTTTCTTCCTTTTTTATGCAAGGGCAGCAAAAATCACCACCTCTGCACTTTTTATGCAAAGGCGGCAAATTTTGCCGCCCTTTCCCGTGTTCTTCATCTCCTTTTCACCGCTCTTGCAGTGGGCGGTAAATTCCCCGCCGACTACCGCTGCTACCGTCGTCGGCCGATTTCTGCCGTGGTCGGCATATTTGCCGACGTCGGTGGTTTTCGTCTGCCATCGTCGGCATCTTTGCTGACGTCGGCATTTCTGTCTGCCAGCGTCGGTCGTGTTAGCCATCCGTTCCTCCGCCCGTGCAGAGGCGGCAATTTTTGCCGCCCTTACATCTAGCACTCGTGTTTCTCCGACTCTGATCAAACCTCCATTCTTTCCGCGCCCGCTCCCTTCTTCCTCTGATCGCACAATCATGGTTCCTGCTACGGTTTCTGTGAAAGGTCCCTCTTCGTAGACGTCTTCTCAACAGATGTTCTTCCAAGCCACTGAAGTTTCCCTGAAGCAGTCCAAGACCAAGGAGAAGACTGAGAATAAATACTGGCAGCTTGGAGAAAGATCTCGACAGAAGAAAAGGAATGAAAAATCTCATGAAGAGCACTTTGATGTCTGTTGGTACCATCTCCAAGTAAAGACTCCTATGTTAAAATCAAGGAGTCACTGATCTTCAAAATCCTGAAGATATGATCCAGAACTTCAAGAAAACAATCCGGAAAGATTTTGAAGAAACATCCTTCTCAATGACCTCGGTGGACAACATTCTAAATGCTCGGTTAACTTTGGGGAATTTAAAATCCAGGTTAACTGGCCACTCTAAAGCCATCACAGCATTAAAAGATGTGCTGATCAGATCAAGGGTCGTCTCCAAAAATGCAGTTGCACCGGACAGCATAGGAATTCAGGCATTGATCACCATGTACGAGGCCCATTTGAAGAGATCCGGCAGCAAAAATTGACACTCTCCCTCTCTTCTTCTATCCTTAGACATTTCTGTTTTCTACAGAATGCATGCAATTATGTAAATTGTAATTATGAATAAACTTTTTTGGAAAATATCTAAAAGTCAAAGATGAGTCATCTTTAACCAAGATATTTTTTATATTTTATTATTTTTCTATTTTTGAGGATTTTCTCCCTATATATAGTGGAGACCTCATTTGTAAAAGATCTTGGAAAAATAGAGAGCAAACACTCTGCTAAAATTGAAGCAACTTTTGAGACTTGTGCTCAGATTTGTAAATCAGATTTTGTCAAATGAATGAGAAGCAAGTGATTTCAGACTTTGTGTTGAAGTTATCTGTGTCATCTAGGAAATAGTTTCTTATGTACTCTTTTCTGATAACCTCTTGTTTATCTGACTTAATAAGCAAAGTGAATGTGTTGATATTATCTAAGGGCACTTTTTGAGGGTAGAAAATAGACTTTGTGCTACTTTTACCTTTGAGATTCTTTTATCTTTTGTAGTTTCAGGTGAAGACTTTGTGCTTCACTTTATTCTACAGTTATACTTGTTCCAGCTCTGTGGAGAAGCTACGGAAGACTTTGCGCTTGCGTGAGCGTTCTTGTGACTTTGTTACTACAGGTGATTTCTTGTTTTCTGTTTAATATCATTCCTGAAAGAAGAGGGATGTTGTTAGCTTAAAGACTGAGATTTTCCTCTTTTGTTCTTCATACATTACCTCTGAAAGAAGAGAGGTAGATGCTGTTATACCACCCTCGTGTGTTATTTTCTGCTTAACTATATATTCAGCACGTAAATATTGATAGGGAACCTCCCCTTGATGAGAGGAGAGATTTACCTCGTCCTGATCTGGTAAAGCCACACTCCTCGTGGTGTAAATCTCCCTTATGTTGTGGCTGATATCCCCATTTTGTCATCAGTTAGTTGACGACAAAATTTACCTCCAACAGTTTTTTGGCGACTCCGCTGGGGACTCGGATGTGCAGTCTGAAACCTCAAGTTTCAGATTGAGGCAGTCCTTACCCTTCTCCATTACGTAATCTGGTGACTCCGTTTCATGTCTTACCCATTATCATTTTAGCTTTACCAGTTGCCTCCATTATATTATCTGGTCTGCAAAACCAGAGCTGCTGAGAAGAACACACATCTTGGAGCCTCAAGCTTCAACTTGAATTTCTTTCGGTCCCATTTTCTTTTTAAAAATCTGGCAACCCCACGCTATACCAGAAGTCAGAGATCTAAGGGTGTTGTCGACCCTGTGTTTGAATTAGCACAACAAAGTAATTTTGATCTATTTCCTCCATCATCTTCTCTTCAACGGTCCAAGAGTTTTCCTTCCAGCATTGTCAGGTCACCACCACAAGGTAGAACCCCTTTTCCTGCTGTCAATCGCCGCCTCCCTATAAACACTCCACCAAGGTTTGTTATCCCACCTTTTCATCCCCTTATCATAATGGCTCAAGGCCCGTGGGGTAATTCTTTTGGTCCCCTTAATTTAACCCCACCTCTGCATGAACTACCTCGTAGTTCTAGAAAAAAATTCCCTAAGTTTTTTGGTGATGGAAAGGTTCATCCCGACGAGCATATTGCCGCTTTCTCTATAGCATGTGGCGTAATTGGCGTTGAATTTGAAGATGTGGCGGTGCGACTTTTTGTGGAGACTTTGCAAGGTGCTGCTGCGGATTGGTTCTATCACTTGCAGGCTGGGTCAGTAACAAATTGGGATACGCTCAAGTCCAAATTTGAAGCTCGGTTTAAACCCGCTGAAGATGCACACGCTCTGTTAGCTCAGCTAACACAGATGAAAAAAGAGTCCCCGGAACCCATGAGGGATTTCATAGCCAAGTTCAACAAATTAAGGAATCGGATTCCTACTGTGGCTCAACCCACGCCGGAGAATCTCAAATGCTTTTTTATCAACTCACAGCTCCCCGAAGTAAGTTTTTTGTTGAGACGAGCTGGCCCTATGGATCTAGCATTGGCTCAAGATTTGGCTACTGAGATTGAGGATGATCTTATCCTAGCAAGTAAGATCAGAAAAGACTCAATTAAAAATAAATTCCCTTCATCTACTGAAAGCCCTTCTACAGCTACTACAGATCCTATGGTACAAAAGTTAGCAAATGAAATGCTAGCTCTTAGAAGACAGATGGCCCAAGTTATGTCTACTTCTCCTAATCAGGATATGCCAAGGAGGACATTTCAGAATCAAGCGTACCAAGGTAATGCTGCTAGGAATCAAGGGCAGCCAAATCGTCTTCCTCCCCCACAGAGGAACCTCACCCTTGAAGCCCCTCCAACCAACTCAGCAGTTGGATATCTGGAAACAGAACGTGCTCCCCCTTTCCAACCTGAGTTGGACCAACAATATGATGCTAATCTCTTTGGAGAGCAAGAAGAAGAATTAGCTAATGACTCCGTCATTGGCTACCTGAATTATTCAGAGGAACCCAGAAGTGAAGGGAATGTAACTGAAGGATCATATGCCGTATTCACCCGGTCCCAGAAACAGTCAGCCCGACAAGCTGATAAAGAGAAGATAGAGGAGCAACCTCGGCCAGCAGTTTCAATTGCCAAGCGGGGAACCCCTCTACCCTTCCAACCAAAGGACCCGTTGACTATTGAAAAGGTACGTACCTCATTCACCTCTACCCCCTTTGCTTCAACTTTGCAAACCAGCCTTTCCCACCCCAAAAACCAGAAGAGTGATCTCCCATCCTCTGTGCCTAGTCTAATACCGACATTTGATATAATTGAGCATGTCAAAAAGACTAAAATCCAAATGTCTGAACTTGAATTTCTACAAACCCATCCTGAACAGTTGGACAGATTGGCGAAATGTGTGAAAGGTACAGCCGTCCTTATAGGACAAGAAATTTTGAGGGTAACTCATGATCCTTCAAAAGATATATCCACCCAGAACCATCTGGTCGTGACTCCTCTAGTTGTCCCTAGAAAAATAGAACCTTTCTATGTTTCCCTGTTAATAAACGGTCGCAAGCTGAGCAACTGCATCATCAATTCTGGTGCATCTGACAATGTTATGCCTGCTAAAGTCACAGAATCCCTTGGTCTCACATTGACTAAAACTTTTGGGAGATGTTTCTCCATGGAGAACAAACCAGTATCACTATTGGGGCAAATCAAAGATGCCCAATTTGCATTTGCAGCGTTCCCTGACAAGAGGATTAAGATGATAGTGCTGGTAGCTGACGTCCCGGCGTCATATGGTATTCTGCTTGGGCGGAACTTTTGCAGAGATGTCGGAGGAGAATTGAGCATGGACTTATCTAAGGCAAAGATTCCTGTAAAAGGCGTGATGTAAAGGTTGCTCCCTGAGAAAGAGGCAAAGTATGTGGTCACCCAAACGTCATCTCCTACGGCTCAGATTCTGTTCGAGTCCTCTGGCAGGGGTAATTATCTTCTGACCACGGAAGACGTTCATGAAGAACCTGTTAAAACCCTTGAGAATGCCAAACAGGAATTTGGTTCAACTGAAATAATGACAAGTGGACCTGATAGTGCCAAACAGTGGCGAGTGTCAAATAAGGACAACCAAATCAGGTGCTGGATAGAACCAGAAAAACAACCCATTATAGTATCTGACCATTCCGCTGCCCGTCATGATCAGGGAAAAGAACTCTTTGCCAAGAAAACAAAGATTCATGGTTTTCGGGTCAAAAGACAGATCTTGCTGTGGAGCAAGAGGAGAAAACCAAAGGGAAGGCACAGGAAGTTGGTTTTTTGGTGGAGGTTTCCATTCACACATCATCAATTCTGGGGAGAAAATGGCCTCTTGCTGGTTTATCAAGATAGAACACCATTGTCACTGCCTCTTGAGGGGCAGCATTCAAAGTACTTCAATTCTTGAAGTACCAAATAAATTCACCTGTATATTTGTATAGTCTTTTTGCTTTATTTTGTTTTCATTTTTGGAGCCTTTCTTTTTGAGTAGCTTGACTCCGTGGCCCAATGGCACGCTTCTAAGGCACTGGAGATTTTGGATTCTACTCCCTTCAATTACTTTTTGCAATAGAAGGCAGTTCCCCAACAGGAGCCAGCTGTTGTTCCCAAAATCAGCTGTGCTTATTTTCAGAACTCCCCTGCAAAACTTGTTTGTTTCGTCTTTTCGTCCCCCTCAGTTCGTTCTTCGAAATGGATTTCGAATTCGCTTCCATCTTGGCCTTGGAACGAGAAGTGGTTACCACCTCGTCCCTACCCAATTTTTTCCCTCCTGAACTCCTTCAGGAATTAGTCTTTCCTCCCTTTTCCCCTGTGCATGGGTGGCAAAAATCGCCGCCTCTGCACTTTTCTTCCTTTTTTATGCAAGGGCGGCAAAAATCGCCGCCTCTACACTTTTTATGCAAAGGCGGCAAATTTTGCCGCCCTTTCCCGTGTTCTTCATCTCCTTTTCGCCGCCCTTGCAGTGGGCGTTAAATTCCCCGCCGACTACCGCTGCTGCCGTCGTCGGCCGATTTCTGCCGTGGTCGGCATATTTGCCGACGTCGGTGGTTTTCGTCTGCCGTCGTCATCATCTTTGCTGACGTCGGCATTTCTGTCTGCCGGCGTCGGTCGTGTTAGCCATCCGTTCCTCCGCCCGTGCAGAGGCAGCAATTTTTGCCACCCTTACATCTAGCACTCGTGTTTCTCCGACTCTGATCAAACCTCCATTCTTTCCGCGCCCGCTCCCTTCTTCCTCTGATCGCACAATCATGGTTCCTGCTGCGGTTTCTGCGAAAGGTCCCTCTTCGTAGACGTCTTCTCAGCAGATGTTCTTCCAAGCCACTGAAGTTTCCCTAAAGCAGTCCAAGACCAAGGAGAAGACTGAGAATAAATACTGGCAGCTTGGAGAAAGATCTCGACAGAAGAAAAGGAATGAAAAATCTCATGAAGAGCACTTTGATGTCTGTTGGTACCATCTCCAAGTAAAGACTCCTATGTTAAAATCAAGGAGTCACTGATCTTCAAAATCCTGAAGATATGATCCAGAACTTCAAGAAAACAATCCGAAAAGATTTTGAAGAAACATCCTTCTCAATGACCTCGGTGGACAACATTCTAAATGCTCGGTTAACTTTGGGGAATTTAAAATCCAGGTTAATTGGCCACTCTAAAGCCATCACAGCATTAAAAGATGTGCTGATCAGATCAAGGGTCGTCTCCAAAAATGCAGTTGCACCGGACAGCATAGGAATTCAGGCATTGATCACCATGTACGAGGCCCATTTGAAGAGATCCGGCAGCAAAAATTGACACTCTCCCTCTCTTCTTCTATCCTTAGACATTTCTGTTTTCTACAGAATGCATGCAATTATGTAAATTGTAATTATGAATAAACTTTTTTGGAAAATATCTAAAAGTCAAAGATGAGTCATCTTTGACCAAGATATTTTGTATATTTTATTATTTTTCTGTTTTTGAGGATTTTCTCCCTATATATAGTGGAGACCTCATTTGTAAAAGATCTTGGAAAAATAGAGAGCAAACACTCTGCTAAAATTGAAGCAACTTTTGAGACTTTGTGCTCAGATTTGTAAATCAGATTTTGTCAAATGAATGAGAAGCAAGTGATTTCAGACTTTGTGTTGAAGTTATCTGTGTCATCTAGGAAATAGTTTCTTATGTACTCTTTTCTGATAACCTCTTGTTTTTCTGACTTAATAAGCAAAGTGAATGTGTTGATATTATCTAAGGGCACTTTTTGAGGGTAGAAAATAGACTTTGTGCTACTTTTACCTTTGAGATTCTTTTATCTTTTGTAGTTTCAGGTGAAGACTTTGTGCTTCACTTTATTCTACAGTTATACTTGTTCCAGCTCTGTGGAGAAGCTACGGAAGACTTTGCGCTTGCGTGAGCGTTCTTGTGACTTTGTTACTACAGGTGATTTCTTGTTTTCTGTTTAATATCATTCCTGAAAGAAGAGGGATGCTGTTAGCTTAAAGACTGGGATTTTCCTCTTTTATTCTTCATACATTACCTCTGAAAGAAGAGAGGTAGATGCTGTTATACCACCCTCGTGTGTTATTTTCTGCTTAACTATATATTCAGCACGTAAATATTGATAGGGAACCTCCCCTTGATGAGAGGAGAGATTTACCTCGTCCTGATCTGGTAAAGCCACACTCCTCGTGGTGTAAATCTCCCTTATGCTGTGGCTGATATCCCCATTTTGTCATCAGTTAGTTGACGACAAAATATTCACCCAACATTTATAACTTTTTCCACCTTCATACAATGCAAGGAAACCCCTCATCAAGGTTCAAAAATTCAAATTTTCAAATGTGGCAGTTTTGGAGGGAAACTTCATATTTCAAATTTTATGCAACTTGGACTAATATATATCACACCTATGACTTAATTAGGACATAATACACATAAAAACACCTAAAATACAAATTAAATCCAAAAATGAGTCCATTTTTGGATCTACAAGGATTCCCCTACATCATACTACCAAGTTGAAAAAAAATTGCCACATATGTCAACTTGGTGTTTGCTCCTCCTTAATTACTTTGTACCTCTTGATGGAAAGTTTTTTCTACTAATTTACTCTCATAGAGGTGAACATGTGCTTGGGGTCTATAGTTATGCCTTTTCTAGTTCTTTTTCCTCATGAGTATACCTACACATGCAACAAACTTGTCAAATAAATCACATCTGATGTCTGTTGTTGTTTGCTTTGGGTGTGCAAACCATGCTTCTTATTTTGAAGTCTGATCCATTGAAACCTTCCTTCCATATGGAACTGATTCTAAAATTGTATCTTATTCTTTATTTACCCATTCTCTTTGTTTGGTACACTCAATATCATGCATATCAATTATTTGGTCCTTGTATGTCATTTGCTTGCATAAGTGCTTGGTGTGTTGTTGTCTATCATATTCATGACTTCCCTATATCTCCTATACACAAAAGGTCTAATTTTTTTCATCTACATTCTCATTATCTTGATGTAACACTCTCATGATTTTTCCTTCACTTTTCTATCCTTATTGGACTTATTGTATACTACTCATCTCTTTCTCAACTCTTTCCTTTTCAAAACTTTCTTTCATGCACTGAAGCTTGCCTATCATGCCTTCCATGAGTTCACAACTATAAATGTTTACCAAATGCCAAGACAAAATTAAAAATAAATCATTCACAAACTTAATTAAAGAAGTGTTATTTGGCATAGGCTCACATTCAACTTCGGTTGCCTCAATCTTCTTGGGTTGTTCATCCATCTTCATCTTTTTTCTACACCAATTCCTTATAACCTAAAACCAATACCTTAGAAAAGACACCAACTACTTTGTCATCATGTTTCAAAGGAAATAATGTATACTTTACTCCCTTCTGCTCCAAATAAGAGGTGTTCTTCACCCCATCATGAGTAGTTGACCTATCAATCTGTCGAGGCCTTCCTATTAGTACATGTCAAACATCTATGAGAATGACATCACTCATAACTTGATCCCTATATGTTCCAATCTGAAAGTATACTAAGCATTTATCATTCACAAGCACACTATATCCTTTTTGAAGCCAAAAAACTTTGTAAGGTGCAGGATGAGGTAATCTCTTAATAACAAGTTTACTTACCATCTAATTGGAAACCAAGTTTTTCATGCTTCCTAAGTCTATAATCATTTTAAAACATTTACCATGGGACTTATATGTTGTCCTAAAGAGTGTTCTTTGTTGTGTAGGCTCTTTCTTTTTCGGTGGTTTTAGCAATGTCCTACTCATCAAGAGTGTCTCTCCTTCTTCAGGTTCCACTAAATGTGAATTTTAACCAACACTTTCTTCCTCTATAAGCTACCCACTTGATTTCTACTCTCATTCCTATAACTCATTTCTTGTTACTCCTCTGGACAATACCAATACTTATGGCCTGCATACTTATTACATTTGAAATATTTTACTATGAAGCCACTAGTCCTTCTTCCTCTAGATTCATCTCCACCTCTATAGTATGGTTTCCTACTTCTATAACCACCTCTTAGTTGTGTTTCATGTCTTTATCCATTGCTTTCTCCTTCCTCATATGCATGCTTATTATCATACTCTCCTCTTATTGTCACTTGTTTGCCTTTTCCTCTTGCTTGTTGTGTATGTCTTCTTGCCAACTTCTCTTCATATTTCAAGGCTACTTGGTATGCTTCTTCAACTATTTTCAAGGTCAATATATTGATCTCATCTTGTATGGAGAACTTGAGACCATTCAAATACCTTGCTAGCTTCTCATCATCTTCTTCCAAGTGTCTTATCCTAATTATTATTCTATGAAACTCTTCTATGTAATCTTTTATTGAATGCTCTTTTTTTATAAGATTATAAAACTTCATAAAAAAATATGTGTGGTAATCCTTGGGCATGAATTTTATCTTCATCTTCACCACCATCTTATCCCATGACTAGATTTTGGCTTTACCTCTTCTCTTTCTCTCCTCTTGGATGCCATCCCACCACAAGGAAGCATGTCCTCTCAATATTTTGACTGAAAATTTCATTTTCTTAGTGTCATCCACCTCCTCATACTCAAAATACTTGTCTGTGACTACTATCTAACCCACCAACTCATCTACATTCAGATTGCCTTCATATATTAGCACATCTAGGTTTGGTTTTGAGCCCATCTTCATCATGGCCTTGATTATTCTTTCCTCAATTATTTATTCTCTTTATTCCTCTTATTTTTATGTAGGATCTTCCTCTTCTCTATCATTTTCATCATCAACTATGACCCTTCTTCTTTGAGTTGTCTCCATGGTTGTTATTATAGCCTGCATGTTTCTCATTTCAATGACCAAATTGGCCACATTATGTTGCATTATTTGAGATGTTGTAAGTTGCCTCTATATTTATACCATTTTGTCCTTATAATCTTGTCCTCTGACTATACTTATGCTTTGATACCAAATGATACAGAGTTTGCACAAGTTTTTTTTATAGTCCTTGAACAAAGGAATCTTCCTTCAAGTCACAAGCTTAAGAGTTCCTTCAATATGCAAAGTTTAGGTTCACAATACTGTTATAAGTTTTCAAGATATTTATATTGCATCAAAGAGTCTCTTATGGCTCTCTATCCCCATTTATAAACTTATCTCAAACACATACCTTGAACTCATGCAACTTTGCTTTATAAACTACACTCCGTGTAGCCCTGTTTGATTGTAAATGGATTAGTATTGAAAAATTAAACACTATTATGACTTTCCAATATGAAAATATCCTTTATATTTTTTAAATACACCTATGGGTTAATTTTAAGGTCTTAACTCACTCCCTAAGTCCACTTTATTTCTTCTAGCCTTCCAAACTAAGCCTCTTTTAGCCCTTTTCCAATACCTTTGTCTAGAAATCCATACTAAATGTATTGTACGGTCTTGAAACTATGCTAATAAATTAGGTCATGTAAAATATACCAGACTATAATTTTTTTCAATTTTTTTATGATTACTTTTCCAATAATGAGCAAAACCCTAGTTGACAAGGTTTCTAAAGACTAAGCAGGTTGAGGCTAATCAAAATTCAATATTTTGGACTAGATTAGGTTTCATGACAAACTAATCATCGGATTGGGTCTATATAATGATAATTCACCATTTTCATTTGATGATCACATTACCATAAGCCACAACACCTTTAAAATCATAATGTCTCAGACTTTCCTAATTGTGTTTTATCAACAAAAATAGGGTAGGTAGGGATTAAGTAGGGTTTCATAAATATTTTGTACACTAACAGTATTTAAACCTTTTTTGGGTCTCCGGTCACCTTTATTTAATTTTTTAAAACTTCTCTCTATCATTCTTGAAGCACAACAAGATTCAAAATCACAAAGCTCGGTCTACAGGGTCTTGAATTGTAGACAGAACTAACCATGAATAGGGTTTGTCCTTACTATAAACAAATTCAACCATCTATCAGATATTAACTAAAAAAATTAAATACTTAATATTCCATTAGTGTCTCACCTTCAACCATCTATAAATTTCAATGAGGAAAAGATTGCACAACCACTTAAACAGTCTGTATATATTCAGTCACTGTTTGACAAACCTGGTCTATTTCTATAAAGATGATTGCTCCCAACACACTTAAGAATCCCTGATTCATTCAAGAGGATAAAATTTATTCCTTAATAATTTTCAATATTCAAACAACCATTTTCTTTCCATATTTTAAGAATCAAACACACAATACTTTGTCTCAGTCATGCATACCAATGCACACAAAATTTTCAACAGCATAGTCTTTTTTATTCATCAATTTCCATTGCTTACACATTCATCCTATGATCCATTGAATTGAATACACTACCAAATTTATATAACTAACTCTACCATATTTTCAAAAATAACCATTACTAATTCTTGGCGGTTTCTACGTGGAATTTATTGACATTACATTGCCTTTTTGAATTTTTTCCCACTATATGCACTTTATGACCATGCATCTAGACTTAAGATGTTATTTATGACCTTGAAATAATATTAAGACCTATTGGACATGTTTTTAACTTTTTACACCTTCATACAATGCATGGAAACCCCTCATCAAGGTTCAAATTGTCAAATTATCAAATGTGGTAGTTTTGGAGGGAAACTCTATATTTCGAATTTTATGCAACTTGAACTAATTTAGATCACACTTATGAATTCTTTAGGACCTAATACACATAAAATACAAATTCAATCCAAAAATTAGTCTATTTTAGGATCTACAAGGATGCCCATTCATCAATCCCTAACCCATATCTAATCTACATTAATTAACCTAATTAATTATAGAACCTATTAATCTTTCTAGAGTCACTCACCACTCTTCTATAGATTCTTCTACTAATTTTTAATTCCTATATCCACCTACCAAATCCTTTCATAAATCTAATCCATTGATTTTAATCCTCCATGGATAAATCCTAACCATTGATCCTTCTCAGATGGCTCTACAAATTGAGTTACACCTCCATGCAAACCATGATTTATAAAGTTTTGTCCATTGAGCTATCACTATCTATTAGCAATCCAAACATCCATGGCCAAGTTTTGCTAAAATAAAGAATCTCATTGATAAATAAACATTCCAAATCAATATTTCATCCCTCAAGTATTTTGGAGCATATCCACACATCAAGCAAGAAGGATTCAATTGTGAATTTGAGGTATATTCTTGGTGTTTATTATTTCATTTATTTTACACTTGAATTCCTTGTTCCTTTTGCTTAGTCTAATGTTTTGTAAATATAATTTAGAGTAGGATTTTGAATGTGCATTTTATTTTTCCTAGAATATTATTATAAATCATTATTGCATCACAATGCATATTTAAAACATTTACCTATAGGATAAATAAGAACAACACCAGCACCACTATCGTGTTTGGAACAAGCTCCATCAAAGTATAATGGCTATGTTATTTATTTTGGAATAGTTCTTGCATATTGATGATTTCATTCATCTAAAGTTAAAAATTTCCTATGATATTATTTTATTAGAATTTTGAATTAATTAGTTTTTTAACTCTAACGAAGACAATATATATAAGGGTATAAAGTGTTGTAAATGACTTATAAGTAACAAAATGAAAGTAAAGTACTGAAATGGACAAAGCATGAATGAATCAAAGAAGTTAACTATGAGAAACACAAATATTACTTAGCTCATTTATCTCTGTAGGTTGATTGTGCATGAATGAGAGATAACTAAAATGATAAATTTAGATTTGATTATGTGAATGCAACTGAAATATGGATGGTCACTATTTTGGGTTAGAACTAACTAGAAGCAGTCAGAATTGACTATCGCTACTATTATAGCATGTTGTCTTGGCCTAATCAAAGTCAAATCCCTCACACTTAATCAGTTTATACCCAAAATTAATAGGGTAAATCCTAGACTTAACACCAATCCACTGAATGGCACCATCTTTAGAATTAATAAAAACTTTCCCTTTTGCCAAAATACCCTCCAACACTACTTTTTGAGAGCTCAAGATTAGAACATCTTTCAATTCCTTCCACTTCCATTTAATCATTCCAGCCTAACGACATGTCTCTAGATAATCACACACCTTTCTTCCCTAAGTGGAAGATAGAAAAACCTTTGTTACCTCTAGGCCCTGCACCTCCTGAGTGGCTTGTGCCTATTCTAAGAGTCCTCTCAGAAATCCACCTTACACCCATTGTTGACAATCCATGACACATGATCTTTGACAATGTGAAAGCATTTGAGGGTTATGTATTGACATGATTTTGGTGTTATCATTCTCCCCAAAGTACTTAAACTATAACAACATATTCCAAAGAGCTTAGGGTTTAGAAATCATGCCCTGTATCAACTTAACCCATAGAGAAATAATCTGGGAAGACATCCTCTTGATCCTAGCCCCGTCACTAGCTTGAGGAAGGGAAATCTTATCCCAATTCAAAAATGGGATTTCCTTTTTCTCTATCAAAATTCATTCACAATAAAACTAACCACCTTGATCATAAAGGTTAGAGGAGTCAAGATCAACATGATATAGATTGGGTGGGTGCCAAGGACTAATTTGATGAGCATAATTCTTTCATCCAAAGATAACCACTTACCTTTCCAAGTCTCCAGTCTAACTTGAAAATACTTGATCAAAGAGTCCCAAAGACCTACTTTACTGGCACCCCCAAATGAGGGAACTCCCAAGTACTTTGCAGTTAATGATCCAACTTTGAAATTGAGGATGTTTATGATGGTCCTTTTAGAGTGAATATTAACATTCAGAAAAAAAATCTTGGACTTTGTATCATTGATCATTTGCCCAAAATTGGCCTCACAATTAAACAAAAAAAAATTTTAGGAGTGAGCCTCCTGAACTAAGGTAGTACCAAAAATAACTGTGTCATCTGCAAAATGATGGTGAGTAAAATAATCCAACCTATCATTAGCTTTGAGACCAAACTCTCTTCCTTCATTTATATCTCCCAAAATTAACTAACCCAAGGCTTCTTCGATAAGAATGAATAGGGATAGGGATAAAGGATCCCCTTGGGCAACCCCTAGATGATTCAAAGAACCTCAAGGGTTCCCCATTCACCAACACTAAAAACCATGGTCTAAAAATATAGTTGAACACCCTATTGCACCAATTTAAGTCAAAACCAAAATTGACCAAAACTTTGATGAGGAACCTCCAATTAACTCAATCATAATATTTACTTATGTCCAAGTTAAATATCATTCTTGCCTTCTGATGACTTAAAAGGTAATGCACAATTTCATGAGTGATAATTATTCTTTCTTGAATATGTCTGATTGGCACAAACCTTCCTTGCTCTTTTGAAATGAGAAACTCTAGAATTGGCTTGAGGAAAAAAGAGATGGCCTTAGATATGATTTTATAAATAGTGTTGTAGAGGTAGATAGGTCTAAAATCACTAAAAGAGGACTAGGTCTCTCCTTTAGGCACCATACATATGAAGGTACAATTAATATTCGATGCCACCTTTTATTTCAACCTAGATTCATTCACCATATTGACTACTTCTTCTCCCATAATATCCTAAAATCTCTTAAAAAATGCAGTTAGAAATCCATCAGGCCTTGGGTCTTTGTCCTTATTCATCAGAAAAACCATAGCCCTAATTTCTTACAGAGAGAGGGGTATCATTAATTTTTCATTTTGTTGAGTTATCTTAAGTTTAGGGATGAACTTAAGACTATCAACCTAAGCCCTTAAAAGGGAAGCCTATGTGTAACAAAGTAACCCCTAAAAAAATCCATAGCCTCTTTTTTGATATCAAAGATGGTCTCCCACAACACCACATCCCTATTTTTAATACTCAAGATATGATTGGTTGATTCCCTTACTTAGGTAGAGTTGTGGAATAATTTCATACTTTTATCCCCTTATTTAAGCCACACCTCCCTCATTTTTACTTCCAGGAGACCTCCTCTCACAAGTGTAGCTCTGAAAGCTCTAAAAGAAAGGATTTTTCTTGAAGGTAGAGTTACAAATCCATCCCTCATGCCATGACAATTGGATTGATGTTTCCCAACTCAATTTCGACTCTATCCATTTATTTGAAGATGTTTTTGAAGCAAGACTGGTTCCATTCTCTAAGGTGGGATTTAATAAAAATCAAAATTTTACTCATTTCAAACATCTTAGTGCCTTTCAAAGATGGAGCCTTGCCCCACTAATCTTTAATCAGAGCATGAATGGTAGGGTCCCTTAACCACATCATTTCAAATTTGAAAGGACAAAGAGGGGGAGCCCCTTCCTCCACTATCCTTAATTCAATTGGGGCATGATCCAAACCTAAAATAGGGAGGATAATGTTATTCAAGAACCAATCAATGGCCAAACAGCTTAGGGATATAATAAATTGATCCAATCATTTAGTAATATTGTAGAAACCTTCCCTCTGATTAGTCTAAGAAAACATCCCATTTTCAGGGGCACATCAACTAACCCTATTGTAGAGACAAAATTTGAGAAGTATTTTTTGGATTGGAATCATCTCCTTTCCTTTTATCAGACCCATCCAAAATAACATTAAAATCCCCACCAATGATACACTTTTGACCATGAAGCAAAGAGAGTTGATCCAAGACTTCAGACCAATATTGGGATTTGAGGATAGGTGAATTAGGCCCATACACGTTAAATAGGAAAAAGGAGATATCAAAAGAGAGGGCAAAAACTTTACAAATAATCCAATGATCTCTTGCCCTGCAGAAATCTACCATGGCCTTGTGAGGGGACCACAGAATGGTCAGAGTACCTGAGGCTCCCTCAGAATCCACCAAGAGACCCTAATAATGATTCTAGCATTTGGCCAAAATAACCTCAATTATTCTATTTTAAACTTAGTTTCTTGCATTAATAATACATAAAAACCATTTTTCAATAACTAATGCCTTACT
The DNA here is from genome assembly GCA_037957365.1 of Torreya grandis. Taxonomy (NCBI): domain Eukaryota; kingdom Viridiplantae; phylum Streptophyta; class Pinopsida; order Cupressales; family Taxaceae; genus Torreya; species Torreya grandis. The sequence continues at coordinate 3,044,740 of JARHVA010000277.1, read as the reverse complement.
AGACATCACCTGTTAGGGGCATTCAAAACCCTAACATTCCATGAGAGGAGTTTTATGTTGCATGAGGGGGGCATTTCACCCTCAACTTGTCAAAGAAAATAAAGTGTTCAATGGTTGATTTCGTACCTTGTGAAACCTCTTCTTCTATAATGACTTTCACAAATTTCCTTCCTCTTTTGTTGTTAGATCCGTAATTTGGCTAGGAAATTGGGCACTCCTTCTGAGATAAAGAAATAACTTCCTTGGAGTTAATCTCTTCATCATCACTTATATCCCCTACCAAAGGTGAAATTTGCATGGTCACCATCCTAACCAAAATCTTTTGATCGATGCCTAAACACCTCCTTGAGAGAAGCCTCCTCCCTTCCAAGACCCGATTGAACACCAACACAATCTTTGAGTTTCTGAGCCTTCGAAGAAATGAAATGAATTTATTTGAGCATAGTGGTTGGGGACAAATCCACACCTTTTCTAATTTGTTTTTTAAAGCGAGAATTGCTTCCAAATTTAGCCTAGGTGTAACAGAGGGGCCACTTCTGACACCTTGGGGGAAAGGGACCTTTTTAGGTTCCTTTGGATGAAAGCCTTAGACTAAGGGCTAAGCTCAGCCATCCAATATTGAATAAACTTTTGTTGACTCCCAGTCTTAGGGCATTAGTTATGGATATGACCAATCATCTAACACTTGTAGCATCAAAAACAAAATCTCAACATCAATTTTGTACTCCCATGAGCCTTTCAAGAAAAAAGAGAGATGTGGTCTAGAATTTGGATTTCTAGATCGATCAAAACACAAATTCTTGCATATGAAGCCAAAACCCCTTTGCTAGTAATTGGATCGATGCATAGGAAATATCCAAAACAAAACCTAATCCTTTTAAGACAAGTTTCATTCTAATATTCAAACAGGAGGCCATACAACAGTACCCAAATAGGAAATTAACTTTTTTTTGTAATGAGCAAATTGAAATGAGGGTATCAGAACTAAAGCCATAGCTCAAAATCTTCCATCATCTAGGGACCTCCTTCTAAAATCTCTTATTTATTTATCTCTAATAGGCACATGAGGATAAAAAACCCTTTCAAAAGGAACTTGAGAGTGAGGTTAGGGCCCCAAGTTGCAATCACCCACACTTCAACCATGCCAATGGTAGGTCATTTACTTGATAATTTTCCAATTAACCCCTTAGCTTTTAGGTCTTTGTGGTTATCCTTAAATTCAGTTCAATCAAAAGTAATATAATGAGAGTAACACTGGGGAGAGCCATTATCCTCCATCGATCTTGGTATTTGGTTTGAAGGGAGATCTGAACTTGCACCCAAACCCTTAGTATGATGAGCTTCCAAAGAGATGTTCTTACCCAAGGAGATTCAATTCACTCTAGAAGCCATGCCATGAGAAATCTTTGTAGGACCTTGATAATCTTCCATCCACTCCAAGTCGCTCCCTGATTACTCCCCATCACTCCTAACCTGTTGTTCTTCCTTGATCACCTAACTTATCTCTCACCTTGACTACCTATGTTGATTCCCTGTATTGTTTGTCACACACCCTACACAAATTTTATGCTTATTGTGTGAGTGTGCCATCTCTTTCTCCCTTCAATTTTTATTTTAATAATATAATATATTATTAGCAATACTATATTTCATAAATATTATATAGTTAAATATATTAATATATTAATAATAATATAATATAATATTAATATTTATAAATTATAAATTATTATTTTATAATAATATTTATTAATTATATAATATAAAAATATATAATTCTAAAAAATATGTAATAATTTTATGATATATAAAATAATATAATATATATTATAAAACTATTAAATATGATTATATTATATTACTATTTATAATTTATATTAATATTATAAACATAAAATAATATATTAATATTATTTACAAGCTATTATATTATTAGTTAATTTATATATATACTATATTATAAACATAGTTTTATTTAAGGATGGAATTTTTTGTTTTCATAGAGCGTGGTTTTGTAAAGTGAAGGTATATAATAAACTATTTTTAGTATAAACTTTGGCTTTGTATAATGCTAAAGCTTACGAGTGAGATGTATTATTTTAAAGTTATGTAGGTAGCAAACAATGCCACATCTGGACAAGTTGAATTTAATGTTTTCTATTGTGAAGCTTTATTTTGTTTGAAGCCTAAAATGTTTGATAAATTTGTGCTACTCTACTAGGTGGTATGTTGGCTCGTTCATATGTGAACAAATTCAATCTTGCACCTATCGATGGTTTCGCTTCCCATCTTTGTCAAATCTCATAAAGAATACCATCATCACATTATTAATCTCTGAACTCCTGGTGTCGTCGTCATGCAATAAAGCTTACAAGTTTCTCCACATCATTGATCTCTTTGCCCCTCACATTTTCTTCTTTCCACTCATCAAATCTTGTAGAAGCATTTAATGATAGTGAATTTTGTAAAAAAAATCATGCAAGAAAAATTGTTATTATAGGTGGAATTTATGAAATGTAGTTGGTTTGTTTGACATAATTGAAATGGCAATGATTTTTCTGAGTACCTTGTATTTAAAAATGTTTACATGTCTTGTTGCATACACATTTTATTTTGTTTTGTTTAATTTCATTTCATTTTAATATTTGATGATTAAATTTATGTTAGCATGACAAAAACATAGTTTGTTTTCATTAACAAGAAAATCACAAATATGCATTTGTTTTCTTTGAGTATGCAAAAAGACTCGTGTTATACACTATGCATTCTTATCTTTATATATAAAGACTTTGCTCAAGTAACATGTATATTTTATTAGGTTTCCTATTTTTATAACTCTTCACGAGTTTGAGGATTTTTGCTCCTTTTTATACTTCATTACAACCAGATATTATTTTTTGTGTGGGTACATTTCGCCAGAGTATGGGTTGTTATAGTATGAAGGTTTTCACAAGGAACACGACATCAAATTCTTGGTAGTAGATGATGGAGTTTTAGATATGTTCATCAAACCAGGGACAAAATAGATTATTTAATAAATTAAACAAATAAAAAAATGCTTTTAATGAATGAATCAATTACAAAAATTATGTGTTTAGTTAATGAATCAATTACAAAATTGTATCCTAGGCAGTGACAATACTCTTGTGCTTTGTCCACATTTCAGTATGGTCCAAAAAAGCAAAGATAGAAATTTTTTACAAAAAAGCCAATAGCCATGGACAATATTTCATGAGTTTGGTAGGCTTGGGAATGAATACAACATTGAGAAGGGTATCAAATCATTGGTTAAAGTGACATATTGGTTGGAGAGGACTGAGAAACCATCAGTGAAACCTTTATGTGCAGTAAAGACCAACCCTTGGTATACTTTGGGGATGAGTCACTTAAGGAGGTGTTAAAACATGAGGATTGGTTTGCAAACAAAGGAATAATTTGTAGGTTTGACCGATTCTAGCCAAGCCTCCCTATTCTCCATAAATGGATCTTAGATTCTTGATAGTTATTAATGGAGGATAATTTAGATATTTACCCTTATGTTAGGGTTTTTTCATTTTGGTTTTTGATTGTTGTGAAGACCAAAACAAGGGTTTTCAGGATAAGATCTAGATTTTTTATTAATGTCTTCTCTTCATGAAGCTTTGGTTCCCTACATTTATCCCTCTAACAAAAACCTTCAACACCAAGCCCAATTGGGTTTGGCTGCCACACCTCCCTCTATAGCTCTAGTGTGATTTTTTCCTTTTGACTATTGGCAATGCCTTGGGTGAGTTGTTAGATGTGGACATTTCTATGACATAATTTATTCATACCACCTCCATTTGTATCCTTGTCTACATAGATACTTCTTTTGATCTTATAATTACTATTAAGATAAAATTCAAGGACTCTTGTTGGCTTCAAACCCTCAATTATGAGGGGTTACTTTTCTAGTGTTTAGGTGTTTTCACAAAGGTCATTTGGCCATGACTTGTTGTAGCTCCAAGTGAAAGGTGGAATAATCTTGGTGGAAGGATGCCCCTCCTAATCATTTTACATTATTTTTTGCAAGTACTCCTATTACAACAGTGAGAGAAGTGATGAAATATATTCTAGAGGCTTATCATAAGGCCCTTGTGACTCAAGTCATGATTTTTAGACCTTCTCTGATTTATTCAAAGGTGAATATTATTGAGGGTGTTGATGCCTCAATGGATTCAATTGTTGTTGAAAAAAATGATGTTGCTTATATATGTTTCCATCCATTCAAAGCAATTAAATTTCTCACCCCTTTCAATCAGGACTCAAGTAGCTTTGGAGACAAAGAGGAATGGAGGGTAGTCCAAAAGAAGAAAAAAGGGTGAATTGTCTCTGAATCATCCTCCATGACACTACACTCCCATAATGGAGATGGTGAGGAAGCGTCTTAAGGGTTTCATTCCTAGTGGCTATGGCTTGCTAGCAGTAGGGTGGTGCGACTCCTTGGAACATGTTTGGGATGAGTTTTTGATGATTTGGCATACAATTTTTTTTGTTGAATGATTGGTTTTGTTCCATGGGTTTGTTGGATTAGTTTTTGGGTTTGTAGGTTTTACCCCATATCTTGGTAGAGTCAAAGATCAGGTATGCAAATGCACTACCACAACTTTTCTATCAATCATCCAACTTAGTTTATTCAATCAACAATGGTTACATCTATAGGCAAGAACCTCCTACAAGCAGGGAGATAATTCTTACCTCAAATCTATAAAATCTCTCCCTAAACTACTCCCTAAATCTCTCACACTTATCCTTATTATCTCTCACCCTATTCCCTAAAACTCTCATAAAACACTACATGAGTTGTTTTCACAACTTCACTTATATTATTGCAAAAACCTCTCCACATAGTAAATATAAACACATTAATAAATATTTAATAATTTGGAGTAATGACCTAAACTAACTAATGTACCCATGTGAGGACTAATTCCTAACATTATCCCCTTAGTGGTCATATGGGAGAAAACGTTAGAAAAATCATTCTGGAACAAGTACATGATTGTTCTCATTCTTTAGTCGCAGCGTTGATTGGCCTTGTTGCTTATTGGTAGTGTCTTTTGGGTTGTCGTTGACCTTCAATGTTCCTCTAAGATGAATAGCTCCCTTAATATAAAAGATCGACTGGATATTGATTTCAACCAAAATTGCATCCATTTAGAAATAATATATTCCTCTATTAGAAAATTGACCCTCTAAATTGTTTTCCTCGTCTACAAATTAAAAGAAAATATTCATAAAAAAATGTTTTCCCCTTTTAAAAAATATCATCGATTGGAAACTTTCCTAAGAAGTAATTTTCACCAAAATCTATGTTTGGTGTGGGGTGAACCCTTGAAATAATAAGAGAGGAGCTGAGCTCAAAGATAGACCGAGATCAGTATCGAGGGTTTGGTCTGGACTGCGAGGTCAAGGCAATGAAAAATGTGGAGCTCGTAGTGAGGGAGCTTACTATGGAAAACACCAAGTTGTAGGATAGGCTGCCATGGAGTCAGAGGTGCCACGCATCATCTGGAAGTGGAGTTTAACAAGCCGAGCCTGTTAGGTTGTGGAGCTAAAAGCTTCACTGATGCAAACATGGAGGAGGTTGCTGGGTTGTTGAGTTGCAGAGCGAGTTACAGAGGAACCGATGTCAATCAGGCCAATTGACGTTGGTCATATTATAGTGCAGAAGCAACCGACATCGGTTATGAGTCGATCGACATCGGTCATGAAGGAATCGATGTTGGCAACTTGTGTGTGCATGCAGTTTGCATGTGGGTTTTGGACTGGTCTATTTTTGGACAGGCAGTTTGCATGTAAAGACTATTTTTGGTCTTGAGTTGTGAGTCTAATTATTGTAATTAAGAAAGTCTAATTATTTTATGCATGAGATCTATATAATAGACTCATGGGCTATATTGTAAAGTGTACTAGAAAGCCATTGTGCTTGTAGAGAGAGCAAGAGTAGCTCCTCCTAGTTCCAAAGGGGTGCTGAGTGTGTATGATCAGGGAGAGTTACAGGTTGTGCAAGTTCTGGCAAAAGATCCACTGGGGTACTAGTTGAAGAATCATAAGGACTTGGTGAGGCAAGGACAAGGGTTCTTCAGGGTGTAGCGACATCTGCGTGGTAAGGAAGGTCTGGTGATTTGCAAGTTGTTGCAAGAGCAGGGAGTTCTACTTGGAGTATGATTGTGTACTTGGTGTACTGGCAGCATTATTACTGACTGGTGGAGGTGAACAACAACTCTGTGTTTGAGTTGATCATTGTGACCGTAATTGAGAGAGCGAACTGTTGAAGGAGAATTATGTTAGGGTGTGGAGCTAAAAGCTACACCTTAAGGCAAACAGGAGGGTTTCTAGCGTATGCAGTCACTGGCGTCAGTAGGCCACACCGACGACGGTCAGGGGACGCAGAAGGGAAACTGGCATCGGCAGAAGATCGGCCGGCGTCGGTCACCTCCAGGATGGCAGGGACCGACGTCGGTCGCCTGTGGCGGTCTGAACTGCTGTTGACGAACAGTCAGTTAAGAGAACGTGGAGTTTGCATATTAAAGACTTGTTCGAAGTCTTGAGCCGCAAGTCTAATCAGTGTATGCATGAGATCTATATAATAGACTCATGGGCTGTATTGTTAAGTGGAGAATTTGGAGAAGGGCTATGTGAAGCTTGGAGAGTTCTTCCCATGGTGGAATCAAGTAGGATTCCCCATGTATGTATAAGTAAGATCAGGTTTGATATGCAGGGATGTGTGTATGCGAGGGTCAGAAAGGAGATCGGCGGGGGAGCTAGATCCAAGGTGACAGCAATACATCAGCAGGATCATGGAGAGATCTACTTGGAGTACAGTTGTGTACTCGATTGTACAGATGTGCAATGAGGTGAACAATAGCTTGTGTTAGCTGTGTGTTGTGACCTATGAGAGAAGATTACTCAGGTGGGAAGATTACTTGGAGCCCTTGAGGAGGAAGCCTCATAGAGGTGGAAGAAGAGTGTGATCTCTTTATTGTAATTTCCTTTGTAATGAGTTGAATACAATTGTGTGTTGCCTCTCATATTCTGTGTGCTTTCTCATTGATAGTTATTTGTTCTTCTGGTTATTCCGCATGTTTAATTGCTTATACAATGGTAATCATGTGTGCTCTTAAATCTAACAAGTTGTGTTAGAGCTTTGGGGAGTTTCGGTCCTATCAATTGGTATCAGAGCGAGGTTGGACGTTCTCAGAGCGAGTTTGACTAACAGATGGCCCAGATCTGTTAAGTGTTTGTTGATTACAGGTTACTCACAGGGGTTGCTGTTTGAGTGGGAGTATAGCAAGGCAGAAGATGGTACAATGAGAATGAAGAAAATTAGGCACAGGTTTATCACCACAAGGAGTGTGGTGGGTTGTCTTCAGGTGGGAGCTTGAAGAGGAATACAAGCCAGGATGCAGATTGGACAGAGTACTAGTTTTGGGTATAGGTGTAGCTCTTTATCTCCAAGTGGGAGATTGTTAGGGTGTGGAGCTAAAAGCTACACCTTAAGGCAAACAGGAGGGTTTCTAGCGTATGCAGTCGCCGGCGTCGGTAGGCCACACCGATGACGGTCAGGGGACGCAGAAGGGAAATCGGCATCGACAGAAGATCGGCCGGCGTCGGTCACCTCCAGGATGGCAGGGACCGACGTCAGTCGCCTGTGGCGGTCTGAACTGCTGTTGACGAACAGTCAGTTAAGAGAACGTGGAGTTTGCATATTAAATACTTGTTCAAAGTCTTGAGCCGCAAGTCTAATCAGTGTATGCATGAGATCTATATAATAGACTCATGGGCTATATTGTTAAGTGGAGAATTTGGAGAATAGCTATGTGAAGCTTGGAGAGTTCTTCCCATGGTGGAATCAAGTAGGATTCCCCATGTATGTATAAGTAAGATCAGGTTTGATATGCAGGGATGTGTGTATGCGAGGGTCAGAAAGGAGATCGACAGGGGAGCTAGATCTAAGGTGACAGCAATACATCAGCAGGATCATGGAGAGATCTACTTGGAGTACGGTTGTGTACTCGATTGTACAGATGTGCAATGAGGTGAACAACAGCTTGTGTTAGCTGTGTGTTGTGACCTATGAGAGAAGATTACTCAGGTGGGAAGATTACTTGGAGCCCTTGAGGAGGAAGCCTCACAGAGGTGGAAGAAGAGTGTGATCTCTTTATTATAATTTCCTTTGTAATGAGTTGAATACAATTGTGTGTTGCCTCTCATATTCTGTGTGCTTTCTCATTGATAGTTATTTGTTCTTCTGGTTATTCCGCATGTTTAATTGCTTATACAATGGTAATCATGTGTGCTCTTAAATCTGACAAGTTGTGTCAGAGCTTTGAGGAGTTTCGGTCCTATCAAATTACTGGTGAACCCTAGAAGTGTGGGAGCTCTAGAGGTGTGGGAAGAAGAAGTGTGGCATCTTCTTTATTGTATTCTCTTCTGATTGAGTATTAATACAATTGGGTATTGTCTCTCATATTCTGTGTTGTTTCATATTTCTAGTTACTTATCATTCTGGTTAAATTATGTGTTTAGTTGCTAATACAAAGGTAATCAAGTGTGCCCTCAATGGGCAGTAGGATCCTGACAGTTGGTATTAGAGCAGGTGGACCAGGTTGGTACCAATCTTGATAAGTGGTATCAAAGTGTGGTTAAGTACACTAACAGGTGCTCAGAGCATGTTAAGTGTTTTGTTGATTACAGGTCACTCTCAGGGGTTTCAGATTGAGTGGGAGTATAGCAATGGCAGAGAAAAGTAAGCTACGAATGGAGAAACTAAATAGCATGAATGGTCAGATTGATGGAAAGAAAGAGCAGGTAAAGAAAGATTATTGGTTGGTAGCAGATCAACATGAAGAAGCAGATGTTGCAGGTGTTGTTCCATAGGATGCTCTGGATAAAGTAGAATCTTGGTTTATAGATTATATTGCCTCTTTCCATGCAGCCCGAAATAGAGCATCTTTTCATGGGTATGTCCAGGGAGACTTTGGAAAGATTTATTTAGGTGTTGGTGAGCCTTGTCAAATTGTTGGCAAAGGGGAAGTGAAGCTGAAATTGCAGACGGGTAACACACAGGTGTTGAAGGAGGTCATGTAGGTCCTAATCTTGGAGATGAGTCTAATTTCTTCAGGAAAGTTGGGTGATGAGAGATGCACAGTAACTCTCACAGCAGATGCACTTGAATTAGATGGTCGTAAGAAAGTAGGTATCCTTTATCTATCTACTTATATTACTGATTCACCTTCTGTTGCAGATATGTGACTTTGTAGGCTTGGTCACATGTGTAAGAAGGGAATGCATGTTCTTAAGCGAAAGACAGATGTTTTTGATAAACTTAAGAACTGGAAAGCCTTGGTGTTCATGGAAGAGATGACGGACAGAGATCAGCTGAGGGGACTAGATTATTTTGTGCAAGGCTATGTTAATTTGGCCAGGGTTTTGATCCAAGGGAGCTCACGGGTAAAAAGGTCATCACTCACAAGAAAAAATAGTTATCGGCGTCAATCAAGGGGAACCGACATCAAACAGACAGGTATCAACGTTAATCATGTGTAGACCAACAGAGTCAATGGTGTTGGGCAGTTGGAGACTGACGTCGATCAGTGGGAACCAACGTCGGCAGTCAGGGTCAGCCGCAGGGAACCGACGTCAGTCGGGTGCAGATTGGGAGATGGCCGAGATCAGTCACTGGAACAAATGTTGGGCGGATATCAAGCTGTCAAGGAGTCTCAAACGCCCATGTGCAGGACTGAAAGTGTAAGTGAGCCTCATATTCGTTGTTCACCTTCTTTATATTACTTGTTGCTTACTGATGGTCAAGAACCAGGAAGATGTGAAGAGGCAATGCAGGTAAAATCCAGGAAACAATGGGAGCATGGCATGAATTATTCAAAAGAGAACCAAGCAAGAGATTTGGTAGAGTTGCTAGCGGGGATAAAAACATTGATAGATGAATGGATTCCCAGGTTAGATAAGAGAGTGGATGGACACGTGAGATGGAAGGCCAAGGTATATGGTCTTGAAGAAGCTACAGGATAGTGGTACAGGTTTTGACGGGTGGATGACAAAGCAGGGCTTTAGTCAATGTTAGTGTAACTATTATGTTTAACTTTATCAGGTTGGATGATGATTGCAACATTATCCTGTTACTGTTGTGTGGTTGCTTGTTGTAGAGTTACACATGCAGGGAGTTTTTGAGCTAAAGGTAAAGTTAGTTCAGAGGTATGTCATGAAGAATTTGGGAGCAACGAAATTCTTTGGCATAAGAGACATGGAAGATCACATGTTGATTTTGTCTCTAGTGGGAGCTGATGTGAAGAAGGTGTTGGCAGGGTTCAATTTGCAGGATGTAGAACCGGTAAGCACACCAAGGGCTGGACAGCTTAGAACAGTGTTCGAAATCACATGAGGTCTGGTGTAAACCTGAGTTTTCCCAAGCAGTGGGAGTTATCAGAGAGTTTGGAGCCAATTCATGGAAGAAGTACTGGAGAGCAGTTCAGTGGACTCTCAGGTATTTGAGAGGGACCAGCAGTAGGGATTCATACTACGCAGGGTCAAGGTCTTCACTACATGGAGTTGTAAGTTTGGATGTGGCAGGTTACTTGGATGACAGGATGTGCACCACAAGTTGTGTGGTGGTTGGTCTTCAAGATTGAACTTGAAGAGGGATACAAGCCAGAAAATGAATTAGATGAAGGTACAGGTATAGGAACAGGTGCAGTTATTTATCTTCAAGTGGGATATTGTTAGGTTGTGGAGCTAAAAGCTTCACTGATGCAAACATGGAGGAGGTTGTTGGGTTGCTGAGTTGCAGAGTGAGTTGCAGAGGAACCGACGTCAGTCAGGCCAATTGACGTCGGTCATATTACAGTGTAGAAGCAACCAATGTCGGTTATGAGTTAGCTGACATTGGTCATGAAGGAACCGACATTGACAACCTGTGTGTGCATGTAGTTTGCATGTGAGTTTCAGACTGGTCTATTTTTGGACAGGCAGTTTGCATGTAAAGACTATTTTTGGTCTTGAGTTGCGAGTCAAATTATTGTAATTAAGAAATTCTAATTATTGTATGCATGAGATCTATATAATAGACTCATGGGCTGTATTGTAAAGTGTACTAGAAAGCCATTGTGCTTGTAGAGAGAGCAAGAGTAGCTCCTCCTAGTTCCAAAGGGGTGCCGAGTGTGTATGATCAAGGAGAGTTGCAGGTTGTGCAAGTTCTGGTAGAAGATCCACTGGGGTACTGGTTGAAGAATCATAAGGACTTGGTGAGGCAAGGATAAGGGTTCTTTAGGGTGTAGAGACATCTACGTGGTAAGGAAGGTCTGGTGATTTGCAGGTTGTTGCAAGAGCACGGAGATCTACTTGGAGTACGGTTGTGTACTTGGTGTACTGGCAATATTGTTACTGACTGGTGGAGGTGAACAACAACTCTGTGTTTGAGTTGATTGTTGTGACCGTAATTGAGAGAGTGAACTGTTGAAGGATAATTACTGGTGAACCCTAGAAGTGTGGGAGCTCTAGAGGTGTGGGAAGAAGAAGTGTGGCATCTTCTTTATTGTATTTTCTTCTAATTGAGTATTAATACAATTGGGTATTGTCTCTCATATTTTGTGTTGTTTCATATTTCTAATTACTTATCATTCTGGTTAAATTCCGTGTTTAGTTGCTAATACAAAGGTAATCAAGTGTGCCCTCAGTGTGGGGTGAACCCTTGAAATAATAAGAGAGGAGCCGAGCTCGAAGATAGATCGAGATTAGTATCGAGGGTTTGGTTTGGACTGCGAGGTCGAGGCAATGAAAAATGTGGAGCTCATAGTGAGGGAGCTTACTGTGGAAAACACTGAGTTGGAGGATAGGCTGCCATGGAGTCGAAGGTGCCATGCATCATCTAGAAGCGGAGTTTGACAAGCCGAGCCAAGGTTGAGAAGACTGCTGAGTCAAGATCAGAGAATGTTGTTGTCGCAAGTTGGAAGTCTGACCTTGGATTTTTGGGAGGGTCTGAGTCGACAGATATGTGGTTTACCGAATAAGATCCATTCAATGCAGAGTCGTGCCAAGAGGAATCCAAGATCAAGCAGGGTCTGGGAGGTCGAGTTAGATCCACCATGAAGTCTACAAGTTTGATCACTAAAACAAAGAGCTTGCCCAAATGAAGAGCTTGCTGCCAATCAAGAAACTATCGATCCAATGTAAATCTATAAGTTGGCGCCATTTATGAGAATCTCAATCTCTTCACATAATATCAGAATACCAAGGCACTCCAAAAACTTGATATTCTTCACTGCTTTTCTTCCAGAAACCATGGATATTAAAGCAACCACAAAATCTTAAAAAAACCAAAATAGCCCAAATTTGACTGAAACAGAAATATGGAGTGTTTATAGTCGATCCAAACATTTTTGGATGTTCTAGATTCATCTATAAGTCTGTTTTGCTCCAAAACTCTTTAGGAAATAGTTGACTCTCATAAGTGCTTATGAAAACACACCTAAAATACACTAAAAATAAAATTAAGCATGAGCACAATGGACAAAAATGGAGTGAGTTGAAGGAAGTAAAGGGAAAACAGAAAATCTGTTTAGATAAAAATATTATGTATTGATAAAAACAACTTAATACATTATAGCATTCCTTGAGCTTGAGCTCTTTTTAACAAAACAAATACTATGAGTTTTGAAACAAAATTTAGAGGAGAGAGTATTAGATTTGTCTTTTTACAAGACAAATAGATTTATGAAGGCTTTGATGTTCTTCTGTGTTTTTTTCATTATGCAACTTCTATATTTATTTACACATTTTCATTCTTTGCCTTATATTGAGTGTTGTAATACAAATTGAATACGATAAGCAGACATTTTCGACTGCACATGGCTTAAAGGAAATATTGTGCCATATTTATCTAGAAGATAGTTGTTACAAATAAATTTCAACAAATATTGTACCTATCCATCTAGAAACATAGTTGTCAAAAATAATTTTACTTCACTTTGTTATTTAGTAGTTAATTTTCAACAAAGACTGTGTTGTGGATTAAAAGCATGTTGGACAATCAAAAGAGAAGTCAACGTGCATATTGGAGGTGTTTGAATTCATTTTGAATATTGCTAGGTAAATGATCTCTTAAATACTCAAATCTTTAATTTCCTAATGGCTTTGTGAAGATGTCTGCATATTGATCTTCAGATCTGCAAAACTCAAGATAGATCTCTATGTTGTTGACTAGTTCTCTGATGAAATGGTATCTAGTTTATATATGCTTGCTCTTGTGTAATACATGATTCTTGAATAATGTGAACAGAAGATCTTCATTGCCTCTTGTTTGTGTTTCAAATCTACTAGCATCCTTCTCATCCAAATTACTTGATACACTGTCCCTGTTGTTACTACAAACTCTACTTTTGTCGATGAGAGAATGACAATGGGTTGTTTCTTGGATGCCCATGATATTGTACCTATTCCAAAGTGAAAAACATAACTAGATATACTTTTCCTATCATCAATGATGCCTGCACAATCACTATCTATGTATCCTATGAGTTTGAACTCATCTGATGTTGAATACAAAATTTTATGATTGTTGGTTCTACTTACATATCATAAAATTATTTTTATTGTTTGCCAATGAGAGTCTTTTGGAGACTCCATGAACCTTGAAATAAGACTTACACTATACATTATATGTGGCCTTGTGACAGTCAGGTACATCAAACTACCAATGAGTCTTTTGTACAGTGTGGGGTCAACATTAAATCCTTTGTCATCCTTGCTTAACTTTAATCCTATTATGATTGGTGTTGTTGCTAACTTGATGTTTACCATATTGAGCCTTTTTCAAATATCCTTGGCATATTTGGTTTGGGAAATAAATATGCCATTTTTGTATTGATTCACCTTAGTCCCAAGAAAATACTTCATGTGACTCAGATCGGTCATTCCAAATTCCTTCTTCATGGCTCTTTTGAATAAATCAACTAATAAATCACCTGTGAATATCAAATCATCTACATATAAACACACAATTAGAATTTTACCTTGTTTATTAATCTTTGTATATAGTGTAGGCTCATTGTTTCACCTATTGAAGTCATCATGTAAAAGATAAGAATCAATTCTGCTATACCATGCTTCAGGAGCTCGCTTGAGTCCATAGAGCATTTTTTTGAGTTTGTAGACCTTGTCTTCATGACCAAATATATCAAATCCTAGTGGTTTCTTCACATAGAATTTTTTTTATAAGAAACCATTCAAAAATGTAGATTTTACATCCATTTGATATACTAGCCACTTGCTTTGATATCCTATAGCCAATATTGTTCTTACTGTATCTAGACAGGCTACTAGAGAAAATGTCTCATTGTAATCAATTCCAAGTTGTTGTGAAAAAATGTTTTCAACTAAACTTGCTTTACGTTTCACAATATTTTCATCAGCATCAAACTTTATCTTGTAGACCCACTTTACACCAATTGCATCTTTTCCTTTTGAAAGATTCACTAGATGTCAAGTGTGATTTTTCTCTGTTGCCTCAATTTCATCGTCCATGGCTTTTTGCTAGTTCTCATTCTCAATTTCTTCTTCGAAGCATGCAAGATCAATAACATAAAACAATGCAAAATATGAAATCAAATTATCATGTTGATTACCTTGAGTTACCTCATAAATTTGCCTCGAGCTCCTTATCTTCCTTGGAGTCTCATCTGGTCTTAAACTGTCACTAGAGTGATATCTAGGTATTGTTGGTGAAGTTTCTCCATGAGAATTAGAAATATTGGATGGATTCATAAGTGGAACAAGTCCTTATTGATTGATACTTGATTGAGTACTTGATGTAGGAACTATTTCACTGAAGTCTCTAATCTCAAGCTACTATTGTTGTTGTAGATTTTCATTCCATATTCCTTCTTCATCTTCAAGAAATTCAATATCTCTACTACTTACAATCTTCTTTGTGAGTGGATTATGCAACTTGTAAGATTTTGATTGTTCACGATATCCCACAAAAATACACCATTCTCCTTTGTCATATAACTTCTTCCTCTTTTCATTAGGGACATGTGCATATGCAATGTATCCAAAAACTCTCAAATGAGAAACAATGTGTTTCTTATTACTCCATGCTTCTTGTGAAATCTTGTTCTTAACACTCTTGGTTGAGCATCTATTTATTATGTAAACTACACATGTTATAGCCTCTACCCAATACTTTTTTGGCAAATGTTTAGCCTTCATCACACTTCTTACCATATCCATGATTGTTCTATTTTTCCTTTTCGCTATTCCATTTTGTTGTGGTGTATACCTGGTAGTGAATTGTTTCTTCATCCCATTTATTTTTCAAAAGTTTAGTAAATTATTAGACACATATTCACCACCTCTATCTATTTTTAATACCTTTATGTAATGTCCACTTTGTTCTCAACTTAAACTTTAAATTGTTGAAATATTTCAAATGTTTCTAATTTATTTTTCATAAAATATACCTTTGTTTTTTCTAAAATAATCATCTATAAAAGTCATGAAGTACAAATTATTACCTATTGAAGGTGTTAGCATAGGACCACATAAATTTTAATGCACAATAGCTAATGCAGTTTTTTCTCTATATGACTTACTAACAGGAAATGATTTTCTATGCTACTTACCAAAAATACAACCTTCACAAGTTTTGTTTAGCTGATCAATGAAAGGCAATCCATTCACCATATTCTTTCTATGAAACAAATTTAGACCACTTAAATTTAGATGGCCAAACCTCAAATGCCATAACTATAACCGATCTTTTATGACAACTTTAAAAGCTATAGAAACTCGCTTTTCAAACTTAAGAGAAACATCTTATTTTGTGTCATTTAAATCTTTGCAATTAGCATCCCATTTTTTTCTAGAATCTCACATGTATCATTCTCAAAATAAAATTTGAATCCCTTATGTAATAGTTGCCCAATGCTCATTATACTGTATTTAAGATTAGGGACATAATACACATCTAGAATGTATTTTTTAACTCTTTGCTTGGTTTTAATATTTATGCTCCATTTACCCTTTACAATGATTTTTTTATCATCCTGATGCAGGATTACTCATGGGATTGTGTGATCCTGTATCACCAAAAAATATAGGAGTATATTTATTTATTTTTATTATGTTTTGTTTTAATTTGTCTTAACAGCTATCAAGCTAGATAACTAATTGTTTTGGAAAGTTTTCCTAAAATAGAATTATTGCAACAGTCTATTACATTTTTTAGTTGATTTATTAATTTGCATACTAAATTGGAGGGGCAGGGTCTACCGTAGAAGTTGTGGAAAGTTTAAGTTGTGGATATAATATTTTATTTAAGAAGGGAAAAGGGAAAAAAAAGAGAAAGGAGAAAGAGTGCAACTCTTTGAAGAAGAAGAGAAAAAATTATGTGTATTCCCTGTCTTGGACTGCACCAAATTTGTTAAAAGTTGTGTTACCTATTGTTCCTAGAAATTCCAGCTTTTAATAAGAATATATTTTTTTATTTGATCCCTTTTTTGCATTAGAATTTTGGGTTATTACATGATATTTTTAGGGTTTCTTTCTATTAGAGTCTGCAGAGACTGGCTGCACCAAATTTTGGTATCAAAGCCAAAACTTTCATTGTTGGGAAAGTGAGAAGAAAATTTTGTAACGATAAGTGTGTATGATAGTTGTATATTGTGAAAAAGAAGTTCTGTATGTTGAAAATTATATTAGATGCAAATGGATTTCAGATGGGTGATGGTAGAAGGGATACAAGAGTAGGAGCACTTAGGGTTGCTAACTTGACACAAATGATGAGGGATATCCAAGCAAGGCTAGTTGCAATGGAGATAGTGTAAAGAAGAGGAGTTCATATTTAGGATGTAAGTTATGATGAAGGAGAGGGAGCCCAAGGAACTCAATATCTTGAAGTAGAAGTAGGGGATGTAGTTGAGGCCAGATTTCTTAGAGCCATGGCAAAGATTGGAAGTAAACCTAAACTAGACACACCTTACTATAGTGGAGGTTTGAATGGTGAAGAGCTTATAGACTAGATTACAGAGATGGAAAATTACTTTGACTACGAATCCATGGAGGATCCCAAGAAATTAAATTTTGGTTGCACATGATTAAAAGGTCATGCATCTTTATGGTGGGACTATGTGCAAACTAAAAGGCAAAGGAGAGGGAAAGAGTAAATTAAAACTTGGGATAGAATTGTGTCTAAACTAAAGGCCAAATTCTTACCTTTAGACTATCAAACAAGTTTATTTAAAAAGATGCAAAATTTGAGACAAAAGGATGTAGGTGTGAAGCAGTATACGAAATTTTTTACAAGTTCTGACTATAAGGGTTGGTCATGTGGAAGATGGCCCAGAAAAGGTAGCAAGGTATGTAAATGAGCTACATTTTAATATTCAAGATGAAATTAGTTGCTAAACTTCAAAATCATATAAGAAGCCTATCAATGTGCCTTGAAGGTAGAAGAGAAATTGTCACGAAGGCAAAAAATAAACTCTATAGGTAGAGGAAGGTTTTGAAGAGGAAGGGAACACAACCTTGTGGGAAGAGGACAACAAATTCATGATGGAAAGGTAAGTAGCTCGCAATCCCAAAACTTTAATACAAGAGGAAGAGGAATTTATACATCTAGAGAAAGAGGATTCTATGGAAGATGAAGATGATTCAAAATAAAATGTTTTAAGTGCAATAGGTATGTTGGTCATAGGTTATATGAGTGCCCAGAACAAACACAAAATAGTAGCAGGACTAAAGGGATAGAACATATCGCCCATGGGGATGAGGAAAGTGTTGCATCTCTAACACACATAGAAGAACCAGAGCAAAGAGAAGCCTTTTTGATGAGAAGAGTGCTCCTAAAACTAGAAAAAGAGACCAATGAATCACCACAAAGGGATAATCTCTTCAGAACAATCTACAAATCTGGAGGTAAGTGTTGTAAATTAATTATTGATGGTGTTATCACAGATAACTTAGTGTCTAAATAAATGGTAGAGAAGCTTGGATTTAAATGGGCAACACACCCAACTTCTTATAAGGTTTATTGGTTGCTCAAGGGACATCAAATTTTAGTCAATGAACAATGTACAATAAACTTTTAGATTGGAGCCTATAGATATGTTGTATGTGATGTGATGCCTATGGATGTGTGTCACGTATTTTTGGGTAGGCCTTGGTAGTTTGATAGGAGAGCAATATATGATGGTAGCGAAAACACATATACTCTCATAAAGGATGGGAAGAGATTCACGTTGAGTCCATTGAAGGACAACGGATAAGTAGTGGACAACAATTCAAAAGTGATGTTATTATCTGGAAAAGAGTTTCTAATAGAGATAAAGGGAGAGGCATGTTTTGCCTTAATTTCCACACTCATAAAAGTGAAAGCAAACACCAAGGTGAGTTATCTACCTACTGAAATTCAAAGTTTATTGGAAGAATATATAGACATAGTGTCCAATGATTTACCTAATGGATTACCACTAGTAAGAAGCATTATTCAACGCATGGACTTGGTGCCAGGAGTAAGTTTGCAAATAAGGCAACTTATGGTTGACATCTCAAGACAATTTCAAGAGTTGTTACAAAAGGGGTTGATTCGTGATAGTTTAAGCCCATGTACAATTCCATTTGTGTTATCACCAAAGAAAGGTGGAGACTGGAGAATGTGTATAGATTCAAGGGTAATAAATAAGATCACAATAAATTATAGGTTCCCATTGCCAAGGATGGATGATATAATGGATTGTTTAAGTGGAGCTAAATACTTCAGCAAGATTGATTTAAAGATTGGGTATCACCAAATCTAGATAAGAGAGGGTGATGAGTGGAAAATAGTGTTTAAAACTAATGATGGTTTATATGAATGGATGGTTATGCCATTTAGTTTGTCTAATACCCTAAGTACATTTATGAGACTCATGAACAAGGTGATGAAACCATTCACAGGGAAGTTTTTTGTTGTGTATTTAGATGATATTCTAGTTTTCAACAATTCTAAGGAGGAGCATTTGAGACAAAGTTATTGATGAACTTGAAAAAGTGTAGCTTCATGAAATAGGATTTCATTTATTTGGGATTTATGATTTCATGAGAGGGATTAAAAATGGACCTAGAAAAAGTAAAAGCAATAGTGGAATGGCCTTCACCAAGGACAATGTTTGCAGCAAGGAGCTTTCATTGGTTGGCTAGTTTTTACAAGAAATTTATTAAGAATTTCAGTCCTATTTATGCACACATCACATAGACAATGAAAGGGGATAATAAGAAGTTCCAATGGAAAACTGCAGTAGAAGAAATTTTTTATTTGTTAAAGAGAAAAGTTACAGAACAACTAGTTCTAGCCTTGCCCAATTTTGAAAAGGTGTTTCAAGTTAATTGTGATGAAAGTGGGACATCGATAGGTATAGTACTCAATCAAGAAGGTAAACATGTTTATTTTAGTAAAATTTTAAATGAAGCAAAGAAGAAATATTCTATTTATGACCAAGAGTTTTATGTAATAGTTCAAGCTCTTAAGAAGTGGTGGAATTATTTGTTTCCCAAAGAATTTGTTTTGTTCATTGATCATCAAGCACTACAATACATAAATAACCAAGGTAAATTGAATCAAAATCACACTAAATGGGTAGAATTCCTTCAAATTTATACTTTTGTTTTAAAACATAGAAGTGGCAAATCTAACAAAGTGGTCAATGCTTTGAGTAGGCGAGCTCTTGTATTGAATGAGCTTCAAGTGGAAGTTATTGGGTTTGACTCAATGAAAGAATTGTATGAAAAGCATTCAGATTTCAAGTATAGGTAACATGTAAGAGCCCAACAAGTATAGACATAACTCCATGGTTATAATTTATGATCCAAGATGATTTGTTATTCAAAGTTCAGAGGTTAGGCATACCTCAAGGTTCAATACAAGACAATCTTTTGAAGGAGAAACATAGTGGCAGTCTTACTGATCATTTTGGGTATGACAAGACATTAGCACAACTGAGTAATCAATATTATTGGCCCAAGATGAGTGTGGATGTATGGATATTTGTGGATAGATGTAGGATATGTTAGCATGTAAATGGTAGAAGTCAGAATACTAGACTTTATCAGCCACTACCAATTGCTAGTAAACCATGGGATATGGTAAGTATGGACTTTGTGCTTGGTCTACCTCAAACTCAATGAGGTAATGACTCAATTTTTGTTATTGTAGATAGATTTTTCAAAATGATGCATTTTATATCATGTAATAAGATAAATGATCCCACCCATATTGTTGATTTGTATTTCAAAGAGGTTGTAAAGTTGCATGGGTTACCATTGAGTATTGTGTTAGATAGGGACACTAAATTTGTAGGGCATTTTTGGAGAACATTGTGGAAGAAGCTGGGTACAAGACTGAATTTTATCTCAGCCTATCACCCATAGACTAATGGGAAAATAAAGGTAGTAAATGATGCATTTTTAGTGATAAGCCCAAACAGTGGGATTTAGTTTTAGCACAAGCTAAATTTACCTATAATGACTATATAAATAGAAGTACATGTATGAGCCCTTTTCATATTGTATATGGAAACAATCCAAGAGGAGTTTGTGAATGAATAATCACAGCTGAGATGAATAGGAGTGTTGAAGGTGAAGAGTATGCACAATCCATACATAATGTACACATGCAAGTAAATAAGAAGTTGGAAGAAAGTGGTAAGAGATATAAACAGTATGCTAATCGAAAGCATATGGAGAAAGTGTTTGAAGTGGGACCTTGTAATATATTATTCAATTTTTTAGTGAATGCATATGAAATAGAATTGCCTAAAGGGATAGGTGTTTCACCTATATTTAATGTTTCAGACATGTACCCATTTGTGGGGGGTTACATAAGTGGAGAGAACTAAGATGAATATACTTCAACCACTGATTAGAGAGCATAATGCTTGAGGGAGAAAGAGAAGAAATGGAAGTAATCATAGACATTAGAATCTATGAAAGTACAAGGAATAAAGACTATTATGAGTTTTTGATCAAGTAGAAAGGGTGCACATCAAAGGATGCAACATGGATGTCTGAATCAAAAGTTGTGAAGAAAGTAAAATCAATTATTGAGATCACAACCAGTCCATGAGTGGGAGCTCATGTTCTATTTACCCTAGGTGTCTGATACAAGAGCACTCATGGGATTGTGCGATCCTATATCACCAAAATTAATAGGAGTATATTTATTTATTTTTATTGTATTTTGTTTTAACTTGTCTTAATAGTTGTCAAGCCAGACAACTTAGTGGTTTGGGAAGCTTTCCTAAAATATAATTATTGTAATTGTCTCTTAGCTTTTTTAGTTGATTTATTAATTTTCATGTTGAATTGGAGGGGCAGGGACTATCATTTTAAGTTCTGGATAGAATATTTTATTTAATAAGGGAAAAGGGCAGAAAAAGAGAGATGAAAAAGAGTGCAACTCTTTGAAGAAGAAGAGAAAAAAATTTGTGTATTCCCTATCTTGGAGTGCACCAAATTTGTTAAAATTTGTGTTAGCTATTGTTACTAGAAATTCCAATTTTTAATAAGAATTCAGTTATTTATTTGACCCCTATTTTGCATTAGAATTATGGGTTATTACATGATATTTGTAGGGGATTTTTGGACTAGATTTTGCAGAGACTAATTGCACCACATCCCCCAATTTACTTTTGGGTGCACAAATTCATCTATGTTTGCAAATATTTCCTTGTTTCCACTCATATTATTACTACATCCACTATCTAAAAACCACATTTATTTTAAACTTTCTTGTGCAACAGTGTAAGTAATAAATATTGAATCACTATATTCATTTTTCAAGTTGATTTTCTCTTGAAAAAATTTCATTCTACCTATTCACGTCAAACTTATTCTTTCTACATTCATTTGCATACTGTCCAAACTTTTTAAAATAATGACATTGAATTTTAGATTTTTCATGCCTTTGACCTTGAGTGTAGGAATCATGATGATGAGAATGGCTACCACCTCTGGATCCTCTACTTTCAAGGAAGTTTGAATGCGTTCTCTCTACCTCCTCCATCATGGTTGTTAGTCATGCCTCTAGAGAAGCCTCTTCCACCTCTATAACTAGATCTTGCCCCACTTGTTCCTCTATTACTGCTAGCTTTGAATGCATTTTTAATAGAACTGACTGATCTGTTCAACCTTTATTCATGGGTTTTTAAATATCCCATCAACTCATCAACAAAAAACTAATTTAAGTCTTTTGATTCTTCTATTGCAACTACAACAACATCAATCTTGCAAGTAGACTTCTAAAGATTTTCTATACAATCCTATGGTCTTCTAATGTCTCTCCATGAGCCCTGACTTGATTAACTACTTCCATTACATGGGTAAAAAATAAATCAATTGAATCTTAATCTTTCATATGTAGATTTTTAAAATCACTCTTAAGCATTTGTAAATTAGCTATTTTAACCTTATTGGTACTTTGATATGATGTTTGTAGGCTCTCTCACACTTGTTTGGATCTAGTTGTTGTTGCAACTCTTGGGAAGATAGATTCATCCATGGCATGTTGTCTGAAGAACAAAGCCTTCACATTTTTTTCTTGTTCTCCTTGAGAAGATCCTTTTTTGCTTGAGTAAAGACATTTAAGGTTGCTTCATCAACTGGTTTTTGGAAACCAATCTCCACTAATTCCCATTAGTATTGGGAACAAAAAAGGGTCTTCATCTTGATGCTCCAATAGTTGTAATTCTTTCCATTGAATTGTAGAATCTAGGGTTGAGTAAGATTGTTGACGTTGACTCCTGTCATTTTTACTTTTTAAAACAAAACTTGCTTCAATTTTTCACGAACAACTTCAATGGCTCTAGCTCTGATATCAAATGAAGGAAATAGAGGGAGAGCAGAAAATTTATTTAGATAAAACATAAAATTTATAATTCTATATATTGGTAAAAACAACTTAATACATTAGAGCATTCCTTCTATGCTATGAGAGCTTGAGCTCTTTTTGACAAAACAAACACTATGAGCTTTGAAACAAAACTAGAGGAAAGAGCTTTGCTATTTTTACAAGACACATAGAGTTATGAAAACTTCGATGCTCTTCTGTGTTTTTTCTCTTCATTATGCAACCTCTACATTTATTTATACATCTCCATTCTTTGTCGTGTATGGAGAGTTGTGATACAAACTAAATACAATAAGTAGACATTTTTTAATGCACATGGCTCAAAGGAAATACTACGCCAAATCTATCTAGAAGACAACTATTACAAATAATCTTCAACAAAGGTTGTACCTAACCATCTAGAAACACAGTTGTAAGAAATAATTTTGCCTATTATTTAGCATTTAATTTTCTACAAAGAATACGTTGTGGATTAAAATCATGTTGGACACTCAAAAGAGAAGTCGGTTGCCATGATGGAGGTGTTTGAATTCAATTTGAACATTTCTAGGTAGTTGTTGATTAGATAATCCAACATGAGTTACCACAAAAAGAGTGAAAGAATGAATGTGAAGGAGATGCAGAGGAATGGCACATGCTAAGTAGTTTTACATGTGGTCCAAACTGTTTGACCGTTGTCAAAGTGCTTGAAGTTTTGAACGAATAAGCAATGGATCTGCAAGTGATCTGCACTGTATATCCATTGTGTTGATTTGACAAGAAATTATGAGCGGAAGATAAAGAATGAAAAAAGAAGCCTCTAATAAAACTTGCTCTGATACAAAATGTAGGTTTTACCCCATATCTTAATAGATCCGCTAACTCAACTTTTATGTTCAATCATCCAAATTAGTTTATTCAATCAACAACGATTACATTAAATTCAAAAGGAGTTTTTGTGATTACTTGGAAGCATAGAAGTAGGCAGTGGACCTGGTCTTTAAAGACTTGGCCATGCCATGATAAACATTCACTGCTGGTTAACTGATTTGATGTTAGTTGGAGAAGATCTATTCCAACCTATATTTATTCAACGAAAGTTAGCACGGAATTCATTCTGCGGCTATTCATTTGGAATGATGAACTGTGACAAGGACGAAGATTCAGATGACATGAGGCTTACACTGTCGCCTCGGGATAGAGCTCTAGCTATAATAGGGATTCATCCACTCCACTGGATGAAGGTGGCAGCAACAGCAGCAATGAGATGGTGATTGGTGGCGGAGCGACAATGCTAGTGCCAGCAAGAAGGCTGCGGCGAGGAGGCGGTGGAGGAGGCGGTGCAGGTCCACCGAGTAGGCCCAAGGAGGAGCGTATCGTGCTGCCATTTCCCTGGGCCATCGACAGACATGCGATCATGCATTTCCTTTAGTATTTGCTCAGAAAAGGAATTCTTACCACTCGGGGAGATTTAGTCTACAAGCGTTGCGACGGAAAGGAAACAGGGATATCCCATTACAAACATTAAAAGTAGCCAAATGGCAAAGCCTTTTTTGGTCTACTATATAGTACTGTTGTCCTCCTATACAATCAGTGCATCCCATGTTCATGACATGCTAAGGGTGGTAAAGTTTCATCATCTGTTAGTCCACATTTACAGGCCAGTAAATAAGTTTAAGTTACCAAAGTTTTATGGAAATGATAGTTGGATACCCTGGTATCGAACAGATCATTCAACATACCAGCAGCCAACAAAACAAAGCTTGTGCTGATTATATGTTTTCACATTTTGTAATCACTTCAACTTCTGACAGAAATCACTATTGGATTGTTTTGTTAGATTTCCATTACTCTTTTCGAAAGTTATCACTTTGTTACACTGTAGAAGGATGCTACCAAATTATATATGCCAATTACATTTGCATAAGGAATTGTGGAGGCTTTTTCAGCATGCCCATTTTGTGTATATCTAGAAATAATTTCAGTTTATGAGGCCATATCTTGATGGGTCATTTCTCTCAAAGCTTCAGCAAAACTACTAATTTGTGCAAATCCTTTAATCATCGTAGTCCATGATCCATGTCAGCATATTGCATTCTCGTAAACATCTTATGTTCTAAATAAAGATTTAAAACTTCTATAGTCCATATAATAAAAACAATTATTTTTCGATATATTGTGTCAAGTTTAGATGATTGACGCGTTTTGGATTAGCTTTTGTGATCCTTCCATAATTTTCTTTCCTGATGAAAGATCACAGAGGCTGATCCGAAATTCATAGATCATCTAAACTTGACACAGTATCTCCAAAAAAAAAATTTATTATCTTATATTCTTTTTTTGGTATGTTGTCACCTTTACCATGTATGTCTTTTAGGGCAGTCAACAACCACAAGAACTTTTGAGACAAATTTAATGACTGTGCAAAGAGAGGTTGGAGAGAGAGACGAACAAATGACTAAAGTGTGAAATTGGATCTCAATACTATGTAATGGGTTAAACTTCTTCTAAATATGTCATGTGACCTTCTATCTAAATTATGTCTATATGATTTAGAGATTGAGCTACTATCCCATATATAAAAATAGAATAGGGTACTGAGTTGCTTGGACAAATATTATACTTGTTACATCTATTTATACAACTTTGTCAAAATATTCCAACACTGAGGAATCTAGCCATAAACCTCCCACCAAACTGAAAGCATCTAATCAACTTAATCTTCTCAAGAGTGTTACACATCAATGAGGACCATATTATCTTTCAATCTTCTTGTGAGTCTATAGGAGAGGCAAACAGGATATTGGCTAATGAAATGTGATACTAAGATTTTTTTTTCTCTTTCTCACACCATAGGCAAGGCAAGGTAGAAGACCCTGCTATTAAAATAAATTATTCTTTCCCTCACCTACCCCTATCTCATCTTTGGTTCTCCCCCTCAGCAACCATATTTATTATAGCAGTTTGAATTTGAATTTTTTGGGAGTCGTTTCAATTTGGGGGGAAAAACCATTGATAGGTGAAATAATTAGTATAAGACAAAAATAGAGAAATAAACAAAAGAGAATATTAGTATGGGCAGAGAAAATATACGACGTACTAGTAGTCAGAGATAGGTAAAATTTTAGTGCAGCAGTAACAGAGAATAAAGCCTAGAGAAAATAGGTAGAGAGTATATTCACAGATAGCACCAACCTATAAGTGAGTGGAAGAAATAATAGAACACATCAAAAGAGAGAAAGAATCATGTAGTAAGAAGATAGAGAAGAAAAAAAAGCAAGGGAGAAAAATAACGTAACAATAGTCTGTGTGAGTGGGTAGAGAAGAAAATAGAAGAGGACAAAGTGAAGTTTTTTGTGAGTTTAAATGAATAGATGTAGCTATATCATTTTATGCATTGTAATCAGACTTTAATACTTATTTTGAGTCATAAAATATATGCATCTCTAAGTTTTATGATTATGTTCTACCCATCCCATGTTTCATCTCTTCTTTCATGTTTATTTAGTGCATTTCCAACACTATTGTTTGGCTTCAAACTATCCTCTTAGTTTCAGTCGTTTGTTTTATTTTGTGGCATTGGTTGTTGCTCGCCTGGACCTACACATTCTATATTTTTCTTCCAATAACTAGTATCATATCTCTTAGATTGTAGTCCCATTTGGACATGGTAGTAGTCATGCATGAAGCTTGGGAAGAGAGACAAGAAGAGGAGCATGTACAAACAAGGGCTAGTGGACCCTTTATTGAATCTAAACCAACAAGTATTACATCCACTCATGCACCAAGTTAGACCCCTATTTCATAAAGAGTTGATTCATCTAGTGGTAGTATCCATCAAGTAGGTCAAGGAGTTGTTCATGAGTCAACATCATTCTCCTCCAATTCAATTTAACGCCAATCAAGGACAAAAAGCTTGTAATAAGTCCATGATCAATCAAGGTATGATCAAAATGATAATGAAACTATGAATTATGCTCTCTTTTTATAAGCTAGTCTTATCTAATTTGAATAAGCAGTCAAGGATAGCAAGTGGTATGAGGCAATGGATGAATAAATGCATGCAATAGAGAGAAATCAGACTTGGGAGTTAGTTGACCTATCGAAAAGAAAAGAGGTCATAGGATTCAAGTGGGTGTATAAGATAAAAACCAATCTCAAAGGAAAGATAGAGAGGCATAAGTCAAGACTAGTGGTGAAGGGCTATAAGCAAAGGCCTGAATGTGACTAAAAGGAGACATTTACACCTGTAGCAAGGATAGAAATGGTAAGGATAATCATAGCCATTGCTTCTCAACGTGAAAGGTGCATCAAATGGATATCAAGTTAGCCTTCTTGAATGGAGTGCTAGAATAAGAGGTTTATATGAGACAGCCACCTAGATATGATATTCTCAGTCATGAGAACAAGGTATATAGGCTGAAAAAAGCATTGTATGGGCTCAAGCAAGCCCCAATATCTCAAACAAACCCCAAGGGCACAACCACATAGACTAGGACTTATTGAGCAATGGCTTTAGCAAAAGTGCTAGTGAGCCACACTCTACATCAAAGCAATCCAATGTGATATTTTGATTGTATTTTAATATGTGGATGATTTAATATTTATCAGAAATATAAATTAGTCAATAGAAGATTTCAAAATAGACATAAAGAAGGAGTTTGAGATGACTAATTTGGGCTTATTGAAGTACTTTCTTGGGATAGAAGTCAAGCAAATGGATGAAAACATATTCATATGCCAATATAACTATTCAAAAGAGATTTTGGAGAGGTTTAAGATGTTGGATAGCAAACCAGTGTCTATGTCAATTAAGATAAGCTTAAATGTGTGCAAGGATGATTGCAACAAGAATGTAGACCCCATACAGTACAAGAGCTTAGTGAGAATCTTACTCTATTTAACTGCAACTAGGCCAAACATCATGTATGTAGTCAACCTCATATCTAGATTCATATAGATGCCAAAGAAGACTCATTGGCAAGTGGGCAAGAGGATATTTAGGTACATGAATCGAACAAGAGATTATGGAGCTTTTTATGCAGCAACATATGAGTTTCAACTAGTGGGTTACACAGATAGTGATTGGATCAATAGCTTTGATGACTAAAATAGCACTTCAAGGTATGTATTTGATCTTGGGTCAGGATCCATATCTTGAGCTTCAAATAAGTAACCCATAGTATCACTTTCTATATTTGAAGCAGAGTACATAACATCCAATGTAGTAGTATGCTAGGCTATATGGTTAAGAAAGATAATTTCATATTTACATGAGGAACAACAAGGAGCTTCTACGCTTTATTGTGACAACATATCCTCCATGACATTGTCAAAGAACCTTGTCTTTCATGGTAGGATCAAGAACATTACAATCAGGTATCACTTCATTCAAGAGTTAGTTGAAGATCATGTGATAGATCTTAAGTTTTGTAATTCAAATCAACAACTACCTAATATTATTACTAAGTTGTTGTCAAAAGATACTTTATTCACTTAAGAGGAAGGTTAAGGGTCATTAATGTAGCAACATTGGGCCTACAAGGTTTTATGTTAGCTCCAAACTCATAAAATAGAGCTATAGACTCCTAGAGCTAGATTAAAACTCCAATAGGCCAGCTCCAGATTCCAACAGGTCAGCTCCAGACTCCAATAGGTCAGCTACAAACTCCCACATGTCAGCTCTAAAATCCCAAAGTCCAACTCCAAAATATAATAGGCTAGCTCCAAAATCCAATAGGTTAGTTATAAACTCCTGTAGATCAGCTCTAAACTCCCATGGTATAGCTCTGGACTCTACCAGTCTAGCTATGAACTTTGTCAGTCCAACTACAAACTCCCATAGGGAAACTATGGACTCTACCAATCCAACTACAGACTCTATTAGTCCAGCTATGGACTCCCACAAGGCAGCTATGGACTCTACTAGTCTAGCTACAGACTCTCATAGGGAAGCTATGGACTCTGCTAGTCCAGCTATTGACTCCATGAATAGAGCTATGGACTTCAGCAATGAAGTTCTAGACTTGCATAGAATGAATCTAGAAGGATATGGACAAATAAAGAAAAGTTACAAGGATTTTTTAATGGTTAAAAGAGATTCATCAGATCATTCTAAGAAGGTCAGGGATAAGGGGGAGTGTTAAAATATGATATCCCTGCCCCTATTTTCACCTACCCTATTAGGTACTAACTTCCACAGCAAGATCATTTGAATGAATTAAATGCATGTAGGTTCAAATTTGAATTTTTATGAACCATTCAGAATTGGGAATAAAAAAGGGAATTAGGTGAGTAGCATGTAGTATAAGACAAAGGGAATGAGATAAAAAATAAGTAAATAAATATATGGGCATAAAATATTACATCAATAACAAACATTGAGTTTAGCACAATAGTAGGATTGTGCAACATAGAATAGGTAAAGAAGAGAAAATATTCATGCACAGCAGCAAACAACGTAGAAGACAAGGCAAATTTTATGCATAGTAATAGGCAAAAAAAGAGCATGGATAAAATATCAGATCAGTAGTAGATAAAGAGGAAGGATAAGGGGAAGAATTAAAAAGGCAGAGGAATATTGTTTACTGATAGCGATTAGAGCATCAACCATTAGTAAGCAAAGATGATAAAATAGAGTTTTTTGCAAGAATTTATAATAACTACAGCTGTAGGTTTTTTTTATATAACTATTTTATGTACTTAGTTTATAGAATCATTTTAATATATGCAAACTTGTGTTATTTCTAACCATACTCTGCTTCCCCTATTTTATGCTTCTAGCATGTGTTTTAGTGCATTTACAACACTATTTTGATAGGTTACAAACTATCTCCAGAGTTTCAATTTTCTATTTTATTTTTTTTTATTTTCTACTGCCCACCTGGGCCTACACATTATTCTATTTTCTGCCAACAGCAGCAAGCTCTTTATCTTAGTGACCAAACTTGTAGACTTCATGGTGGTTCTAACTCAAGCTCTCCATGCAACTTGACCTCCTAGACCCTACTTGATCTTGGATTCCTCTTGGCACAACTCTACATTGAATGGATCTTATTTAGTAAACCACACATCTGTCAACTCATACCCTCCCAAAAAACCAAGGTCAGACTACCAACTTGAGACATCAACATTCTCTGATCTTGACTCACTGGTTTTCTCAATCTTGGCTTGGCTTGTCAAACTTTGCCTCCAAATGATGCATGGCACCTCTGGCTCCATGACAGCCTATCCTCCAACTTGTTGTTTTCCATAGTAAGCTCCCTCACTATTATCTCCACATTTTTCATTACCTCGACCTCACAGTCCAAACCAAACCCTCAATACTGATCTCATTCCATCTTCAATCTTGTTTGCTCTCCTATTATTTTCCCCTATAACATATCTATGTTCAGCTTCAAAAGTTTCTAACTCAATGTCACATCATCATTTAATCTCTCTCGAGTGGAAATTTCCCTCCTCTGATAGCGCAAGGCAAGTTATTAATATAAAAAAACCCTGAGCCAAGGTAGCCTTTACTTTTCTTAAGGTAAAATCTAGTTTTTTAAAGATAAAATTAAGTCAATCGTATAGTTGAAAGGCTTGATAGTTGGTTTGGTGATAAAATTTTGTAAATACTATATGTTAAATAGAGGTCAAGGGTTTAACCCACACCAAACATAAGTTTTAGTTAAAATTACTAATTTACTTTTTAGGAAATTTTCCAATAGATGATATTTTTTAAGGGGGAAAATATTTTGGGATGATTTCCTTTAATTTGTAGGTAAGGAAAAAAAATAGAGGGTTAATTTTCTAATAGAGGAGCATATTTTCCTAAATGGATTTTTTTTTAAGAACAGTATATTTTTGAAATCAATATTGTAAAGGGAGATATAAATGTTTTTCGATTATCGTTTAAAAGAGTCATTGTTACTTGTAAATGGATGCAATTTTGATTGAAACCAACATATAATGGGTATTTCAAATTGAGGAGGGATATTCATACCAAAATAAAATTGAATGTCAGTGAAAACCTAAAAGACACTGCCAATAGGCAATAAGGCCAACCAATGTTGCGACTAAAGAATGAGGATAATCACACACTTGCTTTAGAAAGATTTTTCTGACGTTTTCTCCCATGTGGCCACTAAGAGGGGATTGTCAAGAATTAGTCCTCACATAGGTACATTAGTTAGTTTAGGCTAACACTCCACATTATTAAATATTTATTAGTATGTGTGTATTTAATATGTGGGGAGGATTTTTCAATAATGTAATTGAAGTTGTGAAAATAACTCATATCATGTTTTATGAGAGTTATATGGGATAGGATGAGAGATAATAAGGATAACTGTGTGAAATATTTAGGGAGTAGTTTGGGGAGATATTTTAAAAATTTGAGATAAGAATTATATCCCTGCTTGTAAGAGGTTCTTGACTATAAATGTAATTATTGTTATTTGAATAAACTAAGTTAGATGATTGATAGAAATTTTATGTTAGTGCATTTGCATGCCTGATATTTAACTCTACCAAGATATGGGGTAAAACATACAAACCCAAGAACCAATCCAAACAAAACCAACCATTCAGCAGAAAAAACCCATCTGCCAAAGCATCTAAAAACTCATCCCAAATATGTTCCAACAAGTCACACCACCCTGTTGCTAGCAAGCAATAGCCACTAACATTGAAACCCTTAAGACCCTCCCTCACCATCTCTATTATGGGAGTGCAGTGTCATGGAGGATGATTCAGGGACAATTCTTCCTTTTTTTCTTCTTCTATACTACCCTCCATTCTTCTTTGTCTCCAAAGCTACCTGAGTCCTGATTGAAAGGGGTGAGAAATTTGATTGGTTTAAATGACTGAAAACATCTAGAAGCAACATCATTTTTGTCAACATCAGTTGAATCCACTAAGGCATCAACACCCTCAATAATATTCACCTTTGAATAGATTAGAAAAGGTCTAGAAATCATGACTTAAGTCACAAGGGCCTTACGATCAGCCTCTAGAATAGCTTTTGTCACTTCTCTCACTATTGTGTTAGGAGTACTTGTAGTAAATAATGTAAAATGATTAGGAAGGTCATCCTTCCACCAAGAATATTCCACATTTCACTTGGAGCTACAATAATTCATGGCCAAATGACCTATGTGAAATCACCTATGACACTGGAAAAGTAACCCCTCATAATTGAGGGTTTGAAACCAACAACAGTCCTTGAATTCAGCTCAATAGTATCTAGAAGATCAAAATAAGTATCTATGCAAACAAGGATACGAGCGAAGGTGGTATGAGTAAATTTTGTCGTATAAATGCCCACATCTAAAAAATCACCCAAGGCACTGCCAATAGTCAAAAGGCAAGAATCATACTAGAGCTATAAAGGAAGGTGTGGTAGCCAAGCCCAAATGGGCTTGGTGTTGAAAGTTTTTGTTAGAGGGTTAAATGTAGGGAACCAAAGCTTCATAAAGAGAAGACATTGATCACAGATCTAGATCTTATCCCAAAAAAACTTATTTTAGTCTTCAAGGTAATAAAAAACCATAATGAAAAAACCCTAGCACAAGGGTAAATATTCAAATTATCCTCCATTAATGATTATCAAGAATCCAAGATTCACTTATGGAGAATAGGGTGGCTTGGCTAGAATCGATCAAACCTGCAAATTATTCATTTGGTCGTGAACCAATCCTCATGTTTTAACATCTCCTCAAGTGTGTCATCCCCAAAGGATAGTAAGGGGTTGGTCTTTACTGCACACAAAGGATTCACTAATGGTTTCTCAATCTTCTCCAGCCAATATGCCACTTCAACAAATTATTTGACACCCTTCTCAACCTCTGCATTCCTTCTCAAGCTTACCAAACTTGGGACTACACCAAAAGAAGTAGAATGCAAACCAAGTATGTTGATTGAGCCCAAAGAAGGCTATGTTTCCCCCAACACTCTAATCTTGTAAAAACTACAACTAATTAGAAATTGTCACTACCTTCTCAATGTAACAACCCCAATGGGTTTTACTAGAATAGGGTAAATTTTATTTTATTTTTTAAAATTAATTATACAAATTCAATTGTCAGATTCCATCACGATGAAACCTAAAAGAATGATCTTTAACTAAATACATTATTTTCATCATGCCAATAAAAATGCCTATAGCTAATCTATTTAGCTAATGATCATAATACCAAAATATATCAAATATAGGTACAATGTTGATTACATAAAACAAGACTACATTTAATTCATAAAAGTATTGTTACAAATTTAACCATGGTTGATACAATATTACAGCTAACTGATGTATGGTATATATAAATAAAGAGTAAAATTTAAGCAATATAAAAGTCTTCATAATAATATACAATGATACAAAGCTCCATGGAGCATGTGAATCTCAACAAACTCATAGTATCTAGAATTAATGTCAAGTGTAGTTTCTAGTGCAATATTGTTGCAGGGAGGGAGAGCAACATCTGAGTGCTTTTTCATACTAACCATGAGCCATCGATCCCCCACACTATCTCCCAACTAGGTAATATCCCTTCCTTAATGGATGGGTAGATAATGACGGTGCAGGAATCCAGAGTGACAAACTAGAACCCATGTGTTGTAAGATAAATAATATATTATGTATACATAAAGAAACTCATTCTAACATGGTAACATATAAACATGTAAACTAAATCAAACACATGAAATGACAATGTTTAACTATAAATATTATTTTGGTCAAAGTTTTCATATAGTTATTGATCTCTAGGATCAGTCAATTTCATACACACTACTCAATTACATTACACCTTATATTTTATTTAATGTCATGAATTAAATGAGTGGAATCCATCACACTACTTATTTAGGGTCATTAATGCAATATTTGGTCTATATATAAATAATTTAAAAACTAATAGATTCATACAGAATATTCCCTACTAGAAAATGTAAAAATTGCTAAATATGAAAATATCAAATACATACATTTTGTCCATCAAATATAATGAAATGAACCTTAAATTATCTATTTATTACATAATAATAAACATATTTCATAATATGTCCTCAATAAATTCATACCACATGAGTAACAAGTTTATCTAGAGACCAAGTTATAGAATATTAACATGTGACTATAAATATAATTACATCCATCTAAATAACATTAATCAACAACTTATTTAATTTATATACTACAACAAAAGTACATCAATAAGTTGTCTGAAAACACATATCAATAATATGACTTTGTACTCAATATCAAATACTGCATATCTAGATATTTCTTTGAACCTTTAATCATACATAAATTTAACCTTCATAGATCAAATGTATAGATGCACTAATTTTTATATGTTATATTAGTTGGATTTTTAAACATAATATCATAATAATTTTACATCTATATGTTGTATATAACTCAGATTTGTATTTTAAATCAACAAAACTTAAGTATTTCATATATACATAAACATAATTCTGCACTCAACTATACTTAAAATTCTAGCTTTGATAACTCAGTTAAACACATAAACTCATATAGAATCCACTATATAAACTATTTAACCATCTAACTGAAAAGCTCAGGGGAATATGGTATACTCCAAATAGACGCAATTTTGGTATATGGTTTAGGAGTATCACATATTACTATAATTATAACACTCACATTATAATAATTTCTTCCAATTTAAAATGAATACTGACCTATTACATTCAACTATGTTCTAATAAATAAATAGTTCATATGTCATAAAATGGAAGCACATAATCTAGTTTAAATTTAGCTAACTATATAAGAATGTCGCTGAGTAATACATAGGTTTACACAAGAGAATGTAGTTTTTTACATCTATTTATTCTTATGACCAGTTTCCATTTGATTTAATATAATATATCTCATTATTCATTCTTTCAAATGAATGAATGTTAACTAGATGCATATGTATGTATGTATGTATAGTGGTATAGGCATACTCACAGTCATAAAAAGACTCGTACGAGACTTGGTGATAGTATGTATATATCCTTGTATATTTATACTATTTGGTTCTTTTTAAAACTTGAGTATAAAAAATATGTATATACATTGGCATATTCATATCCTCAACTATCTTAATAAATACATGATGGATTAATGAATAGGCCCCAGTATAATATATGGTTCTGGTCTTCTTTATTGACTGGTTCTAAAATGAACAAACTTAACTTGTTTTAAACATTGCCTATTAAAATTTTAACCCTTTACACAAGCCGTGCCCTATGAGGTTTTTCTTGTTAAGAACCAAAACCATCATTTAATGAGTTGAACACTAGTATAAATAAATAAAATGGTTGGTCTTTAAGTTCTTTAAAAGGACTTTATTTTAATCTTAATAACCAATTGATACAGTATAAAAAGAAGATGACTCAATACAAATTTATAAGACTGAGTTAAATCTTCATCCCCAACTGAATCGTCACCTGGGTAAGTAAAATATACATATCTAACAAGACAATAATCCCTTTTATGTAATTAGGGTTTTAATCTGACCCACATAAAACACAAAGTTTTCCTTTTAATATCACAATTAAAACCTAAACTCCTAGTCATGTATCTATCTCGACCTAGTATGCAAATGTATTGAACAAAAGGTCCAACATTCTTAAATAGTATACTGAATGATAAACACAACAAAGTTTTAATTATATTCTCTATAAATTTACAATATTTACCCTTAATATTTTTACCAAGGGTTTAAATTTTGACCTAAGATAAAACTCAAAATTTCATCTCAAACTCAGTATTTTAATTATGTCATAAATAACACACATAATTTAAGAACTCAAGATCAAAATTATATAAATGGAAAAGAGCTCAAATTCAAGGCCACTCAACCCAAGGTTTTAGGGTTATATGCTCAGTTTTGTGGATGGTCGGGTCATCCATAGCGCTGAGCATTTAGCCCCTTTTTTAATAAACCCTTAATGAAATATTTACTAGTATTCATCCATATATTCCAACTATGAATTTAAATACAACATCAAATTGGTAAATGAAATCAACTATGCCAAAATTTTGAATTACTTCTTCCTCTATCTTGAACCTCTTCTTTCTTTTCTACTTGTCATGTCATCCAAGCCTCCTTTCTCCTCCTTTTATTCTCTTCCATATTACCATAAGCTCCAATCTTACTGGAAAAATAATGACCAAGTCAATGCATGTAAAGAAATAACTAAAAAAAATAACAGTCCTCCATAATTTTCTCATGTAAAAATCCCAAACTCTTTCACTGTTTGCATATTTTCTTGTTAACTCAAATCAACGATCAATTTAAAAACCTAATATTGAACCTTATCATAATTAAATAATATAATAATTCATGTTCAGGTTCAATAATATAATAATCTATGTTCGTGTACAACAATATAATAATCCATGTGATTTGATCTCACTTTACATTTCAAATGGAGTTGGACATGTTAATTTGTTGATTGTGCATACTTGTGAATTGCCATATTCTCCACAAAATATCTTGAATGATGTAGACTAGTCCCAAAACCATCTTTTACATGTTCTAAATATTGTGCATGCAGATGATTCACCTCACAATTATTTAAAATTGACCTTGCTCAAAACTTATTACAACCATATTTAACAATACTCTCAAGGAAATTATTACTTCTCTTATCAACTAGAAGAGTGAGAAGTACTTTGTCTATAAATCCATAGATCCTAAGAATTTGAGGATCATTTGGGTTATACACATCACCAACAATATTAGCACTTACAATAACATCAACAACATTATCATAGGTAAGGTCATCAAAAATGTTATTGGCATCATCCTCAATAAATTTTAAATAGATGGGTGTCAATAATCATATGAAAATCCATGAAAATAATTTACAAATCCAACATAATAAGGAAATAATAATCAATACACAAATAATACTTACATGGGCATAAACATTGGCATCAACATTACCTCTTGATGAAAATTCCTTACCAAATTTATTTTTCAATTCACCAACTTTCAACATGTGATTGCACACATGGCCTTGGGTTGACCACATGCATTCACACATTGTAAAATATTGAACCTCCATTCTAACCTTGTAAAAAAAATATTCTTTGCTTTGCTTATCACCCATGCCACATCAAGTTAAATCTCAATAAACCTCACATGGCCATCAGGGATATTTTGTGGTTGCATCCATGACTCGTGCTCTAAATGCTCTAGCTTGAAGTTCTTATAAAACCCATTATCCTTTCACATTATGCTCCACAAGTAATATACAGATACATTGAACACCAACTTCTTCACCAACCAATCCACTATTTGATGAGATGAAACTTTAATTTCATTTGGAAACATGTGCTTTTAAATGAGAGTGATATATTTCTATCACATAATTTGTCTCTTGACTAGCATGGGGCATTGTATGCAAACATCTTACCCACATGCCAATCTGATGGAACCATTGATGTTTCTAATATTTGATGAATGATTCTTGAGACACATATTATTACATGAATAGGTTTGTGTCACAAACCATTGCCTCTTTAATAGGTGAGTTGTGTATTATTTCACCCAATATTATAAACTTTGTCTGCCTAGTTTCAGCATCATTGACCTTTGGAATCATTGTTTTCAACCACATTATCTTCACATGCCAACTGCAGAGGTATACCTCACATTGAAACACTTCCCTAAAGTTGCAATGGCAAAGTAAACATTAAAAAAAGAAAACAAATAATTATTTTCAATGACAACAAGAAATATTTATAATGGACATGGGCTCAACTTACCTAATAGCAAACATTTCATCATGATCATCATCCACAATGAAATTATTTATTTTCCACTCCAACATGTGTCAATGCACACTGACCACTAGTTTCCACATCCATGATGTCAAGACTAGAACAATATCCCTCAACATCAATATCCATGTAACATGAAGTTTATAACATACTATCAAATACATGAAGTGTGTAAAACATGAAATCAATTACAAAACAAAAACATAAGTATTATATAATAACAAGTGTGAAGCTTCAAATTTATAAATCTATAAGTACCTTATGTGCATTTATCCAATATATGGAGTTTATTAAAATTATACTATTATGTGCATAATTCACATTCCACTGACATTGTTGATGAAGTTGGAGGCCTAAGACAAAGGGTCACTCATTCATTCCTATTTTTTCAATTCTTCATATACAAGTACTTTTTCAATATTTTTAGTGACAAATGTATGAGCACTGTCTGCATCACTAGGCTCAAATTTGTATTCTACTTCCTCCATCTTTATCTAAATATTTTGGATGTCATCTTTAGTCGTGAAATCATCTATCTTTGTTTGACCTTCAAACAATGTAAGTTTTTTATGGACCATGTCACGATGTTTTTGGTGAACAAGTTCAAGAGTTAGGTCCAACAACAACAACCTCTCCACCCAATCCTTCAATATATCACTAATGAATGGATACATATTAAAATGACTACCCCTAAAGTCATTGATATTTTTCCCATGGAAAATTATGCCCCACCAGTCTGTATGGATCATGTGTTATTATACATAATCAAATCATGTTCTTTCATCTTCATTAACACATGGATAGAAAAGTGACATTAGAATCCAAGACACAAATACTTATGGCTAGGTTGACTGCCAATACTAAAATTTGAAAAATTTAAAATGTCATAATGCACATCATCTTCTACCCTATAATCCTCGAGGCCATACTTACACCACTACATAAATAATACATATATAAATTATAGTTGAAAAAAAGACCAAATCATATTTTTTTTAAAACTATTACAAGACACAATATGTAATGGAAAAATCTATCAATCCTAACATTTTTCAAGTAAGATGACGCACGATTGAATATACTATAGTCAATATCAAAGGTAGTGGGATACCCTAATCTCTTACATTCACCATTGAAGAAGTCTTCTATATGATCTCTTTGTATTTCAACAATGATATTTTTATCATTGCCTAGATTTTACTCCACCCACTCCATTTTAGTTCATTAGAAGAGAAGTCTATAGAACGTGGATTTTGCACTATAAGAGATAACCAATCTCTACCACTTGGACATCATCTATGAAGCGAGTAAGCCAAAAAAAATTAAACTTATTAATTTATTCATGGACAAAGAACATTGATAAACAATTGACACTCATAAAAAAATAACATTGATAAATTATTAACATTGAAAAATAAGAAGCAGTGATAAACATATGCAAATGTATGAATAAATAGATAATAATTACCAAACATATGCATTGATATGTTGTCCTGAAATCATACAATGTAACAACTTATAAATACCTAAGGAACATTTAACAACTTCCTTGCAGAGACTAGCACATGCGATATTTAGCATGGATGATTTACTTGGAAAATCAAGTTATCTTTTATTTATTTTTTCAATTTATTTT
Organism: Torreya grandis; assembly: GCA_037957365.1. Taxonomy (NCBI): domain Eukaryota; kingdom Viridiplantae; phylum Streptophyta; class Pinopsida; order Cupressales; family Taxaceae; genus Torreya; species Torreya grandis. The sequence goes on along the minus strand of JARHVA010000277.1, from coordinate 3,005,416 downwards.
CAATGGTAATATAAAACCTTTAAAACATATTAAACCATATTATATCTCATTGGCACTCTTAATGGGTTCGACAATAACAGATTGAAGCCCAAACTAGGGATTCTACAAAATGTGCAAAGTGATATTTCTAAGATTTATGTGTTAAATGATAACATCCTTGATACAAGGCCCATCTTTATTAAATTTACATGAAAGAATTGCTTACCAATGGAAACACTTTGTGATGATACAATCACTATCATCAATTGAGATTTGTAACCATTATTATCTTAACCACATGTAATAATATATATTAATATCACTTGTAACATTTAAGTATCATGAAAAAACTTTTAAGAGTATAATGAAACATTCATTCATTTATAAAATTGTTTACAACCTCCCATGGTAAGTACTCTCTACCAAGAGAGAGCCCTCATTTCAGTGCTTCTACATACAATCTTTTGCTCCTTCATACTCCCCATAAAATACCCCAATATCATACACATAACACATTTAATGGAAATACCACAAATAAATAAAAATAATTTCCACAAATAACATGTATGCCCTCCCAAGTACCCCTAACCTTTATAATATATTTGCATGTTGGGCATCTCACAATAGCTTATTTGGCATCATTGGCAACATGTCATGGTTGTAGTACCAATGATGGTGTATGTTGTTTATCAATTGTATTCAACTTTGACTCAAAAAGTGGCAAAAGAGGCTCATTAACAGTGTCTTGTAACTTTATAAGTGGAAAAACCATGATAGTACCACTGGATGAAGCACCACCACTACTTGCTCTACTCAATCTTATCATTGCTTTCACATCCCCAACATCTTGTAAATATTTGATCTTCACATTGACAAACTACCACATAAGTGACACTACTTGTCTATGAATTGTGGCCAAATTTTTTCTTACATAAATCTTACCATACATTTGGCCACACATTAATTTAGAATTGCTTTCAACAACCATATTTTATACATTTTGATCTAACAAGTCATAAGACCATGAAGAATAGATACATAGTATGACTCGTCCAATTTGATACCATCAATAATTGGAGCAAAATTAAAGGTTATTGTTTCTTTGCTTGGACTGTAAATAATATACACATATTGATTGTATCATAACAAACAATAATACACAAGATATATATGTTGTCCATAATCCTATGCAAAAAAGAAAATATTTATAAAATATAAGCATCTTCATGATTTATATAATCCTCTGATGTTAATGAAAATAAGTTGGCACACTCTAACCTCAACACTTTGACATAGTTATCCTTAGAGAACACGAGAAAATAAAAAATTGACAATGTAAAACTTTACTATGCATTGCATTAACAAATTACATATAAGACTAAAAATAAAAAATTTCAAATGCCAACTAATACTACACTATGTCACTTTTTCCATTAGCAACAAGAAATTAAACATTATAAGCATCCATTCATATCACCATTTAACAGAATAGTTATAAGTTATAATCACTATTATCATGAACTGATTCATAAAAGATAGATGCAGATTTAAAGACAAAACATGGTAACTTCCTAAAATCATTCCAAAAAAACATACAATCAAGGTCAAGCAGTCATGAATATAGTCAATGGGTTTCCATGATCCTATTATTATTAATTCTGATAGAGTTATCAATAAAAATGAACACAATAAGTGTTTTGTAAGTTCAAAAAAAATACTAATACTGAGTACTAAATTAAGAGAAAATGATATTGAGAGAAACCTAGTACCAATTTATCCACCACTTATGTCACTCTTTCCATTAGCAACATGAAATTAAACATTAGGAACATCTATTTATATTACCATTCAAGGGAATAGTTGTAACCACATTCAGCATGCACTGATTCATAAGAGATAGATGCAGGTTTAAAGACAAATGAAGGTAAGATCTTAAAATCATTCCCAAATAAGCATACAATCAGGGTCAATCAGTCAATAATATAGTCAATGGGTTTCCATGATCCTTATATTATTAATTTGATTGAGTTTTTAACAAAAATAAACATAATTATCCTTCACATTAGCACAATTATCACTAATTAATTAAGGAAAACTTTCACATGCCAATCATTTCATCTTAACTTAACTATGTTAGTAAGAGAGAACTAACATGCAAAGTATTTATACACAAATACAAGGGAACCATGCATAAAAATAAAATCTTATTTCAATGCCTTAGATGCATTAACATAATGAGTATAGTGAATGTGACATATAAATTTTGATTTCCAATTGCCCTATATAAATCCATGTCAATTACTACTTGAAACACAACTCACACTCTTATACTTTGCCTCCTATATTATGGCATTATAATAATATTGTCAAGTATAAAATCAACTAGACATTAGTAAGTATTATGTTAATTGTATGGTTGACTGGTTGAAGGAATTAATGATTAATTAGGGCATAGTTTGTTTTATATTTAGTGTATTGTTGACTGCTTGAAAGAATGAATGATTAGTTAGAGCATAATCATTCATTCAACGCATAATTTATTGAATAGTTTATGTAATTAGGATATGCTACATATAATTGATTGAATGCATAATTCATTCAATGCCACTTTCTACTTCAAACATAACTCACACCCTTATAGTTTGCCTCCTACAATAGGGCATTGATTCAAATATTGATTGCTTGAACCCTTGATGGTATGTTTATTTCAGAATGATTTTAGGATATTATAACACACGTGAAAATATTTTATGATTATATTGTTGACTGAGCTAGAATTCCTTCACATTTTGGGCACATTTTATTTATTGAAGATAAATATATACATACAATTCCCTAATGGGAAAAGTCCATTAAACATTACATCCACTAAAAGTCTCAGAGGTCAAAATTCTAATCATTCAAATTCATTTATTTTATAAAACTAGAATACAAAGGTATAGAGTTTGAATTACTTTATATGTAGCATATCCAACAATGATTATGTGTTGAATTTATATGTGATCACTGAATTATATGTATCATATCTTAATTTCACAAACTATGTGTTGCATGAATGAGTATGTCCTAAATAATCATTAATTTCTTCAAGTAGTGAACAATACAGTCAACATAAAACAAACTCAAATGTATTATGAAATATAAACTGATATGTCTTTCTGAGATGTTGAACCAATGTCATGCTCAAGGGTTGGGGATTCAACAATACAGACAATACAATTCATCATATCTAACTAACTTGTATAATAAATTGCCTCCCCAAGGATGTTCTTATGGCTCACACTTCTGGGATCAGGTAATGGCAAATGAGCTCCTTATTTCTTTTCTTAGTTTCTTATATACCTAGGTAAGCACTTGATCTCTTGTGAGATCTACCATATCATATGATTATATCATAGTGTTTTTTAAGCATGTGAACAATACTAAGTCAAATCCATTTGTTTCAAAGTTCTTCCAAATAAGAGTGGCAGAGGTGGAGAACTATTTGACATCGTCTTTCTTTTTTTGAGATATGTTTGATTATTACCAATGTTTAGTTAAAAACTTTACTTCTATAATGTTCTATGTTTAAAGGATTGTTTCTTTTATTTTATTTTATTTGTTATTTAAGATTTAGTAGGAAGCAACCTTATGACAGACCTATAGATATAGTGAGATCAGTGATAAACCTGAGGACATGATTTATTTTCACATATTTTCTTATACATATCTTTTTCACTTTTTATGTTTGGTGGAGTTGCATAATCTCTATTCCTTAGTTTACATCGTATTTTTTAATTTAGTAAGCCAATTTTAACTTTTTTTTAGACATTAATAGCATCATTTTCTCTCATCCCACATAAACAATGATTGCATTTTTGAATTGATTATTTATTTTTTCACTCTTAGACATTGTTAATATTTTCTTCTGAAAAATATAAAAAATAAGCAATTGCACCGAGAGTGACAATGGACAAGGCATTGAGGATGGAGAGGAAATGGGCAATCAACGATGGGTGGAAAATATAACTACAAAAATTTTAAAAAAAAATCTTGATGGACATGTAATGAAAATACAAATAATGAAGACTCAGAGATTACATCATTGACCAAAAAAATAATGATATGGAATGTAGTAGTTAGGTGTAGTTAATTTATACATATTCTATTGTTAACATATTATAAACATGATTGAATTGTATTTGGTTCAATATACTAAAATTAAGACACAGAAGGCCTTCAATTTTAAAATATATATATGCAACCATACAAACACTTCAGAGTTCATCTCTAATTTCTGAATTATATCATTCCTAACTTCATTCACTCTTGTTCTCACCAAACTTAAATGATAGTCTTAGCTGAGCTTAACCAGCATGCACAAACTATGTGTGTGCTAGTGTCATCAGAGTTTTCAACATATAATTTTGACTTTTTTGGCGCATTCCCGTTCTAGATGGTTTTTTTTTTGTCTTCATTTTTTCATAACCAAGACTGTGCACTCTATTAACTACCATGTTAGCCAACTTCCATGTCAACGATAATGGGTGGCAATTTCAAATTTTAAATTATGAAAATCTTACCCATCAGATTCTATTCAATTCAAAATGAGTTATTAAATCTGGATTCACACTTCACAAATACTCCATGGATTTGTCCTCCAAAGCATTTAAACATTGGAAACTCAAAGAACAAGGCTTACCCATTGATCTCATTAAAAGGTATAACACTCTCTCTACACTACTTCCAAATGTTATGTTTCATTAGGTAACTAATTTTGAGTTATAATGTATATGCAGAGGGATGGAAATTTTGATTCAATGATGTCGCATGGGCTCAAGTTGGTGATTCAAGACTATCCTTATGTGGTGGATGACCTAGAGATCTAGTTTGTCTTAAAGTAATGGGTAAGTGATTACTTTCATTTGTATTACAAAAGCGATAATGTAATCATAATAGATAAATAAATTCAAGTGTGGTGGAATGAAAATCAAGCCAAAAAATGAAACTTATTAATTTATTCATAAACAAGGAACATTGATAAATAATTGGCATACATAAAAAACAACATTAATAAACAATTATCATTGAAAAACAAGTGGAAATGATAAGCATATGCAAATGTATGAATAAATAGATAACAATTACCAAGCATATGCATTTAAATGTTGTCTTGAAATCATACAATGTAATAACTTATAAATTCCTAATGTAACAACATATAAATTCCTAAATAACATTTATCAACTTCCTTGCAAAAACTAACACATGCGATATTTAGAATGGATGATTTACTTGCAAAGTTAAGTTATCTTTTATTTGTGTCGTCAATTTATTGTCAATGGTAATATAAAATCTATAAAAAATATTAAATCATATTATAGTTTGTTGGAACTTTTAATGGGTTTGACAATAACAAAGTGAAGCCCAAATTGGAGATTTTACAAAATGTGTAAAGTGATACTTCCAAAATTTATGTCCTAAATGATTACATCCTTGATACAAGGCCCATCCTTATAAATTTTACATGAACGAATTGTTTACCAATGAAAACACTTGGTGATGATGCAATCATTATCATCAATTGAGATTTAGAACCATTATTATCTTAACCACATGTAATAATATATATTAATATTACTTGTAACATTTATGTATCATGAAAAAAAAATTGAAGAGCATAATGAAACATTCATCCATTTACAAAACTGATTACAACTTCACATGGTAAGTACTCTCTATCAAGAGAGAGACCTCATTTCATTGCTTCTACATACAATCATTTCCTACTACCTACTCCCCATAAAATACCCCAATATCATACACATAACACATATAATGTAAATACCACAAATAAAAATAGTTCCCACAAATAACACATATGCCCTCCCAAGTCCCACTCAACTCTACAATAGATTTGCATGTTTGGCATCTCACAATATCTTATTTGGCATCACTAAAAACATGTTGTGGTTGTAGTGCTAATGATGGTGCATGTTGTTCATCATTTGTATTCAAATTTGACTCAAAAAGTGGCAAAAGAGGCTCATTAACAATGTCTTGTAACTTCATAACTGGCAAAAACATGATAGTAGCATTGGATGAAGCACCACCACTACTTGTTCTACTCCACCTTATCATTGATTTTAAATCCCCAACATCTTGTACATATTTGATCTTCACATCGACAAACTACTACATAAGTGACACTATTTGTCTATGAAGTTTGGACATCTTCTTGTTTCTTACACAAATCTTACTAGACATTTGGTCACACATTAATTTAGAATTGCTTTCAACAACCACATTTTCTACATTTTGATCATAAAGAGTCATAAGACCATGAAGAAGAGATACATAGTATGAACCATCCAGTTTGATGCCATCAATAATTGGAGTAAAATTAAAGGTTATTACTTCTTTCCTTGGCTATAAATAATATACACATATTTGAAACACACATTGATTGTATCATAGCAAACATATTTGAAATACACAAGACATATATGTTGACCATAATCCTATGAAAAAAAAAGAAAACATTTAGCAAACATAAGCATCTTCAAGATTTATATAATCATCTAATGTTAATAAAAATAATTTGGCACAGTCTAACATCAACACTTTGACAGGGTTATCCTTAGAGAATGCGAGTAAATCAAAAACTACCAATGTAAAACTTTACCATGCATTGCATTAACAGATTGCATATAAGACTACAAATAAAAAATTTTAAATGCCAACTAATACTGCACTATCACTTTTTGCATTAACAATAATAAATTAAACATTAGAAACATCCATTCATATCACCATTTAAGATAATAGTTATAAGTTATAACCACCATTAGTATGAGCTGAGTCATAAAATATGGATGCTTATTTAAAGACAAAACATGATAAGATCCTAAAATCATTCCAAAGAAGCATGAAATCAAGGTCAAGCGGTCATGAATATAGTCAATGGGATTCCATGATCCTTTTTTTATTAACTTGATAGAGTTATCAACAAAAAATAAAATAATAATTATTTTGTAAGTTTAAGAAAAATAATAATACTGATTACTAAGTTAAGATAAAATAACATTGAGAGAAACGTAGTAGTAAGTTATCCACCACGTATGTCACTCTTTCCATTAGAAACATGAAATTAAACATACAAACATCCATTTATATTACCATTTAAGTGAATAGTTATGACTACACTTAGCATGGGTTGAGTCATAAAAGATAAATTTTGGTTTGAAGACAGAACAGGGTAAGATCCTAAAATCATTTTCAAATAAGCATACCATCAAGTTCAAGTAGTCAATAATATAGTCAATGGATTTATATGATCTTTCTATAATTAACTTGATTTACTTTTCAATAAAAATAAATACAATAAGTGTTTTGCAAGCCCACAAAAAAAAATTATGCATGTTCATCCTTCACATTAGCACAATTATCACTAAACAATTGAGGAAAACTTTCACATGCCAATCATTTCATCTTAACTTAACTGTGTTAACAAAAGATAACTAACATGCAAAGTATTTACACACAAATATAAGGGAACCATGCATAAAAATAAAATCTATTTTCAATGCCTTATTGTAGGAATGCTTGCCGTTGCGCCAAAAGGTCGACCTGTTAACGCCCGATACAAACCCCAGATAAGTACCCACGGGAGGCTGTTAGTCCATGTCACGAATCCCTAAGGGGGATGTTGGCGATTAGTCCAACAATCCCCCCCTCAGCATCACCCGAGGGGATTCGAACCCGTGACCACGGCTCTGATACCAATTGTAGGAATGCTTGCCGTTGCGCCAAAAGGTCGACCTGTTAACGCCCGATACAAACCCCAGATAAGTACCCACGGGAGGCTGTTAGTCCATGTCACGAATCCCTAAGGGGGATGCTGGCGATTAGTCCAACACTTATATGCATTAACATAATAAGTATAGTGAATGTGGCATAGAAACTCTACTTTCCAATTAACTTGCAGAACTCTATGTTAATTACTACTTGAAATAGAACTCACAATCTTATACTCTACCTCCTAGAATATGGCATTATAATAATGTTGTTAAGTATAAAATCAATAGGATATTAGTAAGTATTATGTTAACTGTATTGTTGACTGGTTGAAGGAATTAATGATTGATTAGGGCATACTTTGGGCATAGTTTGTTTTGTGTTTACTATAATATTGACTACTTGTAGTAATTAATAATTAGTTAGGGCATAATCATTCATTCAACTCATAATTTATTGAATAGTTTGTGTAATTAGGATATGCTACACAAAATTTATTGAACACATAATTCATTCAATGCTAGTTACTATTCCAAACATAACTCACATTCTTATAGTTTTCCACCTATAATACGGCATTGACTGTATTGTTGAGTTCTTAAATTCTTGATGGTATGTTTATTTTGGAATGATTTTAGGATCTTATAACACACGTGAAAACATTTTATGACTGTATTGTTGAGTGAATTAGAATTCTTTCATATTTTGGGCACATTTTCTTTATTGAAAAAAAATATCTACATACAGTTCCCTAATAGGAAAATCCCATTGAACATTTCATCCACTTAAGTCTTAGAGATCAAAATTCTAAACATTCAAATTCTTTTATAGCATAAGCTAGAATAGAAAGGTATCGAGTTCAAATTTCTTTATATGTAGCATATCCAAAAATGATTATGTGTTGAATTCATATGCATGCACTAAATAATATGTATCATACCTTAATTACACAAAAAAATATGTTGCATGAATGATTATGCCCTAACTAATCATTAATTCCTTCAAGTAGTCAATAATACTATCAACATAAAATAAACTCAAATGTATTATATAATATAAACTACTATGCTCTTTTGAGATGTTGAACCAATGTCATGCTCAAGGGTTGGGGATTCAACAATGTAGATAATGCAATTCATCATAGTGAACCAACTTATATAGTTAAATGTCTCCCCAAAGTTGCTCATATGATTCACACTTCTGGAATCAAGTAATGGTGAATGAGCTCCTTGTTTCTTTTTCTTAGTTTCTTATATACATAGGTAAGCACTTGATCTCCTCTGAGATCTACCATATCATATGATTATATCCTAGTGTTTTTTAAGCATGTGAACAATACTAAATCAAATCCATTTTTTTCAAACTTCTTCCAAATGGGAGTGGCAGAGGTGGATAACTGTTTAACGTCATCTTTTTTTTTTTTTAGAGATGTTTGATTATTGTCAATGTTTAGTTAGAGACTTGACTTCTACAATGTTTTGTAATTTAAAGGATTATTTCTTTTATTTATTTTGTTTATTCTTTAAGATGGAGTAGGAAGCGACCTTATGGCAGACCTATAGATATAGTGAGATCAGTGAGAAACCCAAGGACATGATTTATTTTCACAAATTTTCTTATACATATCTTTTTCAATTTTTTTGTTTGGTGGAGTTGCACAATCTCTATTCCTTACTTTACATTGTATATTTTAGTCTAGTTAACCAATTTTAACTTTTCCCAAACATTAATATCATTATTTTATCTCATCCCACATAAACAATGAATGCATTTTTGAATTGACTATTATTATTTTCAGTCTTAGACATTGTTGAGATTTTCTTCTAAAAAATAAGAAACTGCACCCAAAGTTACAATGGATAAGGCATTGAGGATGGAGAGGAAATGGGCAAACAATGATGGGTTGAAAATAGAACTAGAAAAACTAAAAAAAAATTATCTTATCGACATGTAACAAAAATACAAATAACGAAGACTCAAAGAGTATATCATTGACCAAAAAATAATGATATGGAATGTAGTGGTTAGGTGTAGTTCATTTATACAATTTCATGATATGGACTGTGCACTCTATTAACTACCATGTTAGCGAACTTCCACGTCAACGATAATGGGTGGAAATTTCAAATTTTAAATTGGGAAAATCCTACTCATCATATTCTATTCAATTCAAAATGAGTTATTGAATCTAGATTCACACCTTGCAGATACTCCATGGAGTTGTCCTCCAAAGCATATAAACAGTGGATACTTAATGAACAAGGCTTGCCTATCAATCTCATGAAAAGCATAACTCTCTCTCTACACTACTAAAAAATTATATGTTTCATTATGTAACTAATATTTAGTTAGAATGTATATGCAAAAGGATGGAAATTTTGATTCAATGGAGTTACATGGGCTCACGCTGGTGATCAAGACTATCCTTATGTAGTAGATGGCCTAGAGATCTGGTCTGCCTTAAAGTAATGGGTAAGTGATTACTTACATTTGTATTACAAGATAGATGATGTAATCATAATAGACAAAGAAGTGAAGGCATGGCAGAATGAAAATCAAGCCAAAAAAAATAGACTTATTAATTTATTCATAGACAAGGAACATTGATAAACAATTGACATTCATAAAAAAATAGCATTGATAAATAATTAACATTGAAAAACAAGGGGCAATGATAAGCATATGCAAATGTATGAATAAATAGATAACAATTACCAAGCATATGCATTGATATGTTGTCCTGAAATCATATAATGTAACAACTTATAAATGCCTAAGAAACATTTAACAACTTCCTTACAGAGACTAGCACATGCAATAATTACCATGGATGATTTACTTGCAAAGTTAAGTTATATTTTATTTGTGTTGTTAATTTATTGTTAATGGTAATATAAAATCTATAAAAATATCAAATCATATCATAACTTGTTGGCACTCTTAATGGGTTCGGCAATAACAGAGTGAATCCCAAACTAGGGATTCTACAAAATCTGCAAAGTGATACTTCCAACATTTATGTGCTAAATGATTACATCCTTGATAAAAGACTCATCCTTATAAATTTTACATGAAGGAGTTGCTTACTAATGGAAACACTTGGTGATGATGCAGTCATTTTCATTAATTGAGATTTACAACCATTATTATCTTAACCACATGAAATAATATATATTAATATCACTTGTAACATTTAAGTATTACGAAAAAACAACTTTGAAGAGCATAATGAAACATCCATGCATTTACAAAAATGAATACAACTTCACATGGTAAGTACTCTCTATCCAGAGAGAGCCCTCATTTCATTGCTTCTACATACAATCATTTGCTCCTTCCTACTCCCCATAAAATATCCCAATATCATACACATAACACATATAATGGAAATACCATAAATAAATAAAAATAGTTCCCACAAATAACATGTATGCCCTCCCAAATCCCCCTCAGCTCTATAATAGATTTTCATGTTGGGCATTTCACAATATCTTATTTGGCATCATTGGAAACATTTTATGGTTATAGTGCCAATGATGGTGTATGTTGTTCATCATTTGCATTCAACTTTGACTCAAAAAGTGGTAAAAGAGGCTCATTGATAGTGTCTTGTAACTTCATAACTGGCAAAAACATGCTAGTACCACTAGATGAATCACCACCACTACTTATTCTACCCCACATTATCGTTGCTTTCACATCCCTAACATATTGTACATATTTGATCTTCACATTGACAAACTACCGCATAAGTGACACTACTTGTCTATGAAGTGTGGCCAACTACTTGTCTCTTGCACAAATCTCACCATACATTTAGTCATACATTAATTTAGAATTGCTTTCAACAACCACATTTTCTACATTTTGATCATAAAGAGTCATAAGACCATGAAGAAGAGCTACATAGTATGAACCATCCAGCTTGATACCATCAATAATTGGAGCAGAATTAAAGGTTAATGCTTCTTTCCTTGGACTATAAATAATATACACATATTTGAAACACAAATTGATTGTGTCATAGAAAAAAACAATATGCAAGACATGTATATTGTCCATAATCCTATAAAAAAAAAAAAAAAAAAACATTTAGCAAACATAAGCATCTTCAAGATTTATATAATCATCTGATGTTAATCAAAATAAGTTGGCACACTCTAACCTCAACACTTTGACAGGGTTATCTTTAGAGAATGCAAGCAAATCAAAAACTGATAATGTAAAACTTTGCCATGCATTGCATTAATAGTTTGCATATAAGGCTTCAAATGAAAACTTTCAAGTGCCAACTAATACTACACTGTCACTTTTTCCATTATCAACAAGAAATTAAACATTAGAAACATCCATTCATATCACCATTTAAGGGAATAGTTATAAGTTATAACCACCATTAACATGAGCTGAGTCATAAAAGATAGATGCATATTTAAAGACAAAACATGATAAGATCATAAAATCATTCCAAAGAATCATAAAATCAAATTCAAGCAGTGATGAATAAAGTCAATGTTTTTCCATGATCCTTTTTTTATTAACTTGATAGAGTTATAAAAAAAAATGAACACAATAAGTATTTTGTAAGTTCACAAAAATAATAATAATGAGTACTAAGTTAAGAGAAAATAACATTGAGAGAAACATAGTAGTAAGTTATCCTCCACTTATGTCACTCTTTTCATTAGCAACATGAAATGAAACATTAGAAACATCCATTTATATTACCATTTAAGTGAATAGTTATGACCACACTCATCATGAGCTGATTCATAAAAGATAGATGTAGGTTTAAGGATAGAATGGGGTAAGATCTTAAAATCATTCCTAAATATGCATACCATCAAGTCAAGCAGTCAAAAATACAGTCAATGGGTTTCTATGATCCTTTTATTATTTACTTGATTGAGTTTTCAACAAAAATAAACACAATAGTGTTTTGCAAGCCCACAAGAAATGGTTATACATGTTCATCCTCCACATTAGCACAATGATCATTGAACAATTGAGGAAAATTTTCACATCCAATCATTTCATCTTAACTTAACTATGTTAGCAAGAGAGAACTAACATGCAAAGTATTTACACACAAATACAAGGGAACCGTGCATAAAAATAAAATCTATTTTCAATGCCTTACATGCATTAACATAAGGAGTATAGTGAATGTGGCATAGAAATTCTACTTTCCAATTACCCTATAGAAATCCATGTCAATTACTACTTGAAATAGAACTCACACTCTTATACTCGACCTCCTAGTATATGGCATTATAATAATACAATTAAGTATAAAATCATAGGACATTAGTAAGTATTATGTTAACTATATTGTTGACTGGTTGAAGGAATTAATGATTAATTAAGGCATAGCTTGTTTTATGTTTACTATATTGTTGACTTCTCGAAAGAATTAATGATTAGTTAGGGCATAATCATTCATTCAACACATAATTTATTGAATAGTTTGTGTAATTGGGATATGTTACACAAAAGTCATTAAACACAATTCATTCAATGCTAGTTACTACTCCAAACATAACTCACACTCTTATAGTATGCTTCCTACAACAGCGCTTTGACTATATTGTTGAGTGATTTAACCCATGATGGTATGTTTATTTCAGAATGACTTTAGGATCTTATAACACACGTGAAAACATTTTATGACTATATTGTTGAGTGAATTAAAATTCCTTCACATTTTGGGCACATTTTATTTATTGAAGATAATTATCTACATACAATTCCTTAATGGGAAAAGTCCATTGAACATTACATCCATTGAAAGTGTCATAGGTTAAAATTCTAAACATTTAAATTCTTTTATAGTATAAAACTAGAATACAGACCTGAACTCGAGTTCAAATTCCTTTATATGTATCATATCCAATAATGATTATGCATTGAATTCATATACATACACTGAATAATATGTATTATATCCTAATTACACAAACTATGTGTTGCATGAATGATTATGCCCTAACTAATCATTAATTCTTTCAATTAGCCAACAATACAGTCAACATAAAACAAACTCAAATGTATTATATAATATACACTGATATGCCCTTCTGAGATGTTGAACCAATATCATGCTCAAGGGTTGGGGATTCGACAATGCAGATAATTTAATTCATCATAGCTAACCAACTTGTATAGTAAAATGCTTCCCTAAGGATGCTCTTATGGTTCGTGCTTTTGGGATTGGGTAATGGTGAACGAGATCCTGTATAGGTAAAAAAGAAATATTGTAATGAAAAATGAGATCTGGTATACTCTTCAAACAAGGAAAAGGCATGCAAGTAACAAGTCATTTTATTTTTCAACTATCATTTAGCTTAACTGCTATAGTTTGCCTTAACCAATGTCCTTTGTCTTAACCATTGTTGTTTGCCTTAATGTGTTGTTAAACATGTTAAACCAGTCGTGAGCACTTCCCACTGCTTCACTTTTTTGGTTTGCCTTCCTCTTGGTCATTTTGTCAAGTGATAAATCTAGCCTATAGTGTGCTTACCCAAACAGAGCCTGCTGACATCGTTTGGTGTTTGTTGTTCCATTGTGACATGTTTCAAACAATTCTTGGGGTTTTCTTTTTTGGCGCATCAAGTTTGTCATTTTATAGAGTTATGTTTCTCTCAAGTGTTTTGTCAACCAGCTAGACTACCTTCTGTATGGTGCCACTTTAACAAGTTTGCCTCAAAAAAATTGTATTTTTTTAATGTTTGTTGGTCGCCATTACCCTACCAAAGCATCATTATAAGGGGCATTTTGTGCATATTCCATTGATACATTTTGTCAAAGATTTTGCGCTCTGCTACAGGAACTGTTGTACAATTTTTGGTTCTGAGTATGGCTTGTTTCTTCAAAACAACAAGAGTGTTAAGATTTAAACATGTTTGTATTTTTCATTTTTTATTGTATAAGATTTTATGATTGCTAATGTGGGTGTAAGTTTGTAATTGTGCATAATATATTTTAAATTGTGGCCACTAGACACTTTAAAATAATGTGTTTCACTACAAATATTGTTGTGGTCGGGCTTGGTGTTATCTGTGTTTTATATTATCGGCATTGAGCTGGGTTTCGATCATATTAATTTGTAGGTCAAGATGTTTTATTTATAAAGAGTCTATTATCAACATGTTTATTGTAAATTAAAATATTGTAATCCAATAGTGAGGATGATGGTATAAAAGGTGTTGTCTAGTCATCCACCAAAGTATAAATCTTAGGAGATACAAAAAAGGGACGAGGTTGGGATCGTGCTCCAAGTAAATTTCGCAGAATGGATACCCCTTAATCTTTGGCACTAAGTCGAAGAAGCAATCTATATATTTAATTTATATAAAAAGCAAAAATTCAATCAAACTTTGGGTAGAATTGTTAATTTTTTATACTTTTAAAAAAATCTTTACAATATCTAGAAGTGAAGAAGATAATAACAAATTCAAAAATAAATTCATTGTTTATGTGGGGTGAAAGAAGATAATAATTTTAATGTTCAAGAAAAGTTAAAATTGATTCATTTAACTAGAAAAATATAATGTAAAGTAAGAAATATGAAGTATACAACTTCTCCAAATATAAAAAATGAAAATATATAAAAACAAATCATATTTACTATCGTATCCTACTCAATCTTGATTAAAAAATTAAAAGAATAAAAAAAACAATCCTTTAAATACAAAATATTATAAAAATAAAATAACTTTAACCAAATATTGGTGAAAATTAAACGTCTCTCCAAAAAAAAGGGGGGGAGGAGGGGGGGCGGGAAGGTAAGTAGTTCTTCACCTCTAAGGAATAAAATAAATTTAGGTTGGTATTTGTTCACATGCTTAAAATAACCCCAAGAGAAAAGTGCTTACCTTTGCATATAAGAAATTTAAAAAAACAATTATTATATACTTCATATATCTCCACATTTTCCCTGCGTCCAAAGAAGCATTATTGTATCAACCCATCAAGAATGTGAGATAACAATGAGAGGAAATGGTCTGAGTAACTCCATTTAGAGTACCTAAAACATTTATTTGTTCCTTTTATATTAAGAATGTTTGTAAGGCACAATTGCAGCTATTTTTTTTAAGATTCGACCTAAAATCTTATGATGTGCACTAGGATTAAAATTTAACGAAAATGGATCCTTATAATATTGTTCTCTTTTTCTTTTCTTTTAAACTTTTTGCTTATTTTAATCTCGTAGGGACTCGTAGGGGTCTGTCTCATCTTACTTTGATTCTCCTCCTAATTTGATAGGTGTTTCAAAAATGCAAGGTTATGTCGGAAGGATATTTTTTTTTAATTTATTTATTGATAAAGTAGAGTTTTATAAGTGAAAGTGTAAATTGGTAAGAGTAATGTACATGAAACTAATAATCGTTAGAATTGTTTTTTATTTTGTGCACAAAATATTGAGTAACAATAATTTAATATTTCTAGTAGAGGTGATTGTGGAAAAGAACGAAGTGTGTTTACTTCATATGGCATGACAATGAGTTGTGCATGGATGAGACATCATGTTTCAGTGTGAATTTGAGCAATATATAAGTGGTAGATAAAGGCAACTACATGAAAGTGGTGAAAGAATTCAAGGTGAACTAAAACTGTCATATACAAATAGATATGGATACAAATATTTCTAATCTTTTTTCATTATCTCTCTAAATAACACCAATAACAACGATTGTATTCATAACAGTAATGAACATTTCTCTTTATTTAATGAATGAAAGAGAGATAAAACTGCCACTAAAAGTACATCATTACCAATTTAAAATTGTATTGTAGAACTAACTTCAAATAGCCCACCAAATTTTACATACTCGCTCCCAACACTACGATGATATAATGATTGATTATATATATATATATATATATATATATATATATTCAATTTTATATTTAAAAAATTATAAAATTATAATATATTAATTTAATAACATATAATTATAAAATATAAATGAATACAGCTCCTGGAAGCGGCAAAAGGGGTTGACAAACTCAAGATTAAGCCGAGGCAAGATAATCCCCCATGATTTTATCTTCAAGAACCCCAGAACACAAAAAGCATAAGGATGGCGTGTTGTTTCTACCCCACAGGACAAGGGTTTTTTTCATAGTGGTAGTGGAAGATTATAAGCGTTTCACTCATAACATCCTCGTCCACCCTTAACAATTAAAAATGACCAACCAAAGATGTTTCAACCTTGTAATTTATATACCCCTTTGCAATGTGTGCAAGTCATTTAAATTGAATGTCTGACCTAAATCAAGGTTTGTAGTATGATATGGACTCTATGGTGTCCAATATCAAATGAAATAACATGTCATTGCTCATCACCATCACCACCCAACTACCTTGAAATCTTTCACCACTTGCATGTTTTGTATTTCCTATCCCTTCCCCACCACTTTGACATTGGTCAATCTCTTTCAAAAACAAAATGTCTCCTTCCCACACAATGCATTGTCATGTTGTATGAAGGAATGCACAAGGTGCCTAGTTTGCAGGGTCTCAATAATGGTCATTGGAGTGATGTACAACCCACTCATTTAATAATCATAGACATTGGAGATCATTTGGAAGTGATAAGTAGGGGAACATACCAGAGTGCATGGCATTATATTCTACTCACTGAGCATGGAAATAGTTTATCTATGACATCATTTTACAAACCATACAAAATGAAAACTTGTGTGAAACGTGTTATCAACCTTCTCCAACTAATCCACCCCTATCATCAACCTCCTTCATCTTGTTTATATTTTTTCCAAGTGTTGACTGCTTCGTGTCATAAAACACCATTCGCTTCTCAAGAGGGTATTTAGTTTGGTGTTATTCAATGATAATTGGGTTTTAATTAAGACTTTAAATTATTAATAATGTGTGTGTGTGTGCACATTCATAACATCCTCGTCCACCCTTAACAATTAAGAATGACCAATCAAATATGTTTCAACTGTGTAAGTTACATACCCCTTTGCAATGTCTACAAGTCATTTAAATTGAACATCTGACCTAAATCCAGGTCTGCAGTATGATATGGGCTCTATGGTGTCTGATATCAAATGAAACAACATGCCATCACCCCTCACCATCTCCACCCATATCACCTTTAAATATTTCACCAATTGTATGTTTTGTATTGCCTAAACCTTCCCCACCACTTTGCCATTGGTCAAGCTCTTCGGGAAATAAAATGTCTCCTCCCCACACATTGCATTGCCATGTTAAATGAAGGAACACATGAGGTACCCAGTTTGTAGGTTCTCAATAATGGTTGTTGGATTAATTTACATCCCACTCCTCATTTAATAATCATAGACATTGGAGATCAGTTGGAAGTGATAAGTAGGGAAACATACCAAAGCCCATGGCATTACATTCTACTCATTGAGCATTGAAATCATTTATCTATGACATGATTTTACAATCCATCCAAAATAAAAACTTGTGTGAAACGTGTTATCAACCTTCTCCAAATGACCTACCCCTGTCATCAACCTCCATTTTATTTATCTTTTTTCCTAGTGTTGACTACTTCATGTCATAAAACACCATTCACTTCTCAAGAGGGTATTTAGTTTGGTGTTATTCAATGATAATTGGGTTTTAATTAGGACTTTATATTATTATTATTATTATTATTATTATTATTATTATTATTATTATTATTATTATTATATATATGAAAATGTCATATAATAACCATAAAACAATTCCCACATACTCACCTATGTCTTTAGAGATAGAGATGGTGTATTATTGTTGATTGTATCTAAAGTATTTGTTGATGATCTCATAGTATATACTAAAATTGTATGATGCCTGCACAACATTCTATCCAAATGGAAGCCACAAACATTGTCCATCTATTCTTCACTAAACAGAATGCAATTTGTAGCATGGACAAATGGAAGCCATAAGATAGGTTATGAGACCTCAATGTCTTGTTGCCACATTACCGGTATTGCATCATTGATTTGAGTCACACATAATATGTGAAGCCCTATCACAATAAAATTATCTCTCATGACATCCTTGTCCACCTTTGAAAATTAAAAAGGCTATTCAAAGATGTTACCACCTTGCAAGGTATGTATCCCTTTGCAATTGGTGATGGACACGTAAATGCAAAAGTTGCATTGAATCTGTGTTTGGAGTTTGATATGGACCTCTTGGTGTATGATATCATCAAAAATACCTAGTCATTTCCCCTCACCATCATTATGCATCTCACCTTAAAATCTTTCACTCGTTTCTAGTTCTATATGGCCTTGTCATTTCTTCCAGGGGTCTTAGTATGACATTTTTATATGTTCTTAACCCTTATGTAATTACTCTAGACGTCAATATATTGGCATCATCGATGAATGAAAGCTACATGATAGACTGTGGGACCTCAATGTCTTGCCTGGGATCAATGGAATTACATCGTTGATTTGTGTTATATGAGACTTGGAGCCTTGCCTCAATTAAATAATCTCTCATGAGATCATTGTCCACCCTTGACAATAGAAAATGGCCAATCAAAGATGCTACCACCTTGTAAGATGTAGACCCCTTTGCAATGCACGTTGGTCATGTGAATCTAATAGTTGCACTGATTTTGGGTCCAGTGTATGGTATGGGCCCCTTGATGTGTGATATCAAACGAAATATTGTCATTTCCGTACTATCAATGCCCAACTCACCTTGAAATATTTCATTACTTGCATGTTTTGTATGAGCTTGCCTTTTCTTTTAGGGCTCTGATTACGACATTTATGTATGTTCTTAAGCATGATGTATATTATTATCAATATATTTATATCTTTAATAATATATACTTAATTTCTAATATTTATATTTGTATGTTATTATTTATATATAATATTATATACAATATATAATAAATTATATTATTAATAATATATATATTTTTTAATTTACTATCAAATTTATATTATGTATAATAAATAATATTGTATTAAATAGTTATATATGATATTTATTAGTAATATTATTAATATATATATAATAATTATATGTATTACTGTATGTGTATATATACATATACATACATACATGTGTATATATTTCCAAAAAAATAATCAAGTTTTTATATGGTGAGCATTTACTTTGTTCCAAAAAAAATACCCTAATTCTCCACCATGCCACCATATGTCACGACCCACCATCCGCTCCATAAACACGTGGCAACACGCTGATATTGAAAGTTACATTACACGGTTGATCCATTGGAGATGCCAAGTGCACCATGAGAAGCTAGTTGTCAGGGTATAAAAACACGAAAGAAAATGAAGATTGTTGTAAATTAAATAGATGAGTGTTATATATATATATATATATATATATATATATATATATATATATATATATATATATTAAGGTCCACGATGCTAGGTAGTGCCTTGGTTAAGGTCTACAAGGAAACTTACAGTATATGGGACCATCTTACACGAAATAAAATGAAGATCGGTGTAAATTAAATTAATAATAATAATAATAAATAGTTTTTAAGGTCTACAAATACAAAGCATTAAATTAAATAGATGAATAATAATAATAATAATAATAATAATAATAATAATAATAATAATAATGCACAAGTACAAGACATACATATCCGACCATACCCCTTGCAGGACTTGAACCTATAACCTCCTTTCTAAAATACACAATCTTTGCCATTAAACCAACTCAATTTAGACACTCCTGTTAAACAAAAATATTAAAAAAAAAAATTCTGGCAGACTCCTGCCCTTTATCAACCTTACCTAAATGTGGTCGTCCTCCTACTAGTCACTCTTTCATCCATTTTCAACCTTTCTCTCCTCTGTCCATCGACTTATTTTCAAGATTGTTTTCCTTCCTTCACTTGTAGGGTTTCTCCGTCTGCTGCCACTGATTAAAAAATACCAATGCTATTTTTCCATAGGTGATGGATCCATCTGTCGAGGGTTTGTTTTTGTCGTCTATGGTGCTGGTCAGGGTTTGAGCGAGTGAAAATGACGAAAAGGTAGGAAAGGTTAAAAGCTTGGCTTTTATTCGCAGGCAGTTTTGAATTCGTCATCTCACGATGGTTTACGATTGACCGTATGCTATGGCCTCCTCCTGGGCGCCCACGGGATAATAAAATAGAAATGTCACAGACAGATATTCGAAAAGGTGTGTATGAATGATGTATTAAGAAGGTTTATAATTAGTATTTTTTAAAAATATTAGAAAAGGTATGTTTTTTTTTTTTTCAAAATTTATAGAATCTAATAGACTATTTTGTTGTCCTGGGGGTTATTGAAATTTTTATTTATTTATCTATCATATTTCCACACTAATTTAAAATATATATAATTTATAATGCACTTTTGTAACTTATTAAATTTAAATTAATATTTTATTGGTGCATATGTTGACATATAAATGATAGAACGATTGAAAAATTGACAAAAAAGGGTTTATACAACATAATTACACTTGAACCCACAAAACAAAAGGCTCCACAACCTAACAATGATAGTTATGAGAGAAACATAAGTATAGCTCTGTGACAGAGAATTATAACTATTCAATTTTAGGGAAAAACCAAAATAATAAGAAAACATGAAGGAACGGAGAAAAATAGAAAAGAAGATAAAAGAATAAAGGAACACTAAAAAAAATACCAAAAACATTAAAGAATTGAAGTTTTAGCAATCTATAAAATTAATCCATCAATATTATTGAATCATAAAATATAATTTGTTATCATGTTAGACTTAACATAATATCAAAAAATATGATAAAAAAGTAGGGACACATGCCAATAAAATGTTTAGCTAAACCCGTCTCATGATGGTGACATAAGGGGCTAGAGTCCTCCCCCCTCAAAGTATTTTTTTGTGATTAGCTTTGGCAATTTCTCCTAAAAGAAATCAAGATGAGACATTAGAGGCTTAGCAAATAATTGGTTGGGAGCCCTTATTTGTGGATGAGGATCCTCCTACTCTAGGAGGATGGGGTGGTAAGTTTCAGGCCCTGTTGTTTCTACCATCTCTCCTAACATCCAAGTTTGTTGTGGCTACTTAATTGTGCTATTTATTATTATTTGTTCCTTACTCTCTTTGCTTTGCTGTCAAATTGTTGATGTGATGTTTTTTTTTGTGGGCGTGGTCATTTTTTGACCATTTTTTAGACTTTTTTCGAGGTATCTTTACCTTTGGTGTGATTATGCTTGTGGGGTGTGACCTTTCCACTCACGTTTTTTGTATGATTAGCGTTGTACCATATCGTATTTGATTAATAGATAAATACACTTTTCAATTTAAAAAAATGCTAAGCTAAACCAAGCTAACAAACACTCTCAAACAATGCAATTTTAGAACAAATAACTAATCATAAACACACTACACATTTTCACTCTATAACTATTAAATAGTTTTTGCACACTCATGGAGCAATAAATAAATTAAAAAATGCATAAATGTTATAAAAATAATCCAACATCATAAGTTATCCTTTGATAAGAGCTTGGACCCTCTATTACAAAATTTCTTGTGGGCATGGCACCATTACACAAGACACGTGGACTCCTCTATTCCAAGGGTTGATATTATAAACTTCTAAACCTAGAGTTCCAATCCTAGCCAAGGAATATCTGCCTTACCTATCATAATCAGAGGTCTGGGAATATTGCTTGCATAATGCTATTAATAGGATGAGGACGTCGACATGCCAAGTTGACCTCAAGTGATTAAAAATATCACAAACAAACACGTGTCATTTTTTTATTGAAGCATGTATTTATAATTATTTTATAAAAAGCAAAAAATATAAAACATATCCTAATTAAAAAATAGGTGGTATGAGAATACACTCCAAGAAAAAACATAACAAAAAAAACAAATTAGAAAATCATTTGTGGGAAACTAAGAAGAGTTAGGGCCCATGATCAAATTGTAACCAATACAAAATTACATCATAGTGACATCATCAATAGAGGACATAAAAAGGTAATACCTTAGGCCAAGGGGCCGCCAACCTAAAGGAGGAGAAGGACGTGGTAGACTGTCAAGGTTTATCTCCACATCCACCCCATGGGTGTGGCTTGTCAGGTATGGGTTACCAACCATCATATTCTTTCTTTTTTATCTCAAATTCTTCAATTTAGTGCAAGGGTGATACGGTAAGTGTTAATTCAAAAACCTCCACTGATCATCTCCTCCTAGATTCATAAGTTTAGACAATCCATAGTCAGCATGTGGAGAGGGCCACCCTCCATGATCCTCTGAAGGAAATATCATCAACAAAAAGGATGAGTGGAGAATGCGCAATGGATTTATAATATGTGATGGTCTCTACCATGGTCACACTGCCCTTACTCCCTGTATACACATAATATTTTTCACTTTATCATTTACTGATGCTTTTTCTTATCATGGCTTGTCAACACATTAATCGCCCTAAGTACATGCCTTAAAGGGTGCATTGAGAATGGGGTAGGAAAGGCTCAAGATGCTTTACAAGAGATTTTGTTATTCTATCATGATTACACCATTGGTACTATAAGTTTGACCTCCTTTTGGTCTTTATCTATCTATCTATCACGTATATCCCTTGTTTAGATTTGTTAGTTTCCATATATCCTTTTATACCATTTATTTTGTGTCTTCACCCTTCATGTATTGTATCAGCTTACTCGATACAATTTTGAGATTATCTTTTGAGATTTATACTATATCAACCTGGTCAATACAATTTTGTGTCAGCAAACTTTTAATTATATCTTCTAGGCTGATACCATTGACTTACTATTTAGGGTTGATTTTTTTTATTGGATCAGTATATATAGGGCTCATATTTCATTCCAACACATAGATATGCATATTATTCACTCTATTTTCACTCGCACTTCTACCCTAAGTACATTTGGGAGAGTTAGTGGCTTAGAATATTATCTTGAGAAGTTATGTATTGTGGTGTCATTATATCTCAATAGGAGAAGTCACTGGGAGATCCTAGCTAAGGATATCTTAGGTCTTCATCAAACCATTTGAGGTCTTCAACCTACAACATTATCTTTTAAAGCTTCACTTGAGCCAAGGGGGAGATTTAAACATCGACATGTCCACCCAAATATAAGTATATTTTATCCCTATACTCTTTCATTTATTTACTTACTAGATTAGATGTTTGTTGCTTTGTGAATATATGTATGTGTATCCTTGTTAGGGCATCTCCACATTGAATAAACTCATGTGGCTATAAGATTTCTTAGACTTTCTATAAACACTTTAGGTTTCCTAGAACATGGAACCTTACTTTCTCTGATCATTTTAACCCATCTTTAGTTTAGTTTATCTTGTACAACCATTTATTTAATAACCATAGTACATATTTGTTGAGGTCTAGTGAGAGCTACATCTTAGAGTGATAGGCTTAGGTTTTGAAATCCTTTCTTCTTGACATTTGTGTTGTAGGTAACCTTTTGCTATATCTACATGATTCATTTGGTCCTTATAGATACTCTAAGTATTTCAGGATCTCTTTGATTAACGTTATTCGAGTCTTAGTCTATTAGGAGAAAAAATATAGTTATAGGTTAATCCTAGCGTGTTCATATATTCTGGTGAACCTGACATGAATCGTATTTTACCTTCAGTTAGATCAATTTCACATTTTCCCTCCTATATTCTTAGTAAAAACTTCCAAACCATCAACTTAACTTTATCAGCCATCCTAATATAGTTTTCTACCAACCTGCGAGTGGTATCATCCAATGCAATACCATTTTGTGTTTTTCTAGACTATATCAGTCAACCTGATATACGTCCATGTGTTTGTACAATTGTATCATTCAGCCTAATATAGTTTTGCATGTTTCATTTCAGTTTATTAGATTATAATTTTATCGATTGATTTGATATTATTTTGTTTACCTATTTAATTTCACTGCATGTTGTAAATCTAGTTTTTGATCTTTATTTTTCTTGTGTTTTATCTAGAAACTATGTTCCAACAATTTTAAAAATAAATAAGAGTTGTCATTCTAGGCCAAATGGTAATCTATTTTACCAACACCATGATGCAATGGGTAAGGCCCTAATACTCAAGCCATTAGACAATATTATACATAGACTTTAATTTCCACATACCTCATGGTATATTGGAAACACTTAGGGTTTACTTGTTTTTATTGAACTATAGAAAGTCAACCATCTATTTGATTTTGTAGTGCATCAGTAAGTGGTTAGCCCTAGGAAGTTACTTCTAACATACTTCAGAGATGAGATAGTAATGCCACAAGTGTGGTGGTATCCTCTATGGTTAGCATCTTCATAGCCATATTCACTATATTACAATAGGGATCAATATATTTGAGAACCTATAAATCAATCAAATCATTTTAGTATATCTCCCTATTTTATTTTCACAAAGAAGTTAACTAGATTTTAATCTGCCCATCTTATAGACTTTATTAGCAAGCCTAATAGCTTCTGTGTTGTGTTTGTGAATTGCATCACCTAGATCAATATAGTTCATTGTGTTTGGTACTTCATCAGGCAACATAATACAATTTTGTGTGTTTTTCCTACTACATTGGTCAACTTGATACATTATTAAATCCTAAATAGAATTGTATCAACTAATTTACCTAATTTCTTTCCTATTATATCAACTGACTTGATACAATTGTTTTACCTGGCTGCCAATAGTGTTGCCTTTTCTCTAGAACTATATCATCCAACCTGATACACTTTGTGCCAATGTTAAATTGTATTGGCCAACATGATACAATCTTTCATTAGATCTAAAAACATACTGTATCAACCTGCCTAATGCCTTCAATTTTCTATGACTATCATTTTTTATCTCGCATTTGTAGCCTATTTGTCATCATGGTGTCACCTTTTAGAATTTTCCTAACAAACCTCAACCCATTCAAATTTTACATGGGTTTTTAATTTCTTCCCTCCCCACCATTGAAGAAAACACTTCATGGTGCAGTTTCTCTCAGCATCACTTTAGATCTATCAAATACAACATGGTTGAAATTATCCAAGTTGATAATTTATAAGATCCTGCTCGATTAATTAATAACATTGATGAAAATATCATCTCCACTCCCAACAAGAGTGGTGTTCTTAATAAGCTTCATTCATCTACTACTACAGTTGGGGCAACCAACACTACTATTGGGAATCTTCTTCCCAAGACTAATGTTGGTAATCCCCCATCTCTTGTTCCTCTTCCAAATAATTATAATCAATATATGCCTCTAAATACATCACAAGTCCTTTCACAATTGTCCAATAGATTATACTTATGAAAGATTATACTAGCAATCAAATGCTCCAAATGCAAAATCATATTTTGCAAATGGATAAACAACCCCCTCAAATCATTGTAAATGAACCAACTCAAAATTTCCCCCCCTCATCTTAGATATGCCAATGGAAATATCACTCCTCAACTTCTAATTTATAATAATATGCTTCACAACCTTCAGAACGAACTTTTAACTCCATTCATTGTGTCCCTACACATAGGAAACATTTATCCAACTATTACATATGATAGGATTAAATATCTTACCTTACATATTAAAACCTTTGGCAACCTCTATAAGGAATGGGTTCAGATCAACACTTATGCTACTATCAAACTTCTAGCCAAAACCTTTACCAGAGATGAGCTAGAATGGTACTACCAACTTCCCCAACATTCCATTATACAACTAGAGGATTTAATCAATGCTCTAGTTAAGGAATTCCAACATAATGAACTTCTTTAAAATAACATTAAAATTTTCATTAACGTTAATCAACTTCCTCCTAAATTTTTC
The DNA here is from genome assembly GCA_037957365.1 of Torreya grandis. Lineage (NCBI taxonomy): Eukaryota > Viridiplantae > Streptophyta > Pinopsida > Cupressales > Taxaceae > Torreya > Torreya grandis. Next base: position 2,978,828 of record JARHVA010000277.1, on the reverse strand, counting down.
CATACTTTCATCAAATGATGGAAATCTTTAGCATATAAATTGGATCATAACATGAGTGATGATAATCTTTTCAAAAAAAATGTTGCCATTCTTAAAGCATGTCTTCTATATAAGGTTTGGATTTTCTCTCCCCAAACCTTAGAAGAGGTTTTTGATCAAGTAAAGCGTAAAAACTTCTCTTACTTTGAACCTTCTCAAAATCCAAAAAATGAGTCTTTCCAATCTACAACCAATGTTGTCACTACTAATCCTTCTCAAAATAAGCCTCCCCAAGCCAAAGTGAAAGCACCTAAAATAAATATCCAAATTCCCTTCCACCCACCCTTTAGTACATAGGAAATTAAGAAGTTATTGTCTCTATCTAAACTATACATCTATACTACTACTCCACCACCGATATTTGTCACTCTCATCAGAATTGTCATAGACTACAAAAAATTATGATAACTACCATCTTGGGAGAATAACATGAGGTGATTACCAAATATTCCATAATAAATACCTTAAAGCCTCTAAAAATTTAATTTATAATCCAAAATATACAAACCCAAAATCTCAAAAAGCATCTCAATCATCATATCCTAATACACAACATTCCAATAAATACGCTTGTGTTATTGATGCTGACTATGATAATTATTATATGAATTATAATTATGTGAATGTGGCAAAGGTATAATACCATTTTAAGCTCTCTCACAAATATCTTGTTACCAAACCCAATAATCCATCTCGTGAATACCAACTTCTTAAGGATACTACTACTAATGCTACTACATCATCTTCATATTTGCCTACTAGCAATTAGCCTACTCCACCATTAGAGCCTCAACTTAGTACCTCCAATCCTTATAACACTATTCCTCCTAAAGTCATCATTACTAATAAAGCTAAATCTTATTAACGCTCCAACCCTAAATCACAATAGAATTTCATAGATGACCTTAATTTCATGCCTTGTAAAATTCCTTTAATGGAACTCATGAGAATAACACCATTTCATCAGAATTCCTCATGCAACAATTGTAAGACATTAAATAATTACCATCTAATAAATCTAAATTAACTAACAAACCTTTTGAAGGTCCAACACCCATGGAAGTTCATGTTATTGAAACCATTTCTCAGCCTTCTCCTTTAAGAAGTTCTCCATAGAGTTTCCTAAAGAAGATATGATTAACGATTAAATTATTTTCTAGGTTGATGACCCACTGATGTGGAGATGAAATGACTATTCATGCTATTGAGATGGAAAGTCACTATTCATGCTAGTGAGGTGGTAGTCACTATTCATGTCGGTGAGGTGGTAATTACTATTCATATTAGTGAGGTGGCATGTGGGGCACATTTTTCCATTGAGGAACATGGAGCCTTTGCCTTTTTTGTTTTACATGAATGGTGTGGGATGAAATTCTAGTGGGGTTCCATGATTGTGAGGTGTTATCTTGTGATAAAAGGAAATTCCTACTTTTTTGACTCTTGTGCATAAAGAAGACAAAGAAACCACTATTTGTTATTGTACACTCATGTGAAGTGGGATGCCATATCTTGGTGGCATGTGGTGATGGAGAGTTCATCAAAATTAGAATCCATTCTTGGGAACCTTGGAACATGTGGAAGATATCTTTCATTATTCCTCACTATTCTAGGATGTGTAAGTGTGGCACATTTTTCTATCTCCTTGTGTTTTCTCTTTCTATTTTTCTTCCATGTAAATTCTATAAAATGATTAAGGTCATTTTCATTTGTACGCTAGAATGGGAGTTAAGATTTTTTTGAATAAGCTTTGTATAAGAGACTCCTTGGTATAATGTTTCCAAGTTTTTGATATGTAGAAGAAAGCTTTGTTGAGGAAGCTTTACAAAATAAGTCTGTTGTATGATTTGTAGATTTTAATAGAAGAAGTTATTGTGTGAGAGAATTTAGATTCCATCATTTGGTATCAGATCTCCATTGTGTGATGAAGAGATAATTTTTAATTCCATCATTTGGTATCAGAGCAAGTTTGAATCCTGCTCAGAGTGTTGTTTTCCACAATATTGTGGCTAAAAAATAATTGTTGCCTTGTCTTCCAACAAGGGAGAATGTTGGCTAGAAAGTGTCATGAATTCAAAGTGATTTTTATTTTTAGATATGAGAGAAGCCTTGGAAGATTAGAGAGATTGTGAGAGAGGCTCTAATTTGAGTCTATGGCAGGTTATGAAGATGACACAAAATACTGGAAGTGCACTATGAATGAAAGACTTAGAAAAGATGTGGAAAGAAGTCCAATCAAAACTGCAGATGATGGAGGATGTAAAAAGTGAAGAATTTATAACTATAGAAGAAGAAGAAGAGGTGTGGGAAGTGTTAGATTCCCTACAAGCGAAATTTAAATTTTTTCAGATGAAATCCTTATGAAGGATGATGGAGAGGTCGATGAAAGTTGCAGCCATGTAGATTTGCATATGAATGAATAAGGCAGCCAATAAGAATTGCATGTTTCTTTGAAAAAATCATTGGATGTGAATTTTATACAAGATAGTATGCACAAGGATATTATAGTGAAGGATCATCCATGTGAAGGATCTAAAAATAAAGATATAGATGAGGAGAGGATAGCCTTGGAGGTGGTTGATATGTAGCTTTTGAGAGCTCAATGTGAGAGTGAAAAGCTTGAGAATCATGTTTGCATTAGATAGGAGTTGGACAACATACATTTGGAGCAAGATGAAGTGATTGAAGAAGTGATTGTGGGAACTCTTGATTACATTAATGTGTTGATTGAATGTGTAGGTTCAACTATGAAGAAGATAATAAATAGGAGGATAAAGTGTGGTTCAATCCAATATGTCCATTTGTATGAAAGGTGGAGTGAAGAAGTTGTCCAAGATATGGATATGGCATCATTGATAGAGGATATGGTTGGTGATGTTATTCTAGATATAGAGGAATGTCTTTAAGCTAATTTGAAGACAAGAGAGTGTGATGGAGCATGGGAACATGTTTGTTCTCAAGAGTATGTGGAGATAGAGGTTCATTTGCAGCCAATTAAGGAGGAGTAAGAATTGAAAGTTGTTGGAGAAGGATTTAAGAAGACAAAGATTTTTGTGCAGCAAACTTGTAACATGGGGATAGATGAGAGGATGTAGTTGAGTTTGAGATCAATCATAAAATGTGTAGATGGACTTGATTTTGCAGGTGTGGAGAGTGAGTTTTTTAGCTCACCAAAGGTATAGAGGAGTGGTTTATTTTTATGATAGCCATAACATATGTGTAGGGTGATGTTTTATCCATGAGAGAGGATTTAGAAACATGGATATGTGGTGTTGTGTGTGATCCAATAGTTGATTGGATTATGTTTGAATAATTTCAAGTGGGCTTTAGGTGGAGGAGGTTGGTTTGTAGTGGGTCTAAGCCCACATGGGCGAGTAAGATGCATGATAGAGCATCTTATTGGAGGAGGATAGACTATGGGGAGTGTGATCCCAAAAGGATATATAAATAAGTAAAATAAATGGTGAAAGGAGAGAAGTAAAACTAGCAAGTAGGAGCTGGAAATAGAGAAGAAAAAAGAAAAATAAGCAGTTGTGCTACTTAGTGTATTAGAAGGGGATATTATGGTCATTATGCCTCATGATCAAAATATTGGTTCTACCACTACCCCATCCATGTGATTAGGATATCATATTTTAAAACCTCAGGTGTTTGATGTAAGAGCATCCAAGGATTCATGAAATCTTACATCAATCAAAAAAAGAGTGGTGTGTGTTCATATGTTCGTGTTTGTATGAGCTTACAATGTTTGGAGTAAAATCAAAGCAAATCATAGTATCTAATATGTTTTCAACCAGAGGATAATGATGCATAGATTAAATCACTATTCATGTTGATGAGGTGGCAATAATTGTTCATGTTGGTGAGGTGGTAGTTACTGTTCATGTTGGTGAGATGAAAGTTACCATTCATATTGGCGAGGTGACATGTGGGGTGCATTTATCCACCAAGTAACATGGGGCCTTTGCTTTTTTTTTTTTGACATGGATGGTGTGGGATGAATTTATATTGGGGTTCCATGATTGTGAAGGGTTGTCTTATGAGTATGTTGCTGCTATAGAGGCTAGCAAGGAGATGATTTGGTTACAATAGTTACTTAATGAGTTGGGGCATAAGCAAGAATTTGGGGGATTACATAGTGATAGTTAAAGTGCTATACATTTATCCAATAACTCTATTTTCCACTCAAGGATAAAGCACATATAGTTACGATATCATTTCATTAGGACAACTTTGAAGGAAAACATGGTGAAACTAGAGAAGATACATACGAGAAAAAATCCTATAGATATGATGGCCAAGGTAGTCACATTGGAGAAGTTAAGGTTATGTTAAACTTTGGTTGGTCTTCGTGAAGATCATGGAGAAGTGTTAAATTTTTTCCAAGGAGAAATGAACTCCAAGTGGGAGATTGTTGAATATGGAGTCCATTTCAACCCTAAGGTAAAAATAAAGTTATCAGGACAATTTTAACATGAAATATTTACCTTTTTACAATGGTGGGATGAATTTTAACCACTTGCCCCATTTCTGGCACATTTTTGTGAAGTGGGTATGATTTTAAAGGTGTTGAGAGAATTGGGGGATTGTGTGGTTGAAACCTCCCTTATTTTTTGCCTTATTTTGTGGGGATATGGTTATCTCTATGGTTGTGGTGCATTTTTCAAGGGATTTTGAAAAGTATAAATAGGGGTGAGGGGTAACACATTATTCATTGCATTTTACATCTCATTTTGAGCTTTGTAATTCTCTCTTTGGTCAGTGTGATTGCTTAGAATTTTTATAATCACTTTAGGTTGCCTAGACCCCTATTTGGTTGACCATGGAACCTTACTTTCTATGATCATTTTAACCCATGCTTAGTTTAGTTTATCTTGTACAACCATTTACTTAACAACCATAGTACATCTTTATTAAGGTCTAGTGAGAGCTACATCCTTGTGTGATAGGATTAGATTTTGAAATCCTTTCCTCTTGACATTTGTGTTGTAGGTAACCTTCTTCTATATCTACAAAATTCATTTGGTCCTTATTTATATTCCAATTATTTTAGGCTCTATTTGATTGACATTATTTGAGTCCTAGTCTATTAAGAGCAAAAATATAGTTGTAGGTTAATCCTAGCATGTGCATATATTCTGGTGAACCTGACATGAATCTTATTGTAACTTCAATTGGATCAATTTCATGTTTTCCCTTCTAGCTTCTTAGGAAAATATCCCAACCCATCAACTTAACTATATTTTCTAGCCTAATATAATTTTCTACCAACCTATGAATGGTATCATCTAGTGCAATACCATTCTATGTTTTTCCAAACTATATCAGTCAGCCTGATACAGGTCCGTGTGTTTGTACAATTGTATCGGTCAACCTAATATAGTTTTATGTGTTTCATTTCAATTTATTAGATTATAATTGTATCAATCAACTCAATATTATTCTGTTTTCCTATTTAATTTTATATCATGTTGTAAATCTAGTTTTCGATCTTTATTTTTCTTGTGTTTTATCTAGAAAATATGTTCCAACAATTTTAAACCTAAATAAGAGTTGTCATTCTAGGCTAAATTGTAATCTATTTTTCCAACACTATGATGTAAGGGGCAATGCCCTAATACTCAAGCACATACTTTAATTTCCATGTACCTCATGGTATATTAAAAATTCTCAGGGTTTAATTGTTTTTATTGAACTATAGGAAGTCAACCATCTATTTGATTATGTAGTACATCGGTAAGTGGTTAGCCCTAGGAAGTTACTTCCAACATACTTCAGAGATGAGATAGTAAGGCCACAGGTGTGGAGGAATCCTTTGTGGTTAGCATCTTCACAACCATATTCCCTATATTACAACATGGATCAATATATTTGAGAACCTACAAATCAATCAAATCCTTTTAGTATACCTCCCTATTTAGTTTTCACAAATTCGTTAACTAGATTTTAATTTGCCCATCTTATAGACTATATCAGCCAACCTGATACCTTATGTGTTGTGTTTGTGAATTACATCACCTGGATCAATATAGTTTGATGCTTTTGGTACTTCATTAGCCAGCTCGATACAATTTTGTGTGTTCTTCCTACTACATTGGTCAACTTGATACAGTATTAAATCTTAAATAAAACTATATCAACTAATTTACCTAATTTCTTACCTATTGTATTAACCAACTTGATACAATTATTTTACCTAGTTGCCAATAACATTGCCTTTTCTCTAGAACTATATCATCTAACCCGATATACTCTATGCCAATGTTAAACTGTATTGGCTAACCTAATACAATCTTTTGTGAGATCTAAGAACCTACTGTATCAACCTGCCTGGTACCATTAATTTTCTATGAATAACATTTTTTATCCCACATTTCTAGCCTATTTGTCATCATGGTTTCACCTTTTAGAATTTTCCTAACAAACCTTAACCTATTCAAATTTTACACGGGTTGTTAATTTATTCCTTCTCTCCCCACCATTAAAGATAACTCTTCATGGTGTAGTTTCTCTCAGCGTCACTTGAGATCTATCCAATGCAACATGGTTAAAATTAGCTAAGTCAATAATTTAGAAGATCCTGCTCATCTAATTAAGAATCTTGATGACAATATTATCTCCACTCCCAATAAGAGTGGTGTTCTTAATAAGCTTCATTCATCTACTACTATAACTGGGGAAACCAACACTATTATTGGGAATCTTCTTCCCAAGACTAATATTGGTAATCCCCCATATTTCGTTCCTCTTCTAAATAATTATAATCAATATATGCCTCTAAATACATCACAAGTCCTTGCACAATTATCCAATAGATTAACCTTATTAAAGCTTATACTAGCAATCAACTACTCCAAATGCAAAATCATATTTTGAAAATGGACAATCAACCCCCTCCAATCATTATGAATGAACCAGCTCAGAATCCCCCCCCCCCACCGCATCTTAGATATGCCAATGTAAATATCACTCCTCAACTTCCAATTTATAATAAGATGCTTCACAACCTTCAGAATGAACCTTTAACTCCATTCATTGTGTCCTTATACATAGGAAACATTTATCCAACTATCACATATGATAGGACTACATATCTTGTCTTACATATTAAAACCTTTGGAAACCTCTATAACGAATGGGTTCAAATCAACACGTATTCTACTATCAAACTTTTAGCAAAAACCTTTACCAGAGAAGAGCTAGAATGGTACTATTAACTTCCCCAACATTCCATTATGCAACTAGAGGAATTAATCGGTGATCTAATTAAGGAATTGCAACATAATGAACTTCCTTAAAATAACATTAGCAATTTCATTAATGTTAATTAATTTCCTCCTGAATTTTCCCATACTTTCGTCAAATGATGGAAATCTTTAGTGCATAAAGTGGATCATAATATAAGTGATGATAATCTTTTCCAAAATGTTGTTGCCACTCTTAAAGCATATCTTCAATACAAGGTTTAGATTTTATCTCCCCAAACCTTAGAAGATTATTTTGATCAAGCAAAGCATAAAAACTTCTCTCAGTTTAAACCTTATCAAAATCCCAAAAATGAGTCTTTCTAATCTACAACCAATGTTGTCACCACTAATCCTTCTCAAAACAAGCATCCCCAACCCAAAGTGAAAGCACCTAAAATAAATATCTAACTTCCCTTTTTCCCACCCTTTAGTACATAATAAATTAATAATTCATTATCTCTATCTAAACTATACATCTATACTACTACCCCACCACCATTGTATGATCCTAACAAGTTTTGTTGGTTCCATGCTGATATTGGTCACTCTCATCAGAATTGTCATAGACTACAAAAACTTGTGATAACTACCATCTTGGGAGAATAACCATGATGTGATTACCAAATATGCCATAACAAATACCTTAAATCCTCTAAAAATCTAAGTTATAATCCTAAATATACAAACCCAAAATCTCAAAAAGCATCTCAATCATTAGATCCCAATACACAACATACTAATAAATATTCTTGTGTTATTTATGCCGAATATTATAATTATTATATGAATTATAATTATGTGAATGTGGTAAAGGTATACTACCATCATAAGGTCACTCAAAAATATCTTGTTACCAAACCTAAGCAGCCTTCTCTTGAAGACCAACTTCTTAAGGATACTTCTACTAACACTACTATATCATCTTCATATTTGCCTACTAGCAATTATCCTACTCCACCATTGGAGCCTCAACTTATTACCTCCAATCCTTCTAACACTATTCCTCCTAAACTCATCAATACTAATCAAGCTAAATCTTATTAAGGCTCCAACCTTAAATCACAATGGAATTTCATATATGACATTAATTTCATGCCTTGTAAAATTCCTTTAATGGAACTCATGAGAATATCACCATTTCATCAACAGTTCCTCATGCAACAATTATAAGAAATTAAAGAGTCACCATCTAATGAATTTAAATTACCTAACAAACCTTCTAAAGGTCTAGCACCGATGAAATTGCATGTTATTGAAACCATTTCTCAGCCTTCTCCTTTAAGAAGCTCTCAATAGAGTTTCCTGAAGAAGACATGATTAACGATGAAATCATCATCTAGGTTGATGACCCACTAATGCGGAGATGAAATCACTATTCATGGTAATGAGGTGGCAAATCATTATTTATGCTAGTGAGGTGGAAGTCACTATTCATGCTAGTGAGGTGGCAATTACTATTCATATTAGTGAGGTGGCATGTGGGGCACATTTATCCACTGAGGAACATGGGGATTTTACCTTTTTTATTTTACATGAATGGTGTGGGATTAAATTCTAGTGGGGCTCCATGATTGTGAGGGTTTGTCTTGTGACAAAAAGCAATTCCTAGCTTTTTGACTCTTGTGCTTAAAGAAGACAAATAAACCACTATTTTTAATTGTACACTCATGTAAAGTGGGATGCCATATATTGGTGGCACATGGTTATGGAGAGTTAGTCAAAATTATAATCCATACTTGGGAACCTTGGCACATGTGGAAGATATCTTTCATTGTTCCTCACTATTCTAGGATGTGTAAGTGTGGCACATTTTTCTATCTCATTGTGTTTTCTCTCTCTATTCTTATTCCATGTAAATTATATAAGAGGATTAAGCTCATTTGTATTTTTAGGCTATAATTGGAGGTAAGATTTGTGTGAATAAGCTTTGTATAAGAGACTCCTTGGTATAATGTTTTGAAGTTTGTGATATGTAGAACAAAGCTCTATTGAGGAAGCTTTACATAATAAGTTTGTTGTATGATTTGTTGATGTTAATAGAAGTTGTTGTGTGAGAGAATTTGGATTCCATCATTTGGTATTAGAGCTCCATTATAATATGAAGAGCTGATTTTGAATTCCATCATTTTGTATCAGAGCACGTTTGAATCCTACTCGGAGTGTTGTTTTCCACATTATTATGGGTAGAAAATAATTATTGCCTTCTTTTCCACATTATTGTGGGTAGAAAACAAGAGGAGGCATCTTCAAACAAGGGAGAGTGTTGGGTAGAAAGTGTGAATAATTCAAAATGATTTTTGTTTGTAGATATGAGGGAAGCCTTGGAAGAGCAGAGAGATTGTGAGAGAGGCTCTAATTTGAGTCTATTGTAGGTTATGAAGATGACACAAAATAATGGAAGTGTACCACAAATGGAATACTTGGAAAAGATGTTGAAGGAAGTCCAAGCAAAAGTGTAGATGATGGAGGATGTACAAAGTGAAGAATTTTTAACTGTACAATCAGAAGAGGTGTGGGAAGTGTTGGATTCCCTACAAGAAAAAATTGGATTTTTTGGATGAAATCCTTGTGAAGGATGATGGAGAGGTGGATGAAAGTTGAATCCATGTAGATTTTTATATGGATGAATAAGGTAGCCAAGAAGAGTTGCATATTTATTTGAAAAAAGAATTGGATGTGAATGTTGTGCAAGATATTACACATAAAGATATTGTAGTGAAGTATCATCTATGTGAAGGATCTAAAACCAAAGATATAGATGAGGAGAGGATAGCCTTGGAGGTGGATGATATGGAGCTTTTGAGAGATCATTGTGAGAGTGAAAATATTGAGAAGCATGTTTGAAATGGATAGGAGTTGGACAACATAGCTTTAGAGCATGATGAAGTGATTAAAGAAGTGACTATGGGAACTCTTGATTCCATTAATGTGTTGATTTAATGTGCAGGTTCAACTATGGAGAAGATAATAAATATGAGGATAAAATGTGGTTCAATCCAACATGTCCATTTATATGAAAGGTGGAGTGAGGAAGTTGTCCAAGATATAGATATAACATCATTGATAGAGGATTTGGTTGGTGATGGTATTCTAGATATAAATGAATGTATTCAAGCTAATTTGAAGACAAGAGAGTGTGATGGAGCATGGGAACATGTTTGTTCTCAAGAGTATGTGGAGATAGAGGTTCATTTGTAACCAATTAATGAGGAAGAAGAATTGAAAGTTTTTGGAGAAGGATTTGATAATACAAAGTTTTTTGTGGAGAAAACTTGTAACATGGGGATAGATGAGAGTATGTAGTTGAGTTTAATATCAATGATAACATGTGTAGAAAAACCTAATTTTGCAAGTGTGGAGAGTGAGTTTTTTAGCTCACAAAAGGTATAAAAGAGAGGTTGATTTTTATGACATCCATAGCATATGTATAAGATGATTTTGTATCCATGAGAGAGGATTTAAAAACATGGATATGTGGTGTTGTGAGTGATCCAATAGTTGGTTGGATTATGTGTGAATAATTCCGCGTGGGCTTTAGGTGGAGGAGTTTGGTTTATAGTGGGTCTGAGCCCACATGGAAGAGTGAGATACATGATAAATCATAATGGTGGAGGAGGATAGACTATGGGGAGTGTGATCCCACAAGGAGATATAAATAAGTAAAATAAATGGTGAAAGGAGAGAATGAAAACTAGCAAGTAGGAGATGGAAATAGAGAAGAAAAAAAAAGAACAAACAACTGTGCTACTTGGTGTATTGGAAGGTGATGTTGTAGTCATTATGCCTCATGATCAAGATATTGGTTCTACCACTTACCTCATCCATGTGAGTAGGAGCTCACATTTTAAAACCTTGTGTGTTTGATGTAAGAGCATCTAAAGCCTCGTGCAATCTTGCAACAACCAAAAAAAGAGTGGTGCATGTTCATGTGTTCATGTTTATGTGAGCTTATAATGTTTGGAGTAAAATCAAAGAAACTCTTAGTATCTAAGTTGTTTTAAACTAGAGGATAATGATGCAGAGATTAAACCACTATTCATGTTGATGATCTGGTAGGTCACTATTCATGTTGATGAGGTGGCAATCACTATTCATGTTGGTGAGGTGGTAGTTACTATTCATGTTGGTGAGATGAAAGTTACTATTCATACTAGTGAGGTGGCATCTGGGGTACATTTATCTACCAAGTAACATGGGTCCTTTTTTGTTTGACATGGATGGTGTGGGATGAATTTATATTGGGGTTCCATGATTGTGAAGGGTTGTCTTGTGGTAAAATGAGATTCCTACCTTTTTACTCTCGTGCATAAACAAAATAAATAAACCACTATTTATTATTATTCACCCATGTGAAGTGGGATGCCATATCTTGGTGGCACATGGTGATGGAGAGTTATTCAAAATTAGAATCCATTTTTGGGAACCTTGGCACATGTGGGAGACATCTTTCATTATTCCTCACTATTTTAGGATGTGGAAGTGTGGTGCATTTTTTTACCTCCTTGTGTTTTCTCTCTCTATTCTTATTTCATGTAAATTCTATACAAGGATTAATCTCATTTGATTTTGTAGGCTAGAATGGGAGTTAAGCTTTATGTGAATAATCTTTGTAGAAGAGCCTCCTTAGTATGATTTTTCCATGTTTTTGATGTGTAGAAGAAATATTTATTGAGGAAGATTTGCAGAACAAGTTTTTTGTATGATTTGTTGATGTTAATAGAAGAAGTTGTTGTGTGAGAGAATTTGGATTCCATAATTTGGTATTAGAGATCCATTGTGTGATGAGTAGATGAATTTGAATTCCATCACCCACCCCTCTTTATTAAGATTGTGATCAACAATACCTTAATACAAAAGGTCTTGGTGGATGAAGGCTCAATCATTAACATTGCATCCCTTTGGTTAATCCAATAACTTGGATATTCCAAAGATGATCTTAAGAAAACTAGAGTTACTTGTCATGGATTTGAAAAAACCAATAAAAATTCCCTTCCATTCATTTGGATTCATCTAACTATTTGACCAAAAAAATACACATTGAATTGATGGTTTTAGATCTTCCACTTACAAACTACTTTTAGGTCATCCTTAGACTCATCGCATGAGAGTTATCACATGTTTTGGTAGCCGATGCATTAATTTCAATCAAGAAGGTCAATGCTATAAGCATGAAGTAGATCCCAAAATATGGGTTATCAAGATTACTAATCCTAAAACACAATATCTTATACCCATAGGTCTTCATATCAATAGTCCTCATCTCTCTGAGTTTATCAACATGAATCTTGATCTCCAAATCACTCTTGCCGATTCAGATGATAAACCTAATGATTTTCAAGCTATTTGTAATACCACTTGATTACCTCCTTATATAGCAAAATGGCTTTCTCTATCTCTTTTACCACAAGATATGACCATTCATTTGATAGATGAAGATACTGAAAGTCCTCCCCCATTCATTACCAAGGATGACTCCTACACAAAAGTTGAATTTGTATGTAATGATTTTTGGGTATCCAAGTTATTTTAATATCCTCTATCTCTATCCCCTCACTCTTTTAGTAACATGAATGTATCCACTGAATATATCCCCACTTAAACTGCACAACCAAATACTAATGCATGTAATATTTTTATCCTATGATGATGATTATATAGTTACCCAACTTCAATCAAGGAACTTGTATGCAATTCATTATCATAAGACTTTAGCTAAGTTCACACTTTTAACTAAGATGTTCACTTAGTTTATATCTCTTCTAATTTATATAATGATAATGATCTAGAATCTTGAGGCTGTGTTATTTTTATCTAATCAACCACCCTTGACTAAAGTTTGTTCAAAACTAGGTGCCTGAGTAATCTAACCTTATAAATGGTCTTGTTGAAAGTAAGGTCTTAGTGTCACAGTTTGGCCTTATTACGTTGTTTCAAGGTCTAAGTAAGGTATTACTATGTATGTTTTGAAATTGACTCTAATGTGAATTAAATGCCTTTCAAATACCTTTATGACATTTATAAGCCGCATGAGCACCTATTGGAGACATAATCATGGCACATGTGGAGTAAAAGCACAAGAAAATGGCCTAGAAACTATACTTTGAAGCCTATTTATAGGTGTTTGAATAAGTAAGGTCTTTTTGAGTAGTTGGAAAGTTTTCTCAAGCTTGGGAATAGGTCTAATTACCTCCCATAATCCATTTTATATATCTCCATGATGATTATACAGGTTTCAATTCACTAAACTGGGCATAAATGAAGATTGCTCTCATACTTTCATAGAGAGCTAAGTTTGTAGACCTTCTCAAGGTCACCCATGGAAACAATACACTTTATGACATTCATGTAGTCATATAATGACATCCTTATAAGGATTTACAAGTTTTATACAATCTCATTCTAATGACTATAGGCAGTTTTGAGAGCCTATACACAGGAAACTCACTAATTTCATGTTGTTAAGAACCTTCAAAGAAGTATACATGTCTCTATCAACTTGTCAAGTTTGTCTCAAGATTAAAACACTATTAAATTCTCCTAAGAGGACTTAAAAAACCTGAAACATTGGTGTGAATGTCATGGAACATGGACAAAACCTCTATACAATTCTCAAGTCTATATGGAGCTTCTATAACATGAATCGTTATAGCCCTCTCCAAATCTCTTGTTAGTAATCTATGAAGACTCTTTTGAAGATGGTCTATAAGATTGGATAGGTATTACATAAACTTATAAAATACATCCATGAGGAGGACAAGTTGTTGTTGTAGTTTTCAAGAAAAGACTAGACCTTAGAGGAAGACATAGACTTGCCTTCATCACATTCTTTTGGGTCAAACAAACTTTGACATAAAGTTTCAAGTTCTAATGACAGAGAGAAAAGTATGAGGAGGTATAAGTATTAAATTTCATTCTCACCAATATGAGAGATGCATTTCAAGATCCAAGAATGGCGTATAAAGATGCCAAGAAGGTCAAGTAGGCCATGTGACAAGATAGCAACTTATAACTCCTCAATCAAGAAAGGGTAATTTCAAGAGAGAAAACATGAGTCATAGGATTTGAAGAGCCACTTCTATGCCACCTATCATGATTACATGATCAAGACAAGCCAATACATGTTGAAGATGAATGATAGGACTATTTTCCACCTTCTATTAGTGTTATAATTGGTTTCATGATAGATGACAGTCATAAGAGACTTCCTCCATGTCTACCTTTCTCTCTCTTCTCTATTCTTCTATATATACTCCTAAAAAGGACATTATAAAGGATACTCCAAGTTAGTATGGAAAAATCCTTCTAAAATTGATACTTTTTGTTACTTTTTAAGTGAATGTAAATTGTTTTTTACTTTCTTCATCTCACATTTATTATGTTCATGGTGAATTATTGATGAATGATAGTGTTGATGTTCAATATCCTTGCATTTATCTTCTTCATTCTTGATTATTTGTGAGTAAGTTATATTATTTCAAGTCATATGGTGTGTATCAAGTGGATATGCAAATTTTAAGTGTGGAAAACCTTCATTAATGCCTCATTTAAGGCCTCTTGATTGTCCCTCTTAATTGATGTATCATCTACAACCTCCATATTGAAATACTTATGCTAGATAATTGTTTGAAGTTGTGTGATTAGATTCATCTTTGTTTTAGCTTTGTTATCAACTCATTGACCATAGGAGGGGACCTATAATTTGGTGCATCACCTTTTTCTATTTGATTTTAGCTTTCTTTTTCCCTTTTCCTTGCAATTTGAGTAGGTGTAGTGATAGTATAGGTGTAGCATCAAGGGAGCCAGCCCTCTCTGGATGTTATCTTTAGCCATAGGCCACCCCCAACCTTAAATAGTTATCATTATGTTAATTAAGTGAGGATACCTAAAACACCTCCTCAAAGCATGAAACTCAAAGTGACAATAGCTCTTTTTTCCAACCCACCATTGGAAGATACTTCATGGATTCTTGAACAACTTCATGATTATCCCAACACATCAAACAGTATCAACCAACCTATTGTTATTCAAAATCATTCAGATAGTCCTAACTATATCATCCAACCTAATACCATTCAGAACATTTCTCAGTCTTTAGACTATTTGAGCAACCTGATAAAAGTCAAATTTGTACCTCATAACTATACCGACCAAACATACCAATACATATCATTATAAATACCTTTATAACTTTTTGACCATTTATCAAAAGTATATAAAACTTATATCTCAACAATTTACACATACTTAGTTATGTTTAAAAAATATATTTTGAAGAAGTTAAGCTCAAAAGGTTCTCTTCAAACACTTGTAGTTTCAATTTTGTAGTTGTCTTAACTTGTAAAATTATTTAATGTGTGTGTGTGTGTGTGTGTGTGTGTGTTAAAAAATTAATAAAAAATATTCTCAACAATATTCGACCTTTCATCTATCCATATATAAAATTTCATATAACAATTAATTTATTTACTCAAAAAAATGTGTTCGTACACATGCAATCTCCTTATCTTTTTACCAAAAAGGATCAAATCATCATCATAAATGCATCTATTTTGCACACTTTTATAATTTGGGTATTGAAAAAAATGTCACTTTAAGCCCCCATTATCCTGCATCTACCATATGTATTATTGAATTTACAAACCCTAATTCTTTGTAACAAGGAGATAAAAGGATGTGGAGTAAAAAAGGGTTAGCAGTTACAGTTATGCTAGACCTCAAAACCCAAATATGTTAAGCACTACCTACATAACAATACTCTAAATAAGGATTAAACCTCCATGTAGTTCTCCCACCTATGTGTTTTGTGTAATTGTGATCCTTTAACTATGTGAATTCATCTATAATTATCTTGAATACTTGATCATGCTTGGCTAGGGATATACAAAACTAAATTCAAACTTGGATCATGATTACTTGAAGTCTTTGGAAACTGATTTAGGAAGAATATGGAACTTGATAAGCTTGACATGACATCTAAAATAAATGAATTGAATGTGTTTTTATAGTGGTTCAAGTGAGAAAATGACCCATTAGAGAGTTCATAAATCCATAGGTTGACCCTAAGTCCATACTTTTCATTTTAAAATTTTGGCTCTTGTGAGAGAAGGACATGATCAACAGATAGGGACAATAATGCTAGGCATACATGTCCTATTGGGCATTCTTATCCCTTCAAGAAATGTGTTGAATTTTGGGTCTGAGTCAGAGCATACAAATGCATAAAGGTGTTTTTAGTAGTAATATCATTTTTCAAGGTGACAATAGATGGCCTTGTAGTGAAATAAGGTCTCCTCATATGCTTAAGATAAGTTAAATAAGTGAAATGGGTGTTAATTAAGTGCATATGTAAATAAATGATAAAATGAGATAAATCAGACATGATCAAGTATTTGTGACCATATTTAGGTTACTATATTCCCCCCCCTAGTCAGAAATGAAATTACTAGATTAAAGGAAAGTCATTCCTTTTTTGTGTAAGACACACTTTGTCTTTGAGCTACATACTTAAATTTTACAATGCACTGTACTATTTAGCAAATTTTGGAAAACACATGAAGTAGTTATTTTATTCCTTTTAAAAACTAAAATTTGAAAATGTGAATTTAAACATTTGAAATTTTGCTTGAATTTTGACTATTTGTAAATTAAAATGAAATTTGCTAAAATGAAAATTATTTGTGTTTGAGCAATTTGAAAATTTAAAAGAGAGTATGGAATGAATATACCTATATTTGTGACATCCATGCTACTTTTTGTGACTTTTCTTGATTATGATGCTCCCTTGAAGTAGTGGAGAATTGGTGCCTCCCATGAAGCACTTGGAGAAGATGGTTTCGTAGTAAACCCATTGGATAAAATTAGAAGTGATCAAATCCCAACTTGCATTTTTTTTTTTTTGAAGTGAAAATATTTTTCATTGAATAATGTTGAAAATTGATTATTTATGTTAATATTTGTAACCCCAAGATGTAAATGGTTTGTAATCCTAACAGATTCACACACATAATGTTGGAGTGTTCAGTGACTCTAAGTCATGCACTATGTAAGTAAATTGAATCAATCACTACATATGGCTTTTAGATTCAATTGCATAATCTTGGTATGTCCTAGTATATATTGGTATTTGAAATGATGATCACAAGAGAATGAAGTACACCCATGTTCCTACCATGTATACAGCTAAAAAAAGTGGCATAAAACTTTATCATGCCCCCATTGTAATTATAGAATTTAAAATTGTATGTCAATGCTCCTTGAAATTTCAAATAGGAGTGCATCTGTAATGGCATATGCCCCCTTAATATGTGCCAATGAATGAATTTTTAACTTGAAACTTTGAAATAGTGATTTTGAAACTTTTAAACTGTGATTGCTCTTGAAAACGACTTATCTCATGCATGATAAGCCCACTCAAATGTCCCCATTTTGAGGTGAGGTAATTTTCTCTTGATAAGTCACTCATCTAAAAATAAATTTTAACTTGAAACATGTGTATTAAATATGCAATCATTAAAAATTGTAGCATATGGAAAAGTGTTAGTATGGTAAGATTTTAATTTTTGTATAAAACTTAAGAGGCAAGGCCTATAGAATGTATCATTGAAGCTCATGGAATTAGTATGTTAGGAGTGCATGATATGTATCATGACATTTATCAAACTCATAAAGCTCAACAAACACACACACAACAAACACAAATGATAAAAAATTGGCATAGATGGGCCAAGGGCCAAAAGCAAATACATGTTCAAATGTCTTAAAAAATACATATAAATGAAGAATGTCACAAACAAAGGGACGTTCAAATTTTGCACATACATAGAGCCAAGGGCCAAATCAATCACATGTTCAAATGTCACACACCTAAAATAGGGAAAAGGTCCAAAGCAAGGACATTTGTAAATGTCACAAATGGCTAGTAGGAAGGTCCAAAGCAAGGACATTTGTAAATGTCACCAACTAGGATAGTAATGGCTAAAATTTGTGTCTTATTTTGGTCAATTCTGTCTTGTAGGAAAAATGATAAATTTATGTAAAAACTATGCATGTAGATAGATTAATGTCATGGTTAGTGAGATTGAATATTGCTTTGATACTATGCAGATCTACAAAGAAAAATAAAAGGGCTGAGAGGCCAACAAGTCAATGAAATTCAAGGGCATGTAATAATGGATCAAGTGATGGCAAATGCAAAAAAATGGAAGAATAAGATGCAACACAATATAAGCTATGTACAATCATATTTTTATGTTTTTGAATTTTATTTGAATAATTTGGTATTTTAGTAATGCATTTGTTATTAAATGATCTCAATATGATGACAACAATCTGTGTGGAGTGGTAAGCAAATCACCTTTGATGAGTAATCATTGTTCGCTCCAATATTATCTGAAGATGTGATTTTCTTTTTTTCCCTCACTTAATTATTTGGTCATCTCATGAAATTTTAATCATGGTAAATTATCCTTACCCAACATTTACCCCATGGCCCTCATCCATGATCTACCTAATTTTGCATTATAATCATCCAATGTAGGATCAACATGAAATATGATGGAACATGTTTTTTTATTCAAGTGTAATTGGTATCTCCATGTATATAATGTAGCATTAAGGCCCTATAATATGACCAAGATAGTGATGATCATATCCAATATATTGGATAAGTGTCATGATATAAATATTAACATCACAAAAGGATGCAATTTCAACATTGGTACATTACTTTCCATCTATAATGGGATTGAGAAACAAAGGTTTGATATGTGTAGAATGCTTGTCAAGGACCTCCTTTGTATTTATGTTAGTATATTTTCCTATAATTTTAAATTCCTTTAGTAAAAATCCCTTTGTTAAGATATTATTTGTTGTTGGACCCTAAATTTTGGCTAAGTATTTTGGTACGAAACCAACATGGTGTGAAAGAAGTAAACATAGAGATACTAAGGCATGGAACTAGACTAGTGCAGAAGGATTATGGCACAAAACTAGTGAGGCACAAAAGGACATGGGCACGAAAGCACCAATGTGAGAAGACCCAATCAAAGAGGAGAATTAACCATGAGGAACCCAAGATCATAGGACTCAAAATAATAGCAAAAGACTTCGGGAGCGCATGGGAAATGGGAGTCGGTTAAGGAGTGATTCTCAAGGGTCACCCACACCTTATCGATCATAATTTTTGTACCAACCTACAAGGAGATAGACACATTGAAGCAAGGATCTAGCAAGTATATAGGGGGTGAAAAGGCCCAAGTCCTTATGAGAAACTAGTTAATAGACTGCCATGACTCTAAGTTCATAGAGAGTTCATTGGCCAATTACTCATGTCATTTATGTTGTAATTACTTGGTCAGGAAAAAATAAGTATAAATACCCTTGTATGAAAGCATTATAAGTGATGGATTTTGGATATCATTTGTTGAAGCATAATATAAGAGTTCTGGATATTATAGTCATTTTTAATTTTCCTGTTCTAATTAATTGGTAGTTATGCATCCATGGTAGGTTTGTGTTGAGTAATCATAGCTATAACTTAATATGAGTTTTATACAAATCTTTAATTTTTTTGAGTAACAATCTCTAAACTATATGACATTCTTTTACATAATTATGGTTGTTGAGCATAATGATACTAGGATCAAATTAGTGTATCTCATTTTATATGTAACTTCTTATCAAGTATAAGTTTTAACCCAAAGACTATGACTGATATGTTACTTCACAACATAACCCACGAGAACCAGTCTCTAGCTATGTACTTAGGGTGAGCATGCGAGACCATAGGCTTTCATGAAGAGCTAGTATGCTAGCTTGTTGGGGCTACACTTTAGTGCCCAAAACATTATTAATAATAAAAACCCAACATTTTGGTTCATGTTGAGACTTGGGCACTGGGAGGCAAAGAATGACAGATACTTTTACTAGGTTTACTAGAATTACATCTTTAAAAATAATATGTCACAGAAGAAGGTCTAAATCTCTTAAATAAAATATCTGCACAACTTATTCCCATGCCAGGACCAATCCTTGATCAGGACCAACATGAAGATACACATCAAGGAAAATAGAAGCTAGTGTTTTAGGTAGAAGAAGGTGAAGGGTCCAACCCACTTGACCCTTTGTCAAATCACTTGGATGTCGATACAAACTATGGCCCATGATCTATTCATGACACTAGTCCTGACATAGACCACCCTTACTCTGAGTCCATTCAAACTATTCAGCACAACATTGACATAGAGGAAGAACAAAAAATAACTACTATAGGTAACTACTGGACTAACATAGAAGTTTCAAAGATATTTGAATTGATAAAAGAATACCAAGGTGTCTTTCCAAAAAGCTAAAATGAGATGAAAGGAGTTCATCCA
Organism: Torreya grandis; assembly: GCA_037957365.1. Lineage (NCBI taxonomy): Eukaryota > Viridiplantae > Streptophyta > Pinopsida > Cupressales > Taxaceae > Torreya > Torreya grandis. The sequence goes on along the minus strand of JARHVA010000277.1, from coordinate 2,958,172 downwards.
TCCCTAGGTAAGATGCATATTAAACTAGTTGATGGCACTCGACTAGTCAGAAAAAGTCCATATAGGATGAATCCTAATCTATGGCCACATGTAAAAGAAGAAATTGACATTATGTTGCATGCTAGAGTAATCACCCCTATTGATGAATCTAAGTGGGTTAGTCCCATGGTGATAAGTATAAATAAAAATGGATGCAACAAAATTTGTGTTGATTACTAAGTACTTAATGCATCTTGCATCACTAATCCCTTCCCAACACCATTCACAGAAGAAATACATGAAGGTGTCATTGGGTGTGAAATATATGCTTTCACAGATGGATTTTTGAGATACCATCAGGTTTAGATCATTGAGGAGGATCAACCTAAGACTACATTTGCCACTGAATGGTGATCTTTCACATATAATATCATGCCTTTTGGGTTGAATAACACACCAGTGTGTTCTCACATATAATTGTTGAAGCCTTTAAGGATTTCATCCATAATTTTCTTCAAGTCTACCTTGATGACTAGACATTTTATGGCTTGGTCAAGGATCATTGATCTAATCTATGGCTCATTTTTTAGCATTGCCAAGTCCTACAAATATCACTAAATCTAAAGAAGTGTATATTTTCTACGCCTTTTAGTGTTCTTTTAGGACATATTATTTGTAAAGATGGAATTTTGATAGACCTGACCCCAATACCTAAGTCTTAGCATGAGGTCTATGCCTTTCTAGGACATATAGGTTATTATATAAAATTCATTCATGGATATGCAAAGATTATTATGTCTTTGGAAGAACTCTTAAAACATAACAAGCACTTCATCTAGACTTGCTCCTGCCAAGAAGCCTTAAAGGACAAACTAGTTACTGCTCTAATCCTCTAGTTCCCTAACTGGACAAGCCCATTCCATGTCCATGTTGATGATTTTGGAATGGAAATTGGTGTAATTCTTGCATAACTAGGTGAAGGTCACCTTGATCACCTGATCTAATTTGTTAGTAGAAAACTTACACCAACTGAGCATAATCACATGACCATAGAGTTTGAAGCACTGCCAATGGTCTGTGCTCTACAAAAATTTCAACAATACTTATTGATAACTCTTTTTGTATTTTATATATATTATGAGGATTTAAATTACCTAGTAAAAAAATATGTGTTGCATGGATGAATCTACCACTGGATAGTATTGTATTAAGAGTTTCAATTCTCTATCATGGTTAAATAGGGAAAAACCAATTATGGCCCTAACCATCTATCTCGAATTAATTCCAAAGAATGACCACATGATATTAAATATGACTTACCTGATGTTTAACTCTTTTGGGTTACTCATGTACCTAAGGAGTTGGAATACGTCACATCATTTTTAGCTATTAGCTCATCACTGATTGTCTAACTCCGCAGTCCAAGAAATAACTTTCAGTCCATGCCACACCCTTTCATCTCATAGGAGGGTACCTTTACAAGCTTGGACAAGATAAAATTATTCAACATTGTATCATGAAACATGAGCATTCTAAGGTACTCCAAGAATTTCATAAGGGCATTGCAGGTGGACACTATGCTAGAGAGGCTACCATGTGCAAGGTTCTGCTGGCTAGATTATGGTGGTCTACTCTCTTTCAAGATGCTAATATATATGTTCAAAAGTATGACATTTGTCAGTACATAAGAAAACCTAATCATTGAGATGCCATGCCTTTACATCCAATTTTATCTCAATAACCCTTTGAAAATTGGGCCATTGATTTTGTTGGCCCCACCAATCTAGCTGGAAGATGAACAGGTTCATGGTATATCATCACAACAATTGATTATCTTACACAATGGGCTAAAGCAATGCCAACGAGGGATTATACTAATACTACTATTACACGCTTCATTTGAGAACATAGAATAACTTGGTTTAGATGCCCATTAAGTTTTACTAGTGATTGCAACACCCATTTCCTAAATGAAACTATTTGCATCTTACTTGTTGAGTTCATGATTGCTCATCACAAAACAACACTAAATCACCCTCAAGATAATGGAACTACTGAGGAATTCAATAAAATCTTAGGCACTACTCTGATGAAAATTTGTAATATTGGCCAGATTGATTAGGATGATAGAGTATCTGCAGTACTATGGGCTTACTGAATAACCTATAAGCACCTAAACAAGAATACACCATTCAATTTAGTATATGGAAAAGAGGCAGTCCTATCAGTTGAGTTTTTAGTAGCATCTCTTTGTATTATGCATGTTGGACAACTGGATGAGAAGTCATCCTTGAAGGCATGCCTAGATACTTTGTTACAGCTAGATGAAGCCTATTTCCTTGCTCATTGGAGTTAGGATGTGGAGAAGTGCAAATAGAAAGCATGACATGATTGTCACATAAAACATAAAACATTCACTCATGGAATGAACATTTTGATTTATGAATCCAAGTTCGCATGCCACTCTGGAAAACTTTGAATTCATTAGGATGGTCCTTTTGTAATCCATATCATTTGACCTATTATCACTTATCCATTACACAGGTTGGATGACCAATTTCTTCCTATGCATTATAATGGAAGTTGGCTTCAACCATACGTCACCTCTGAATAGTTCAAATTTTGCAATAATAAGGCTTGTTCCTTTAGTCTAGGATTTCTTATTTTCAATAAAAGCATTACCTTTGTTGTGCATGACATTTATTTAATTTAGAATAGCTTAAGTTTTGTACTTATATTTTTGTGAAGGACCATGACTTAGTTTTAGTGTGGGGCAAAAGGTATTTGAATTCATGATTAAAGATAGGCACGTAAGTTTATGGTGCATAAGTTACTTAGGGTGCACAAGTTATTTAAGGCATAAAAAATACATAGCCCTAGGATAAAGTGTTCCCACCAAATAGTTTGAAAATTTAGAAAAAACAATAGTTATCTTCCACTCCAAATAAAAAGTGCAGAACACAATTGTCTTCCACTTTAAAGGAAGGCAAGGGATGGGATGTGTCATTAATGAAAAAAATATTGGTTAAGATAAATGTGTTAATGTTTTGACAAGACAATAATATTAAATGCATTTATGATGAGAAGTGATAGTTGAAGAATAATGGCTATTAAAAATGCATTTATGATGAGAAGTGATGGATGAAAGAAGAGGGGGTAGTAAATGTGGGGTAACCCTCTCAATCCTATAAAAATACAAGCTCACTCATTTTTACATTTTACCTTTTCTTACATTTATGATTACAAATCTGAAGAATGCTTTGAGCGAGAGTGATTCCAAAGTGAGTAAATGAGCATCATGAATTTATAAATAGGGGGTAAACTTTGAAACATGACCACAATAAGGAAAACTTGTAGTTATAGGTTGTAGAGGAAGACATCTACCATTAGAGGGCAATGAAGCAGGAAAAGCCAAAGTCACTAAAACCAGTAATCACGTATTCCTTTAGGAATGTTGGATGACCAAGCCTCAACCTTCAGGATCCTCAGAGGGTGATGCAGCCTAAGAAGAAGGCCTTAAGGACTAATCCATTAACGATGATACCAAAGGAAGAGGAATCACTTGAGGGAGAAGTAGTATTCATTAGAGAAAAAAAACCTAAAGAATAGGCATAACACATACAAGGAGAAAAGGCTAGTATGGCATGCTAAGTAAATAAGACACAATCATCTCTGCCCCTGCTATTAATGATCAAATAAATGTTGTACTCAAAGATGGTGTTGCACATGGACAACTAGGTATCAAAGGTACCCACTTGCACAATTTTTTATTACAACCACTATCAACCTAGGAATGAGGTTGAATTATAGAATGATTACTAGGTTGAGCGCCAAAACACCAAGAACTAATTGGTGTATAACCTCAATATCTTCAATGACCGATACAGAGGTCAAGATATTAGAATGTGACCTGAGCAAGGGAAGGAGCTTGTCAGGTCTAAAGAAGAACCTTCCATCAATGCATCTACCAATTTGTGCATTCAATATCAAATAGGGTTCCCTAACAAGATGTTATACTTATGGCCACACTTCTTCTCCCAAAGATGCGGCCCTTGATATAAGGTGGTAGATGTCCTTCCTGTTGGGCATGTATAATGAGAAGTGCCATTTTGAGATCCCTCAAGACAACCTCTTCTTAGGTCCTCAAGCTCCAGCACTGCCAACCCCACTATGAGTTAATCCCCAAAAGATCACTCCTATGCAAGCTAGCACAATATTTGTAAAGATGGATTTTGAAGTCACGCACTAGAATATACTATTAGACTCTGATGTACATGATGTAGAAAAGAAACATGCCTAGGTGGTGGGTATGTATGAGAATGAGGTTACCATCTAGAAGGCACTCGAGGAAGAAATGGTTGTTTTGAAACAATAAATAAATGAGGCCATAGAGGCCAAAGTTAAATCTTTGATTTTTTGCAAATCAATTTTGGGCCAAGATCTAACACTAGTAGATGGAGTGCCTCTCGATGGGGATGCCATAAATAAATTGGAGACCTTAGTGAATCTCGTTTTAAAGTATTGCACAGAGTAACCCATACAAAGGAATGAAGCACTAATATTAGTAGAATAATTTAATGAGGTAATGGAAGTGTGCAAGCGCACCCTTGAAAGAGTTGGGGAAGTCATCCCCATCTTGGATGGGATTTTTGAAAGGTTGGCATGATCAAATAAAATCTTAGAGGCTCAGCTCCATGTACAGGAATCTCAAAGGTAGAAAATTTCTAATGTTTCTCTCTTAATAAGGTATTGCACCAAGCATGTGAAGGTATTCAAAGATGTGGAAATAATGGAAGAGAAAATAAATGCACATTTACAACAATTGAATGTTAGTTTTACAACCCTCTGATGACAGGTTATCAATGAAGTCTCAACATTAGAAGAAGTATAGCAGGATGTCAGCACATCATTGGATGAATTGGTCAAAAAGGCCAATGGGACATCTAACCAACCCGAGGAGATGAAGAAATCTAAAATAACCATTAAAGAAATAACTAGAAAACTGCTCAACACATTATCACATTGGGACAATGTCAAGATGCAGATCGAATAGGTGGGGCCTAAGCTTTTGGTGGAGGACACCAATGAGACTTAGTCTGGGATGGACTAAGAGCATAGTTTGGGGTGATGTAGGACCCCAAATTCTAGCTAAGTATTTTGGTATTTTAGCATGTAACCAACATGATGTGAAAGAAGTATATCATAGAGATACTAGGGCATGAAACTAGACTAGTGCAGAAGGACCATGGTACAAAACCAACGAGGCACAAAAGGACATGGGCATGGAAGCACCAGCACCTGAAGATCCATTCAAAGAGTATAATTATCCATGAGTAACCTAAGAGCATAGGACTCATAACAATAGTGAAAGACTTGGGGAGCATATGGGAAATGACAGTTAGTTAAGGAATGATTCTCAAGGGTCACCCAAACCTTATCTATCATAAGTTTTACACTGACCCACAAGGAGATAGACACATGGTAACAAGGATATAACATAGAATGAGTACATAGGGGGCACAAAGGCCTGGGTCCTTAGGATAAACTAGTTAATAAACCACCATGAATCTTAGTTCATAGAGAGTTCGTTAGCTAATTACTCATGTCAGTTATGTTATAACTACTTGGTCAGGTAAAAATAAGTATAAATACCCCTATATGAAAGCATTGTAGGTAATGTATTTTAGATATCATTTTTTGAAGCATAATATAAGAGTTATAGATATTATAGTCATTTACGATGTTCCTATTCTAATTAATTATTAGTTATGCATATGTGGTAGGTTTTCATTAAGTACTTATAGCTATAACTTAATATGAGTTCTATGCAAATCTTTACTTTTTCTGAGTAAAAATCTCTGAAATTCATGGAATTCCTTTGCATAATTATGGTTATTGAGCTTAATGATAATAGGATCAAAGCAGTGTATCTATTTTTATATGTAACTTATAATCAAGCATAAGTTTTAACCCAAATAATCTATTGATATGTTACTGTGCAACATAACCCATAGGAACTGATCTCTAGCTACACACTTCGAGTGAGTGCACAAGACCATAGTCTTGTATGAAGGACCAGTTCACTAGATCATTGGGGCTACACTTCAACACCTGAAACATTATTAATAAAAAAAACCCAACATTTGTTCACTTGTATTTTAAAGGAGTCTCTCCTTGTGATTGCTTGTGTTTTTCAATATGTAAATGTACATTCTCTAATTCTTACCTTTGTAATGGTTCACTCATAAATTTTTGTAACATGTGTCTTTATTTTTGTGTGATCATGTTAGAATCCTTAACAGTCAATTTTATATCATTAAAATCTATAGGCATGCCAAGAGGTTGTTTATCTTTTTAATTTAATTGATGGGCATCAATTTCCATAACATTATCTCGATAAAATCTTGGAGTAATAGGTGTAAAAATATATGAGATAAATATTCATCCAACATATTGAAATCCAATTTATGAATTTGATCATCTATAATATCGAATATGTTGGTCTCATCCTCATCATTATCATAGTAAACATATACATGACCATCTTGCACTTCCGATTTTACCACGAAAGGGAAAATGAATGTAGTCTCATGTTGATTTTGTTTACTTTGATCTTCTTTTTAATGCAATTTACTTCTAATTATGGAATTTAGTTTTTTACTTTTTCCAATTCTATCTCTGATTTCTAAATTTCATTCATGCATAATTGTTATTGATCTATGTATTTGTTGATATTACTAGATTCATCAATTTCATATGTGAATTTTTGATCCCAAGGAATAATTTGTAGATCATCTAATTATGATTGAGATGGTCAAACCCTATAATATCAAAAAGGGGAATCATTAGTAAGAAACTCATAGGAGTATCCTTCATGCAATAATTTTAAACATTTGTGTAATGTAGATGGTACTAATGCCATCATGTGTATCCCAAGTCTCCCCAATAATAAATTATAAGTCAATTGATTAGATATAACATGGAATAAAGTAAGTATCACTTTTGGCCCCAATGTTATGTATAAGGTTATCAAACCAAGAATTGGTTTTGGAGGACCATCAATTACTTTGAAATTTTTATTTGTTTCTTAAATACTACCAATGTTAATACCTAGTTTTTATAATAAAGTACTACTACAAATGTTCATTCCAGAACTAATGTCAATCAATACTCTTTTAATGCATTTGTTCTAAATTTTTACATGAATGCATAATGGTAGATTTTGTATGATAATATCTTGGGTTAGAAACTCTCCATTATCAAAAGTGATTCTTGGGTCTACCTCTCTGAAGGCATTCATTATTAAATCAAAAGCAATCGTTTAGGTATGACTAAGAATAACATTGTCCCTTAATGGGCATAAGGAATAACCTTAAAGACTAATTAGGTCTTTAATAAGTCCAAAATTGAAATTTTGGAAAGACTATTATTTAATGTATCAATAATATCATATCCTTTGGATTGGTTTGCTTATCGTGTAGGAGGAGGGAGTTGAGGAGGAACATTTTGCCTACCTCCTTGATGAGGTGGCCTACCTCACCAATTATTAACAACATGGATTGCAATACCCAATATAAGTCATGGATGAATAATGGGAGCAAGATGACAAATGTTAGAATATTAGAGTCTAGGCAGAGAAATGAAAGGTGTCATAGATGCCATTTGTTGTCTAGTTATGATTGGTAATATTTTTGATTGAAAATGAAACAATGAGAATCTAGTGGTATTTTGAATTTCCTCTAAGCAAGATTTATAACATTATAAACATATAAGTCTTCTTGTTCAAAGGTTATGCTTGATTTAACATTTTTTTCTATGGAGGACATTTGCATTTTATCTTTTAAAACCATATAATTATGAGCAAGAAAGATGCAATGGATGGAATAAAATCTAAAACCTTATAAGGTTAGAAGCCTAAGGAAAACCTAAGGTTGGACAATGTTCAAACAATAAATGGGTTCACTAAATGTTTCATTTGAAATTGAATTAATATGGTGATTAATACTTATTCACATAAATGGAATATAATAAAATAGGGTGTTATAAATACATTCATAAATGAAAAAATGAAGATAAATGATTGAAATAGATAAAGCAAAACAAATACGAACAAGGCTAAACTATGCAAAGGAGAAAGAACTTAGATTTTTTAATCATCAGGTGACTAAAAAGTAAAACAAAACGTAGGAATAAAAAGAATGTAGACAACCCATAAGCTGACCCCGAGTACCCTCAAGGATAGGAATTCCTAGTAGAGGATAGGAAAAATGGTAGTTATTATCCCTATCGATCGATTTTGTCTTTTTGTATAAAAATGGAACTTTTGAAAAAATTATGTGTGACAGTGATAGTTAGGTCTTCTTACATTGATTTGATCTTTAGAAACTATGTGGAGACCTGTATATGCCTTTTTAAAGTTACAAATACTAGCTTTGTGCCACAAAGAGATAAACAAATTTAGAGGATCAAAAAGGGGTTAGTGGTTGGAGTTGTGTTTGACCTCAACACCCCACTATGCTAAGTGTTGCCTACATACTAATACTATGAAGAGGGATAAAACCTCCATGTAGTTCTACCACCTAAGTGTTTTTTTTTAATTGTGTTATTTTGACTATGTGAATGCATCTAAAATTAGATTGAATACTCAATCATGTTTGGCTAGGGCTGCATAAAGTTGAATGCAGACTTGGATTATGACTATTTGAAGTGCTTGGAAACTTATTTGGGAATAGTGGGGAACTTTTTTTCAATGTGTACCTGTGTAATTAATCTCAATGTGTTCAATGTGTACATGGTTATAATGTGATCTTAGGCACTTATCATAAGCATAGACTATTCCTATTATCACTCTCTCTACATTAAAGTCCTAACAATATTTCAACATCTTCTTACTCACTAATTGAACTATCCCCCTTCCTTCCTAGGCCTCTACCTTTTACAGTTGTTTCTTAGTCTCACATGACACTTGGGAACTCAACTACCACCAATAAAAAATTAATGTCCTTAACATCCACTTGGCAGATAATGCAGTGCTCTTATACCCTAGATTAAATACCACATCATATTTTTTCACTTCCAAACTATTTGTCAAAATCAAGACATAATTTATAACTCCAACTTCTATCGTCCATAATCTTTGATATGGCTCCTAGATACATGTGGGATTTACATGTCTTGATTATGTTTTTTTATTATATATGCACATAGAATTGGTTTTGTTGGCTAATGCTTGCCTTGTTGGAAATCTCCATTAGGTGTGCATGAATAGAGAGATTAGGTATACACATGCCACTCACTACTACCTTTGATCATTATCACCTATATTTTTCTTCATCTGTTTCTCACATGCGTGCTCTTGGTCTTGGCTACACTTAGCTAGATTCTAGGGTCAACACAACTTATGGCTGAGGATGCAGAGTCTAATTTTAAAATTCATAACTCTATACCTAATGTTTATCTTCATAACATTAGTGTTTATTATAAAGTGACATGGTGGAAATATTAGCTTCATCCTATCGTTACTCTTTTTTTCCAATATAAATCCCAAATTGGGTATCATCTTCTTGCAACTCAACATATTCAAAGTGAAACCATCAACCATCGATGGAAGTTAAGGTCCATGGATGTTGTATGGGCTATAAGGTTTGATAATATTTTTAATGCTCACATTAAGCCCAAAAAATCTAATTTGCTCTAGTGCATTCTCTACTAGGGTCTACTAATTAGAGATTGGCCCAAGTACATGTGGGTTTCATATCCCACTTGCCTTGTTTGTCATTAGGTTGAGACCTTTCAACACATTTTTAGGTTTTGTGCCCATGCTCAATCTACATGGAAATGGATTTATATCCTTTTTCAACCTTTTCTTCTAGAATTCTTTACTTGGAAAATGGTTCTTCTTGGGAGCTTGGCCATGTTACCTAAAATATACACCATTTTTTAGTAGATATTTCATGTTGATATTATTCTTCATATACATAAATATATAAATCATGTTATTTTTATAAAGATACTATGGAAAAATATTTTTTGGTGATAATAAAGTTATTATTATCTCTAATGTTTTGCTTCAGATCTAGGTCCAAGCGGAGAAGTTCCACGTAGAGGTGGAACACCTCTAGACTTTTTTTACCACTAAGGGAGTGCTTTGTGTGTTATCAGTTGGGTACCTCCAAATCCTCGGCATCATCATTCTCCTTCTCAAAATTAGGGATAGGGTATTTGTTCTCACCATTCTAGGAGTAGGTAGAGGTCCTCTCCCCATTCTTGTTAGCCTTTACCTCCCCGTGGTGGTGGCATGTTTAACTGTCTCTAAAGTAGTGGTGGTAGTGGTTAGGGTGCTCCTCCCCAAGATAATCTTTAACACCTGGGCCTTGCCATTTATCCTTCTCAATAGGTTGAATAAAATAAAGAAAATCAACACACTAATGGGTGGGAGTTTGTACCTGACACAATGGAACCTCCAAGCACTAGTGGTTGGAGTGACAACCCTGATAGTCCCCCTCCTTTGCCTACTCTAGATTCCATGTTCGTTGTTACTACCTAATGACCTTATTGTTTGTGTTTGGTAGTCCTTATTTTTATCACCTATTTTTTTATTGAACTACATTTTTACTATGACTATAATTATTGTATAGTCTTAATTTTGGCATTATTTTGATGTAATTTGTTCTATCAAGGCTTTCTTTAGCTCCATGTGACATACATATTGGATGTGATTTCCTCCACCCTTTATCATAAAATTAATGTTTTACTATTATGTTTTATTAATAAAAATACATTTTTAAAATAAAAAAATATTAATATATTTTATATGTTAAGATTAGTGTATAATAGAGAGTTCATCGATTAATATTTTATATTTTATAAGCATAAGTGAATAAATATCCACAAATTACAAAATAAAGAAGGGTTACGTAATGACTAGTACCTTCCACAATTGTTAAAAATTATTTATATTTTTTGTTATGCAAAATGAATTGAAAGTCGTACATTATATTGTGGCTAGTTCTTATTTATTTTGCAGTTTGTGTTGATTCTATAGTAGTATTCTAATATATTATAGAAAATAGATTATTATTATTGTTATAATTGTCATCATATTATAAATTTTGTTATAAATAGTTTTTTATATAATCAACTATATATAATCCAAAATATAGACAGATATGCCAATAACTATACAGTTTATAAACTTCTCTATCAAAAAAATATCCTTGTAAATAAGGCTAATTGTTGCCAAAATAGGATATAATCTTGAGTCATGACAAAAGTGAAATGAGCAAGCTGTCATTATTGAATCCACAAATTTGTGGTTTTTGATGTTGTCATTCATCTTGGCTCTTGTTTTTAGATGTCATTTTTTAGTACATGCATAATAGGTATCTATTATAATCGATTCAACCTAATAATTTACATAGGGTAATGTGTAACCAATGAAAGTTGAGCCCTTTTTGATTTTAACATTAGGTTTGAAATATTTGCATTTTAATAAATACAAAATAAAATGGTTTATTGCAGTTCTATTGGTTAATATAGGGTGACATGACTAATTTCCTAGGGAAATTATTATATTTTAGATTAATACTTACACCATCCAATAAAATTAAAATAATCTAAAAAAATAAACATGGATTATAGTCTATTTTATTTAGCATGGGATATGTTTTTATCCCCAAAAAGTGAGATGAAATAAAGATGTGGGTCCTAATGGCATGCAAATGTGGCTTGGTAGTCTACATCATCATTGTTAGGTTGTGGAGCTAAAAGCTTCACCCATATGCAAACAGGGGGAGGTTGCTCAGTGTGACAGCAACCAATTTTGGCATGATCAACCGACGTCGGTCATATTCAGTACACAGGGAAATCGACATCAATCAGGAGTCAACCGATGTCGGTCATCTCCAGACAGACAGGGACCGACATCGATCGCCTGTGCATTCTAGAACTATTTGTTGCATGAATAGTTAGTTTGTTGAATGGCCAGTTTGCATGTAAAGACTAATTTTAGTCTTGGAGCTATGGTTCTAATTATTGTAATTAGAAGTCTAATTATTGTTTGTATGGGATCTATTTAAGAGACCCATGGGCTGTATTGTAAAGTGTGCTAGATAGAGAGAGCAAGGTTAGCTCCTTCAGAGGGAAGAGAACAAGGTTAGCTCCTCATAGTGCCACAGTGCCAAGTGTGTATGATCAGGTAGATCTGCGGGAGAGCAAGATCTGGTAGAAGATCTACAGGGGTGCTGGTGGGGAGAATCATAAGGACTTGGTGAGGTAAGGATAAGGGTTCTTTTGGGTGTGTAAGATCTTGATCGGTAGGTGTGCAAGGCTAGGTTGATCTACGGTATAGCAAGATCAGGTGAGATCTACATGTGTAAGTAAGATCAATTTGATTTGCAGGTTGTTGCAAGTTCATGAGAGATCTACTTGGAGTGCATTGTGTACTCAAACTAGAGTATGTGTGTATACTCTGTGGTACTGGCAGTATTGATACTGATTGGTGGAGGTGAACAACAACTCTGTGTTTGAGTTGTTTGTTGTGACCGTGATTGAGAAAGAGAACTCTTGAAGAGATTTACTATTTACGCCCTAGAGGTGTGGGAGCCCTAAAGGAGTGTGAAGAAGATTGTGGCATCTTCTTTGTTGTATTTCCTTCTAGAAGAGTATTAATACAGTCGGGTATTGTCTCTCATATTTTGTGTTATTTCTGATTTCTTATTACTTGTTACTTCTAGTTAAATTCTGTGTTTAGTTGCCTATACAAAGGTAATCAACTGTGCTCTTCAAGAGCTGGGGGTCCTGACAATTGGTATCAGAGCTAGGATCAATTAACAAGTGGTCAGATCTTGTTAAGTTTGTGTTTGATTACATGTCACTCTCAGGGGTTTCTGATTGAGTGGGAGTATAGCAATTGCAGAAGAAAGTATGGAGGAATTCAAAAGCAAGAATGATCAATTACGGAGTTATGAAAAGAAAGAGCAGGTAAAGAAAGATTGCTGGTTGGTTGAAGATCAGCATGAGGGAAATAAAGAAGCATGTGTTGCAGGTATTATTACACTGGTTGCTCTTATATGTTCCTTGGATAAAGTAGAATCTTGGTTTATAGATTCTATTGCCTCTTTCCATGCAGCCCCAAATAGAGTATTTTTCCATGTTAAGGTCCATGGAGACTTTAGAAAGATTTATTTAGGGGTTGGTGAGCCTTGTCAAAGTATTGGCAAAGGGGAAGTGCGGCTGAAATTGTAGACAGCCAACACATGGGTGTTGAAGGATGTCATGCAGGTCCCAGTTCTGAGGATGAGGCTAATTTCTTCAAGAAAGTTGGGTGATGAGAGATGCACAGTAACTCTCACATCGGATGCACTTGAATTAGTAGGTGGTAAGAAAGTAGGTATCCTTTATCTATCTACTTATATTACTGATTCTCCTTCTGTTATGAAGACGTGGATTTGTAGGCTTGGTCACATGAGCAAGAAGGAGATGCATGTTCTTAAGCGAAAGACAGATGTCTTTGACAAACTTAAGAACTGGAAAGCCTTGGTGTTCATGGAGGAGATGATGGATAGAGATCAGTGGAGAAGGCTAAATAACTTTGAGCAAGGTAGTTTGTATAGGGTTTTGATCCAAAGAGAGCTCACGAGTAAAAAGTCATCACTCATAGGAGAACACAGTTACCAACATCGATCAGGTGAGAATCGACGTCGAACAGGTAGGTACCAACATCGGTCATGTGCAGACCAGAGTCAGTGGTGTCGAGCAGGGAGAGACTGACATCGATCAGAATACCAGTGTCGGTGACCAGAGGACACTGATGTTAGTCAGGGAACTAGCATCAGTGATCAGGTGGATTCAACATCGATTAAGTACAGACCAAGGTCGACCAGGAAATGGATTTTGGGCAGACAGCAAGCTGTCAAGGAGTCTTAAATGCCCATGTGGAGGACTGAAAGGGTAAGTAAGCCTCAAATTTTTTATTCCCCTTCTTAATACTAGTTGCTCACTGTAGAACAGGAAGGATCTAGGAAACAGTGTGAGCATGGCATGATTGAGGAATTTGATCCTTTGGAAGAGAACCAAATGGGAGATTTGGTAGAGTTTCCAGTTGGAATGAAAGCACTGAGAGATGAATGGATTCCTTGGTTAAAGAAGAGAGAGAATGGACATGTGAGATGAAAGGCTAGGGTATATGGTCTTGAGCAAGCTGCAAGACAGTGTTACAAGTTTGACAGGTGTATGACAAAGCATGGCTTTAGTCAATGTCATTGTAACCATTGTGTTTACTTTACCAGGTTGGATAATGATTGCAACATTATTCTGTTACTGTATGTAGTGGGGTCACACATGTAGGGTTTTCCTAAGCTAAAGGTAAAGTTAGTTCAGTGGTATGTCATGAAGAATTTGGGAGCAGTAAAATTCTTTGGCATGAGTTTTTCTAGAGACATGGAAGGTCACAAGTTGATTTTATCTCCAGATGATTGTGTGGATAAGGTAGTGGCGAGGTTCAAGATGCAGGATGCAGAACTAGTTAACACACTTATGAATGGACAGTTCATAGAATAAGGTCCCAATTCACATGATGAGGTTGAGTACATGTGTACTAGACCTGTTGTTGCCCTAGTAGCGGGTGTTGTCAGCAAGTTCATAGCCAATTTAGGAAAGAAACACTGGAGAGCAGTTCAGTGGGTTCTCAAGTATTTGAGAGGGACCAGCAGTAGGGATTTATGATATGCAGGGTTAAGGACTTCTCTACTTGGGTATGTAGATTCAGATGTGGTAGGTTACTTGGATGACAGGAGGAGCATCACAAGTTTTGTGGTGGTTGGTCTTCAAGATTGATCTTGAAGAGGGATACAAGCTAGGAAACAAATTAGATGATGTGTAGGTATAGGTAATGTGTAGCTATTTATCTCCAAGTGGGAGATTGTTAGGTTGTGGAGCTAAAAGCTTCACCCAGATGCAACCAGGAGGAGGTTGCTCAGTGTGACAACAACCGACGTTGTCATGATCAACCGATGTCGATTATATTTAGTACATAGGGAAACCGACATCGGTCAGGAGTCAGTCGATGTTGGTCACCTCCAGACAGACAAGGACCGACGTCAGTCGCCTGTGCATTTCAAAACTATTTGTTGCACGAACAGTTAGTTTGTTGAACGACCAGTTTGCATGTAAAGACTAATTTTAGTCTTGGAGCTATGGTTCTAATTATTTTAATTAGAAGTCTAATTATTGCTTGTATGGGATCTATTTAAGAGACCCATGGGCTGTATTGTAAAGTGTGCTAGATAGAGAGAGAAAGGTTAGCTCCTTAAGAGGGAAGAGAGCAAGGTTAGCTCCTCATAGTGCCACAATGCCAAGTGTGTATGATCAGGTAGATCTATGGGAGAGCAAGATCTGGTAGAAGATCCACAGGGGTACTGGTGGGGAGAATCATAAAGACTTGGTGAGGCAAGGATAAGGGTTCTTCTGGGTGTGTAAGATCTCAGTCGGCAGGTGTGCAAGGCCAGGTTGATCTGTGGTATAGCAAGATCAGGTGAGATCTACATGTGTAAGTAAGATCAGTTTGATTTGTAGGTTATTGCAAGTTCATGAGAGATCTACTTGTAGTGCATTATGTACTCAGACCAGAGTATGTATGTATACTCTGTGGTACTGGCAGTATTGATACTGACTGGTGGAGGTGAACAACAACTCTGTGTTTGAGTTTTTTGTTGTGACCATGATTGAGAGAGAGAACTCTTGAAGATATTTACTGTTTATGCCCTAGAGGTGTGGGAGCCCTAGAGGAGTGTGAAGAAGATTGTGTCATCTTCTTTGTTGTATTTCCTTCTGAAATAGTATTAATACAATTGGGTATTGTCTCTCATATTTTGTGTTATTTTTGATTTCTTGTTACTTGTTACTTCTGGTTAAATTTCATGTTTAGTTGCTTATACAAAGGTAATCAACTGTGCTCTTCAAGAGCTGGGGGTCTTGAAAATTATATTCGATCAGGTGATGTGTTATCTAGGGACACAAGACATGTTCATATAAGCCTTCAAAATAATTTGCATATTAGTCAACATGGCACCTCTTCATTTAGCTAGGTTCTCTCAAGCTATGACATTTGACAAGTCTGGGGGACACACCACACTAATAAATGGCAATGTGTCACCTCTTCATTTGGCCCAGGTCTCTCAAGGCTTAACATCTCTAATAGGTCTAAGGGATTGGACACACTGATAACTAGTGACATACTGTCTCTTCATTTGGTTGGATTTCCTTGGCTCTTGGTCATATTAATAATTAATGACATAGTGCCTCTTTATTTGATCAATCTTTCCTCAAATCTAAAATCTTTGGAAGGTTTGGGAGATTGGTTGCACTAACAATTGATGATGTGATGTCTCTTTATTTGACAAGACTCTCCTCAACTCTGACATCTTTGACAGGTCTAGGGGACTCATCATACTGACAGAGCATTTTTTTATTTTAACATTAGGTTTGAAATATTTGCATTTTAATAAATACAAAATAAAATAGTTTATTATATTTCTATTGGTCCTAGTGGCATGTGGATGTAGCTTTATAACCTATATCATTCTCCTAGAGTAGGTGATGTGTTGTCTACAAACATAGGGAATATTCTTATAGGCCTTCAAATTTCATTTGTACTTTATTTTGGTCGGTCAAGGTCTTAGGTGGTAATTACTTCACCCACATATTAGTCAATGTGATGCCTTTTCATTAGGTCAAGTTCCCCCAAGATGTGACATATATGATAGGTGCAAGGTACTTACCATGCTGACAAGTGGTAATGTGTCATTCTTTATTTGATGTAGCTTTCCCAGGGCATGACATCTTTGATAGTTCTAGATGACTGGCCACACTAATAATTGGTAATGTGGTACCTCTTCATTCAATCAATTTTCTCCCAGGTGTGACATCTCTGCTAGGTGGGGGGATTGGTCACACTAATAACAACCAATGTGGTACCTCTTCATTTGATGCATCTCTTCATTCAACCAAGTTCTCCCTGACTCTAACATCTCTATCAAGCTAGGGGAACTGGTCACACTAAAAATTAGTGATGTGGAACCTTTTCATTTAGTTGAGATTTCCCTATCTCTATCATCTTTATCAGGTCTGGGAGACTGGTCATACTGATAACTTGAGACATGGCATCTCTTTATTCATCTGGGCTCTCCTTAGCTCTAACATCTTTGACAGGTCTAGGAGACTCATTTTACTAATAGATGTCGATGTGGCACCTCTTCATTTGGTTGATCTCTCCAAGGCCCTAATATATCTACGAGGTTTGGGGGTGGTGATATTAACAACTACCAACTTGTTGCCTCTTCATTGGGTCATGTTTTCCTGGGCCCCATCTCTAACAAGCCTAGGGGACTGGTCACATTGATAACTAGTGATTCGATGCCTCTTCATTCCAATGGGATTTCCTAGGATCTTACCTCTATGAGAGGTCCCAGGGACTAGCTGGATTGACAATGGGTAACATGGCACCTCTTCATTTGATTGGGTTCTCTCAGGACCTAAAATCTCTAACAGGCAGGGGATTGGCCATGCTGACAACTAGAAACATGTCACATGTTTATTTGATCAAGCTCTCCCCATCCCTTGGATATCTAACAAGTATATATTGTAATTGACTGAACCTAATTTAATTACTAGTACCTGCATGGCATCATGGTAGTGTTGATCTAAATGGGTTTAACCGGTTACAAGCAATGAAAGTTGAGCGTTTTTTTTATTTTAACATTGGGTTTGAAACATTTTGATGTGAACATTAATCAAAATAATTACTTGTACATGCGGTTACTTATAAGGTATTAATCAAAAATGTTTGTATTGGTTGGGATAACTAAGACTATTTATTATATTTCAATATGAACATTAACTTGGGAAAATGAAAAATTCCTATATTGAAATACAAATTTTTGTATGAGTAGAAGGAAAAAACATAGGGACATTGGAGAAATAATTTACAAGAATAATTTATGGCACATAGCAATATTAATCAAAAGAATTACTCACACATGCGGTCATTGTTAAAGTTTTAATCAAATATGTTTGTATTAACTGGGAAAATTAAGACTATTTATTAATTTAAAGCGTTGTTGTAGAGGTGTTAATCTAGACATGAAGGGGGACAATTGATATTTAATAATGCATTATTCTTTTATTTATTATTCTGTTTTGGTTATGGCTTTATATGACAAAAAAGGGGAATCGCTTTCAATGTGCAATAATCTAAGCTAATTTGGGCTACTCTTTTTTTGTCGATTTGCAATGTTTATGCAATTTTCTATGTAGTCAGGGTTTGATTTGAAAAGGTATGTAATGCATATGTCTTGGGTGTGGATTTTTCTCGTTGACATTTACTTTTGGAACAATCGATGGAAAAAAAATGCATGTGAATATTGGTTAATTCTAGATTATGAGATTAGGATTGTTAGGTTTCAAATTATACATGAATATTGGTGAGCCTAGGTTTTTTTTTTTATTATCTTAAATTTGTATTTATGTTTGGAAGTGTTTGATTTTGAGTGATTTGGTTTTTTGGTTGTGTTTTATTCTCACCAAATATCTCTGTGTTTGCTCAAAAGTGAAAGATGGAATTTTTGCTATGATGTTTTAGGTGCTTGTCTATGGCAGGTTTTATGGATTATTTATTCATCAATATTATCAATAGTATCTGTGTGTATAGTTCAAGGTGCTGCTACAGTCTTAGAGGCTGTGCAGGTGTCATTTTCGTTGGGCCTCCTCAGTGGGTTATTGGGTTGATTGGATAAAATTTAAGCAGTTTTAGGCTAGACTTTTTATTACTCTAATAAGCAATATTTGGAATTAGTTGTAATTTCTATTTTCCATAAGCTTAAGGAATGTTATTTTCTTATATTGGAGACTGTTCATCTATGCTTTGTTTCTCAAACTCTAGTTATTTCCCTACTATTTCCTTTGGAGTATTGGCTAGTTCTCTTCCCTTTCTTAGAGATTGTGATGGTTTGTTTTGAATTTGTGAGACTAGTAAAGGTGGCTTTAAAAAATTTCATTTAGTTTTTGAGGTTTGGTGCTAAGACAGAGATTGAAGCTAGTTGTAATGTATTTATTGATAAAACATATTATGTAATATGTTTAGGAATATAATAAGTTATATATTATTGCAACAATCTAGTTATAAAAACATATTTAAAATATATAAATATATGTACATATATATGATGAAACATTGTTTGCTCATTTACATATCTAATGCATTCATCAATAAGTGTGTCAAGTTAGTGTGTTTGTACTTAAATTTTGCTTTGTATGTGATTGAAATTGGAAAAAAACAATGATAATTATATTAATTAAACTTTGTGTAGTTTATGTTCTTTGTAAAATACTTTGTGAATATTTGATTGGGTTTACATTTAGAAAAAAATAAAAGAGAGAGAGAGAGAGAGAGAGAGAGAGAGAGAGAGAGAGAGAGAGAGAGAGAGAGTGAATTTTATTTTTTTCCTTCAATGGCAACCAGTTCATCCACATATTAGTCAATGTGGTGCCTTTTTATTTGGCCAGGTTCTTCTAGGCCCTGTCATATTTGGCAGGTCTAGGGACTCACCATAATGATAACTGGTAACATGTCACCTTTTCATTTGGACCAGTTCTCCTAGGCCCTAACATCTCTGACAAGTTTGGGGGACTAGCCACACTAACAAGTGACAATGTGATGCCTCCTAATTTGATCATGGTCTTCTCAGCTCTGACATCTCTAACAGGTATGGAGGATTAGCTAGACTAACATCTAAGAACATGGCATGTCTTCATTTAGCAAAGCTTTCCCCATCTCTAACATCTCTACCAAGTCTAGGGGATTGACTACACTAATAAATGGTGATGTGGCACCTCTTTATTCAAAAAAATTCTTCCTATATTTGACATCTCTGACAAGTTCGGGGGAATCATTATGCTAACAATTGATGCCATGATGCTTGTTCATTTGACCAGACTCTCTCAGGATTTGACATCTCTGAGAGGTCTAGGAGACTAACAACATTGGGGAGTGGGTGAGTTATGATCAATGTGATCATATTTTGTTGTTTTTTTTGGGGGGGTTTTGTTTTATTTTGAGATAAAATAATAATGAAATGTTTTTGTTATTTTTTTTAATTTAAAGGGTTATTAATTTTGTAATTTTCTTAAACATGTAGGTTTTCTTCTCATGTCAAACATATGAAGCTTTTACCAAGTTCTAGAAAAACCCAAGTATCTTGTAACTATGCAAATATGATAGTTGTTGGCCTTTTTTTTTAATTCTACAATGATAATGCAAATATCTTATTGGGTTATTTATTTTTCCTAGGGCAAGCAAGAGTGCTACAAAATTGATGTTTTTTAAAGTTGGTATTTCATTTCTTGATATTTTACCTTGTTCTTTGATGTGATTAAAAAAACAAAAAAACAAAAAAAAAATATAGGTTGAAAAAAAAAACAATAAATAGTTATGAAAAGAAAAGTAAATGTGATTGAATTGGGTTGTTCAAAAGGAATCAATGATGTTGACACATCAATAAAAAATATATAACTATTTTCAAATATTGATGATGCTTTGAAACATGAAAATATTTTTAGGATTGCATAATTCAATTATGTTGTTTGTGATTGCCTTTTTTATGCATTTCAAGTATTATTGTATTTTTGTTACCCATCGAGAATACTTCAAACTTGCATCATTGACTATTTTATGGATTCTTTGAACAATGGGGATGCAGAGATAAGATGCTCATATGAAAACTAATTACATCCATATATATTATATGATTTGCATCAAATACATGACAAAAGCACATACTTTCATAGAATGAGAGTTTTTGTAAATGAGCTTACAAATCAAAGTGAGACTAGTCTGTGGGGTGACATATTTTGTATTCAGTGGTTATACAAATGGTTGAACATTCTTATTTCTATTTGGTATGTGATGAGAAGAAAAAATTATCTACATTTAAACAAATAAATTTGTATTCCACTATATTCTATATTATTCCATGACATAAACCCCATGCATGGACATTTTGAACCATTGTTTTACAAAAAAAATGCAGTTAGAGAATGATTTCCAATACAAAGCTATCAAATATTTGTAAAAACCCTTCTTTATATTGAAATGCTATTTTTCATGACCTAGAAGTATATGGCATGTACAAAACAAATAATTTAAGCTCCAGTTGTGGTGAAAGCTTATTTTATATTATGAGTTTATTAAATGAACATGAGCTCGATGGTCATGCTCTTCATTGATATATGGAACAATATTTTTCCAATGGTATTGTTATGTTAAATAGCTATGTAATGACTTAATTAGGGATTTCCAAATAATAACTAAAAAAACAAGAGCTTGGAATATTTTTTGACTGGAAAATATATGTTGCAAATATTGGAATGTCATATGAAGAAAGTGGGCTTGAAGGTACTAACTTTGTTGTTCATGGCTTTTAAACATTCTACAAAGTAATATTTTATTATGATCAACCAAAAACTAAAAAAAAATCAAAAATATATTGTAATTGTTCTACTTCAGAGAAAACAAATAACATTATTTGTTTTGATACATATTCATTATGAGTTATTGCAAACGATTCCCATAGATCAAATTACGTATGTAATGCCAGTGGATATTTTGATAGGGTTATCAGATAGCAATAGTTTCAAAGGTTTTGAAATAAGATCAAGGTATATTTGGATTGCTAAATAATATGTTAGGTAACCTTCTATTATAGAGATGTATCAGACTATAAATAGGCATCATAATTCTCTACATTGTTTAAAATAAATAATGCGTGAGCAAAAAAACAAAAACTATGTAATAAAAACATATAATATAAACACTCAAAAAAAATCTTAAATGGACATGGAAAATCATTGTGGTTGGTGAAAGCAATGATATGTTGTCATAAAAATCAATAGTTGGGATGCACACAACATGATCGACAATGTATCAGTATGATAAATAACTATATAAAATCAATCAAAGACATGCTGATTCATTTTTGTATAGTTTGTGAACAGTTATATTTCAAAAAGGATATCGTTTTGGTTGACATTGATATTGTCAAAGCATTTGATTTTGCTTTTGCACATTCAACATTAAAAAAACTTGCATTGGGTGAAAAATATATAAGCAGTGCAAGAGATCTCTTGAAAATAGAAAAGTGTCGACATTTGTTATTCCTTTCAATGTTAGGAGAAATGGAAAAAACATTATTGTGAAGAATTTAACAGTTTTAGAAGAAATATTGGTTACTTTATGAATGTCTTTTGCACAAGTGTGAGAGCTTGGCTACAAACATTCACAATATGGCCTCACAGGAACGATTATAAATGTCCCGATGGACTTTGATCAGGTGTAAAAAGCATTATCTATAAAAATGAATGACATAAAAATAATTACAATAAAGATAAAACACAAGCTAGAATATAAAAATGTATATTTAATAGGAAATGTGAGGCCTTCATATGTGATGAAAGCATTGTCTCAAATTTTTCAAGTGTCGTATAAACAAGAAAATATTACTATTGGTAGGGGTTGGAAAAGTAGCTTTGATAAAATAAGAGAAAAAGACATTGGGGAGGTTATGCCTATTGAAGACAAGACATCTGTTACTAATGAAAATGAATCAAAGCCTATTAATGAATCTTTGGTGCATGTTTTTACTAATTCATAGTCGATACATGATATCCAAGATAATATCATTGAAATTTCCCCATCTGTAGGACTTGACCCATTAGGTATATTTGAAGATAAATTCTTAGAGGAGATAAGTTTCCCAACTTTATTCTATGGTTTTAGTCACCCTTAGGATATGACAGATAGAGTGTCATACCAAAAAATAGTAAAGTGGGAGCTTTTGCATAAGAAAAATGACATTTAAACACACATAACTACCATCTTTTTTAAGGATATTAAAATTATTATACATTAGGTGTCATTTTGTGCTTGGATATGCATACATAAAGGCAAATTAAAAGACAGAAAACTCTATGCCAAATATGTTTGAAAAAAATCTAGCATAGAAAAAATCCTAAAATCGCCCATAGCTTATAGATCTTTTAAAAGCATTCGAACATCATGACTATTTTAAAAATTTAAGAAAAAATATTTTTACAATGACTAGGCAATTAGGGCTGCCAACATTTTTTGCAACTATAACAAGTGTTGAACATTATTGGGAGACTTTGTGTTATGCATTGCAAAAATGAACTCCAGTGACAAATACTAAACACAAATAAATGATTGAAGAGGACAATGTTGATATGACGATAAGAAAAAATATTGTTCTTTGTAGTCATTATTTTAACCATAGATCTAATGCGTTCAAAAAAATGTTGTTGCAAGATGAAGAATTATTTGGAAAGTTTTGGATTTCTTTTTTGTGACTGAATTTCAAAATAGAGGAAATGAGCATTTGTATTTCATGCTTTGGGTACAAGATGCACCTATATATAGAGATTGTTGGAATACTAAAAATGAATATTTTGTAGACAAATACATATTCTATGATTCGACATTACTTAATGGTGATTTGGATAAAATACAAACACATCAACATAAAAGCACATGCAAAAAGCATAGAAATTCATGTTTTAGATTCAGTTTTCCATTACCTCCAATGCAAAAAATGAGAATATTAGAGCCATTGGATGAAACCAATGAGCTATACAAAGAGAATACCATGAGAATTTTTTTTCAACTTGAGTAAAAAAATTATATCAAAGACACAACATTCCATCTATTTTTTCAAGAGGCAAACTTATCTAAAATAGAATACATACTCTCCTTGTGGTATTGTATTTTACAGCCAATTATAATGCTAAAAAGACATCCATCTGATGCTTGGGTGAATGCATTTGTAAAAAACTACTAGTATTATGGTCTGTTAACATAGATTCATAATTCATTCTTGATGCATATGATGCTACAACATATTGTTTCTCTTATATGAAAAAAAATTATTGTACACTGACAAATGCATTTTGAAAAGTGCATACTGAAGCTCTACATGGTAATGACAATAAATTACAAGATATAAGAAAATTAGGAAATATGCTCTTGTAACATCAACAAATGTTTATTAGGCAAGCCACTCACATTGTATTTTTATTGCCTTTACATCATATTTCAAGGAAAATAATTTTCATAAATACATCGTCAAAGGTAAAAAGAACTCACATTTTGAAACGTCCAAAGCTATTAGGACAAGAATCAGACACTTCAGAAGATGTAATATGTGCTTTTCCTATAGATAAATATGTTGTGAGACCAATGTAATTAGAACATGTATGCTTGGATGAATTTGTTACATATTACCTGGGTAAATGCCCAAATAACAAGAAACGTAAAAAATCATGCATCAAATTACAGGTCATATACAATATCCATGTGGATCCTGAAAACTATTGTAGAGAAAAGATGATGTTATTTATTCCTTATCGTGATAATGAAGACACTGAAGAAAAACTTCAAGATGTGGAATGACGCATACCTTTCTTATAAAAAATAAGTAACAATGTTTGAAATCATGTTTATTGCAAAATTGATAACAAAATGGCAACATTGACATTGTTACAAAGAATATAGACATTGCTTCTTATTCTCTATTCACTATTATTTAGGATGAAAAGATCGATCATATCGAGAATAATTTTCATGCATATGACATAGCCTCTAATATACATTACATAAGAGATCATCAACTAGTCAACACTCAACCTTTGAAAATATTTTAAATAGCCAAACATATTTTTTTGATGAGTAGAGAAGAATACCTAGACTTGCGGAAGTAGCTGAATAGAGAACAAGAATCATTGTGAAGGACATTACAATCAAAAAAATTCTATAGCCATACAAACCAATCTATTTATTCTTAACAAGAGGAGCAGGTACATGAAAATATTTACCATGAAAGTGATATAAGAAACTTTGACATACATCTACAACAAATAACTTGAAAGTGATCCTTTGAAAATCAAAGGCCTAATTATTGCATACACTGACAAAGTGGAAAATAATACAAATGGCATGATTGTACATTCTATTTTTCAACTTCCATAGATATCTACCTAAATGTTTTCATTAGATTCAAACACTTTGGATACATCAAGAAAATGCTATCGGCAATTACATGTGTTCTTTATTGATGAAATATCTTTATAAGGAATTTAAATGCTTTTCAATATTGATAAAATAATTATATAGATAATGCATACACCCATAAATTCATTTACAAATATTGATGTTATATTTGTCGGTGAATTTTACCAAGCAGAGCCTATTCGAGATAGATTGGTTTTTTAAGAGGTGGTATTAAATGGAGAAATAACTTCATACATTTTTTGACTTGATAATATAAATTATTTTTAGCTTTGACAATTTGTTTGGTAAAGTGATATTCAATTTGTTTCCATCTTGAACTGCATTAGAACTTATCAGTAGATAATATCA
This sequence comes from Torreya grandis, assembly GCA_037957365.1. Classification (NCBI taxonomy): domain Eukaryota; kingdom Viridiplantae; phylum Streptophyta; class Pinopsida; order Cupressales; family Taxaceae; genus Torreya; species Torreya grandis. Next base: position 2,932,713 of record JARHVA010000277.1, on the reverse strand, counting down.
GACATTGAATACTTGAGTAATCTATGTTACAAATATCTTCCTTATGAACTAACATTTCCATTCTTGTTGCATAAGAATGATGATGTTAAAAAACATAATGCAAAAATGTTTGTGCTTGTCAATGAATAGACTTATACATTGAATGTTGTTGACAAAAATATGAATCTATATGATAAAATTATTACAAATAATGAAAAGAATTGCTTTCCTGATATAATTATTTTGAAACTGAAACCTAACATATTGGTGTAATTGATTGGTGGAAACTATGATATACAAGATATATTAGTGAATGGTGTTGATGGAATTATCAAGCATTATACACTTGGACAAGTAGACATAATTTAGATGTAATTCAATGACATTAAAATTGGAGCGTCACACCACAAAAAAATGTAGAGATTTTATAATGACCAGATTACTGAAACTTGAACTCCAATAACAAGAATCTTGAGGAAAATTTACATTTAAAAAACTATGGCCATGATACATGAATAGTTTCCAGTAAAAATAACATGTGCTCAAAAAATACATAGATCATAAGGGCTTACAATGGAAGCATTATCATTTAATCATGTTGATGTCAAGTGGCATGGACTTGTCTATGCTACACTTTTATGAGTAAAAAATATTAAACCATTGTATCTTGTGAATAAATTAAAACCTAACAATTTTGTGATATGTAATAAAGTAAATGCCAAAATGCAAAGATTTGAAACTTATGCATAGTGGCTACCTCTTTTTGTAAATGTTCCTCAAACATGTGATAACTTTGTCATTTTCTCATTGAATACATAGAGTTTGTGATTACATTTGGAATGCATCACACATGACTATGATATTATGGATGCAAACATTTTATCTTTACAAAAAATGAGAACTATTCATGTAAAGAATACTTCAGTTCTTGCACAAAATTTCAACTGTCACCTATCAATGGATGTGTGTGAAATAATGTCATGCTTTAGGAAAAACATTGTATTGAGAAATAACAAAGTGTTTTCTACACTGAATATGGAGACTATGACACATGATATATCACCAATGGATAATGTATTGGTATTTATAGATAAAACAATTTTTGAATTAAAACTTGAAACTAAAATCATATTTGTTGCTGAATTCAATATTAGCATGCTTCAAAAAATAATATCTAGAAGACTTTTAAAAACATTGCATATACATGGATATTATTTGATATAAAATATGCCAACAACAAATGCAGAAATTTTAATAGATCACTTTTGGACAAATGTGGATATCTAGAATACTCGATTTAGTGTTTGTGATGCATATTGGATAAACCATCATGCATGTTTCCTTCGAATTTTTCTTTGACAAAACAAAAATAATTACTTTGAAAATAGACCAAAAAAAATTGTATTCTGTGCAATGTCATTTGCACATGCCAAGTATAATTAGAAAATGGAATTTGTCACTATCGATAATCAATAGAAAATTAAAGTAGGAAAAGTTTCAAGATAAAATGAAGAAATATCCAAACAAAAAAAAAGTGTTATATGCCACTTGGATTATGCATAGGTTGATTGTCTTTGCATTTGTATGCAATCTTAAGCTATTGATCCAATCTAAAAAAAATTGCCAAAAACTAGATATGGAGCTAGGCATGTGCATTGTTTAATAAACAAAAATCTTATGATAAAATATGCTAGAATGGTAATACTTTGTTTTTGGACATGAAAATTTATTGTTTTTGCATCCTCGTGATTTTTTTTCTTATTTTTTATTGGTTAAATATGTCACATATAGAAGATCTAAAAGTTTTTGCCATGATACACAGGTAAAATTATACATGTGAATAGATAAATACATAGAGCAATAGACAAAACATATCACTTATATTGTGTATTGTTTTATTTTTATTTTTTCATATTTGACTTGAAAAAATGCTTATGAAAGTTGAAAAAAACATATCCAGGAAGGTGGATATAGATCTAGCCAAATACGTTGAGCAGGATCTGCAAATAAGAGCAATGAAAGCAGTAAAATAGTAATATTTTATTTTTTAGTTGTGATAAATTAGTTATCTTTGCTTAGTGACAATGTATTTTTTGTTTCATTTTTCTCTTTAGTAATTACAAAATTTAGGATGTTGGTAATATTGTTGTATGGTAAACATAAAACTAGATATGGGAGCGAGGGAAAATATCGACCATCAACCAGAGGCAAACCAGATAAACATCGAATAGTACATGAAATTAGAACAAAAAATTATAGACCTGAAAATAGAAACAAAGTAACAGAGACCATAAAAATGGTAATTTTTCCATTTGCACGACTAGTTTGGAGCCCTGTCATTCATAACAAGTAGTTTGTTATTTTTTTTGCATGAAACTTATGATTTGATTTTACTTTTATACTAACACAAAGAAAAAATATATCATTATACAATAATATAAAATATATGTATTCATGACTTTGATTTCAAAACCATTGTTACAGTGCAAATATAGGGCATAACATACTAGTGTCAATCATTGATCTATCAACAAAAAAAATGGCAATGTTTTTGAAGGCGATGTATTGGTTGTCTATGGTCTTAGTTTCATAAAGAATCCAAATTCACCATTGAAGGTAGAAATAGTGCATGTAAATCTTGTTGACAAATTTGGTCAATTGACAGTAACTATCAATATCAATAACAAATTGATTGATAAGTTCTTGCCCCAGTTTTCAGTTGAAAATAGTCTCTGCATTACAAACTTTGTGATAAAAAATAGAAGTCAATATGAAAGAGAGGATGTTGAATGTTGTATTGTCTTGAACATGAAACTGATTATGGAAAACATTTTAACTATATGTAAAGAGCAACAAACTCCAGATATCACTATACATGATCTTGTCCAATTAGATAATGCATATGCAATGGGTTCATTGGCTACTATGATAGTCAGGTATCAAATATGTTACAATCAATATGAGCTTCATCTCAAAGATGATGAAACTAAAGAAGGCATCACAACTGTAAATGCTAATACTAGAAGATTATAGTTCTTGTTTTTTTATCTTTAAAAATGTTACTCACTTTGAGCTAACATGTACATATACACTTTTTTTTCAAAATACTAACATTAAATAATTGTTTTGCAGCTTATCATAAATGATAATTACAAACATGTATATTCTTATGTTCAAAAAATATTGTCAACAATGAATACATCAATAGTGTTATTCAAGAACAATGTCAAAAATGGTATCAAAGGCACCCCTTTACTTTGTGCAAGGCAATCCACATTTTTGGATATATTAAATGATAAGTATATAAAGTCTTATTTGAAAATTTTAGAAAAAAATAATGTTGAAGATAGTAACTATCTCTAACTCGTTGCTTTTAGTGAGAAAAAAATGGTTAGAAACAAACAATATAATTTTAATAGTTTAAGAATATGATAACTTCTGTTTTTTTTATTTGAAGGTTCAAGGCCTCTTGAAAGTAAAAATATTTATGCGTCACCTTTCTAGCCATTCTGAAACCATTGCAAGCTCATGATTATGGTTGGTACCCCTTCAACAAATGATCATGCATATTACATAAATTATTAATAGAATCAAATGTATTCATATCAGCATTCATTACAATACATAGTACAAATAGAAAATAGACAAATAGATTATATTTTGAATGAAACACTATTGAGCCTAAAGGTCCCATAACTCATTAAAATCTCTTTCGATCAATACAAGTAGGATATATTAGTTGTCACAATTTTCTACAAAAATTTCAACTATATGGTAGCTTCACACTTACTGCATACAACATTGTCAGATCTATTAGCAAGTAATTATTGCTTCTTGAGTTTTGTAAATATTTTTTAGATTGCTTTTGTGAAAAATAAAATAAAATCAACGTAGACAAAAAAATAATGTAAAATATTTAGTGCTTGCATTGATTAAAATCTAGAATTGTTTCTAGAATCAACTAATATGGTCATTGTTATGTGTGTGTAGTATTTTTTTATTTTTTTATTTTCTTCTTTTATTTTTTCCTTTTTTTTTATATTTGATTTTTTTTACCTGATGATTTTAATAGAGACTGATGCTCTCCTAGATTTTCATTTGTACAAGACACTAAGCAACTGAGTATATAGAACATCATGCATCTATATTGTAAAGTATATGATACTTGTTTGAGGGCATAATCTAAGTGAATATGTTTACAATTATGAAATTTATAGGAACAAAAAATTTATAGATATTTTGTTTAGTGCAACCAAGCTCTTTTTATATGTTACTCTTTTTCACCTTTATATATTTGTTCTCTTGTTTGAACAAATTTTTCAATATCATGACTGATGGATTGGGCAGTAAAGGCCACTGATGGTTGGGCCCATCTTACTCTCCTTTCTAATTATTTAAATTCATAAAAAAGTTTACGGATAATATTATTATGTCTTGGTTTTTATGTGCATGTGTGACACTGTATTCAGTTGAAGCAATGATAGTGTTAGGATGATAATGACCTTATGAGGCATCATATCATTTTATGCAATCTAGAATCATTTGAATCTTATATAAGTTTTCTCTGCTTCACTCTTGATGTGACCATATGAACTCTAGGGTATAATCCCATTCTATTTAGATTTAGGTATGAATCGAAAGTTGATTGATAAACTAGTATTGTATGGCTTATGTAGTAATACCATTTTTTCACCTTATAAATTCTTGTTTTAATTTGTTAGAGTGTAAGAGATTGAGATTTGATTTAATATGTTGTGCTTGATAAATTTTATTCTTAATCTTTATAAAAGTGTGTTAAAATGGTAATGATCAGTATATGTTATTTTAAGTATCATGTTTCCATAAACAAACTTAGTCTTAAGCATTATCTCTGAATTTTATATAATGATTCAACTTTTGTGATTTGCTTATTGTATATGGCTTTGTACAAATAAATTGTTGGTATAGTTTTGAATGTTATTTTAGGAAGAGAACTCAATTATGAGTGACACTTGTGAATTATGTCCTTTTATGTTTGACTATGGTGGATTAACATTTCTTAATACTTATAAATATAGCTTTGAATGACAAAGCTAGACTTGTAAATGGTTCTTATAAGATGGAGTCATTTTTAGTATCATATTTTTAATAATCTTAATGTGAACTATATATTTAATAATAATTGTTATGTTTCAATTATGGTTTTGATCATGAAATAATTTTTAGTGTTAAGAAATCACAAAAGTCTTTTTATAGCTTTTTATATGTTTCATTCTTGTTCTCACATACTCCCTGTATAGTTACAAATGTGTGCATGCTAAAGTTTTGTTGTCAAAAAGAAAATCTCAGGAGTAAGATAAGGCATACATTTAATATAAATAAGTGCAATGAGATTATTTTAGTTTCATATCTAATTTCGATGAATCTAACTTCTTTATAGTAATCATGTCTTTTGGCTTGGCTATGGCTTACATGATATGACTCAGTTTCATGAAGATTGTTTTATTATTGTATTTGTATCCATCAAAGGTATCTATAAAACTTATTTTGATCCTTAAATCTCATTTCTTTATGATGATCATTATTTTTATAAACTTAGTGCATTCCTTAGAACATTGTTTGATAGGTTTGAAATAGCCTGTAATCTTTTTCTGGATGGTCTGTCACGATCTAACTAAATTTATGGTATTATTTAAAGGTTCTTGGGTTTGACAAATGGACCAAGAACATGTCATTCATAGGAAAATTATTTTTTGTCATTCTAGGAATGTTATGTGTTTGGATATAACATTAAATTTATTATAATTTGTGTAATCTTTTTAAGTAAGTAAAGTGGAAACCCTAACTCTAGTTTTGTGGTTGTAATCCCATGTTTTATGTTTAATTTCATTTACTAGTTTGCATTCTTCAAAGGTAATGACCTCAAGGAAGGTTATTGATTTTGTCATAAAGTTGTATCACATCATTGTTTTCATATTTAAAATATAAGAAACCCTTGGCCAAATGGGCTTGTACTGTGATATTTGAAATTAATTAGATATTTGTATTCAAGTCATGGCTAGCATAATTATTACTGTGTTAGTATATTTATAGAGAAACTTAGGTATTTGCATTTATTTTCAAAGGGTTTTGTTGTTTCATGACTATATAAATACATGTTTGTGGGACTGATTGCATCTAATCTTGATGGTAATTATCTACTTGAATATTAAATTTATAATTTATGAGGGTATGAAAAATAAATTATTCCAATTTCATTGTAATCATGCATAAATGTCAGAGTACCTTGAGTTGCCTATTTGATTAATAGTTGTTTCCAATAATAATATGCCTCTATGTAGATATTAGAAGAATAAAATTATGTAATCATCACATAATCAAAGTGGATATTGTATTTATTATTATGTTTAAGATAGTATTAGCATTCTTCTTTGGATATGAATGGTTTCACAATTAGGATATGTATTTTAATTATCCATTTCAATGCAATAGACAAGGTTAAAGTTTATGATTGAGATTCATTCTTATATGGGGACATGAATTCACTTTAATTTAAAGTATTAGTACTTGTAAACTCTATATTTATAATTAATTATGTTAATTTTAGTGTCAATAGAGAAAAATATGCTTATCTAGTCTAGATTATGAAATACTTGTACGCACTTGGAACATACATGGCATTAAGATAATCAGATGAATAAAATTTATCTAGGGGATAAAGATTATATAGAATCATTTCAAATGAGATTCCTTGACATTTTAATTAAATTTAAAATATATTGAATTTATAGTAATATCAGGTGGTTTAATAGGAAATTGAGCTAATGTATTTCATTGAAGCTAAAATTTAGTGTAAATCTAATTTCAAAAAAGGATTGAAATGGATAATCTAGTTAATTTTTTTAAAATCTTATAACACTTAATTTTATAAACTATATTAATAAATATGATGAGGCCTTAATTTATATAATATGTTTATTAAATATAAACTCAAGAAGCTCCTACCTCCTAATTATACATGGATCTACACCTAGATCTAAAGCTCTAAGTCAAATGAATGCGGTTGATTTATAGGAATGAAATGTTCAAATATATAAAACTTATAGATAAGAGACTAATTCTCTTGAGCCCTGACATCTCTAATAGGTCTGGGTGCTTCGCACTAATAACTGTTGACATAGTGCCTCTTCATTTGACCGAGCTCTCCTAGGCCCTATCATCTTTGATAAGTCTAGGGCACTACCCACACTGATAACTAGTGATCTGGTGCCTGGTCATTTTCTTAGGTTTTCTCTGGCCCAGACCTTTTTGATAGATTTGGGTGACTTGGAACACTAATAATTAACCTCATGCCTTTTTATTCTTCTAATCTTTCCTAGGCTTAGATCCCTCTGAAAGGTCTGGGGGACTGGCCAAGCTAAAAATTGGTGATGTGGCACCTCTTCATTCAACCTATCTACGTGAAATCCATAAAATGACAAATTAAAAGAAAAAGAAAGTAATGTACTAAAACATACATGTCAGATACAAAGATCTCAATTTGTCATAAAAGATATATAAGGGTAACGTAGAAAAGGATGCCTTTAGTTCTAAAATTATATCAATGAAATGGTCATTGAAATAAATGGTTATGCCACAACTCTACTATTGTAGACCAAATTTCACTAGAGTTTTACCTATATAAACATATAGTGAATAGAGTTTGACGGAAACCAAAGTGTGCCTTCAATGTGAATTCCTACCAGATATTAATACTTGGGGTTTATTATTGAGAACACATAAACACCATATGAAACTTACAAGTAAGCACATGAATGATCACTACTTATCAAAAGAGATTGAAAAAACTCATACAAAGAATACAATAGCTAAGCACATCACAATCATGACATACGTAAAGTGACAAAGTGTTAATTTAATCAAGCATAGCATTGTTGATAATTTAAACATAAAAATGAAATAAAATTGAACACAAAAAGGCCCTTTTGTAGAAATTGAACTTGTATTGTTAAAAGAATGAAAAACTGCTATAATAATCGATTTGGGTCATCATTATAGTCTAGAGTGGAGAAAGGAATTGGCAATAATCCAATAGCACTTTTGGCAATAATCCAATAGTTACAACCGTATTTCAAAAAATAAACCAAAATAAATTTGAACAAACCCACAATAAATCTATGGGGACCATCTCCAAACATGCAAAAATAACTAAGAGGCATCGACTCACAACTACCTTGATTAGGCACTCCCAAATTCTAGCATGACTACTATGAGATAAAACTCCTTGTCCATCTTGAACAAGTTGATTGGAGGCTCCCTAAATATCACCTCTGCTTGAGTTACCAATCTCTAAAAGACTAGAAAAATTGATTCCATGGAGGCCTGGACTCTTGAAACCTAGTTGATGCTTGTAGTACACTAAGTTGACAGATCTATCACTATTCGGGCTCTTTCTTTATTTACCTTAGTCACTTTCTCCCTCATAACCTAGTTGAATTAACCCAAGTAGACTCTGAATTCCCCTTGGTTGAGTAGAGTGTCATCTGATGGAATAACACTAAGATATTGACCTCTTGTAAGTACATTAGTATCTTCTTCTTGCCCTCTTCTAAGGTTTCTGTAGTAGTGCGGGACAAGGGTAGCCACTCCTCCATTATTGATCTCATGTTTATGACATAAATTTGGTACAATGTCAAATCTAAAGTATATATCATTTTAAGATCTAGGCTTATCCCCTTGTTGACTATGACCTATAACTTTCAGCACTTCCCATCAATCTCCATGATTCTTCCTATGTAGGCCTACATCCTCTATATAATTTAATTAGTTTCAGCCCAAGTTTCCATTACTTTATTTAGGATCAAAAAAATCAATAGGAGGGAATCCTTGATGTGATTAATTAATATGACTAGGAATGTGCTCTTCACTTGAGCCTCAAGATTCTAGACTTGGCTCTACATGTCCTCGATGAGTTTATTGGACATGTCATGGGTAACTTGGAGGATGGATAATGGGTCCCCGATTATCTTATTTTAACTGGTAGAAATCCTTGCCTTAGTGGGAAAAAATAGATCCTGATCAGTCTACCATATCATTGGGTTCCCCTCCTAGACAAACCTTTGAGTGAGCATCCTCTTCAAGCTCTTAGAGGCTCTGTCAAATCTCCACTACACATCTAAGTCACCTTAAACATCCATTTGTGGAGTATGTGATCTAAGCACCATCCCTTGAGTCATTAGGGGTATAGGAGGTGTGGTTGAAATGGTGATGAAATGTGGAAGATGATATGGGGGAGAGATAGAGGAAGTGGAAGCATTGAAAGATAAAAGGAGTAGAGGTGGAGGGGGCATGGGGGTGAAGGGAGGGTGAATGAAATGGGAAGCCCATAAGAATAATTGAGTTTGCCATTGTTCTTAGGTCATGCTCACTTAAGATGGGATTGGCCCTGAGAATGGATTATGCTACAATAGAGATGAGATAGGCTGGTTGAAGGTGAAGCTAGTGGGGCCTTAGTTAAGGGAGAGAGTAGGTCAGGGAGATAGTCACTAGGCTCCTGTTATTGAGGATGGAGGAGTTGAAGTATGGGTCACCTTAGTATTTATTCTTTGATAAATTCTCTGGATTGACTATGGGTGTTTTGATAGATGGTCTAACTATAACAGCCAAGGCTATAGGAACTAATGGTAGATGAATTGGAGCCACATAAGGAATTACTTGGCTAACTGGAGTGGGGACTGGGAGGGTCCCATATAGAGGTGGTATATTCCCAAAGGTTGTAGATACAACTATTATTAAAGGCATGCCAAAATAAGACACCATGAAAACTCCAAGCTATGAGATGGGTAGAGTGCAAGGGAAAAGGGAGGTGATAATGATCGGAAGGATTGAGCCAAAGGGTATTTGGGTGAAAGATGAAGGGGAAAGAATGGGAAAAGGTAAAGGCAGAATAGAACTAATAGGCACTAAAATAAAGGGTTGAAACATAATTTGAGTATGGGGAGGAAGGACAATAGGAGGAGATGGAGGAGTGATCAGGGAACCTTGGATCAGCACCGATTGAGTGCCTCATTCAGAGCTCATTCTTGAGCTATCTCTAGTATCAAATCTCAGAGGTTGCATTACTACTAGTTGAGTGGGTTATGCTTGGCCTGCCTGGTGCTATATAGTCCAAGCTCAGGACTACCAAGTCTTGGTGGAAGTCATAATCAGAAGAGGTAGAGGCAAAGTGATAGGAGTATGTGAAGAAGGTAGAGGTGGATCTTAAAGAATCAGGGTTGTTGGTGGAAGTAGAGATTGAATAACTGGGGTTGTTGGTAGAAGCAGAGTTTGAGGAGTAACTAGAGGAGGTGAAATCACAACTTGAGGAGGAGAATTTGGCATGATTCCCATTAAAACTATCTATGAGATGCCCAGATTAGCATGTGAAGGAGGCAGAGGTGGAGCTTGAGGAATTGGGGTTATTGGTGGAAGTGGAACTTGAGGAACTAGAGATACTAATAGAATTGAAACTTGAGGAGATACTTGAAGAGGTAGAGGTTCAACTTGAAGATGAGAAGGTATCACGATACCCTTTAATATTATTTATGATATGGCTAGATAAATTACAATTGGGTCCTCCACAGGTTAATCGAGAGCTAGAGTGATTATCGAGTGGTCTGTCAAAGCCTTCTTCCCTTATTCTTCTTCTTAGCCATTATTTAAGATTGCACCTCTTGGTCATCAATAGCATATAAATAAAGCTCATCATTATCCTTGGCCTGATGACCATAGTTGATGTTTAACTAGGATACATACTATAATACCTAGGGCCAAATCACCCCATTGAATTTTAATAGAGCGAAGGAGTCTCGCCCAGCTGCCATCTTTTGCATAATGGGAAAGTTCTTATAAATGTGCCCTCATATCATAATAGGGAGTGAAGGGTACATCTTCTGCTGACATTGTATACAATACTGAAGATGTTATTCACTAATTGATAGGTGATCTCCTACTTTGTTAGGCAGTCAGACACATAGTATGACAAGTGTTGTCCCCCAAAAATATCACTCATTTTTGGGACAACATTTGAACTATTTTGGTCCTACAGACCAAAATTATCTCTTTCCTTTCCAAAATTTTTCTTGAGCATTCAAATTCCTCATTTTTCAAGCTTTTCAAAAATCTACGGACTCTGCAGGCTTAAATCTATGGACTCTGCAAACAAGCTCATTTCTACAAGTTCAATGGGATTCACAACTTCTACAGGTGGGTTCAATCAAAAGAATTAGTTTCTAATAATTGGTCATTTTTAGAATTGGTTCATCACCTTGGTTCAAACAGAAATCTCCATCGACAAGCATCAGCAATAGGTTTAACATTTGGTTCATCCTTTGGTTCAACGTCAAATGGTTTAAAGGCGGGTTCAATATTTGGTTCAATGCTTAGTTCATCGACTTGGTTAATTCAATTAAACCATTAGTTTGAACCATTTTGGTTCAAAGCTTGGTTCAACTGATTGGTTCAATGAAGTGGTTCAACAAGAGGTTCAAAGATGTGGCCCAAAAGGGAAAGTGCAATCCAGAAAAGTGCCAAGCAGAAAGCCAAAAGAAGACCAAGGGGTGACATGCCCAAAGACATCAAATTCAACACAGCGAATTAGCCATTGAAAACATAGTGATGGGCACGCGAATGTCAAAATTCAAGACAACAAAATAACTATTGATCCTTTGAACCTACAGACTAGAATGCATTCACAGACTTCAAGGCCAAGACTAGAAAAAAGCGAGGAAGGAACAGAACAATAAACTAAATCCAGGACCCAATTCAATTAACCAAAAAAGGAGGAATGATGAAGGTAAGATCAGATTGTCAAGTGGACATTGAAAGTTGCAAACTTTCAATAAGTGCAACTTGTTTCCCTGCATTGATAAAATCAAATGGGTAAAATGCCCCTAAGTTCCAGCCTGTCTTCTTAACAGAATCCAACGCAACATGATGTATTATTGTTCCTGAGTCCTTATTGAAGAGGCTATATAAGGAACTCTTTTCTATTATAAAGTAGAGCTCTTTTTTGATAATTAGAATGAAACTTTGCCCAAATTGTAAGGCATTAATGAGACTTTGAGCTCAAATTGCTGATCATATTTTGTTACTGGAATTAGAAAGCAAGTGAATTTTTAGACTTTGTGCTGTAATATCTTTGTTGTTGAGGAAACTATTCTTATGTCTTTTTCTTTAATATATTTTTTGTTCCTTTAATTCAACAAGCAAAATTAGTGACAGCAGTCAGGAAGGTGTCCTAAAGAGTCAAGTGTGGAGAGACTTTGTGTCCCCATAATTGCCTTTAGTGTGTTTTCTTTTCATTTCTGTGTAAAGGACTTTGGGATGACTTTGTGCCCTCATTGTCCTTCATATCTTACTCTTGAGCAATTCAGGTGGAGACTTTGTGTTGCATCTCGATTTGTTGGTTATTAGATCCTTTGTTAAATTTTGTTGTTACTACTAGGAGTATTCTTGTGGTTTCCTAAATAGTACTTCTGAAAGAAGAGGAGTCATGTCTATCATTTCCCTTGATTTTTTCCTTTGATCCGCATGCATCATCTCTAAAAAAAGAGAGATGGATGGTTTGTCCTACCCCTGAGTATTATTTTCTATATATATATATATATATATATATATATATATATATATATATATATATATATATATATAGCTTATCTATAGGGAACCTCACCTTGATGAGAGGAGAAATTAGTCCCCTTCTGATGTGGTAAACCTACACATTTGGATGACTAATCTTCCTAATTTAGCTAATCAGACCTATTTTGTTTATCAGTATGTTGATCAACAAAATATTCAACCAATAGTTTTTGGTGACTCCGCTGGGGATATAGTTATGTGCATTTTGAAACCTAGAGTTTCAAATTGAAACATCACCTAGATATAACCCATTATCATTATAACCTTATCCATTACAGACTCTAGAAACTCCATTTCATGTCTTACCCATTATTATTTATAGCCTTACCATTTTCATACATCTCCATTATATTATCTGGTCTGTAAAACCAGAGCTGTTGGGAAAGAAAGCACGATTTGAAGCCTCAAGCTTTAAGCTGAAGCAAGGCCAGTTTATTTTCCATTTTTGTCCTATAATTTGGTAATTCCACTTAGATGTGTTATCCCTATTGTTCATAATATGATCATGGCAGTTCGAGGACCCTGGGGTAACTCATTTGGCCCACTTAATCTAACTCCACCCCTGCATGAGCTACCACTCAGTTCAAGGAAGAATTTCCCCAAATTATTTGGTGATGGAAGAGTCCACCTTGATGAACACATTGCATCCTTCACCATAGCCTGTGGTGTGATAGGGATGGAATTTGAAGACATGGCAGTCAGGCTTTTTGTGGAGACACTACAAGGTGTTGTTGCAGACTGGTTTTACCATCTGCAAGCTGGATCAGTGACTGACTAGAATACACTTAAAGCTAATTTTGAAGCAAGATTCAAGCCCACAGAAGATGCACATGCCTTGCTGGACCAACTCACACAGATGAAGAAGGAGCCCCACAAACCTATGAGGGACTTCATTGCCAGGTTCAACAAACTGAGGCACAGGATTCCCATGATCGCCCAGCCGACACCTTAGAATGTCATGTGTTTCTTCATCAACTCACAGCTGCTTGAAGTGAGTTTTCTATTGAGATGGGCTAGACACATAGACCTTGAGGCTGCTCAAGACTTGGCTACTGAGCTATAATATGACCTTATCTTGGCAGGAAAGATAAGGAGAGATCTTAACAGAGCTAAACCCTCTTCATCTTCTGAATACTCACCCACAGTCACCACTGACCCAATGGTACAAAAGTTGGCAAATGAATTGCTAGCCTTGAAAAGGCAAATGGCACAAGGTATGTCTTTTGCTCCTTTGTATAGAAATGCACCAAAGAGGGCATTCCCTAATCAGCTATATCAAGGCAACGTTGCCAGAAGTCAAGGGCAACAAAATCATCTTCTTCCTCCACAGAGGAATCCTGCCCTTGAAACACCTCCAACAAACTTGGTAGTTGGATATCTAGAAACAGAGCATGTTTCCTATTTCCAACCTGAGTTAGAGCAAGAAAATGGTGTTAATATCTTCAGGGAGGAGCTAGAAGAATCAGCTAGTGACTCCCACATTGGTTTCCTAAATTACTAGGATGAACCTAGAAGTGAAGGTGAAGTAGTCAAAGGATCATACACCGTATTCAGCAAGTCTGAGAATCAGTCAATACAACAAACTAACAAAGAGAAGGCAGATGAGTGACCCCAACCAGTAATTTCAACTATTGAGTAGAGAACCCCTCTTCCTTTTCAGTCAAAGGACCCGATGATTACCAAAGAAATTAGTACATCAAACATCTCAGCACCGTCTACTTCAACTTCATAGATCAGTCCTCCCCCTCCTAAAAATCAAAAGGATGAACTCCCATCCTCTCTTCCAAATCCATCTCAGTCATTTGCCATGATTAATCAAGGAATCCAAAATTCAAATGACTAAGTCTGAATCCCTGCAAGTCAATCCTGAACAATTAGACATTGATAGAGAACCAAGTGTGTACCTATCTAAAGCAAAAATTGTGGTCACCCAAACATCAGCCCCTGCAACACAAATTTTGTCTAAGTCTTCAAGCAGGGGTAATTATTTCTTTACCACAGAAGATGTTCATGTTTTTGATGAAAGTCTTGTAGCTGACAATCTAGGAATTGATCCAAATAAGACTTCAAGAGAATTGGTAGGATGCAGTATAAATAAGGAAGGATCTTCCATCTCTAATGGAGAGAAATCTGATAGGAGATCAGCTTCTAATGATGACAACAATTCTTCAACCAATGATGAAGTTGGAACTGTATTGATATCTCCTCAAGGAGATATTCTTCCTTCATGTAATTTGCAAGTCAGCAACACCAACAATACAGTTGGATGCAAATCTCTGTTGCTCAGATTGAAGAGTGTTCAAGATGAAGAAATCAAACTCCTTCACATCAAAGGAAATGCTAAATTGATAATTTGTCAGGAGTTTGATATGGACAATCCAATCATATGCTGGACTGGACCAGCAAAACATCAAGTTATGATGGTGGACCATGTTGCTGCAAATCAAAATCAGGTAAAGGAATCCTTCACCAAGAGAGCAAGGAGTTATGGTTTCCGATTTGAAGACCACATCCTTCCTTGGAACAAGAAGAAGAAAAGGCCAAGAAGAAGACATAAAAAATTGGTTTCCTGGTGGAGAGCACCATTCGATCGTCACCATTTTTGGGGGCAAAAAGTTTTCTTACTGGTTTGTCTATATAGAGCACTATTTTCACTGTCTTCCAAGAAGCAGCATCTGAAACACTTCAACTCTTGAAGTGTCAGAACATTGCATCTATATATATGTATTTTTGTACAGTTTTAATTCTATTTTGTTTTGTTTGTTTCCATTTTTGATGCCTTTCATTTATGGGTAGCATGATTTCATAACCCAATGGTACACATGAAGACACTAGAGATTCTGAATTCTACTCCTTTCAATTATTTTTGCAATTGATAGAAGTTCCCCAACTGGAGCCAGCTATTGTTCCCCAAAAATATCACTCATTTTTGGGACAACATTTGAACTATTTTGGTCTTACATACCAAAATTATCTCTTTCCTTTCCAAAATTTGTCTTGAGCATT
Source organism: Torreya grandis (assembly GCA_037957365.1). Taxonomy (NCBI): domain Eukaryota; kingdom Viridiplantae; phylum Streptophyta; class Pinopsida; order Cupressales; family Taxaceae; genus Torreya; species Torreya grandis. The sequence goes on along the minus strand of JARHVA010000277.1, from coordinate 2,917,071 downwards.
CAAATTCCTCATTTTTCAAGCTTTTCAGAAATCTACGGACTCTGTAGGCTTAAATGTATGGACTCTGCAAACAGGCTCATTTTTACAAGTTTAATGGGCTTCACAGCTTCTGCAGGTGGGTTCAATCAAAAGAATCAATTTCTAACAATTGGACATTTTTGGAATTGGTTCATCACCTTGGTTCAAACAAAAATCTCCATCGGTAAGCATCAGCAGCAGGTTCAATGTTTGGTTCATCCTTTGGTTCAACATCAAATGGTTCAATGTTTGGTTCAATGCTTGGTTCATCGACTTGGTTCATTCAATTGAACCATCGGCTTGAACCATTTTGGTTCAAAGCTTGGTTCAACCGATTAGTTCAACGAAGTGGTTCAACAAGAAGTTCAAAGCCGTGGCCTGAAAGGGCAAGTTCAATCCAGAAAAGTGCCAAGCAGAAAGCCAAAAGAAGACCAAGCGGTGACGCACCCGAAGACATCAAATTCAACACAGCAAATTAGCCATTAAAAACATAGTGATGGGTGCGCGAACGTCAAAATAACTATTGATCCTTTGAACCTACAGACCAAAATGCATTCACAGACTTCAAGGCCAAGACCAGCAGAAAGCGAGGACGGAACATAATAGCAAATTGAATTAGGGACCCAATTCAATTAACCAGAAAAGGAGGAATGATGAAGGTAAGATCAGATTGCTAGGTGGACATTGAAAGTTGCAAACTTTCAATAAGCGTGACTTGTTTCCCTGCATTGATAAAATCAAATGGGTAAAACACCCCTAAGTTCCAACCTGTCTTCTTAACAGATTCCAATGCAACATGATGTATTACTGTTCTTGAGTCCTTCTTGAAGAGGCTATATAAGGAACTCTCTTTTATTGTAAAGTAGAGCTCTTTTTTTATAATTAGAATGAAACTCTGCCCAAATTGTAAGGCATTACTGAGACTTTGAGCTCAGATTGCTGATCATATTTTGTTACTGGAATAAGAAAGCAAGTGAATTTTTAGACTTTGTGCTGTAATATCTTTGTTGTTGAGGAAATTGTTCTTATGTCTTTTTCTTCAATATATTTTCTATTCCTTTAATGCAACAAGCAGAATTCGTGACAGCAGTCAGGAAGGTGTCCTGAAGAGTCAAGTTTGGAGAGACTTTGTGCCCCCATAATTGCCTTTAGTGTGTTTTCTTTTCATTTCTGTGTAAAGGACTTTGGGATGAATTTGTGCCCTCATTGTCCTTCGTATCTTAATCTTGAGCAATTCAGGGGGAGACTTTGTGCTGCATCTCGATTTACTGGTTATTACATCCTTTGTTACATTTTTCTATTACTACTAGGAGTATTCTTGTGGTTTGCTAAATAGTACTTCTAAAAGAAGAGGAGTCATGTCTGTCATTCCCCTTGAGTTTTTCCTTTGATCCGCACGCATCATCTCTAAAAAAAGAGAGATGGATGGTTTTTCCTACCCCTGAGTATTATTTTCTGTTTATATATATATATATATATATATATATATAGCTTATCTATAGGGAACCTCCCCTTGATGAGAGGAGAAATCAGTCCCCTTCTGATGTGGTAAACCTACACATTTGGACTACTAATCTTCCTACTTTGGCTGATCAGGCCTATTTTGTTCATCAGTATGTTGATCGACAAAATATTCAACCAATAACAAGCATAGGGGATCTTGAATGAATCTCATGATTCAGATCACTATGTCATTTTTATACAGCTAGTAGTCTCCTATGGTTGTGATGGAGTTCCACATTGTCTTTGAGATTTGGGGCATGGGATCTTTATTGATCACCTAATACACCACCAAGTAGAAATTCTCATAGACATGTTAGTGGAATTGGTAACCATAGAGCTTGAAGAAAACCATGTGGATAGTTTTCCCACCAGGAACCCATGTAGGAAAAACTAACGGTTGAACGAGAGTAATCCATAGATAATGTTAAATAGATATCTCATCATGTAAAAATTACCCCATTCTGGGTGTCTATAATGGCCTAGACCAACTTGAAGTTGATAAATCCTCTAAGGTCCATGATGTCAGATCCAGTCAAAACATGTACAACAGGGGTATCCACATCTCATTGACATGCTAGTATTCCAAGTTTTTGAACATCCAGTTTAAAAGGATCATACCTACTCTTGATTCCTCTCTGAAGTTGCATATTGTCTAAGCATTGATCTTTTATTTGTTCACCCACTTAGAGTTTGGGTTCTCAACCTAGTCTTTTAGGATTTCATAGATCTATTGATCATTCATCTAGATCGATACTTCCACTGCATCATATGAGAAAAATAAATCTGAGAGGGAGGAGTATACCTTGAAGGCATTCTTGAATACGTCAATAATTTTTTACTGAGAAGTGGGTGAATGTGCCTAATCATTAAAACCATTCTACACTCGAATGCCCTTGTGAAGGATGTCAACCAACATGATAATGTGGGGAAATGCCTCTAGTTTATTCGTAGCTCTATGGAGTCTGCATCTTTTATAGGACCAAAGGGCATCCTTATATTTGACTAGTTAGTCACGGACATCGCTAGAGTCCCTAGGGACCTACTCAATTAATTTAAATATGTCATTATAATTATTATACCTAATTAAACCAATAGGGAAAGTAGTGTCCCAGTACTCAGGATTGGGATTCAGGTTAGAGAATGTAGCAGCCATTAAAATAGAATAGAAAAATAATTAGGAAGCTTTCAAGTGTTGAAAGTGTGGTATATAAGAGTTCTTAATGAATTTGAAATTAAGAAGTGTAAATTCTCATCTAAAGTAGCAATGGAAACCATTAATGGGCCTCCTTTAGGCTTCAAAAGCTTATACACACATGTCCTTGCATTAATTACATTTGATATCTTGCTTGCTATGAATTTTAAATTTGAGTTGGTGGTAATATTTTATCCTTTTACTTCTAAATCTAGAATTAGATTCAGAGTGCATGATCATCCACTGTCAAATGGATATAGCATTGGTGATAGGATGTTTTTTAAAACTATCCAATCAGGTCCAACTTCTCATTCTATTAATGGTGAGCACATGGTAGGCATATGACCATATACCTTAGAGTTTTCTTAGCTAGTCCTCACTTTTTAAAACATGTCATCAGCCTATTAGATTTTTATTAATAGTCACTATCTAAGCACGACTTTGCACTCCATGCCTTTATCCTATATAAGATGATGTGTCACCTAGGGATGCATGTTGCACCTTAATTAGTCATGCTTAATCACTCCTACTTTATTCTAAGTTTTTTGAGTCATAAGTATCAACTAGTTCATCTTTACATTATATGACACAATAGCTTCTCATCGACCTGGTCTCTTCTAGGATTTGATAGGTCTAGGAGACTCACATTTATGACTCTAAATGATGCATTGATCTCCCATTGAGCTCAACATTATTGGTCTCTAGCATCTCTGATAGGTCCTCTACACTCCCCTCTCTAACTCTAAATCATGTTAGGTTGTGGAGCTAAAAGCTTCACATGGATGCAAACATGGAGGAGGATGTTGTTGTCACAGTCGCCAGCGCCGGTCAGGCCAACCGACGTCGGCAGGGTATAGACAGGAAGCAACCGATGATGGTCAAAATTCGACCGACGTCAGTCACATCCAGGCAGACAGGGACCGACGTTGGTCGCCTGTGCGGTTCGAACTACGAGTTTTACAGACAGTTTGTTAACGAACTGGGTGTTTGCATGAAGAGGGCTAATTATAGTCTCGAGCTGCGGATCTAATTATTGTAATTAGGTGTCTAATTATTGTTTGCATGAGATCTATTTAAGAGACTCATGGGTTGTATTGTAATTTTTGCTAGTTTGAGTTGAGAAAAGTTAGCTCCTTCTGTGTGTGAAGTGAGCAAGGGTGTTCCTCCTAGTTCCACAACAGTGCCAAGTGTGGGTGCTGGTTTTGGAGAATCAGAAGGGTTCTTCAGGTGTGTAGGATCTTGGTCAGCAGGTGTGCAAGGCCACGTTTGGAGATCTGCATGGTAAGTAAGATCATTGATCTATAGGTGTATGTGTGTGCATGATCCAGGTTTGTAGGTGTGTAGAACAGATTGATTTACAGGGGTGCAAGATCAGGGAGGACAGCAACACAATAGGGAGCAAGATCAGGAGAGATCTACTTGGAGTATGGTGTGTACTCGTTGGAGAGAAAAGAGGAAGGCAAGGCAGTTCCTTCCATAAGTAAGATCATTTGAGTTGCAGGTTGTTGCAAGTTCAGGGGAGATCTAATTGGAGTAAGTTGAGTACTTGGAGTGCGTGGAGCACTGGTGTACTGGCAGTAGTGGATGCTGACTGGTTAGAGGTGAACACCAACTCTGTGTTTGAGTTGTGTGTTGGGACCGCAAGAGAGAGAGCTTTAAGGAAAGAATTATTGTACACTTGAGGTGTGGGAAGCCTCTGAGAGGTGTGGAGAAGAAATGGCATCTTATTTATTGTATTCTTTTCTGGATGAGTATCAATACAAGTTGTGTATTGTCTCTCATATTCTGTACTGTTTATGAATTCTAGTTACTTGTGATTCTGGTTTAATTCCGCATATTAAGTTGCTTGTACATGGTAATCAATTGCCTCTGATAGGTCCTCTACACTCCCCTCTCTAACTCTAAATCACATAGTGAGTACCCATTGGGATGGGCTCTCCCAAGATCTCACAGCTCTAACAGGTCTGAGGGATTTACCTTTATGACTCTAAATGACACGACAATTTACCATTGCCCTGTGCTTTTAAAACATCAATGAAGGATAGAAAAATGACAAGTAGGTTAATTTAATTGCATGTTTGAAATTATTTATCATCTATGAAGTTGTGTTCATGTGTTTTTTAGAGTAATTCAAAGATAGACTTGTTGCATTCTTGGAATCCACATATAACCAACATAAAAACATGATAAAAGAGGAAATAGAGTTGTCAAAGGAAGTATGGGATGATTGAAGGCATAAAAATATTTTATATAGAGACTACTAATATTCCTCAGAGGTCAGATACCTTTTAATAATGTTAAATAGGCATTATGTCTTCTTACAGAAGCATACAATCTTGTTAATTGTACACAGTCAGCACAAAATGGTGTAGAAAACATGAACACAAGTCTTAAGGGGGAAATAAAAACTTTGAAAAGATGTTTTTTAATGTCATAGTGGTAAAACAATAGTCATAGTTGATTGAAACCAAACTATAAGCCATTAAAAAGCAAATAAACCCTTCTCTGTCTCTTGATCTGCCTGCAACCCTATATTAGGGTTTTGTCATTCAAATTGAATTTCTAAGAGTTTAAACTAAAAAAAATTCCCAAATTTTAGATGTTAGTTGGGTTTTAATAAATTTTAAAGGATTTTGAAGTTTATTTGTTGTGTTGGTATGGATCGTTATTCATATGAGGGCCTATGTACTGAAAAGGCAAACAATGACCTAAAAGCTCTAACTTGAGAACTAAAGTGCATTAAAAGGAGATCTAATGATAGATTTAAGGCAAAAAACTTTATAGAATGTAGGAATACCATAGAGGGTATCCAAAAGTAGTTTTGGATTATTGATTTGGGACTGTATTGGTCTATACAAAGGAAAAAGCCTTAAAAAGGCTACTAAAAAGACTATGTCAAAGCAAGTAAACAATGAATAGGAAAAAGTTGTAAAAGAGGTTGAGGGATATGAATAAGAGGATAATAGTGGATTTAATGAGTAGGGTAGATATCTTAGAACCCTAACAGAGGATATATTTTATGTATAAGTGATAAAACTAATATGTTGTGAACTTATTTTGAGTGAGGAGGAATAGAAGTCTATGTGAAGCAAATGACTAAGTGTTTTTGAACCACAAGAGGGTACAAGTTGAATAAATATTAGAAGATGTTAACTTATTAGTGTTATCAGGTCTGAGGTGTCCCTAAGAGGTGAAATAATCTAGAGCCAAAGAGTTTATATAACCAGAGATCAATAATTAAGTAAGCTTGAGAAAAGATTAGAGCTAGATGGCATTTCACAAAGGTAAGGTTGGTGAGTGATGAAGATGTTTCTTATTTTCATGCATAAATGACAAATTCTATGATTACCTCTGCATCATGTGGTATTGAAAAATAAATATTCTTGGAAAGTTATGTTTGAGTTTTATTTGAAGGAGATGATTCAGTTTGTATATTATGTTAAATGTTGTTTTGAGTTGTTGTGAAGTGGCTAATGCAAGTTGTAGGGAAGAGTGAAGAGGTTGTAGGTATGTAAGAGAGGCAGTAATAAGTTGAAAAAAAGAAAGAGACTCCAAGAGAGAGATTCAATTGAGATAGACCAAGGGAATGGTTAAGAGGACAACATGGAAGGCTTGTCAAAAAGAGAAGAGATAGGTTGAAGAGAGAGACCTAGAGAAGAGAGTAAGATAATAAGAATGATGAAGGGATTGAAGATTAAAGAATGCCACAAGAAGATGGAAGAAAATAAAATATGGTTAGAGAAAGAGAAAGAGAAAGAGAAAGAGATAGATAAGATGAAGGAGGTGTTGATAAGGCTAGAGAAAATCTTGGAAGAGTTGAGACCAAGATTCAGTGTGTGCATAAATGGGAAGGTGAGATGGCCTCTCAAGAAGTTGATTAAAAAGAGAAGAAGACAAGTGATGAAGATGAAATAAAAGTAGATTAAAAAAATAAGTAAAGGGGAAACCAAGCCTCAAACTATTGTGACTAATGATTTTTTTGAATGTTTAATTACAGGTGAAAAACTGAATGAAGAATGTTGGAAGCATGAGCATCATACTAATAATGAGGAACAAATGGACTGGATAGAAAAGTATGGTGACACAATCTTGTGTTATCCTGAATAAGGTGATCCATTGGAATATGAGGAAGAAAATGAGTTTGTAGCAACACCAAGCTGTATGATGAGCAAAAAAGAGTAAGATTTCAGTCAAGTAAGCATTGAGGAAAGCAAAGAAGCATCAGGTATTCATTTCCATGTTGTTAATGATGAATATGTTGATATGAATATTGATAAATATGAATTTTATGCAAGTACATTGAGGCTAATAAACAAGTTAGTTGAAGGATAAGAAGGTATAATAGCATATAGTGAAGTGTTTGACATGCATGAGGTGGTAGCAGTAGAGAAGGAAGGAGAAGCACATGTTGAGGCACTTGAAAAGAATGAGTTACAACAGTTTGAGGTGTTTTTATTGACACCAATTGAAGAATAAATTGGTGTGGATGACTATAAAACATAAGAAGATAAAATATTGCAGCATATCATGGAAGAAACAAATGATTTGAGTCTCATAGGAGACAAGAATAGCATCATGGTAGCTGAGTTGGCATTGGAGACCATTTTGAGGCAATGAGAAGAAGAGTTAGCAACCAAAGAACAAGGTTCACTCCAAGGGATAAGGTAAGAGGTGATTTTATTTGACATGTTTGCTTCATGTGTAGGTTTATGGCATAAAGAGAATGAGTAGCAGTTGCCCATGATTAGATTGAGAATGTAAAGCAAGAAGAAGAGTAAGAGAGAGAATAAAAAGGGAGGAGCCATACTAATTTTAAGAAACAATCCAAAAGGTCTATATGTTTCACATAGGCCTTGAGATCTAGGTGGAAGAAGGATGTTGAAAATAACCATCAAATTTAAAATCTTTTATAACTTTCATGGAAGTTTTTTCTTGTTCCTCGATAGTATGATGTAGGAGCATCATTACCCCATTTTACATATTAGTTAATTTTGCATGTCTAGAGTATTTATCAAGTTTTTTTGGTCATTTTAGGGTGTTAATATTCATTCACAAGCATTATGAAGTTGACAAATTTGAATATGAGTTATTTTGGCATTTTCCCACCAAAACCTTGATTTGAATTTTCAAATTTCAATGTGAGGTCTAGGAGGCTTCAACCTTGTCAAACAAAGTCTCAATGTTATGTTTTGTGTGGGTAGGTTTCAATAAGGGGTCAAGAATTTTTAATCCCCACATGACTCACATAATAAGTCATCTTGGTGAGCAGGCTTGTAGTAAGGTAGTTTGCAAATACAAAGGGAAGTTAAGAGTTTGTTATGGGAGTTTTTGAGTCTTTTTGAATAGATAGGTGTTTTGTCAATGAGTAATTCAATGCAAGATAGGATGGGGTGGAATTGAAGTGTGTAAATAAGATAAACCCCAAATAAATGAAGAAGAATGTTTCCTTTTTGAAGATAAATATATAACAGACCTTGTTTCTGTGAGTGTTTTGCTTGCCAAGTCTGTATTTACATTATAAGCAAGTTTCTAAGAAAAGATTATATGATTACCTCTATATAATGGTAAGCACATTTTTAGGGTTCTCAAATTTATTATGTATCATATAATTTAATGGCAAATATGTTTCTTGCAAAGTAGTTCTCTATGACTATGTACACCATCAAGTATATGCTTGTGAAACATCAATGGAGGATGGAACAATGACAAGTCACAATAATGATATGTCCCTGAAGTTTATGGATGATATGGTAGGTTAATTTCCATTTATGTTTGAAATTATTTATCATCTATGAAGTTGTGTCTATGTGTTTGTTAGAGTAATTCAAAGACAGACCTGTTGCATTCTTGTAATCCACATACAATCAACACAAAAACCTAACAAAAGAGGAAACACAGTTGTGAAAATAAGTATGGGATTATTGAAGGAATCTAAAGATTTTGTATAGATACTACTAATCTTCCCTAGAGATTAGAGACCTTTCAAGAATGTTAGATAGTCATTATATCTTCTTATAGAAGCACACAATTACCACAAAATGGTGTAGAAAACATGAACAAAAGTATTAAGGGGGTGAATGACACTTTGAAAATATGTTTTGAAATGACATATTTCTTAAAAAATAGTCACATTTTCTTGTAACCAAACTATAAGCCATTGAAATGCAAATAAACCCTTCTCGGGTCTCTTAGTATGCTTGTAACCCTGTCTTAGGGTTTTGTCATTCAAATTGAGTTTCTAAGAGTTTACACTAGCCAAATTTCCTAAATTTTGGATATTAATTGTGTTTAAATAATATTTAAATTATTTTGAAGTTTATTTGTTGTATTGGTATGAATCTATACTCATAGGAGGGATTGTGTATTGAAAAGGCAAATAGTGACCTAAAAGGCCTACCCTGAGATCTAAAAGTGGCTTAAAAGGAGGTCTAATGATAGAGGTAAGGCAAGATAATTTTTATAATGTAGGAAGATGATATAGGGTATCCAAAATTAGTTTTGGGACCGTACTAGTTCATACAAAGGAAAAAGCCTTTAAAAAGGCTACTAAAAAGACTATGTCTAAGCAAGTAAATAGTGAATAAGAAGAAGTTGTAAAGAAAGGTTAAGGGATATGAATAAGAGGATAATAGTGGATTGAATGAGTAGGGTAGAGATATTATAACCTTTATAGAGGCTATATTTTTTGTATAAGTGATAAAACTAATATGTTGTGAACTTGTCTTAAGTGAGGAGGAATAAAAGTCTTTGTGAAGCAAGTGACTAAGTGCTCATGAACCACAATAGGGTACAAGTTGAATAAATATTAGAAGATGTAAAATTATGAGTGTTATCAAGTATGATGTGTCCTTAAGAGGTAAAATAAGGCATATCTAAAGAGTTTATGTAACCAGAGATCAAGAATTAAGTAAACTTGAGAAAAGACCAAAACTAGATGGCATTTGACAGAGGTAAGGTTGATGAGTGATGAACATGTTTCTTGTTTTCATGCATAAATTAAAAATTATATGATGACCTCTAAATCACTCTCCCAAGATCTAACATTTATGACAAGTTTGGGGGATTAGCCTCTTTGATTATGAATGATGCGGCAATCTCCCATTGGGTTTGGCTCTCCTGGGTTTTGGCATCTATGACAAGTTTAGGGGACTAGCATCTCTAACTCTAAATGATATGGAGATCTCCCATTGGACCATGCTTTATTGGGATATAAAATTTATGATAGGTCTAAGAGACTAGCCTCTATGACTATGTTTAATGCAACAAGTTCCCATTGGGCCAAGCTCTATGAGATTCACAAGATAATAAAGTAACAATGATAAAAAAGAAAAATATTAGTTAAAACTCACCTATAATACATAGATAACTCCTTGATTACTCTAAATATGTCATTTTAATTCTTATACTTATTTAAACCAGCAGGGAAAGTGGTGTCCCATTACTTGAAATCGGGCTTCGTGTTAAAGGATGTAGTGACCATTGAAATAAAATAGAAAAAGTATTGGCAAGTTTTTGAGTGTCGAAGGTGCATGATATAGGAGTTATTTATGAATTTGAAAACAAGAAGTGAAAATTTTATTTTAAGGCAATAATGGTAACTATTAATGGGCCTCATTTAGGCTTTATAAGCTTATGCACACATATCCCTACATCAATGTCATTTGACATTTTGCTTGCTACGAATTTGAAATTTGAGTTAGTGGCGAGATTTTATCCTTTTACTTCTAAATCCATAATTATATTTTAAGTGCATGATCTTCTACCACTAGATAGATATAACATTGGTGATGGGATGTTTTCTAAAACTATCCAATCAGGTTGAGCTTTCCATTCCATTAATGGTGAGAGTGTGGTAGGCATGCGACCATATACCTTAGAGTTTCTTTATCTAGTTCCAACTTTCTAAAACATGTGATTGGTTTATTAAATTTTTATTAATAGTCATCATCTAAGAATGGCTTCGTACTCCATGCCTTTATCCTTAGCAGGATGATGTGTCACTCAGGGACACATGTCACACCCCTATTTATCCTGGTTAATCACTCATACTTTATTTTGAGATTTCTAAGCCATAAGTGGTAACTATTTCATTTTCATATTATATGACACAATAACTTCCCATTGAGTCAGGATCTCCTTGCGTTGACATCTCTGACAGGTCCAAGAGACTCACCTTTCTAAATCTAAATAACACACTTATCTCTCATTGAGCCTAACTCTCCTGATCTTTGATAGGTCTTGGCCACTCCCCTCTCTAAAACTAAATGATGTAGTGAGTGCCCATTACATCAGGCTCTCTCAGGATTTGACATCTCTAATAGGTTTGGGGGAGTCACCTTTTTTATTATGAATGATGTAGTGATCTATTATTGGCCTAGGCTCTCCCAAGCTCTAACATCTCTGATAGGTATGGGGAACTACCCTCTCTGAATCCAATTAATGTGATAATTTCCTATTTAGCTTAGTTGTCTTGATTTGTGACATCTATGATAGGTTTGGGGGATTGGCCTCTCTTACTCTAAATGACACGATGATCTCCCATTGGGCCATGCTCTCCTGGGTTCTGACATTTCTGATAGGTTCAAGAGATTGGATTTTCTTACTCCAATTGACGTGGTGAGTTCCCATTGGGCCAGGCTCTATGAGATTCACAAGATAATGAAGTAATAATGACTAAAAAGAAAACCATCCATTAAAACTTACCTATCAAACATAGAGCACTCTATTTTGCCATGGAAGATAATGATTTTTTTGCTCTGAGAAAAAAAGTAGATTCTGAGAACATTTTCTCATAAAAATCAATTTATAATGTTATTGACATGATATGCTAAAATCAAACAAATACTACTTGATACTACCTAGAAAATTTAAAAAGATTTGTTATTGCTCAAAAAAAATCAAAGCGATGTTTAATTTGAAATTTTGAGCAGGTGCCATGACATATTAGCCACAACAGATATTTCTTATACAAATCAAGTGATTATTTTGAGTCTTAAAACTATTTTATTTATTTAGTTTCCATGTTTTATCAGTTGTTAATAACTTACTTGAAATTTGATTAGCCCATTGTATTCATTGTTGTAAAGTTTACCATTTTTATATATGTTTTTAGTTATAGATTTGACTTATTTATGGCTATTCACCTTTTTCTCCTTATAATGTTTAAATTTATAATTATATTTTTTTTAAGAGCATATTATGCTTATCCAACACACATAGTTTAATTTTTTTAATAGTTAAAACATGTCTATCTCACTTATTCATGCAATACACGGATCTACACGTAGAAAAAATAAGGCAATGACCACCTGGATTTCCATATTATCATTGGTAACATTGAATGGGCCTTATTTAGGATTTAAAGGCTTGTGAACACATCTTTATACATTAATGTCATTTGACAACTCACTTGCTCCAAATTTGAAATTTGAGTTGGTGTTAAGATTTCTCCTTTTACTTACAAATCTAGAATTGGATTCAGAACCCATGATCTTGCACCACCAGACGGATATAGAAATGGCGATATGATGTCTTTCAAAACTATCCAATTAAGTCCAACTTTCCATTTTGTTAATGGAAAAAATGTGGTAGGCACATGGCCACATCCCTCAAAGTTTCCTCAACTATCCCATGCTTTCAGACACATGTCACCCCTTTATTGGTTTTTAATTAATGATCCATGTTTAAGCATAGCTTTGTGCTCCATGGCTTAATGATATGTAGGATAATGTGTTACCTAGGGACTTGTGGCACACTCTAATTGGTTATGGTTAACCACTTGTACTTTATTATGAGATTTTGAGGTCATAAGTGGCAACTAATTCATCTTCACATTATATGGTGTGATAGTTTTCCATTAGGCCTGACTCTCCTAGGTTTTGATATCTCTAACAGATTAAAGGATCTTGACTTTCTGACTATGAATGACATGGTGATCTTCCATTGAGTTGAGCTCTCCTAGATGCTGACATCTTTGGAGGGCCAAGGGACTATTATTTGACAATGAATGATGTGGTAAGTCCTCATTAGGTCAGGCACTCTTGGGCTTTAACATCTTTTATAGGTTTTAGGGACTAGTCTTTTCGACTCTAAATGATGTCGTGATCTCCCATTGGGCCAAGCTCCCCTAGGATCTGACATCTTTGATAGTTCTGGGAGACTACCCTCTCTGACTCTGAATGGCACGGTGATCTATTTAAATTCAATCCATGTCATGGAAACCCTTTTTTAGAGCATTAAAAGCTAATAAATTAGTGTTAACTAAATTCATCACTTTGAAATTGATCACATCAATAAAAAATATCATCACATATGTTATAAATGTCATCGCACATGTAGTAATAACATAATAAATTAAGAATATTGTTAATGCTTTGGTGAATATTACAATTGACCAATCAATAGATTTTATCATTAATAATCATATTTATGCTTCATTGATGAGATTGGGCATTGATATTAGTAATAATTTAATATTTCTCTTTCTTTGCCTTTGTCTCTATCATATCTTGACTATGATTAGTTTGTCTTTGTTTATTTCCTTCTCAACGTGGTTTTTTTTCCATAACATGGCTTTGAACTCTTTGTTCTTATCATCTAGTTCTACTCAAAGTTCAATAGAATCTATTAAGCAAGAAGCTTTGGCTCATTCTTTAGTTTTGTGTTTATGCCAAAAACCACAGATGGTTTTTGTTGTTAGAGTCTCACCTCGTCATTTGTATAACATCTTTTGGATTATTTTTGAACCAATTTTCATTAGGGTAAGTGCACAGATTTGGAGGACAATTCCATTGGCATTTTCCATAATGTGATTGCGTTATTGACATAACGTGATCATGTTATTGACATAGCATGATCATATTATTTAAATTATGGATCAATAATTAGTGAGCCATAATGCAATCACATTAATACATAATGTGATCACATTATTATAAAAATAATAACATGATTGTGTTCTTGTTATTTTACACATTAAAGCATGTGAACATGTACATGGAGTGAATCTTGGTTAATAGATAATGTGATCATGTTATTATAAAAGTAGTAACATAATTGTGTTCCTATTATTTTTCACATAAAAGTTTACATTTATATTGTTACATTTATTTTTTTATACTTTAAATTTATTTTACTAAATATAAGAAATTAGGGTCACTCTGCATCTGAAATAGTTGGTCTCATGGTTGCACACCTTAAGATGTAGAAAATAGTTTTTCAAAATTTTATCTAGTCAATACTTAGGCATTTTTAGTGTCTAAGTGTTGAACCTAGGGATTTTAGGGCATAATGTTTGCAATTGATATTCATTTTTGGTAAGCATATAGTCATTTTTTAGGTTTTTTGCCTTTTGAATTGATTCTTGGCATTTCTAGGAGTCTTAGGTTTATCAAAATTGAAGTTTGAAAACCACTCACTTTGAAATTGATGCAAAGTAATGTGATTGGGGTAGCATATGTCACATTGATGACTTGCACACATCAAACAACCACTTTGTAGTACTTTCACTTGTTCATCATTCCTTCCTCATCCACTATCACTTCCTACTCATGCCTCATCACCCCTTATCACTCTCTCATCATTCCTCATTGTCCCTAATCACTCCCTCATATACCCTCATTATCAATTGTCATCTCTAATTACTCCCTTGTCATCCTTGATTACTCCCTTAATGACCTTGACTATCTCTCATCATCCCTAATCACTCACTCCTCATCCCTCATCATCCCTCATCACTCCCTCATTAACCCTCACCATCCCTCATCATATTTAATCACTCTTTCATTATCCCTAATCACTCCCTCATTATGTCTTATCATCCCTCATCATCCCTAATCACTCTCTCATAACCCTAATCCCTCCCTCCTAGTCCTTCATCATCTCTAATCACTCCCTTATTGACCCTTACCATTCCTCATCATTTATAATCATTTTCTCATCATCCCTAATCACTCATTCATTGACCCTCACCATCTCTCATCATCACTAATCACTACTTCATCATACCTCATCATATCTAATCACTGCTTCCTCATCCCTCATCACCCTTAATCACTCCCTCATTAACTCTCATCCCTTAATCACTCCCTCATCCTCACTAATCACTCCCTCACTAACCCTCACTATCCTTCATCATCCCTATTGACTCCCTCATCATCTCTACTCAATTCCTCCCCATCACTCCTCATCTTTAATCACTTCATCCAATACCTTGATGGTGGTATTTTTTTAGGGTTTAACAATGCTAGGAGCTACAAGTAGAGAGTTGAGTGGTAACATAAATTATAAGACAATGATGAAAATGATGTGGAGACAAATTTGAAACATAAATATTAGCACCTATGAAAAAATATTGGCCTATTAGAAATGATGTAGTTCACAATTGAAAATCCACTAGAAAAAGAGAAGCAAGTAAAACCACCATAGCACCAAAAATGGGTAGTAAATATTAAGATCACCAAGCTATGTGATTTCTTGGAACCAATCAATTACTTACCATATGAGGACATTTTATGATCCAAATAATTACATTGAAAGCCTCTATTTTTATGTGTATTGATTGAGTCATTACACCAAAGAGTGGAAAATAATTTTCAAATGATTAGAACAAGTAGTCCAAGATTGGAAAGTGGTGCTTAATTCATAACTTCCATATTCAATCCAATGAAGAGTGTCACACTATGAGATCTCTACTTGCACATATTGAGAAGTGGGTACACGATATCTATCTCTATAAAAAGGAAATTAGATAATATATTATGAATCCAATGATATGGTTGGTATTAACAATATCTCTACTTCTCCCAACAAAAAAATATATGAATTAAAAATATTATTTCATTAACAAATGTAGATCAATGATGATCCAATACACTTCATCATTTATAATGGAATTAAAAAGAATTTAATCTCTCCTAGAGCATATTTTCAAAAATTGAAATTGAAATTGATACATCATCCATAACCATATGCTAGTGTATGGTCTATTGCAGGCTTTGAGAAATGGATCACCTAGTAGTGTCACTTGGTGTACAAAATCAAACTTTTTAAAGATTTAATCCTTTATGACATATCACCATTAGAGGCGTGTGATATTTTACATATGGTTAACCATATATTTACTATTGACATGTAGTTTATGAAGCAAATCCTTGAAATGTTGTGATAGATTGTCATGATCTGAAATACCATATATCTTAGTTAGTTCATAAGCTTTTAGTCATCGGTGTCATGAAGTGAAAGAATCTTGTTAGTTCTAGTAACAAGTATACTATTGATGGTAAGAAGTAAATGTAATAACATCCTTATGACACCATATCATAGTGTGGTTTATCCAAAAATAACAAAGACAAAATAATTAAACCATAAACTAGACGAATATAAGGATATCTTTCAGTCACCTAAATAAGTTCCTACATATTGTACACTAAACAGTACTATTGATTTGATCTCTTAACTACCTCTACCTCAAACCTATTTATACAACATATCATTTCTATAGGGTAAATAGATCAAGTGGTATATCCATGAAATCATGGATAATGGGCACATCATGCCCACATCATTACCTTGTAGAAGCCCAATTATGTTTATGCCAAAGTTGTGAATCAATTAAAAAAATCTTAACAATATAAAGTGAAGAACTATTATACTCATCTAAATATTAAAGCATTTTCCTTCCATATCCATGGTGTAGAAGTTTTTTTCAAAATTGATCTTAAGTTTGGGTATCATCATATTCATGTTGAACTTCTAGACATTTGGAATATAGACTTAAAAACAAACAAATGATTGATTGACTAGTTGGTTATGTCTTTTAGGTTAACTCATGTAGCGAATTCATTCATTGAGATGTTGAACGACATCCTCAAGCCCTTTACCTATGTTATTTTTTTATCTACCTTAATGACATCTTCATATTTATAAAACATGGGATGAAAATCTACACCATGTTGAACTAGTGTTTCACATTTTACAGAAACACATTTTATGGTAACATGAATAAATGTTCATTTTTCATTTAAGAGATAAAATATTTGGGATGCATTACACACACAAGGAGTGCATATGTGAACCTGACCAAGATTCAAGTCATACAGGAATGGGAAACACCAAATAACTTTACATCTGATTCAAATCTTCTCAAAATTAGAAAATTATACAAGAGATTTATGTTTAATTTTTATCCTTTGAACCAAGCTACCAAAGGTGGAATCGAATAAAGTTTCATCTAGTCAACTACATAATAAAGATAATTCAATGAACTAAAATTTAAACTCTATTTTGTGTTAGTACTCATGTTACTTGATTATAAATTTGGAAGATCATCTAATTCATTCAGTAATAAAATTGATTATCACAAATGGGTATTGACATCACAACAAGTCCTAAAAAATATTTAATTTATATTATAATGGATTAAACAACATATGATTGGAATCAAATATATCTTTAGAATATATACTTACCTTAGATGATGAGGGAATGATTAAGGATGATGAGGGGTAGTGAAGGTCAATGATGGAGTGATGAGAGATGGTGAGGGATGATGAGGGTCAATGAAGGAGTAATTAGCGATGATAAGGGATGAGGAAAGAGTGATTAGGGATTATGAAGGATGATGAGGGAGTGATTAAGGATGATGAGGGAGGGATGGTGATAGTCAATAAAAGAATCATTAGGGATTATAAGCCTGAACAATTAGAGATGATAATGGACAATGAAGGTCAATGAGGGAGTGATTAAGGATGAGGAAGGAGTGAATAGGGATGAGGAAGCAATTAGGGATTATGAGGGATGAGGAAAGAGTGGTTACGGATGATGAAGGACATGGAGGAAGTGATTAGGGATGATGAAGGATATTGAGGGTCAATAGAAGAGTGATTATGGATGATAAGGGAGTGATTAGAGATGACTAGGGATAGTGAGGGTCAATGAAGGAGTGATTAGGGACAATGAGGAATGATGAGAGAGTGATTAGGGGTAATGAGAGATGAGTAGGAAGTGATCAAGGATAAGGGAAGGATGATGAACAAGTGAAATTAATACAAAGTGGTTGTTTGATGTGTGCAGGTCATCAATGTGACCTACACTACCCCAATCACACCATTTTGGATCAAGTTCAAAGTGAATATTTTTCAAACTTTAATTTTGACAAACCTAAGTCTCTTGAAATGTCAGGAATCAATCATGAAGGCACAAAAACCTTAAAAATGACTATATATTTACCAAAAATAGATATCAATTACAAAAGTTATGTACTAAAATATCTAGGTTTAATATTTAGACTCTAAAAATACCTAAGTATTGACTAGATTAGATTTTAAAAAACTATTTTTCACATCGTAAAGCGTGTAGTTATGAGACTAACTCTATCAGATATAGAGTGACCCTAATTTATTATATTTACTAAAAAATATTTTAAGTCTAAGTTATACTCAACATTTAGAGTAGTAAATATAAGCTTCAGGTTAATATTGGCTTTATGTGCATGTTCACATGCTTTTATGTGCAAAATAATAGTAACACGATCATGTTATTACTTTTATTATAACATGACCACATTATCTATTAATGTGATCATGTTATTAAGGATATTGCATTACACATTAATACGATCACATTACTGAGGTAATTGCGTTATACATTAATATGATCACACTATTTGAATTTGAATTTAAATAATGCACCTTTTGGCTTGGGAATGGCTTGGATTCCCGAGCCAAAGGCTTGGACCTGTAAATCTATAGCCAAGTTCGAGAGTTATGATTGAAAAAAAAAAATCAACTTTGATCATCAAATACACTAAGAATTTCAATGTTAAAATTCAAAAACTTAATACCATCACAACAATCACACTCTCTTCTTTCTAAAAATATGATTTTTATAATTTTTGAACTAATTTAAGGTTTAAAATTATGTTGATTTCTAACTATACCTTTTTTAGGCCACTATATGCCATGAACATACATTCCTATACATGTTCATGTAATTTGTATTTCATTGATCCAAGTGCAAAACAAGTTATATGGTCACAAACTAGGCCTAAATCTACACACATTTTTAAAAAAATATATTTTCATTTTTTTAGGTAGTTACGCATGTCACACGAGTGGCTATCCTTTTTTTGTAAGTTTTTAGGATCTATTTAATTGAAAATTTCATTAAAAAAGTATTCATTGAAAAAATATAAAAATATATAGGTCACAAACTAGAAGATCTTATCTAAATTTTCACTGAAGTGTTTCAAACAATATTAAATGCTGCTAAAAAAATGGTGTGCTATACGACCATCTATCTACTCTATTTTATTAAAAAAATAGGAGTTCCTCTTCAAATTTTAAATGTTTGACCTAGTTATACTTAACTATTTTTTTTAAATAGTGTTTGAGAAACTAGGCTTGAAATGCTACATTTGATGTTCTTACACTATTTTCAAATTTGGAGTATAGGTATCTCAAATTATCTATAAAAGTTTAGATTTCTAAAATTTCAAGAAAATCATGTCCACCGGTAGGCCCTTTTTTGTCCCCCAACTTTGTGCTCTTACTCAATGCCATCCTTTCTATCATCGGCAAATAATTCATTTTCGTTACTAACATGATCAAAGTTAGTTCGATAGCTGCCTCTGTATTTGCTACCAACATAATGTTATTTGTCTTTGACAAAGAGAAGGTAAAATCCTTGGTTGAATTCTTTGTTAATCTAGTCTTTAGGGTCAGCATGGATGAAACTATAACTCTTGATGGTGATTAGGGAGAATCTCTGACCTTCTTTAGTAAAGACAAGTTTGGGTTCGTGCTAATCGTCACATTTAGGGACTTGGAAAGGAAATTCTCTCTTCTCCGTGATTACATTTAGTCCCTAGTATCTGAGATGAAATCAAATAGATTATTTGGTTCATTGTTTCCCCTTCCATCTTTTAACAATGTTTTATCACCTCTGCCTACTCTAGAACACATGCATATTGTTTGCCATTCCCGCCAAAGGATTGAATCGATTAAATTCTTGGCTAGATTGGTGTTTCATGGCATTTCACCTTCTCCTACATGGATTGTTAGATAGACTTTGACAACTGTTACCATGGCTTTAGACAAACATTTAATTGTAGATAAATGCAAGTCCAAGCAGTTGGACACACTGTGTGCCTCGGTAGTTCTTGGTTCTAATGTGGTGGTTGCTAATTCGACTTTTGGAAAACATCTTTTGCTGATTGGAGATTGTTTCAAATGTGTGTCTACTTTCAAGTTTATCGAAATCATATAAATTGACTAAATTTGTGAATGTCCATTTTTTTTGATCTAATACTACTTTTCTATTTTTTTTGCACCTTGCTAATAGATTTTAAGTTTTTAACTCAACCAATGTTATAGCAAGGAAATAAAAGACTTTTGGTTAGAATTTTTTTATATATATTCTTGTTTTTTATCGAGCACAGGTCCTATAAATCTGTTAGCTATCTATCTATCTATTTATAACTTAATCGATTATTCTAAATCTAGCAACTGAGAAAATACAAGTATCAAAATTGCTATAATAATATAACAATATAGAGTTTAATTAATGATGAGGTCAATTCTTTTTCTCTATTTTTTTGGACTAGGGAGTAATTCCACTAACATCGTTTATACTTAGAAAGTGATTCTATGGAAGCATAGTTTTTTTTTTTTTTTTTTTAACTTACTATTTTTAAAAAAAGATTTTAAAATTTCCTTTTGTTATACCTTCATTTTTTATTTTGTCAATCGCTCATTAACTACTTTATGCAACTATTACTCTAACTATATGTAAATACTAAAACCACTTCACAACTCTTGTTTATAATTTTAATTATAATAATCTTCAATTTTTTAAAATTTATTATCAACAATATCAAACCATTAACTCACATGCATACTTTAAAAGAAAAATCAATATATATCATAACTATCATTGATTGAAAAGATAATCTCAAAATAATATTCCATATATATCATAATTATCATTAATTAAAAAAACATTAGTTAATTGAAGAGACTAGAATTTAAACACAATAACATGACATTTTAAATGTTATATCTTAAAATGGTCAAAACAATATTCCATATATGTCATAATTATCATTAATTGAAAAGACATTAATTAAATGAAGAGACCTAAATTTAGACACAATGGCATGACATTTTAAATGTTATATCTAAAAATGATTGCAAGGTAATGATTTATGTTTGTTTCATATATTTATTTATATATTTAATTTAGATCAAATCAAATAATATTGATAATTTAGTTTATTTTTAATATTTGATTTTTTTTTAATATTTAAAAATAATATTTATTTAATTTATATAAATAATTATAATAGCTCTCAAGAATTAGAGTAGAGGAAATTATCTCTTCAAATAATTCATATAATATTAAATATTAGAAAAATAAATATACAATAAAATATTGAAACCGGAAATTATAAGATTAAAAGAGCGTAGGATGGTTTCAATCTATTCTCTTCTAAACACTGTTTTGTAATTATATACTTCTTTCTTTTGTGAAATTCTGATATTTTGTACCTATTTAATCATTCGTTGGTTGTAGGGTTAGTAGTAGCTGCAGTTGTAGTCGCAGGGCGATATGACATTCATGGATGACATGCTTTCAAGATCCACCCCCTCTTGTAAATTTTAGGAAGGTGAATTTCAGCGCACCATGACCAGGAAGGAAGTCGCTTTCATTCTTAGCCTTATGTATTTCTTAATCATACAAATATCTAATATATACTTTAATTGTTAATGATATATCTATCTCTGACATATTATTTCATTCTAATTCTAGGGAAAGTGTGAGCATATATAAAATGAAGTACATAGAAAGGTGATGGTAGAGTACCACCTAGATGTAAGGGGCATCAATTACTTCGCTTCCAAATTAAATGAAGCCAAAGATGTTGTACTCGGAAAAGCCATACTGGGTCAACATTTTAGTCTATAATTCTCCTTTATTTTTGAGAAATTCAAAAACACAGAGGAAAATTAAAAATAAAGATTTATATTTATAAAAATGAAGATATCAGCGAGAATGAAGAATAGCCAAACCCAAAACAAGAACTTGTCCTGTGATAGCTTTTCCTATTCTTAATAGACGCATCCGTGCACCAAATTAATATACAACTGCAAAAAACCACAAATCACTATGAACTGCTTCCAATACAAGCCAATCTTTTCCCTGCATGCCATCACTTAAAAAAGTTGATAAATATAAAAAATACAAGTTCTTCTTTTCTAAACATAATAACATTATAGATATACTTTGACTTGAGGAGTAGTTTTTCATTGCTTCAAGAATTTACAAATTAAATTACAGGGAAGAAAAAATACTTAGTCATTGGTAATAACTCAAAGTTGCATATTCTAAACGTTCAAAATGTGGGAAGCTTTGAAATCGCTGCTAAACAAAATTTACTTCTAATACATTTGCAAAGTTGTGCAGTGTACATATACACACAAATACAACTAAATATATTATGCATTCTTGACACCTAAAAATCTAAACGGCCATGTTGCTTCCAATACAATCATAAAATATAATGATGTTTTACTTCCTTAATTAATAGTAACTGCAAAATCATTATGCTGAGAAATTTTCACTTTCTATTATTTTTATGCCGTCACTCATTGCCTAACCCTTCGGGACTAATAACAGCATTTTCAATTTAAAAAAAAAAACAAAAGCGCGCGTAATGGTGGACCCGTGGGCGTGCATCGTCATGAAGTTGCATTCATAATTTGATATCGACTAAGATTTTCCCGCCGTACCACTCAATATCCACACACAACGAACTAACGAGGAAGCAGTGCAGTAGAGTATACTGCTAGGCTGTACTAGACTAATCCCTGTTTTGTAACTAGACGAAAAAGAGGCAGTGGCCTGCCTTGAGAACGCCTCAGGTGTAATTATAATATGAAAAGCTGATTTGAGGGCAATCTGCAAATTCTGCGGCAGGTGGGTCTTATTTAGAGGTCAACCACCAATGGCATTGTGGAATTAAACCTGCTATCGGAGTTGCTGAGAAAATTTACATTCACCATGAAAATTTTATGACTAAATCACGGTGTAAATACTCCCATTTGGTGAAAAAAGTGCCCCACGCATTCTCAGCGGGCGCGGCAAATTTCCAAACTCGCTTCCCAATGCCTGTTTCAACTCATATCCGCAAATTGACTTATTTTTGTGAACATTCATATAATTTTGTTCTGCTTTCTTTTTAAAGGGCTGCTCAAATCAAATTCTTGGAAGTCCTAGTTTTGTTGGTAGAATATTGAATCAAGCTATGGAGAATTTCAATCCTTACCAGCCTGGCCCTTCTACCACCAAGAATCCCTTGGACAAAAAGAAGAAGTTTCATGTGTTTCTTAGTTTTCGTGGAGATGATGTTCGAAAAACCTTGGTTGATCATCTCTATGAATCTCTGTCCAATGCAGGACTTTTTGTTTTCTTGGACAGCGAGGAACTGGAAAAGGGCAAAAACATCGATTCAGAATTGCAAATAGCCATTGAAGGCAGTGATATTCTGATCCCTATCTTTTCTAAGGGTTATGCAAACTCAACTTGGTGTCTCCGGGAGGCTGCTCGGATGTGTAGCACCAATGGCCTCATAATTCCTCTCTTTTATGATGTGCAGCCTCTTGATGTCAGGTATCCTGAAAGAGAGGCAAGTCCATATGCAAAGGCATTGAAAAGCATTATAGGCATTCAGATAGACATAATAAAAATACAATTGAACAATGAAAGAAAGCTCTTCATCAAATCTCTTCTTGTTCTGGTTGGTCTATGGAAGCAGAATCCGGGTAAGTAAGCTTGCATTCTTCTGTTCTGTTTCTGTTCATTCTTCTATTCTGTTTGTTGTTTAGAATAAACAGGTTCGATTGAAGGCTATGAACATGAGTAATTTTCTTTCTAAATGTAAATCCACGCCAAAAGATCAAACTGGGGTCCTTGGTGAGACAGTTACTTTCATTTCATTTCATTATTTATTTATTAGCCTCTCTCAAGCAGAGGTTTATGAGTAAAATACACGACCACTAATTATTTAGGCTTGACAATCCACACCAAAAGACCAAACTTGCGTCCTTTGTGAGACATTTACATTTCCTCCTGCAAGCCATGCAACTTCCATTTCCAGCATTAGGTTGTAAGGTGTAATCTATGCATCGTACTTTGCAGGTACCAAGGAAGGCTAGTAAAAACAATTGTGCGAGACGTGTTGAATACATTGAGGAGGGTTCCATTGGAGGTGTCTGAACATCCAGTAGGGCTTGAAAGGGACAAGAACAAGCTGATTCAGAAATTGAATCTGAGCTTCATTGCCAATGTTCTGAGATTGGGAATATGTGGAATTGGTGGTATTGGGAAAACTGCCATGGCAAAGGCGGTTTACAATGAAATTCATAGAGAGTTCGATGCTTCTTGCTTTGTATTCAATGTTGGAGCTACTGCACAAATCTTCACTGGACTTATGGAGCTGCAGGGGAGAATTCTAAATGATCTGGTAGATTACCATGGGGAAGTTGCGAGTGTTGATCATGGAAAATCTCTAATGAAGGATCGTTTGCGAGGAGTTCGTGCCCTTGTCATTTTGGATGATGTGCGTCATAAAATCCAGTTAGATGCACTAGGTGGGGATTGGTTTGCCCTTTGTAGCAGGGTCATAATTACTTCACGAGACCAACATATACTGAATCTTGGTAATGTTGTCTCAATTCACCAAATGAGTGGATTGGCACAGGACGAAGCTCTTCAGCTGTTTAGTTGGCATGCTTTCTCAAGGTCGTTCCCTGATACGCCCTATGAAGAGCTCTCCAAAAGAATTGCAAAGGCCTGCTGTGGGCATCCTCTTTCATTAGAAGTTATTGGAGCACATCTATCTGATAAGAAGGCTGCCGACGATATAGAATGTTGGGAAGAAGCTCTCCATAATATTGCCACATGTGGAGATATATTTAAAGTCCTTCGGGTCAGTTTTGATGGACTTAGTGACGTAGAGAAAGAAATTTTTTTGGATGTCGCTTGCTGCTTTATAGGTGAAACGAAGAGACATTGCATTATCTTTTGGGAAGCTTTACACAAAAATAAGGCTCAAACAGCTGTCAAGAATCTGGCATTGAAAACGCTTATAAAGATCAGCGGCCCCCACCATGTACTTGAGATGCATGATCTCTTGAGAGACATGGGGAGAGGAATTCTTGAAGAGACTGGTAACAAAAGCAGATTGTGGCTGCCTAGGGATGCACATACAGTGTTCATTACAGATAGAAGGCACCCGGTAAATAACACTCTGCTTACTTACACAGGAGAGAAGAGGAGAGAGCCTGTTAGCTTGCCTAACATGCCTTATCTACGCTACTTATTCCTACAAAATACAGAAGTAGTAGGCAACATGGGAAAGCTAGCTCCGAATTTGATATGGGTAAGGATATGCAATTGTAAATTGGTGGCTAGCGTGGAGGATCTGTGTAGATGGCTAACATTAAGAATCAGACTTCACTTCATTGGCAGTTGGTCCCAACTTAGGATCTTAACTCTAGAGGAGTGTGCATGTCTTACAACACTTCCAAACACCCTTGGCAACCTGTCACAACTCAAACAATTGAACCTGCACCAATGCACAAGCCTCGACAACCTTCCTGAAACAATAGGTAACTTGATGCAACTCCAAGTGTTGGACTTGAGTAGGTGCACAGGCTCAGGAAGTCTTCCCAACACGGTGGGAAACTTGGCACAACTAGAGAGGTTGGGCTTGTGTGGGTGTGCAGGCCTAGGGAGCCTTCCTGACACAGTGGGTAACTTGGTGCAACTCAAGAGGTTGGACTTGCGCAGGTGCACAGGCCTAAGGAGCATTCCAGAGATGGTAGGAAATTTGGTGCAACTCCAAAAGATGGACTTGCATGGGTGCACAGGCCTCAGGAGCCTTCCTGATACCATGGGAAACTTGGTCCAACTCCAAGAGTTAAACTTGCGATGGTGCACATGCCTAGAGAGTCTTCCCACTACCGTGGGAAACTTGGCACAACTATTTCTGGTGGACTTGTGCGGGTGCACTAGCTTGGGAAGCCTTCCCAACACAATGGGAAACTTGAAAAAAATATGGAGGTTGAACTTGCGCGGGTGCACAGGCCTAAGGAGCCTTCCTTACACCATGGGAAACTTGGTGCAACTTGAGAGTTTGTATTTGCGTGGGTGCACTGGACTTGGAATCCTTCCTGAGACTGTGGGAAACTTGGTGAAACTCCAACTGTTGGACTTTAGGGGATGCACACGTCTTTGGAGCCTTCCAGAAACAGTGGGTAACTTGGTGCAGATACAAGAGTTGGTCTTGAGCAGGTGCATAGGCCTATGGAGTCTTCCTGAAATGGTGGGCAACTTGGTGCAAACCCAAAAGTTGTGTTTGACGGGGTGCACAAGTTTGAGGAGCCTTTCTGTAACAGTGGGAAACTTGGTGCAGCTCAAAGGATTGTACTTGGATGGGTGCACAAGCATGAAGAGCCTTCCTGAAACGGTGGGCAACTTGACCCAACTCAAGGAGTTGAACTTGCATGGTTGCACAAGCTTGGCGAGCCTTCCTGACACAGTAGGCAACTTGTCACAACTCCAATTATTGGACTTGAGGGGGTGATCATGCCTAGGGAGCCTCCCTGATACAACAGGGAACTTGTCACAACTCCCATTATTGGACTTGAGTGAGTGCATGTATTTAGGGAGCCTTCCTGACACAATAGGAAACTTGACACAACTTAAAAGGTTGAACTTGACTGGGTGTGGACGCTTAGGGAGCCTTCCCTCCACAGTGGGAAGCTTGATTCAGCTCAAGCAGTTGGATTTGACTAGCTGTGCAGGATTGCTGAGCCTTCCTGATACAATAGGAAACTTATTGCAGCTCAAGAAGTTGGGCTTAAGTAGGTGTACATGTTTGGGGAGCCTTCCCAACACAGTGGGCAACTTGGTGCAACTCAAGAAGTTAGACTTGAGCGAGTGTACGTGCTTGGGAAGCCTTCCTAACACAATGGGAAACTTGGCACAACTCAAGTGGTTAAACTTGACTGGGTGTGCGCACTTGGGTAGCCTTCCCAGCACAATAGGCAACTTGACACAACTGAAGAAGTTGGATTTGCATGGATGCACGTGCCTAGGGAGCCTTTCCCACATAGTGGGAACCTTGGCACGGTTCAAGAGGTTGTAGTTAACAAGGTGTGCAAGCACTAAGAGCCCTCCTAACAATGACACAATGGGGACCTTGGCACAACTCCAACAATTTGACTTGATTGAGTGGGCAGATCTAGAAATCCTTTTTTCCAACACCGACATGGTGGCTGCCTTCGCAAAACTCAAGTGGTTGGACCTGCACGAGTTTGCAAGCCTAGGAAGGCTTCCAGACATGGTCAGTATCTTGGCACAACTCCAGTGGTTCGATTTTAGTGCCTGACCCAAGCCTAGATAAACTTCCCAACATGTTTGATAATCTGTGAGAGATTTGAAGAAGGAATCATCCTAAACCTCGTAATCTCTTTGCACATATTGTCTTATAGATTTGAATGTAGCATAATCACATATGTTAGATTGTGGTATAAATGAATGAATGCATATCAAAACACTGATATTATTATCATTTGATGGTATTTCTTGATCTTAATCTCATTTGATATTTGTTTTTGATTTATAACAAATTGTGTGTAAATTTAGTTTCTAGCATCATACCTACTCGCTAAACAATTGAGATGCATTCAAGTATATCTGAAGTTCTTTCTAGATTTCAATGTTTTGGAGCTTTGTTAGAAATTGGAATTGTCACTTCTATGGAGTGGACACCTGTTGTAGATGCAAGTTATTAGCTACCATTACATCCCAAGCTTATGTGGCTAGAATTGTCACCCTATGATCCCTAGTTTTTAGAAAGGGGAAGAATGACATTGAACATTTGGATACCACCTCAGCAGATTATGTTCAGTTAGTTTGTTAAGGAAGATGAGTGAAAGAAATAGTTAATTGGCAACTGCAAGAAGTCAAAAACTACTCAAGTCCACATAGAAGAATCTCAAGTTATGAGATGCTTCTATTGAGCACACAAGATCTTAGAAAAGGAAATCAGGGGATGGGCAGAAAATAGAGCACAGGTTTCAGTTGCCACTTGAAGGGTATGCGTCCCTGCAAGAAAACATTCCAATGCGGTAGACTAAGGTCAAGCTGATTCTCAAAGGGGTTTCAATCCTAGTCGTCTTAATGCTGAAGTCCACAATTCTATGGTTGTTGCAAATGAGAGCTTTGCCTGTACCAGCATCCAACAACGACTTTTCTCTGTCATATTTTTGTTGGATTCCAAATGTTTATTGGGAGGAATGTTTCAGATAGTCATAATTATATTTATACAAGTAGTGTTTTCTGCAGTGCATCAGATTATGTGATATGATTTTGGCATAAAATGCTACTGGTATAAATTGAAATAGCTAGGGAGCTCTATAATGAATGGTCATAAGGCACAACACTTACTGAAAGTTTTTCAAATGGGGTTGCAAGCTAAGGGGGCTTGATGGTGAGGGAAATTCAATGGATAAGCACGCTTGAGTCCAAGCTGTACTGGAATGGGTGACCATTCAGGAAGTCTTAGTGCTTCACCCCTTTGAGTATCACCTAGGTGCAATGAGTGCCAAATAGACCATTCATGCTCATGAGAGACAGGCTCTTGTGAACCATTACTCATGAAATATGGGTCAATGTAGATTGACCGAGAAATATGCTGCCGAATCCTGAAATCATATTACTTGGTCATAATTATTCTTGCCTATTTTAATATTGCACCAAGGTGGGCAGTAAGAGAAGTAGAAAGATCAGAGACTAAGATGATAAGAGAAATCAGAGAGTATAAGTGGCCCCATGTCTAGCACACATCTCTTAGTTTACCTCTAATGAATTCAACTGTCCATGTCCATATCTTTATTCTTCAGACATCCAAAATCTCAATTGTGACTAGTTAAATAAAGCTTAATATCCACTATTGCATATGTAATTGAGTTTTGGGCTCAAGTTGGAGGTGAAGTACTATATAGTACCTGTATTCTAAAAATTGAATCCGAATTTGTTATTTTCTTGTATTATTTTTGACATTTTAAAGTCGAAGAAAATGTACATATTACACAAAATGCATGGATGTATGGCAACCAGGTTGTCAAACTTGATTTATTGTCCGATATATTCATGTGGTAAAGATTGTTGATATTTGGTTTCTTTGTTTTACTTTGGGGATCCAGCTTCTACTGATTGTAAAATATTAAATAAAGAATATCCTTCAAGGGTGATTGCTACATGATGTAAGAAACAACTTGCAACTGTGCTTCAAGATATTTTATTGGAATTGTCCCATCTACTTTGCCTCTCAACAGATAACATTTATGGAGAAAATAATGAATGCTACATAATAGGGCTGTTTTTTTAGCAAAAATAATACTTAATTGTTCTTGCTTTGATTTATCACAATCTGTTTCATGGGTGGAGGTGGACTGATTTTATACATCACGTAGAATCTTTGTTTCCATTATATTGAAGTGTGTTTAGCTCAAGGAACCAAGCTTCTGAGACCTTCAAGTCTCTTGGTAACATGCTCATGGAGTAAATTATGTCTTTTAAGTTTAAAATGGCATAAAAACACAATATGTTTGTGTCAATTACTTTCAACTATCATCAAACAAGATATGTTTAAGCAGTAATTGCAAAGCCGTGGATGCAAAATTGGATTGAATGTAGGTTTTTCAATAGGAAGAATCAAACTATATATATTATAATGCCAGAAAAGTTTGAGATTGTAACATCAATTGTGCAATGCGGTTTAGAACACGTAGATGCTTGTATAGATTTTTCTCAAATAAGTGGATACCTGGGTACTTGTTCAATTATGTAACAAGATGTGGTCCTACAGATCTTCTGAAATATAATTCAAGTTTCAAAAGTTTTCATCCATGCCTCGCAGTTTATTTCAAAAGTTTTCATCCAAGAATTTCATCACAAAGCACGTACTTAAAGGGCGTGCACCAATTTGTCATTATGGGGTCTATGTGGATGGATCAAGAAGGGTAAGAAATCTATGGGGAAAACACCCAAGATTCCATTATATGATATGACAAATCTAATATCAAGTAGAAAGAACGATAGTCCCTTTGCCCGGCTTATACCGGTGGGATTTCTGGATGTAGGAGATACCCAAGAAGGAACCTTTACTGAGGTTACAATAATTTATATTGGAAGTTTTCAATTCCAAGCAAACCCAGAGATGTATTTGGTAGGAAAATCACTTTTAGGCTAGGGTTAAAATGAATAGAAGGATAAGCTGATGCTAAAATCACATGCATGTTAGATGTTAAATTGAATGGTTACTCAGCGAAACAAATAGCAAAAGCCATCAAGCAAGTTAAAACTAATTTCAATAGATTTAATAATCGAGTCTTTTGAAAATGGGCTATAGTTTATTTATTGTATATTGAAGGGATTTCTAATAAATTAGCTAAAATTTTCAAATGGAAGACAAATTAGACTTAAATCTCAGGGGTGGTGTCAACAAAATTAATTGTTTATGTGATATTCTTTACATAGGAGAGAGGGAGGTCGGTTAAAACCAGAATTAAAGAACATTTTGCTAACATTCACCTTGAAAGGAAGGTAAAATTTAAGTTTGCTAAACACTCTTTTAAGTCAAAACATGCCATCAATATTGAAGAACCCAGAATTATAGTTGCAGAGGATAATTACCGCAAACGAAAATTAAGGGAAACAATAATTTTTTTAAAAACACCCTAATAATTTAAATAGAGACAAGGGTTTAGAGATTAGTCATACGTATAAACCTGTAATTTATAGAAATTAATGTTCTTGGAGCTCTCTTGTTTTCCTTTTTAAAATTTTAAAATTAATTTTTGCTTTTAATAAATTATTCTAACCCTATTATTATAATAACCAAATTTAAAATTTGAATGTAATTTGTTTCCATTTTTTTAGTAATTAGTTTTTGATAATATATTAATTAAAAATAAGATCTTATAAAATTTTAAACATTTAAAACTTTTTATTTTATTTGTTTTTATTTTGGAAACTAATTTTAATGGTTACTTAGTTTTTTTTAGGCAATTTTTTGTAATGGCTATTTTTTCTTCATTTTAAGAATCATGGCTCTGTTGTTTTAACGTTGTTTCAACATACTTTTCTTTCTTAATGAAGGATTACAGTAACTAATCCGAAACACGTCGATCATGTAAACGCGACATAATTTCTTCCAAAAAAAATTCTTGTTATTATATAGATTGAGGAAGCATTAAATCTTCATTTAATTAAGTTGTTCAAAGTCTAATTTCTAAAATACTATTTTTTAAAAAAAAATGATTAAGTAAATTATCTAAAATTTTGAAGAGTATTTTTTGTTTTTTAGAAAAATATAATAGATATCGTATGGCTTTTCATTTTTTGAGCATTGTTTAATTTTTTGATAAAAAATTAGATAAGATTATATAATTTGTAATCTATATTTTATTTAAATTTTCAATGAAATATATATTTTTATTAATTTTAAAATTAAATGGACCTTGAAAGTCAGTCGTGTAGTCCACCCTTCAAAAAAATTGAATGCATGTAGAATTAGGCCTATTTATGACCCCAAATATATGTATGTATGTATATATTTGGATCATCGAAAAAAATACATAAATGTATATAGACATGTATATTTTTTGCATGTAGTGGCCTAAAAAAGTCATAGTTAGAAATCAACATAGATAGAAATCTTAAAATAATTCAAAAATTAAGAAAATCATATATTTGAAAAGAGGAGAGCATGTTTGTCGTCGTTGTAATAACTTTATGACTTGTTTCATTGAAATTTATAGTGTTTTTGGCAATGGAAATTGAATTTTCTTATTTTCTCTCAAAAATGTTGGATTCAATTGTGTCTACAGGTCCAAGTCTTTGACTCGAAAATATAAACCATTTCCAAGCCAAAAGACTTGGTTTTGAAAATTGAAAAACCCAAAGCATGTACACGTTATAATATGTACGCCTTTCTGTGAAATGAAAGCATTGAGGTGTATAATGTCGAAACGAAATCAATTTGAAGGTGGGGGTGGTTTACTATATAAATGTTAAGTATATATAATTTCAACTTATTTTTTAAATTTATTTTAGTAAATATAAAAAATTAGGGTCACTCTACATCTTCTAGAGTTGGGCTCATAGCTACATGCCTTACGATTTGGGAGAGAGTTTTTCAAAATTCAATTTGGTTAGTATTTAGTTATTTTTAGGATTTCAATATTGAACCTAGGGATTTCAAGACATAATTTTTTTAATTGATATCTATTTTGGGTAAACTATAAACATTTTTTAGGTTTTGACACCTCCCAAATTATTTTTTGACATTTCTATGAGTCTTAGGTTTGTCAAAATTAGAGTTGACAAAGCAAATCACATCCAACCACCCCTATATGTCAATTTTACTTACGATTAAGTCCCTTATAGGCAAAAAAGTGATACAACACCACCATAATCATTTGCGACTATGATAGAGATAATTTGAGCCACGTTTAGGCGTGGTCACTCTAATTCAATTTGAATTCATATCAAAGTAGTGTGCATGGGGAAACATTGGTTGCATTGGTGATCTATGCACATCCAACCACCTATTCTATCGATTTTAATTGTGATTAAGTCCATTGTAGGCCAAAAGTAATACAAAAACACCATATTCACTTATGACTAAGGTAAATGCAAACAATTTAGGGACATTTGTTGACAATTAGCTATTTCTCTTCAAATTTAAGGAAAAAAAAGGTGTGATTGTGAAAAAGTAAGTCGAATTATGATCCTTGCATATCCAGTCACTAATTTATAATGATTTTACTTGTGAATAGATCTATTGTTACCAAAAGTGACATAACAACACTATATCTACTTGTGACCATGGAAATGCTAACAATTTATTGCACATATATGTGCAATTACTCTAATTCACTTTGAATTCAAGCTAGATTGGTGTGATTAGGGAAACATAGGTCACATTGATGACCCACGCACAACAACCCACCACTTTATGCCATTTTTACTTACATTTTTGGCACATTGATTGGGACAATATAGTTCTAGTTAATGGCATCACAATATTCAATGGGCCCAACACACTAATATAATCCATAAATAATGAAGCCCATTCAATTATGTTAAGCAGTTGAAACCAACTATTATATTAATAGGGCAGGCATTAACCATCACATCATGTTATCCACACCCATTTCATTATCTATCACATCAACATCATGAAATACATATAAAGATGACATTGGTTTATTCTATGATATGGATATGTATTGCATCACACATATCATCCATGCCATGTCGGGCATTATGCACATTGGGTCACTTTAGTCATATCATACATAGTGTGTATGCAATGTACTAGCATTGATCATTGATAAACTCATTTAATAGATAGAGTGAACTCGATACAGCAGATAACATTGATAGACCTTGGGCCATATCTCTATTCAATATAAATCCATATGTGGGGTCGGGGTGTGAATATATATTGTTCCAATTAAACTATATATTGTGTCAATGCCAAAGAAAATCTATATCTATACAGTGGGGGGTGGTCGTGTGGTTGTGTCATTGTTCACTGATGAAATATGGTGACACCATATCATTCATTCCTATTTATTACAATCAAATGATCCGAACATATTATCCATGTAATATGATTCACATTTATTCATTCACTTGAGGGGAACCTACCCTATATGGATATGGGATATGGATATGGCATTGATTTATCGTGGTCATACCCATATTTAATGAAGCAAGGTGGAGAATTTAGTCAACTTGTTAGGCCCATGACTCAAATACTACATGTTCAAACCTTGTGCACCCCTTGCCCTTATCAGATGACAGGGATAGGCGAGTGCCCATATATAGATAGGGATACTTGATTAATATAATAAATTAATTGAGTCTCCATCTATATGTTACAACCTCTCAAATTGTACTTAGAAAACAGAATAATTTTTTTTTCTTTTAAAACAATCAACTTAACATTCATACCACAGAATAAAACATTACAACATATCTAAACTATAACTTAGAACAATAATACTTCTAATTCAAATACTACATATAATATTTATCTTATACAAATCAAAAGAAAGTAAATACATTAGGACATAGCTACGAATGGTTTCATAATACAACTACTATTCAAGTATAACAAATACATAATACTATTACATTTTCTTCAAGCGTTCAACCTAATATAATAAATAGATACCAAGCTCTCCAGAGCTCGAGTAGAACCAACTCGTGTATCCCTCATAATCTCAAGCGTTGTCTCTAGGTAAATACTATAGTGAGGAGGGAGAGCATCATCTGAACGCTTTTCCACACAGACCAACAATCTTCTGTACAATCCCCTATCAAGGAATGGTCCTTCCTTCACAATTAGGTAGATAAAACGGTGTGAGAATCCAAAGAGATGTGCCAATACCTTGTGTGCTTTTAATATTTCTACTACATGATGTACATCATAAATAAAATATGTTTCAAACATGATATCACATAACATGCAAATTAAACATATGAAATGACAATGTATATCTAACATTACTTTGGCCAAAGTTTTCAAATAACGTGCAATCATCTAGATCAATCAATTTTATCACACACCACTTGATTAGATTTTTCACTTCCAACATTGGTGGTGCTACCTAGGCTAGTGAAATCTGTCTCACTACCTATTAGCATCATCAATGCGGATTCTAATAGAATCATATATAACATAATACATAACTCAAAAATTCATACAAATTTTCCCTAAATTAGGAATAGAATAATCTTATTTTGACGTTTTATTAATCAATGCATAAAGAATCTAACATGTGCTAACATTGTTTATAAAACATGTAACAAAACTAGTCATAAAAGGTCATACCATCCATGTATGTTTTTATACTAAGTCTCACAATGCATGCAAGTAAAAAGTAACCCGTTGGTTTAACAATAATCAAAGCATCTAATTCCTCTATTAAATCAGGGAATAACTTGTTAATACAATTTGCATACATGGTTCTATGGTACTGCTAAGTTTGATTTAATAGATCTTAAGGTATTATCCCATCATAATTCTAATGTGAAAACATGATACTCATGCGTAATCAATTATGCTTTATATATATTTTCTCCTTTGCTACTAGGGTTCTAAAGAAGTTACTCGAAACTCATTTTTCCATACTAAGGGTTTTCTAGCTTCTAGTCTTGATTCGAGTAACTCATATTTAATTAAAAGAACACATACTTTATTTATAACACTATTTATATAATAAAACAGAATCACGAGATAAAAAGACGTAGCTTACTATATAGATAATTATGCATTCTATTAACTAATATGATGCCAACATATATAAAAAGACTCAGTTTGTCACTTTAAATGCTTCTTGTAAAACAATACAAGACTATATAAATGCAACTAAAAGTGGTTCCACCTTGTTTTGCTAACTCTAATAGACTATTTATATTTATAATGACATATTTCTACATTATAACTTCAATGCCATCATATTACGGAGTATATATTTGATCATAGGTGATGTCAAATGACTTGGATGCCACCTATTATACTTAGCAAAGATACTTTCTATAAATATAAAATTTAGACGCTACCCAACTAAAATGAAATACATGTTCCAGAGAAATAGACACAACTGGTAATTAAAACACAATTTTTTATGCAGGGTTATATAAAAAGTAAGATGCCACTTATAAAATTAAAAGCAAGCTCAAGAGTATTAATACACAGGGTTAATAAAATAAACATCGGTCTCAATATATAATAAATGCAGCTCTAATATGCTAACCACAACTTTACAAAGAATGGGACACAATTAGAGAGTAAAGCACAGTTTGAAATCATGAAACGTTGTATATTCCTTTTATTATTTACATAGTTTGTAATTTAAAATGCAGTCTCATGAAAATAATATGCAACACCCTACAAGTTCAACATAGCCCTGTATATATTAAACATAGGCTTCTATTTATACTAAGATGCAGGTTACAAAAAATGCTATGCTGGCCAAGCAAATTTCAATGATATCATTAAATAATAATGCAACACTAAATATATACCATGCAGGGTTCTTATTGCATAATATATATTGGAATGTAGCTATCAAGAATAAGACACAGTCCTTAATATTGATATGTAGGCTTAGAGAATAGACATAGTCATAAAAAGTTAAACCCAGTCTTAATGTAAAACACAGGCTTGACTAAATACAATGCAACCTCTAAAAATTACAGTGCAGGATTTAAACAAAACTATACACAGGTTAATAAATTTAATACTCAGGGCATATAGATTAAAATGCAGTCCAACAATAAAGTGAGACACAAGTTTAAAATAATTCTACGCCATAATAATGAAATGGAATGCTGGTCTATATAGATGGGATGCAACCTTATAAAAAGGTACACAGGGCTCTAAAAGTGACTGGCCAGACAAATTAAAATGTAGGTCTAAATGAGTTGAAACTCAGGCCAATAAATATAAATCATACATACACATATTCACCCTATTTAGCATAGATGAAAAATAATTGCAAATCCAACCTAGTAAATGCACCTTTTCTTCTTGCTTTCTCTTTCTCTCTTTCTAATCCTTAACTTCTTCTCCCCTGATCTTTTTGTCTCTCTCTGTATATCTCTAACTTTTCATAAATCTCTTTAATTTATAAAACTCCTTTCTTTTTTAAATTGTTGTGCCCACTCCTTGCATGTTATCTTTCTTTGCATGCTATAGTCTATTTTTTTTACTTTAGCTTGCTAAACAAATATTAAAACATTTAATTTGTTTTAAAGAGACTATTACCTTTAGTTCTTCAAATTAGCTTAACTTAAGGCTAAGTTGACTAAAATAAACATAATCATATATATTTCTCAACTTCTATTCAATTTCATTCGTGCTTATTAAAAAGACTTAGCTTAGTTTATCTTTTCTCACAGTTAACACATTAGGATAATTAATTATTTAACTAAAAGATATTGAATCATTAATTGCCTTTTATTTGTAAGATAATAGTATATACAATAATAATATCCATACAACAATCAATTGATTTAAATTCAAAAATCAAGTCAATTAGAATAAAAGAATCTAATGCATATCCACACACACAAATATAGTCACAAACAATATTTCTTAACTACACACTAAAATTTTATGTATTTAACATTTAAAATCTAATGTGTGTGTGTATGATCACTAACAATTTCTTTTATTAATCCCTCAATCGTCCCATTTAGTCCATCCTCTTTGATGATTCTTTCCCTCGTCAAGCTCTGAGAGTAAGATCTATCCTGCATCCATCTCATAACAAGTAGGTAGTTATTCTGAGTCATCATAAATAACGATCAACGATAAAAAAACTAACAAATGCATATCCACCATCTACATGATGTAAAATATAACTATCACATCTTGTATGTTAATCAACAATATCACTGCCTTATTTTAGTATATGTCATAAAACTCAAATCAAAACAATAATAATCAGATAGTAACCATACTAATCCATAGATTAAAGGTTTATAAGTCATAAGGTGAAATTGGGATGTAACATTCTCCCCCTCTAAAACTGGGCATCGCTTCAATGACACATATTCAAACATTAGTTTTGAATATCAAAAGAGTTTAATAGAATTTAAAAACATAGTATCAAGTATCTATCATGCAAAAAAATGTAAAAATAGCCTATAAAATTCATTATAGTCTTCCCAAGTAGCACTATCTTCAGAGTATTGGTCTCACAAGACTTTACACTGAGATGCCTCTCTATTACACAAATGAAGTTTGTGAGTGTCAATTACTCTGATTGATTCTACCATGACCAACTTGGGATCCAAAACCTATAAAGCATTACAATCCAAAACATGTGAAGGATGAACTATATACTTCTTAAGATAAGATACATGAAAAACATTATGTAAAAGAGCTAGGGATGGTGGCAATGCAAGCCTATAAGCAATAAGATTAACCACTTCTAACACTTCGAATGGTCCCACATATCTTTGTGATAGTTTTGTTGACTTCCCAAACTTAATCGAGCTCTTCTACAGCGTAACTCGCAATAAAAATTTGTCACCAACATAAAACTTCCTGTCTATCTTTTTTAGATTAGCGTAACTTTTCTATATATCATTAGCCTCAACTAATTTTTTCCTGATTAACTTAACTTGATTTTTCATTTCAAAAAGCATCTATAGCCTAAAGACTACCCTATCCTCTAACCTATCCCAACTAATTGGTGTCATAAACCTCCTTCCATATAGTGCCTAAAAAAGAGCCATTTTCAATGCTGACTAGAATGAGTTGTTGTATGCAAAATCAATCAATGGAAGATAATCTTCTCATTTTTATTGTTGATCCATGCAATACATATGTAGAAGATTCTATAACACCTAATTCACTCACTCAGTCTAACCATCAATCTCTAGGTGATATGTGGTATGAAAATTTAACTATGTACCCAAAGATGAGTTTAGAATTACCCAAAACTTGAAAGTCATCTTTGGATCATGATCCAAAATGATCTTCTCTGGAAATCTATGCAACATATACACTTTCTTTATGAACCTCTTCGCAAGGGTAGGTGCATCATCTGTCAAATTATTTGGTATGAAATGAGCCACCTTGGTTAGTTTATCAACAACTACCAAGATCATATCGTGCTTACTCCATGATATCGATAAACCTTAAACAAAATACATAATGATCACCTGCCACTTCCACTCTGGTATATCATATGGATATAACAATCCAACTGGGTGCACATGTTCAGCTTTAATTCGATGACATTCCAAATAATGTGACATAAAATCTGCCACATCTTTCTTGATTCTCTTTGAAAAATACAAAGGTCTAAACTGTGTCATGAACTTTATTACTCTTAGATGTCTTGAATATGGGGCATTGTGTTACTCTTTCAACACTATGATCCGAATATTCTCTTGATCTGGCACATACATTCTTCCATTGAAATGCATAAGATTGTCACTCTCAAAATTGAATCATTGATATCAAGGATTTTGAGCATTATTAGATAATGTTTTTCTTAGTCATAGTATTCATCTCTTGGTGAGAACTTAACCACTTGATCCCTCAAAGTACTCTTGATAGTATCTATAGCTTCTATGTACCTTCTACGACTCAAAGTATTAGCTACTCTATTCTCTTTACCTTTGATGTAATTGATATCAAAGTCAAAGTCAAAAAGAAACTCTAACCAACGTCTCTGACAAGCATTTAGATTGGATTAGGTGAAGATATAGTTGAGTCCCAAATTATCAATCTTGAGCTCAAATAGTTTTGCCAACAAATAGTGTCACCAAACTTGCAAAACATGAATGATTGCTGCAAGTTCAAGATCATGAGGGGAATAATTCACCTAATGAGTTTTCAGCTTCTTTGATTCAAAAGCCACTACTGCACTGTCCAGCATAAGGACTCCACCTAAACCCTCTCTTGACACATCTATGATCACTAAAAATTGACCATTGGGATCAGGAACTCACAACACTAGTGCTGACATAAGCTTTGTTTTCAACTCTTGAAAAGTTTATTCACATTTATCTAACCAAAAAAACTTTTGGTTCTTCCGTTGCAAGGAGGTAATTGGATTAGCTATCTTGGAAAAGTTTAAAACGAATTTCCTGTAATATCCTGCTAACCCCATGAAACTCCTTACCTCATGTACATTTCTAGGTGATGGCCACTCCATAATGGCCATTATCTTGGATGGATCTATAAAAATACCATCCATAGATATAATATGCCCTAGATATTACACTCTCTTATGAAATAATGCACATTTAGATAACTTACTGTATAACTTGTACTTTCATAACTGTTATAGAACTAATTTCAGATGTTATAGGTGCTCCTCTTCATTCTTAGAATATATAAGAATGCCATCCAAAAAGACCAAGACAAAGTGATCTAAATAGTCCCTAAACATGTTATTCATGAAATTTATGAATGCTACTGATGCACTGGATAACCCAAAGGGTAACACCAAGAAACTCATAATGCCCATAGCGAGTTTAGAAAGCTATTTTCAAAATATCCTCATTGTGAATCCTTAATTGATGATATCCTGTTCTAAGATCTATCTTAGAAAAGACTATTTATCCACGTATTTGATCAAAAAGATCATCTATATGAGGTATCATATACCTATTTTTTATAGTTGTCTTATTCAACATTCTGTAATCGATGTAGAGTCGAAGAGTATCATCCTTATTCTTTATAAAAATAACTGGTGCACCCCATGGTGACACACTAGGCCTAATCAACCCCTTTGACAATAGTTCATAGAGTTGAGACTTCAATTCAACCAACTCAGTGGTTATTATCCTATAGGGTGCCTTAGATTGTGGTTTCGATCTAGGTATGATGTCGATAGAGAAATCAAACTCACATTTAGGAGGCAAACTTAGTAACTCTTCCAGAAACACATCATATAAATCTATAAGAAATAGATAATATTTGAGAGATGGTTCCATAGGTTCCTCCATTTCATTTATCTTGATGATAAATGTTTGACACCCTTTTGCTTGAGCCCTCCTAAGTTGCATTGCAAAAATCTACCTAATTCGTAAAACTCTCTTTTCTCCTTGAATCTGTCTAATTTTTAAAATCATCAAAACACTCAACTTTATTTAAATAGTAGTCAACCTTGAATTTGTGTTTATCAAGCCATTTGACTCCTAGGATCACGTCATATGACCCTAGTGGTGCTACATATAAATCCACTACAGTTAAAAATTTAGGTAACTCAATTACTGCTATAACTAGACACTTATCAACCATGACTTTTGAGTCATTCCCATATTGTATCGACCATGTATTTTCCATATTTTTAGTTTTTTAGGAAATTTGCTAAGTATTATAGGAGCTATAAAACATTCAATAGCCCTTGTATCTATCAAAACAGAAACTGGATGTTCAGTTAAAATACTTGATAACTCTATGGGTGATGCTTTAGATTCAACGTGTCAGTTATCAATTGTTGCATGAATATGTTGATGAAAATTTCCCTATTGAGAATTAGGGCCTTTGCTCTTTGACTAGTTCTAAGGACATTCAAGAGCATAATAATTTACTCCACAATTAAAACAACCTCTTAGTGGACATTTCTTGTCAGTTTGAGTGTTTTTTTGGAAATCACTTTTGGAGCCATTACCAGGTTTCCTTTTATCAGATTTATTATTGAATTTGGTATTTTGGTTACTAGAATACCCCTTGAAGGCTCCACTCCTCTGCCTCCAGTTCTTCTTCTTGAAATATTGCTTAGAATTCTTAAACTTTTTCTTGAACCGTTCCATGGCTTGTGCAAGAGACTTTAGCTTTTGCTCCTACTTTACTACCTTCTCAAAAACCTAGTCCATGGTGAGAGGTCCATGAACATGTACCTCACCATTAATTTGGGGTTTTAATTCCATGATATATTTTTTGATTCTGAACCTCTCATCTTCTTGGTACTGAGGTATGTATTTTAGAAGTTTGAATTACTCCTAATACTCATTCACAATTGAGTCCCCCTGCTTCAAATTCTAAAAATCTATGAGCTTCTGATAAAATTAGAGTTGTGGTAGCCACTGTGACCTGAACAATGTCACAAACTGTTCCCAGGTTGTGGTAGTCGAGTTAAGGTTTATCTCCATCTTTTTATTGGCCTACCAAGTAGCTGCCTCACCAGTTAACTGGTAAGCTCTGCAAACTTCTTTGGCCACTTTGAAGTAGTTTTGAATCTCGAAATACTTCTCCACCTTTGTCAATCATGCCTCAACTCTATCACCTAGAACAATTTCATCGAACTTCGGTTGTTTCTTTTTTTTCATGTCCCTTGAAAACTTTGTAGCTGCTTGAACTCTCCTATCCTGTGGGTTTTATTGCTCAGTGGGGTGCTCAATAGGTACTTCTTGACGTTATTCCTTGCCTTGTCCATGAACCTCTTGTTCCAAGGCTATGATTCGATCCCTAGTATCGTTCATGACTATGAGAATTTGATCCAACTTTGTCGAATGCTTGGCAACAATCAAATTAGGATCAATGGGAGGATTGTTGTCATTGACATACGGAGGACCCTCACTCGATGCTCTCATTTGCACCATTCTTCTTTCTCACTGAAAAGAAGAGTACGAAAATGTTAGCAAACTCATTAAGTACTAGAGTTTGAGCTTAAGCTCTGATACCACATGTTATAACCCTTCAAGTTGTACTTAGAAAATACAGTAAAATTTTCTATTTTAAACCAATTAACTTAACATTCATATCAACAAATAAAACATTACAACATATCTAAATTATAACTTAGAATAATATTACTTCTAATTAAAATATTGTATATAATATTTATCTTATACAACTTCAAGGAAAGTAAATACAATAAGATACAACTATTATTGGTCTCATAATACAATAATTGTTGTTCAAGTATAACAAATCCATAATACAATTACATTTCCTTCAAGCATTCAACCTAACATTTTATCTACAAATACATCATGTAGTAGGCTAAATTGAATAAAATAAACATAATCATATCTATTTCTCAAGTTTCATGTAATTTCATGCATGCTTATTAAAAAGACTTAACTTAGTTTGTATTTTCTCACGGTTAGCACAGTACAATAATTAATTATTTAACTAAAAGATATTGAATCATTAATTGCCTTTTATTTGTAAGATAACCATATCTACAATAATAATATCCATATAGCAATTAATATCTATTTTTTTTTAATTTATGTTCAAAAATCAAATCAATTAAAATAAATGAATCTAATGCATATCCCCACACACAAATATAATCGTAAACAATTTCTTAATTACACACTAACATTTAATGCATATAACATTTAAAATCTAATGTGTGTATGTGTAGGGTCACTAGCAATTTTCTCCATTACTCCTCTAATTGTCCCATCTAACCTATCTTATTCGATAATGCTCTCCCTCGTCAAGCTTTGAGAGTAAGATCTATCCTGCGTCCACTTCGCAACAAGTAGGTAGTTAGTTTTAGTCATCATAAATAAAAACTAATGATACAAAAACTAGCAAATACATATTCACCATGTACAAAATGTAAAATACAACTATCACATCCTATATATTAATTAACAAATTCATTGTTTCATTTCAGTATATGTCATAAAGCTTAGATCAAAGCAAAAATAATTAGATAGTAGCCATACTAATCTATGGATTAAAGGTTTATAAGTCATAGGATGAAATCGGGTTGTAACACTATAGATAGGGACCTCATCCTTTGTAGATATAGATAAAGATTTCTGAGTGCCCATATATAGATAAGTGCCCTATATTGGTTTACAAATTGAGTGATTGATTGATTGTATATATAATGGCAACCCCACCCCTATAAAATTATTGATATAAGATATATAACATCAGTCATCAGTGATTGACGTATGAGTGATCAACAAATAATTGCCCTTATACCCTTCTATCTATTTATGACATGGATAGGGAATATATAACATAGTGGGCACAATAGTGGGTGGTGGCACACTAGTGGATAGTGCCCTTATATAGAGACCAAACATCTATAGTTGAGGCCATGAGAGAGATCCCATGATAGATGAAGGGCACTTGATTGATGATTGAACCTATATATCTATTTGGTGATGGTACCAAATATAGAATATACACACACACATGGGTAATCAGGGGAGGGGGCACATTCTAGTGAGTGATGTGACAAGTTTTTTATATATATATCAGGGGAGGGGGCACATTCTAGTGAGTGATATGACAAGTTTCCCATATATATATATATATATATATATATATATATATATATGGGAAATTAAGGGAGGGGAGGCACATTCTAGGG
The DNA here is from genome assembly GCA_037957365.1 of Torreya grandis. Taxonomy (NCBI): domain Eukaryota; kingdom Viridiplantae; phylum Streptophyta; class Pinopsida; order Cupressales; family Taxaceae; genus Torreya; species Torreya grandis. Next base: position 2,873,400 of record JARHVA010000277.1, on the reverse strand, counting down.
AGTCAAGTGACAAGTTTCCCTTCAATTTATATAGGTCATAGATAATATATCAATGAATTGAGGGATGGCATTCATAGAGAAGAGTGATTGTGTGATCTAGAAATGATTGATGGGCACCTATACCCATATTTGGGAGTCAAGGATTTATTAGGTTGTATTGTATTATATTACATATGAATTTAATAGATTATATCAACCACTTGTGTTATGGAGTTTATTTGTAAATTACAATGTATTTAAAATACTATACATTTAAAATATACTGTACACTCTATATGTATTATCACCAGGGTTCGGGGGTGGTAACCCCCAAAAACTTTCTTGGACCCCCTTTAATGGGAAACTGTTTTGGGTTGACTTTTCTCATGGTTTTGGTACCCATTGTTTTATAATACCACTTTATTGATGTATTATGTATAGATGGATATTTTGTAAGTAATATGTCATGAGAACAAGGGTTTGAGAAGGAAGAACAGAGTGTGTGAATTTAGAAAGGTTTGTTGCGTGCGACTCTAAATAATATTTATACATTGTAATTGTGAGAAGATAGATCTGAAAGTGGATTATACTCTTGTGGCTTATAATAAAATCTAAGCAAGTGTTTCTTGGTGGATGTAGTCCATATTGGGTGAACCATGTTAAATCTGGTCTTTTTGTTTTACTTGTTTATTTTTGTTCTTTCTACAACTCTATTCATATCTATTATTATTGTAATTCTATGGAATTGTTTCACATCAATTTTTGATTTATTCCTAACACCACTCTATTCTATTTTGGAAGAACACTAATGATTACTAAGAAGAACACCAATGATTAGTGGGAAGGACAAGGGACTGATGGGAAGATGTAAAATATTAGGGGTTAAAACATGACACTATGAATAACACAAATTTTATTTTACAAAGGACATACACACTTTATTTTAAAAACCTAGGCCTATCTTACATTGGCATTGTACCATTACTCCCTCATCTAGCCTCATCATCCATCATCATCCCTAATCACTCCATTATCCCTCATGACCTTAATCACTCCCTCATCATCCCTAATCACTCCCTCATCAACCTTCATCATCCATCATCATCCCTAATCACATTGTCATTGATCCTCATCATCCCTAGTCACTTCGTCATTAGCCTTCATTATTCCCCATTATCCCTAATCACTCCTTCATCGACATTCATTGTCCCTTATCATATCTATTCACTCCATCATCAACCATCACAGTTCCTCATCATAGTTCTAGTCACTTCTTTATTATCCCTCATCCTCCCTTATCCTTTATAATTATCCCTAATCACTCCCTGATCTACACTCTTTGACCTGAAACACACCCTTATCAACCCTCATCATGCCTAATCACTCATTCATCACCCCTCATCATCCATAATCACTCCCTTGTTCACCCTCATCATCCCTTATCATCTATAATCACTCCCTCATTGGCCATCATCATCCCTTATAGTCCTTAGTCACACCCTCATTGGCCTTCATTACCCCTCATCATCCCTAAACACTCCCTAATTAGCCCTCATTATCCCTCATCATCCCTAATCAGTCCCTCATTGAACCTCATGATTCAAAACTTTATTTTTAAGGTGGGTAAAGTAGGCAGGTCATAATAAATGGTATAGATATATTACATACATAACATGATTTGAAACTTCATTTCTCATTCTATATATCAGGAAGCAAGCTTCCCTTGGAAACAAAAAAAGTTAAGTAGATAAGGCTTAACCAAGTAGGTAGGGTAAGAATATATGCAAGCTATATATTTGTAATAAAGCTTCCCTTGATAGATAATAATATATTCTAGAAAGAAAAATTAGGTAGGACAATAATGAAGCTATATATCAGGAAACAAGCTTCCCTTGCCTTATTGGGTAGGGCATAACTAATTAAATAGGGTAAGAACATAGCTATCTATTGGGAAACAAGATTACCTTGATAATGATACCTTAATATAAAAATAAATAAAAGTTATATATCAGGAAGGGAATCTTCCTTGATAGTTATACCTTACTCCCTTGTTATCTATCAGGAAGGTAAGCTTCCTTTAATATGTTATTTGGTGAAGTAAAGCTAGATATCAGGAAAAAAAGTTTCCCTTACCTTACGCCTTGGCATAGATGAATCAGCTAAAGAAAAATTCCCTTGCCTTATTGGGTAGGACAAGATTGATATCATGATAGGGCCTTTGGAATGGTTCCCCGCCTGCCTCCTCCAATATATCTATGGTGGGGGGCCCATTCTTATGTTATCCCTTAATTTACTATATTGGGATCGAGTTATACTCAGAGTATATTAGGGCCCTAATTGGGTTGGGAAACACACTCTACTTACTACTAGATTGGAACACACTCTATTCGATTGATGATCACCTATTTATATATTTGGTGATCCTATGTACTATGGATAGACTCTAAATGACATATAAAGAAAATAAGAACTCAACTATGGGGTTGGAATTAGAATTCTCAACTAGTCTCAGATCACTAGTATCTATATAGACATAGATTGGGATTTTCAACTCTGGGATTGGGATTCTTAGATGCCCAAATCCTAATCTATATATCTAAGTAATACAATTGCATCTCACCCTTTGCTCGCTTGCCTACTTGTTTATTTTAGCCTAGGGCTCTGGATACACACTCTCTCCCCAATCTGATCTTGGATCACCATATAGATCTTTGAATCCCACTAGATAATCAGATGATATTTTTAATTTATTTATTTGAGTGAAATAGGATGAGTGAAAGAAGAGTTTCTTTGAGCCTTATTTGAGTAAGTAAAATTTTGAATCAGAAAAAAGCCAATTAGGCACAAGTGGAAAACCATTGTACCCACCATTAAGTTATAAGAGGGAGTAATTAGGGATGAAAAGGGATAAAGAGGGAGTGATTAGGGATGATGAGGGATAATAAGGGGGTGATTAGGGATAATGAGAAATAATGAGGGTCAATGAGGGAGTGATTAAGGATGATGAGGGAAGATGAGGGACTGATTAGGGATGATGAGGGACAGGGAGGGAGTGATTAGATGGAGGGATGGTGATAAAGTGAAATCACACAAAGTGGAAGTTTGGTGTGTGTGGGTCACCATTATGACCTATATTGACCCAATCACACCACTCTGACTTGAATTCAAAGTGAATTGGGGTGATTTCACATACATGTGCTAGGAATTGTTTGTAAATTTCCATGGTCATAAGTGGATATGGTGTTGATGTGTCACTTTTGGAAATGATGGAGATAATCACAAGTAAAATCGGAATATATTGGTGATTAGATGTGAAAGGGTCATAATTCAATTTACTTGTCCATAATCACATGTTTTTTATTGAATTTGAAGAAAAATGGGGTGGTCATGCACAATTGTTCCTAATATTATTTGCATTTACCTTGGTCATAAGTAGATATATTATTTTTGTGTCACTTTTGGCCTATGACGGACTTAACACAAGTAAAATTTGTATGAATGGGTGGTTGGGTGTGCATGGGTCACCAGTGAAACATGTGTTTCTCCATGCACACTAATTTTGCATGAATTCAAATTTAATTGGGGTGAACATGTCTAAATGTGGCCCAGATTGTTCTTATTTATCCTAGTCAATAATTATTATGGTTTTGTTGTGTCAATAATAAGTAGATATATTATTTTTGTGTCACTTTTGGCCTATAACGAACTTAACACAAGTAAAATTTGTATGAATGGGTGGTTGGGTGTGCATGGGTCACCAGTGAAACATGTGTTTCTCCATGCACACTAATTTTGCATGAATTCAAATTTAATTGGGGTGAACATGTCTAAATGTGGCCCAGATTGTTCTTATTTATCCTAGTCAATAATTATTATGGTTTTGTTGTGTCACTTTTTTTTCCTACAAGGGACCTAATCATAAGTAAAATTAGAATATAGAAGTGGTTGGGTGTGCATTGGTTTGTAAACTTTAATTTTGACAAACATAGGACTCATAAAAATGAAAACAAATAATATGAAAGGTATAAAAACCTTTAAAATGACTATATGTTTACCCAAAATAGATATCAATTACAAAATTTATGCCCTAAAATCTCTAGGTTCAATACTAAAATCTTTAAAATAACTAATTACCAACCATATTAGATTTTGAAAAACTATCTCCCAAATCATAAGGTATCCAGTTATGAGACCAACTCTAGAAGATGTAGGGTGACCCTAATTTATTATATTTATTAAAACAAATTTAAATTATAAAGAATGCTTGCCATTTATTTTAATAAACCACCCCCAACCTTCTAATTGTTCCTATTTTGGCATTATACACATCAATGCTTTCATTTCACAGGGACGCATACACATTATATATCATGTACGCATTATAGTGTGTACGCGCTTCACTTTTTTTTCAAATTTCAACACATGAAAACGTGTACATGTTTTAGGCTTGACATTTACTGACCCTATAAACCATAACACATATGTGTTATTCAAATCAAGTGCATATGTTATGAAATAATATGTACACATTATGTAAAAATGTCTACAAAATTGTTCCCCAACTTCATGCACTTACCCTTGATATTTGTGAAAACTGAATTTAAAAGAAAGGTCTTTTCTCTAGGGAAGTTGTTTCCACCTATATTTCATCTTATGAGCTTGGTAACTAATTAGAACATATTTGCTAATTTTTTTATGATAACCCTAAAAAACTAAGAATCGTTAGAATTAGTTAAATTATTACATGAGCCAACATCATAGGTGTCTATGGCCTCGGAACAATCATAAGATTGTTTGACCAAAATGTTTCTTTCAAGAAACCTTCTTCTGAGAATTCTATCAACCAATTGTTCAGTAGACACCCTTCATTTTCAATGCGAATTGGAGAAAAATATACATCCTTAGTTTCAATGTGAATTGTATTGATAGATTTGTAGTTTTGATTATATTCTTTGGAGAGAAAATTATCTAAACAATTTTTTTTCCCTACAATATGTTCGACATCAAATTTGAATTCATCAATTCATTGTGACCAACAAATCTGATGACTATTAGAGTATTTTTATTTATTTCCTTCTATATTTAGAAATGACTTTAGATCTTTGAGATCTTGATTATTTTTGTAGCATGTTTATTAACCCCATATTTATTGTGGGTAAATCTAGAACATGATCTTTAGGATTGGTGGCGAAGAAATTTAAAAAGGTCACTGAGAAATTTAGAATGCCATTGATAAGACAACCATGCAGAAATAGGAACATTAACATATTATAGGAATTCATGAATCCAAATATGTGATAATTGTTTTGAGTATTATTATTTTAATTGAGAATACCTTTGAAAAGATGACCATGTAAAAATAGGGATATAAACATAAGGTTTGAATATATGAATCCTAATATCATATCTCCTTACTTTTTATAATTTAGATTTTTAAGGTAAACGAAATCTAATAGCCACATTTGATTTTTATAATTTATATTTCAAAAATAAAAAAATATTTTTTAGGATAGTCTATTATTTTTTAATTTACTCAATTTTTTTATATGACTTTAGTTTAAACAAAGTTAAATTGTAGTTATTAAAGTATAAGTATTTTTTTCATATGCCTTGATAATAATTATATAGCAAAGGAACCACATAGCACACAAACACAACAAAAGGACAACATGGCTTACTCATTTTTAAGAATTTGTTAGTATGGATGTATGCATAAAATATGCCTACTTTTAATTAAGCAACATAAAACACAATAATTTGGTTGAGGAGAGTCTTATAGATTAAAGGAAAAACATGATGGATATGGTAATTGGAGCATTCTACAGATGACTAAGAATCTCATTTCTTGGAAGAATTAAACATATAAAGATAGAACTTCATTTCTTTGAAGGTTAATACCAATTTTTTACATATAATTGCAATTTTAACCATTGGAAAATAAAAGTTTTAACTAAAAACTCAGGAGTCAAAAGTTAGTTTATAAAATAAAAAATAAAAAATAAACAACCTTACAATTACATAAAGTTTTACTTACAAGAATATACATATCATACAACTTTGCAAAACAAACTTACACATGCATTCCAAGTACATCAACCCAATTAGACTAGTATTCTAGATGCTATTTTGGTGGAGAGAGTTAATATGTGTAGAGTTAGAACATCCATTTATCTCTATTAGTTTCTTATCAGATATTAATGGCCGAACTTCTAATTTATCACTAATAAGTTCATTAGTAAGTGTACCATGAATCATATTATATATTGACATGCTCTAACAACAAGGGTTTTTATTCTTGGATGCTATGAAAACATTTGAAAGATAATGTAAGTTACATGAATTAAAGGACAAATATGCCAAAGTCAACACAAAGAGAATTTTTATTTCATACAACTCTGAAATCTACAACACAAGCGTAGTGACACCATGAGTTTAATTCTTGAATTGGGGTGGTGATTAACCAAAAAAATATTCAAAAACATACAGAAATGTTCTCTTCAAAGACATTAAGCCTTTCAAAATCAACCAATATTTTTTAGGTCCTATTTAATTGATGATGTTTTCACTCATCACTGTAATCTCCCTCTTCCATGGCACTATAAGACTATTTTTATACAAACTATGGGAATGGATGGATCTGCATGCTTTGACAAATCACTCTCTCCCATGGAATGTAGTATTATTTTTCTTGACATTTGTCAAGGTTTTAAATCCATCAACTGAATAAGGTAATTTTACTTTTCCATCCAACACTATGTCAACATTGACAACAAAAAATCCTCTTCCCACATCTCTGCAATGTAGTTTCCTTTTGCTTAGATACACTTTTCCTTTTACAACTTTGGTTCCTTTTGAAAACAAGTCCACATGATCATCCTCTCCAAATGCAAGACACATTGATGTTATAATAAAAAGTATAAATGTGAGATCAAAATAGAAAATGTAAAACCCTATCATATATGAAAATTAAACATAATTTGAGATGAAATTAAAAAGATACAATAATTATTAAATGTAATTTAAGTCTCATCTACTAAGGATCTATGTGTTGCTAGGAATAAATCTGTATTATATAAAAATAATATGTGAGGAAGGTGATAATATATAAAAACAAATAACATCCGATGCATTTAATATGATGTCAACTTACTATCATGAAAAGAATAGGACATTATCATCATTATTTATTGATAGCTACATTGTAAAAATTGAATGACATATTTATTGGTAAATTGAGAAAAACAATGATGCCATTTAAAGGATCTTAAAACATTTTAAAAACTTCTCAATATCACCTATTTATAAAGAAGGTAACAAAGGGGAAGATAACATGGCCAATATTGGTGTTTTTATCCCCTCTTTTAATCATTGGTCGAAGCTACAAGACATCATACAATCACAATAATTTCAAATGATGTGGCAAGATTCATAACCCCCAAGAAAGGAGGGTGATTCAATGATGGCAGTTAGTTAATGAAAAGCCTCACAACCTACAAAATCTCATGCAATGATTTCATTACCCAGTGCAAGGGAATAAAGCCAATCTCAAAGCATGGAAGGAAAGGACCTAGCTTCACTAGTCATGATAGGTTTAAAATGAAATGAACTCAAGCCAAAGCCAATTTATAGTAAGACCCTAAGAAGGAAGAAACAGGCAACCATAGGAGGTGACTGTGATAGAGTCAAACCTATTTCTTACACTGACATCAAGGAAGACCTGATGGTGTGGAAAAAACTAAGAATACAAGGATAAATTTTGATTTGATAGGTTTGCATGGGGAATTCCCTCATTACACAACCATTTATGAGAACATGATCCAAGTACGAGGGTACTAGGTAGGACTATATTTCAACAATGGTTTATTTTACACAATATAAAGAATACTATTGGATTCTTAATTTATAATCTTCATAGTATGTTAGACTTGTGTATAATAGGCATGTGCCAATTCTATATAAGGCTATAAGAATTCAATTCAAAGTTCTAAAAAATAAAAATATGTGATAGCTTGACTTTGCACGATAATGTCACATCTTGATATCGTACTTCCGTCATAAGTTTTGACACGCAATAAATTTTTATAAGGGACACATAATACCACCATAGTTTGTATAGTTCCAAATCAATTTTAATTGTCATTTACAATTAATTATATTTGTAAGATTGAGTATTCATATCTCTTATGTAATTTTGATTATTCAATATGCATGCTATCATAATGGAATCCCTAGCTCAAATTGAAACTCCATCTTAATTGACAATTAAACTAATGATATTCTATTGAAAAGAGTAGTTAACTTTTTATTAGAACTCAATGATGTATAATGACTCAATAACATAAAATAATACTGCATTGATAGATATCGGTCAGTATTTATGGCTCATTTAAAACTCCTATAATTCTACATCAGATCATGCTCAAAATTAGAATTCAAAGCAAGATTATAATAAATATAATTTTTTCTCTAAATTTGCTTCTTCCTTCAACTATTAAAAATAGAATTACCATTTGAAAGGAATTATTGAATACAAAAATGCAAGACATGTTTAAGTGGCTTGGTTGTGTCCACCCCTACCTAGGTTCAAATATCACATGGCATATGAGGTTAGTTATGGTCATTGGTGATGTCAGTGACATTGGTGATGTCATGATGCTGGTGATATTGGTGATTGTGCGGGATATAAAGGGGATATGGGCCTTTTGTTTATATCCTAGACTAATTTGTAGCTCTAATGACAATACTGATCCCTTCATTTTATAGCTCTAGATTCTATAAAAGCATTTACCCATATCTAATAAAAATGAAAAATCTTTTGGATAAGGTTCTAAATTTGAAGGGCTTCCATGTAAGAGTTAAATTTGATGGACAACCTTAGCTAGACCATGAAAAAATGTTATGACTATTATTCATTCAACATTGCACTTCAAAAGTTACAAAAACTATATTTAAAGAAGTGCCTGATACGACTTTAGTATTTGTGATTTAAAGATATTTATGTTATTCTGCAAACCTACAAAAATAAATAGATAAAGAAAACAAAAAAGAATTCGCTACTTTAGTGCCTGATCATTATTCTAAATGACGAAGGAGGGAGCGATGAGCGAAATACTACCTGGGAGTGGAGGGCGTGAGAAGGATGGCCTGGGCGAGCCTTCAGGTGGGCCGCGGCTGCAGAAGTTGGTGAGCGAAAAAGGTAAGGATCCGGTCTATGCAAATGGGCGCCCCAAGGTACTTAAGATTAATGGATGTTTTCCTAAGGCCCAGGAAAGACTTGTTTTGATTATCCCTGTAGAGGCGGTTAAAGAAGATGTCGAGTATTTATCAGTTCATACCCTGATTTGCAAATTCATGGGAATTCAGATCTCCCAATCGGCCTTGGAAGCGTCTCTGCGCCGTACCTGGCAGGTAGAGGGAGATATGGACATAATGCTGGCTGGAAACAGTTATTTTTTAGTGAACTTCTCCTCTGTCTCTGATAGGAACAAGATTTTTGAGGGAGGACCCTACTTCTTCGATCGAATTGGATTGTTTATCAAGCCTTGGCATGCTAGATTCAATTCTGCAGAGGACTTACCTACTCGCGTGCCTGTATGGGTTCGCCTTCCAAGGCTCTCGCTGGAATTTTGGTGGGAGGACATTCTCCATCAAATAGATGCTCTTCTTGCAGTGCTTGTTGCTATAGCCCATCAGTCACTGGATAAAAAACTCATCTCATATGCTCGGGTTTGTGTTGAAATGGACCTGAATAATCCTCTCCCGAACGCTTTGGAAATATGTATGGGAGGATCATCCTGGGTTCAACAAATTGACTACAAAGCTATACCTTTTAGATGCCAGATTTGCCATGCCTATGGGCATCTGCATCGCCAATGCCCCCAGGTGGCACGTGGCAATGGAGCCGAATCTTCTAAAAGAATCGAAGCAGATAAGCTGGCCCAAACGGGACCAATTAAGACAGCTCCGAGTGGCACTGTAAAAGGTAAATCTCATATTTTTGGGGATAACCCATCCCAGGGCCAGGCCGCTTCTGATGGACCAGATAACGAAGGTTTTACTCAAGTCCGACGACGGGTCAAAGGTCGGGAGCAAAAGCGAAGGAACCAAGACAGACCTCTAGAAGTGGGCTTCAACCGATTTGACACCTTGGAGAGCATGGTCGTAGATGATGGTATTCCCCTTGATGATCTGGAGGGACCCATGGAGGTTGGAGGAGTATGTAATCTCCCCACTGAACCCCAAGTTCTTATGTCCTAGGTGAATAGAGAGAGTGAGATGATCCCGGAAGAAGGGGAGGTGGCTGCAACTCCAAACCAACAGAATAAGGACTTTCGATGGGCTGACATGGTGAAAGTCACGGATACTCCTGGGAAATTAAAGAGCTCAATGCCAGCGTTGGGTTTGATCCAGAGACCTCTCAAGAAACTTTTTGCTACTAATCCGACTAAAGCAGGGCGCCGAAAGGATCAGGAGAAAATCCAACGCACAGGGGACTTATTGGTTGAATCGGGGGCGGTTAAGACCCTGGATGAACACTTCACTCAGTCCACCCAATGATAGTCCTATCTTGGAATGTGAGGGGACTGCATAGTATCCCCAAACAAAGAGCTATGCGGATTTTGGTGAGGGATCATCACCCAGATATACTATGTATTCAAGAGACAAAGCTCTCAGTAGATGCTATTTTCAGCTGTATGCCAAAGTTTTGGGCCTGGGGACAAGGCCAGTGTGTGGGGGCTCGTGGTAGTGCCGGAGGATTGGCAATATGCTGGGACCCTAGGAAGATCACACCTTGTCATTGGGTGGCTAGTAGCTCATCACTCTCTATGATTACTTCCTCCCCGGAGTGTGGGGAAACAGTTTTGATCACCAATGTCTATGCACCTGGGGATATCTCAGGACAGCATAAGATATGGGCACACTTGCGGTTTGTCCGAAGCTGTTTTCCTTATCTGCCTTGGGTAGTTAATGGAGACTTTAATGCTGTCCTTAGCCTGGAGGAGAAGAGGGGAGGGCTTCCACGACTTGAACCATCTTCTAAGCTCTTTAGACACAATATTGATAGGCTGCGCCTTGCGGATCTCAAGCCATCCAATGGGCTCTTCACTTGGAGTAATCGAAGGTCAGGTAAGGACTCAATTTCTGAGCGCCTTGATAGATTTTTATTATCTAGCTTTTGGCTTTCTAGTGCCTTTTCTTTGGCTTTCGAAATTTTGGATTGGCAAGGGTCCGATCATTGTCCCGTTAAGCTGACAACCAGGTACATTCCCGGACCAAAGAAACCCCCCTTCAAATTTCAGCTTATGTGGCTCCGGGATCCTTTGCTTCACTCTCTTATGACCAGCTGGTGGAGGCAGGGGAAACCGGATTATGGGACTGCCATGTTTTCTTTTGCCAAGAAGTTACAGTATGTGAAGCGGAAGTTGCAGGAATGGAACAGGGACAGCTTTGGGAATCTTCATGTTATGAAGAAACGAGCACAAGAACGACTAAATATTGTTACCAGACAAATCCTTGACTTTGGCCTGACAGATGATCTTCACAGGGCTGAATTTCTGGCTCTAAATGAGCTATCAGAATGGGAACTCCGTGAAGAAATCTTCTGGAAACAGAAAGCCCGTAATGATTGGCTTCAGGAAGGGGACAGGAACACTGGCTTTTTCCATAAGTCAGTCCAGGCAAGGCGTAATAAGAACTTTATAGTTTCTCTGGATGCTTTGGATGGTACCCGGGTTACTTCAACTTTCGATATATCGGAGGAAGCAGTTGGTTTTTATTCCGAGCTCCTCTCTGGCATTCCACAACTCGCTGATATTGAGGAGAAAGAGATCTTGTCCTGCATTCCCCCTCTTATCACGCCAAGGATGAATGAAGACCTTATGAAACCGGTTGAATTGGCTGAAGTTGAGAGAATTGTGTTTAGCATGCGTAGAGGCAAAGCTCTAGGGACGGATGGTTTTCCGGCTGATTTTTATCAGGAATTCTGGAGTATTATTAGCCAGGACTTGCTTGATGTTGTACAGGAATCCTACCTCAACAAGGAAATGCTTAGAGCCTTTAATGCTACATTCTTGGTGCTGATTCTGAAAGAGGAACAGGTCAATAAGCTGGACCAATTCAGACCTATCGCTCTTTGCAACACGATCTATAAAATCATTACTAAACTTATTGCAGAGAGAATCAAAGTATGGTTGCCCTTGATCATCTCTGAAGAACAAGGGGGCTTTGTAGCTGGGAGGCAAATTCTGGATGGCGTGGTGATTGCTTCGGAAGCAATCCACTCCATGAACTCTTCACAGGAGAGGGCGATGTTCATAAAACTTGACTTATCCAAAGCTTATGACAGAGCTGAGTGGGGCTTTTTGCAGAAAATTCTTCTTGCATATGGATTTGGGCAGGACTGGGTAAAATGGGTTCTGAGCTGTGTTACAACGCCATCGTACTCTATCCTTATTAATGGGGAGCCCTCCAGATTATTTGGAGCCTCTAGAGGGCTTTGTCAAGGTGATCCGATTTCTCCTTATCTGTTTATTATTCTTGTTGAGGGGTTGGGGCACTTCATTAAGTATCAGGCTTCTCAAAATGTGATTCAGGGTTGGCAATGGGGGAATGGATTAGCCCGAATGACCCAACTTCAGTTTGTGGATGACACCATCCTGGCTGGCAAGGCCCGAATTAAGGAGGCGCAGGCTTTTCGGTGTACTTTGGATGTGTATTTAGCGGCCTCGGGTCAGAAGATCAATGAACATAAATCCTCTATCTTTTTCTTCAATACCCCTAAGGCCATTCAACACAGAATTGCTGATATTTTCAGGTTTCGAACTCAGAACCTCCCAATGACCTACCTGGGGATTCCCATTGCGGTTGGCAGGCAGCCCAGACTCTTTTGGCAGAATGTTCTTGATAAACTGAAACAGAGGATTAATCATTGGACCCATCGTTGGCTCACGATGGCTGGGAGGGTGACGCTTCTGCAATCCGTGATTCAAGCTTTACCCACATATCGTAGCATGGTCCAGGTAGCTCCTTTGTACTTCCTAAAGGAGTATGATTCTCTTTCGCGATAGTTTCTCTGGAGCGGTAATCTCAGGAATTCAAAATGGAGCTTGGTTAATTGGAGCACAGTCTGTCGGCCTAAGAAGGATGGGGGATTGGGACTGCGTTTGGCTATTCTATCTAGTCAGGCTCTGGCGGCTAAATTGTATTGGAGGTGGTGCACCAGCTAGAACCAGCTTTGGGCCCATATTTTGTCTCATAAGTATTTCCCTGGAGTTGACCCGAATGAGATTCCTAGGATCCCCCTTGAGGGGAGAGGATCTATGGTGTGGAACACTCTTAAACTTGGAGCTCAGTTGGTGCAGCCCAGTCTTTTCTGGATTTGTAACAGAGGGTTGAAAGCGCTGTTCTGAGAAGACTCTTGGAATGGAGCGCCACCTATCCGAGTTTCGCATCCCAACTTGCAGCCATTGTGTGATGCCTTTCTCAATGCTGGTTGGACCACTGTTGAGAATTATAAAGAAGCTTTCAATTTGGGGCCCATTATTGCCTTTAGATGGAAGACTGAGACTGAGTGGCCGCTGGGAGGGACGGAGGAGCTCCGACAAGAGTTGGCTCTTATCCTGGCTGGAAGAAGATGCAGTTCCCTTCTAGAAAGTGATACTTTGGCATGGGGGGGTGAAGCTAATGGCCATTATTCGGTCTCTTCGGGATATCAGGCTCTCACTAAGAATTGTTTTGGGGCTGTTGATTTTGCTTGGGGACAGAGAATCTGGAATTCTGTTGCATGGCTGAAATGTAATTTTTTTCTCCGGATTCTCACCTATAGCCGTTGCCTTACATGGGAAAATTTGTGTAGAAGAGGTTATTAGGGACCGTCAATGTGTGTTCTCTGCAGGAACAATGAGGAGAATACAGAGCACCTGTTCTTTCAATGTTCCTTTGCCAGGAACCTTTGGCATCTGTGGTGGGCAGCTTGGGGCTGCTCCTGTTGGCATGCTTCTTCCTTAATTGATTTCTGGCAGCGCCTGGGCCGTCCCCCTACCAAAGCACCCATTCTGCAGATCGCGTGGGCTATTGGGCCTGCGTTTATTTTTTGGAATATTTGGATTGAGCGTAATGGTCGTATCTTCAGAGAGGCCTGCATTGGTGTGAGGAAAGTATGGTTAAAAATTCTCAATGCCTTGCAAGAAACACTTCTTGCGAACTGTGGCAATTCACAGGACTCAGACCCAGCTACAAAGTCCATCCTGAACCGCCTTTACCCTGCCAAGCCTGGCGTGGACGCCCCTGCTTTTAAGTCGCGTCCCACACACAGGACACGCCAACTACTGCGTCCAATCTGCCGCACTAGAAGATGGTCTCGGCCTGTGGAGGGGCGCATAAAAATTAATGTTGATGGCTCTTCCAAGGGCAATCCTGGACCGGCCGGGATTGGGGGCGTGGGTAGAGATTACAAGGGGGAGCTCTGTTTTTTATTTTCCATTCATAAAGGCCTTTACACTAATAACCTGATGGAGGCGCTTGCGATTCTGGAAGCGATCCATTGTTGCTGTAAGCTTGGGTATCTCAGCGTTCTCTGCAAATCTGATTCGCAAGTGCTTATTAACCTGTTGAATAATGGCAATACTGATGGTGTGGATTGGCAGTTGGCTGCGGTGACAAGGCAGATTCGGCAGATAAGTGCCTCTTTTGAGTTTACCTTGTTTAATCATATTCCCCGCGAGTGGAATTGTGTGGCTGATGGGTTGGCCAAATGGGCTTCGGAGAATGGATCGGAGTGGTGTATCCAGGATCGACAGATGCTATCTGCTAGACTAACCCCTGTTCTGGCTCAACTTCTTGAGCAAGATTTGGGTATGTAACTGTATGTTTTCCAGTTTCTTTCAATAAATTTTTACCCCTTTTAGTTGCATTATTCTAAATGACAATTTTTTTGTTCTACAAACCTACAAAAATAACCAGACAAAGAAAACAAAAACAATTTCGCTACTTTTTAGAATGATTTCACATATTTTAATGATTTTTTTCACCATTATTTATGAAAAGTTCATTGTTTTTTAGAGTTGCAATAAAACGAGATAGAGTAATGTTTTCATCGTTATTGATAATGATTTCCCTGAAGTTGACTATAAATTCATTGAAGTTGATGATTTCACTAAAGTTGACTACTATTTTGTTGAACTTGACCTATAAGAAAAAATAGTGACAGAAGAAAAAAAGGGTAGATGCAGGATAATGAGGGACAAAAGGGGGGTATAAAGTGACACTTTTTTATTAAAATAACAATAGTTGAACTTGGAAAGAAAGTTAGAGACACTTCGAAAAATAATTTGACAATGACATAAGAACATGAATCGTGACATTTTTAATTTAGTTTCTAAATATATATTTTTTCAATACCTAGATAATAGAAGTGTGTGAAACAAATGCATATTTGCTAATAGGTTGGCCATTTTTTGTAAAAAGATAAAAAGACTGCATGTGTATGAACACACTTTTTTTTAGTAAACAAATGAATTTCTATACAAAAATCATATATAGATAGGTGAAATGTTGAAGATTGTTGAGAATATATATATATATATATATATATATATATATATATATATATATATATATATATATATATAATAATTTTACAAATCAAAGCAACTGAAAATTTGAAATTGCAAGTGTACAAACACAACTTTTTGACCTTAACTTCATGAAAATCAATTTTTTTTAAAGCATAGTTGATAATGTGTAGATTTTTGAGATATAAGTTTTATAAATATTCAATTAATATTCAAAAAATTATAAGAGAACTTATGATGATGTGTATATAGTCCATAATGAGGTATGTTATGTAGAAATTATGAAATAATTATAAATAATACTCTAACATTATATATATATATATATATATATATATATATATATATATATATATATATATATATATATATATATATATATATTTTAAACTAAAATTTATCCTCCACAAACCCAATATATATTTTTTAAATAGTAAAATATGCTTGATTAAATGCGTGGGAAAAGATGGAAAAGACTCTTAAATTTCCTAAAAACCAAATTGGCTGGTTCATGACAGGGTTTGGACTAGGTTCGGGACCCCCCAGGCCTAAAACCAAAGAAAGTTTGGAGGGAAAGCAATATTTTTTTTAGTAAAATTATGAAAGGCATACGCCCTTTGGAAACCAACTAATTTCACACCTCTTTATTATTATTTTTCATTTTTTTGTGGATCACAAAGGGCATACATGCTTTTAAAAGCACGCACACCCTTTGTGATTCACAAATTTCTCTTAGATTTCCCATGAATTTTTCTCATTTGTTTTGAGTTTTGTGATTATAAACTTTTTTTTTCTATTGTAACTATGTGAATTTGGTAAATTATCCATTCACTTTGTTTGACTCATTACAAATCCTTTAAATTTAAATCTACAATTGGTTTTTTTGGTAAAGATAAATATAATGGGTTCAGAAAGTCATCAAAAAAGACCAATCAAAGAGCTAATAAATGAAGAAATTGAAAAAAATAGAGAAAAGCCAAGCAGATAGGATAGCATCCATAAGGGCTTCTAATCAAGGTGAAGGTATTTCCTCCAAACTAGGTAATATTTCAAATGAAAATAACATGTCCAATTCTATGGAATTTAGTTTAGATATGTTTTTAAATAAGATAAGAGAACTCAATCAAACTTTTTTGAATGATAAAATTCAAAATTTAGAGCATGTACGTAATGAATTTGTAATGAGTGATGAAACATATGGAGAAACACAATATAATGAAGCATCCATTCATAATGAAGCTTTTGAGTATAATGATAATCAACATCAAGTAATGACCCCAATTCATGTGTCTCCTAGTGAAGAGGAATTCAATTCACATGTACGGTCTAATGTAGATAGTCAATTCTCTACAATCCCTACTATGGTTAAAGTGGTAATGCCACCTAATTTCATACAAAATATAGCTCCCACACCCACACCTATAAGGATAATGAGATGAACACCAAGGTATTTGTTTGAAGTAGATGAAAAAATAATAGAACCTATAAAAGATAAAATGTCAAAAAGATCAGTTCAATGTCATGCTCAACATATATGAGACTATGCATTTGAGAGTAAAATCCATGCAAAATGGTGTCAACTATTTTTTCAATTAATGAAAATGTGAAAAATATGCCCTGTGATGCATAATTTAGGGTTAAGAACATCCAACATAGAGGGAAGAAATAGTTCAATAGTAAAGAATATATTTAATGCATTTAAGGTAATAGACAATAAAAAAAAAAAAAAAATAGTAATGTA
Source organism: Torreya grandis (assembly GCA_037957365.1). Classification (NCBI taxonomy): domain Eukaryota; kingdom Viridiplantae; phylum Streptophyta; class Pinopsida; order Cupressales; family Taxaceae; genus Torreya; species Torreya grandis. The sequence continues at coordinate 2,856,108 of JARHVA010000277.1, read as the reverse complement.
GCAAGTTAAGTAATAATGGAATCTATAGTGATTAAGTTAACATATAAATCTCAAATTCTTAGTGAAACAAGTAAATCCCTGAAATTAAATATAAAAAATCTAATAAATGTCATAAAAATAAGAACAAGGCTTGATGACCCTTCACTCATGGACTGTTGGGTGTTTAGTGGTAGATTCCCACAAAAAGATAAGGTATTAGTTGAAAAAATAAGATAATTGATTGAAATTTTTTGACATAACAACACAAGGGTCTCATCTAATGTAAAATATGTTATTAAAATAAGAAAAGGCCAAAAAATGTGAGCCACATGCAAAATATTTCTTAGACATGATCCAAATAGAATTTTATAAAAAATTTATTGAAAAATTCAATGGCCAATTGATAATTAGCTAAAGGTCATTTGAGATGTGCAAGCCTTCTATGTTAAAATCAATCAAACACACACCACATGTTGTTATAGGTTACATGTTGAATTTGTTATGGATTTTGATGTATTTCATCATATATGTTGTACTTTACATATTAATGAGATTATGCAGGAATGTATGGTGTCTTCCTCACCTAAGACATCAAGAGAATTAATCTAAACTCTTTTTTTTAAAAAACCTGAGAGACAATTTTTTTTGCCAAACAATGTTTATATGGAACATGTAACAATTGTGGTAGTTTATCAAATTTGATGATCTGTATACATAAATAAATTTCACATAAATTTGGAAAGAAACTAATTGATTATAATAACTACAAATCTATAAAGTATGTGTTAAAAGATGGAAAAGAGTCATCAAGATGGAAGTTGGTTATGATAAAAGTTTTTACATTTGATTTCATGTTTGAATTCGATAATAATATTATCTACTGATATTTAAGACACACAAAAATCAAAATAGTTAGATAATCAATTCAAGCTATACAATAACAAATTTCTAATTAACACCATTGTTTTGGTTGTGGATTTTGTTGAGAATTACACACTATAACCATAGAATGAGGTTTAATCCCAATAATATAATTCAATTCAAGCTAGAATTTTCATTCATATTACATTCAGACATGCACCTGATAACACAAATGACAACAAAAAGATTTTAAGTGAGTACCAATTTTATATGAGTAATAAAAAATCATATTTTCCAGAGTTTGTCCATGGTTCTTTTGAGATATTTTATATAAATATGAATGAAAGATAAATCATGTTTGATACACACTACATTTGGTCAGACAATTGTGTAGGGATGTTTAAAAATTCTCAAATATTTTAATGGTTAAGCAGAATGCATAAAAAGCATGGTGTTCAACATTTTTGGAGATTATTTGAGGTTATGCATGGTAAAGGGGAACATGATGGTGCAGGTGCATGTGTAAAAAGAGCCCTTAAAAAATATAAGAAAAAACAAAAAAATGGTGCTAATTTGATCGATGCTACAAGTATTGTGACTTGGTGTAATGAAAATATTTGTCATGGATCAGATAAATATTCTCATGTATGATGATTATTTTAGCTAATCAAAGAACAACACAAGGCAATGTATGAATATTGCATTATAGTACCTAGATCATGTGTTTTTCAATCCATTCAAAGCTCAAATTCAAGTTTATGGACTATTTATATTAGGGGTATGGCATGTTTTTATTTTTCATGTAGGGAATTTAATTGGAATTAATGTGAGTCAAATAATAGGTTGATAAATGGTATTGTAGACCTATATCACATGTAGAGAGTATCCATTCACTCCAATAATTGATGAATCATGAAATGGCATCATCAGATGACTTTTACCACATCTCAGATCTTGTGCAACTAGGTACAATTTATTCCTAATTTTAATGTACATCCTTAGTTCTATTAGTGATATCTTTATTTTTTCATATATGTGCTTACAATTTGATTACATTTTAAATACAAGGCATGTTTTTGCAGTTATTGCACCTGAGGACAATGATGAGGGAATAAACTACTACTTGTGTCGTTGTGTATAGGCAAAAAACAATTAACCACAAATGTCATGGATGAAGAAGAGCTAATTTATCCCACTAGATACATAATGGTTATAAAATAATAAAACAATTTTTATTTAAGGACTTTGAAACACACATGGTGGTGCTTCATTATTCAATTTGGTTATCGATACAAATATTCAAATGATCAAATATCATGGAAAGACTCACGATAGAAGTTTGTGAAAAGTGCATAAATTTAACCATGAATCAATTCAATTAAAAATAGAATTGATCTTGAAGGTATGTTAGATTGAATTGATTTGATTTAATGTATTTTAATTTTCAATTGTTTATCATTATATGTTTATTTATGTTTAAATTTTTTACTAACAATTTTAGTGTAGGTTAGTGGCACCATATGAGCTTCCACCTTCACTTGGTTGGTGTCATGAGTAGAGAAGATTATCTTATTGAAATAAAGAGAAGCCAAATAATAATTTATATTGATGTTATCTACCTCAAGCAAATAGGTTTTCACCTTCTCTCTATTTTTTCTTTCAAGAAAAACAAGAAAAAAGTGTTATCTAGTTCTTAATTATGGTTTGTAGACCTAATATTATGAGTCTTGTCTTGTAGGTGTAATTTATCCTTCATACTTGATCTGGCCCTATGCAATAAAAAAATAGTTTGAAATACCTTTCTAATGTGTATTATAGTGACCATACTACCTTAATTAACCTGCATACAATGTTTGAAGCGAGAACAAGTTAAATAATCAATTCTTATCTTTTTTTTAGGTCTCTCATCAGACACCTACAGGAAACATAAACATATTTAGTTGTATCAATCACATAGATTTATAGATAATCCTCCTAAAATTTATTAGAGGACTCATCCATGTAAGTGTGGGAGCTGATGGCTCATCTCTAGCCCTTACAATTCTCCTATAACGTGTGGTGGAATTTTGCTTAGTTTCCACACTCAAGGACATTGAGATTCTCTTTAGGGATGCATCTAATTGAATAAAACCTTCACTCTTAGGGTTTTTAAAATATTGGAAAATGGATTTTCTAGCCTTGAAATTCCCATATGGATGTGCTCATGAAGACAATTCATCGATTGGGCTGATGAGTCAGAATATACAGCTCCCACTAACCAACTTTTGAGCATTTAAGAGAGATTTGGATGCAAAATAAAAATGGTTGCCACATCTTGGTCACCTCTATTTAGAGAGAATACTCCTAGCATTTATTATAAGACCCATCGGTGAAAGTTTAGGAGATGACATCTCATATCTAGCCATCATGGTTATCTTGAAATGCATAATGGAAGTTGGCTTAGTTTGTACACTTAGGGATGATGGGATTCTCTTAAGGGATGCATCTGATCAACAACAACATTCAATCCTGAGGCATGACAAAGACTATAAAATGGTCATTTTAGCCTTGAAATGTCCATCCAGACATACCTGCAAATATGGTTTGTTAATTAGACTGATGATTCAGAATATATGGCCCCCACTGACCAACTTTTGGTCATTTAAGAGAGATTTAAATGTGAGAGAAAATTGGTTGCCACATATCACTTTCCTTGAGTTAGAGATAATCCTCCATTTTTTAGAGTACCCATATATACAAGTGTAAGATCTGATAGCTCATCTCTAGCCCTCACAAATTTTTTACAATACATGATGAAAGTTGGTTCAGTTTGCACATTAAGGGACATTGAGATTATCTCTAGGGATGTATTCGATCAACTATAACCTTCACTCCTGAGGCATGATGGAGACCATACAATGGTTGTTATAGACTTGAAACACCCATCCAAATGTGCCCACAAAGATATTTCATCAATTGGGATAATGAGTCAGAATATATGACCCCCACTGACCAACTTTTGGCTATTTAAGAGAGATTTAACTATGAGAGAAAACTAGTTGCTTCATCTTGTTTACATCAAGTTAGAGATAATACTTCTTGGATTACTTAGAAGACTTTTTCATGAAAGTTTAGGAACTGATGGCTCATTTATAGCCTAAATAGCTCTCCCACAATGCACAACAAAAGTTGGCTCAATTTGCATACTCAAGGACACTGAGATTCTCTCAAGAGATGCATCTGATCAATTATAACCTTCAATATTAGGGCATGAAAGAAACTAGACAATGGTCATTCTAGCCTTGAAAATTCCATTTAGATGTTACTGCAAATATAGTTCATTGATTGGGATGATGAGTCAGAATATACAACCCTCACACACTAACTTTTGGCTATTTAAGAGAGATTTAGCTACAATAGAAAAATGGTTTTTGTATCTCGCTTACCTTGAGTTATGGATAATAATCCTAGGGTTAGTTATATTACCTATCCATGTAAGTGTTAGAGTTGAAGACTCATCTCTATCCATCATGTTTCTCCTACAATGTGTGATAGAAGTTGGCTTAGTATGCATACTCAGAGACACCAAGATTCTCTCAAGGGATGTGCCTGATCAACTAAAACCTTCACTATGGGGGCATGAAAAATACTATAAAATGTTATTTTTATCCTTGAAATTACCATTTGGATGTGCTTTCAAATATGATTCATTTATTGGGTTAATGATTTAGAATATATGACTCTTACTAACCAATTTTGGCCATTTAAGAGAGATTTGGATGCAAGAGAAACCTGGTTATTACATCTCACTTGCTTTGATTTAGAGATAATATTAGTGAGGATTCTTAGATGACCCATCTGTGCAAGTGTAAAATCTTATAGATCATCTCTATCCCTCATGGTTCTCTTGTAACACATGATAAAAGTTGGCTTAGTTTTCATACTTAGGGATGTTGAGATTCTCTCAAGGGATGCATTCAATCTACTATATTCTTCACTCCTTGGTCATGAAAAAGATTAGATAATAGTCATTCTAGCCTTGAAATTTCCATATAGATGTGCCCATGAAGATGGTTTGTCTATTAGGCTAATGAGTCAGAATATACAACCCCCATTGACTAATTTTTGGCCATTTATGAGAGATTTGGCTATGATAGAAAACTAGTTGCAATGTCTCACTCACCTTAAGTTAGATATAATCCTCCTAGGATTTATTATAAGACCTATTCATGAAAGTGTGAGAGTTGACATCTCATTTCTAGTCCTCACAGTTCTCTTGCAATGCACAACATAAGTTCACTCAATTTACACACTCAAGGATGGTGAGATTCTCTTTAAGGATGCATCTGATCAACTATAACATTCACTCCCAAGGCCTAATGGATACCAGACAATGGTCCTTATAACCTTAAAATTCCCATATGGATGTGCCTATGAAGATGACTTTTTGATTGAGTTAACAAGTCAAAATATACAACCCCACTAACTTTTGGCCATTTAAAAGAAATTTGGATATGAAATAAAACTAGTTGTTGAATCTCACATACATCTAGATAGAGATAATTATCCTATTATTTATTAGAGGACCCATCTATGTAAATGTGGGAGATGATGGCTCATCTCTAGCCCTAATGTTTCTCCTAGAATATGCAATGGAAGTTCACTCAATTTCCACACTCAGAGATGCTGAGATTTTCTTCAGGGATACATTTGATCAATTAAAACATTCACTCTTAAGGCCCAACAAATATTGGACTAAGTTTTTATAAACTTAAAATACCTATCCATAAATGCTTGTGAAGACAGTTCATCGATTGGGCTAAAAAGTTAGAATATGTCCCTCATTAACTAACTTTTGGCTATTTAAGAGAGATTTGGCTGTGAAAGAAAATTGGTTGTCACATCTCACTTGACTCGATTTAGAGATAATCCTCATAATATTTATTAGATAACCCATCTGATTAAGTGTGGTAGTTGATGTTTATATCTATCCCTCATGGTTCTCCTACAATGTGCTACAAAAGTTTGTTCAATTTGGACACTCAGGGACATTGAGATTCTCTTTAGGCATGCATTCTATCAACTAAAACCTTCACTATCAAGGCCTGATAGAGATAAGACAATGGTTACTCTATCCTTAAAATTACCATATAGACATGCCTATAAATATGGTTCATTGATTAGGCTAATGAGTCAAAATATATGGCCCCCACTGATTAACTTTTGGTCTCTTAAGAGAGATTTAGTTGCAAGATAAAACTAGTTTACACATCTTGCTCACATCAAGTTAGAGATAATCCTCCTATAATTTATTATAGGACCCATCTATGCAAGTGTGGGATTTGATGGCTCATCTATATCCCTCACAACTCTCCTATAACATGCAATGTAAGTTTGCTTAATTTGCACACTCAAGGATGCTAAGATTCTCTTTAGGGATGTATCTAATCAACTACAACCTTTGATCTTATGAATCGATAAAGATAAGACAATGGTCATTATAGAATTGAAATTCCCATCTAGATATTCACACAAAGATGGTTCATCGATTGGGCTAATGAGTCAGAATATGCAGTCCCTAATGACCATCTTTGGTCATTTAAGAGAGATTTATGTATGAGAGAAAACTGGTTGCCACATCTCAATCACCTTGAGTTAAAGAGAAACCTCTTAGTATTTATTAGAGGACCTATCATTCAAGTGTGGGAGCTAATGACTCATCTCTATCCCTCATGGTTCTCCTACAATGCATGATAGAATTTTGCTCAGTTTGCACACTTAAGGATGCTGAGATTCTTTTTAGGGATGCATTCAATCAACTATAACATTTGCTCGAAGGGCCCAATGGAGACTGAACGATGGTCATTCTAGCCTTAAAATGCCTATTTAGGCATGCCTGAGAAGATGGTTCATTGATTGGGCTTATGATTCAAAATATATGCTCCCATTGATTAACTATTGGTCGTTTAAGAGAGATTTGGCTATGAGATAAAACTGGTTGCCACATCTTGCTCACCTTGATTTAGAGATAATCTTTATGTACTATTTTAGAGGACCTATCCTTAAAAGTGTGCAAGCTGAAAGATCATATCTATCCCTCATGATTCTCTTGCAATGTGTGATGAAAGTTCACTAAGTTTTAATATTAGGGACACTGAGATTCTCTTTCGGGATGCATTCGATCAACTACAACCTTCACTCCTAGGTCCCAATATAGACCAGATGATAGTCGTTAGCCTTAAAATACCCATTGAGACATGCTCATGATGATAGTTTGTTTATTGCGCTAATGGTTTAGAATATATGGCCGCTAGTGACTGAATTTTGCCCATTTAAAAGATTTAGATGTGAGAGAAAACTAGTTGTTACGTCTTGCTCACCTTGAGTTAGAGAAAATCCTCCTAGGCTTTATTACAGGACCCATCCATGAAAGTGTGGGAGATTATGGCTCACATCTATCCCTCATGTTTCTCTTGTAATGTGAGATAGAACTTTTCTTAGTTTGCACACTCAGGCATGCTAAGATTCTCTTCAGGGATGTGTTTGGTCAACTACTACCTTTGCTCCCGAGGCCTGACAAAGATTGGACAAAAATTGTTGTAGAATTAAAATTCCCATCTAGACATGTTTACAAAGATGGTCAGTTAATTTAGATAATAATTCAAAATATATAGCCCCCACTGACCAACTTTTATCAATTTAAGAGATTTGGCTATGAGAGAAAATTGGTTACCACATCTTTCTCACCTTGAGTTAGAGATAATCCTCCTAGGCTTTCTTATAGGACCCATCCATGCAAGTGTGGGACCTAATGGCTCATCTCTATACCTCACAATTATACTATAATGGATGATGAAATTTTGCTCAATTTGCACACTTAGAGACATTGAGATTCTCTTTAGGAATGCATTTGATCAACTTCAACCTTCACTCTTGAGGCCTGATAGAGACTAAAAATTAGTCATTCTAGCCTTTAAATTCCCATCCAGATGTGCCTATAAATATAATTTATTAATTGGGCTATCAAATCTGAATATATATCCCCCATTGACCACCTTTTGTAAATTTAAGAGAGATTTGGCTATGAGAGAAAATTGGTTGTCACATCTTGCTCACCTCAATTTAAAGACAATATTCTTAATATTTCATAAAGGACCTATCTGTACAAGTGTGGGATCTAACAACTCATCTCTATCCCTTAAGGTTATCTTGTGATGTAGGATGTAAGTTCTCTTATTTTGCACACTCAAGGATGATGAGATTCTCTTTAGGGATGTGTCTGATCAACTATAACATTCACTCTTATGGCCTGATAGAGATTTAAAAATGGTCTTTCTAGAAATAAAATTCTCACTCGGATGTGCCTATGAATATAGTTCATTGATTGGGCTAATGAGTCATAATATGCATCCCCCACTAATAAACTTTTGGTTGTTTAAGATAGATTTAACTGCGAGAGAAAATAGGTTACCGCATATTGCTCACCTTGAGTTAGAGATAATCCTCCTAGGATTTCTTAGAGGACTCATCCATGCAAGTGTGGGAGATGATAGCTCATCTCTAGATCTCATGGTTCTCCTGAAACATGCAATAGAAGTTCACTCAATTTTTACACTCAAGTATGTTGAGATTCTCTTTAGGCATGCATCCAATCAAATAAAACCTTCACTCCAAGGTCTTGATAAAGATTGGAAAATAGTCATTCTAGCCTTAAAAATCCCCTAGAGATGTGCCCATGAAGATGATTTATTGATTGGGATAATGGGTCAGGATATACGGTCCCACTGACCAACTTTTGGCCATTTAAGAGAGATTTGGCTATAATATAAAACTAGTTACTGCATCTTGCTCGCCTCAAGTTAGAGAGAATCCTACTGGGATTTATTAAAGGACCCATCTACGCAAGTGTGGGAGTTTATGGCTTATCCCTATCCCTCATGGTTATCCTAAAATGTGCAACAAAAGTTTGCTTAATTTCCACACTTAAGGATGCTAAGATTCTCTTTAGGGATGCATCCTATCAACTATAACCTTCATTCCCAAGGCTCGATGGAGATCGTAAAATGGTCGTTCTAGACTTAAAATTCCCATCCAAATATTCCCATGAAGATGGTTCATCTATTTGGATAATGATTCAAAATATGCATCCCCCATTGACCAACTTTTGGCAATTTAAGAGAGATTTGGTTTGTGAGAGAAAACTAGTTATAATGTCTCACTTGCCTTAAGTTAGAGAAAATCCTCCTGGAATTTTTTAAAAGACCCATATTTTCAAGTTTGGGAGCTAAAGTCTCATCTCTAACCCTCACAATTATCCTAAAATGTGCAATGGAAGTTCACTTAGTTTTCATACTCAGGGATGTTGAGATTCTCTTTAGGGATGCATTCAATCAATTACAACCTTCACTCTTGGGGCTTGATAGAGACTGCACAATGGTCATTTTAACATTAAATTTTAAATATAAATATGCATGTGAAAATGGTTCATATATTGAGCTAACAAGTCATAATATATGGTCCTCACTAACCAACTTTTATCTATTTAAGAGATATTTATTTGTAAGAGAAAATTGGTTGCCATGTCTCGCTAACCTCAAGTTAGATAGAATACTCATAGGGTTTCTTAGAGGACCCATATGTACAAGTGTAGGATTTGATGGCTCATCTCTATCCCTCATGATTTTCCTACAATGCATGATGGAAGTTCACTCAATTTTCACACTCAGGGACACTGAGATTATCTTCATGGATGCATCTGATAAACTGTAACCTTTACTCTTGGGTCTCGATGAAGACTAAACAATGGTTTTTCTAGCCTTAAAATAAACATTTATATATGCTCACTCTAAGCATGTAAATATGGCCAAAACTAGCTCCTAACTGAATTTGAGACTGATTCCTACAAACTATTGCAAATTAAGCCTAAGAATCACTAAACTTCCCAAAGTTTCTTGCACATCATTCATCAATATTTAAAATCATGTTGAGGATCCCTCTTTGGGATACTAGCCTGTATGTAACAATAACCTCTCATGGATTCATCCATAGTAATGATACCATACCTAAATCTTAAGACAAACAACATCAAAGCCAAGGTGCCAAGGATAGAAGGAGCCAAGCAACCTCCATTTTCAAAGACTTCTTGATGCACAAGTTGAGAAAGCCATTCAAAAAAACTGTTTGGAGCTTCAAAGAAGACAAAAGATTTGTGTATTTTATGTTTTTATTGTGCTGTCATTTAGTTTTTGTTACCTAACCTCTCCCTAGTGTCTAGGCTAGAGGTGTTAGGATTTTAGTATGTTCATTTCATTTTTTTATGAGACTAACACTATACTAACCTACCATCTATGTCAAATCCTTATTTACATGTTAGCATTCTTGGTGAGACTCTCACCCCACGAAGTTGCTCCTAAGGCCTTTTAGAACACTCTCCTAAAAAATTTCATGTTAAAATTTAAGCTTGCTGATCAAAACAAATGAAAATTGAAGGCTAAAGGATGTTTATATGTAAGTCATGAAGTTTCTATGTGCAATCATAGTTTTACTCTCTGGAATCATGATATTTTCACAATATCGCTACTCACACATTCATGGTTTTGTCATAACTGTTGCACTTTTGTGTTTAAATATTAATTTTTTTGCTAACCATTTATATATGTAGGGAAATCTACAATATTACAATATCATAACTCTGATAGTCATGATATTGCCTTAAAAGTGGTGACATTAAAATATTGTTACTTCAAAAATGGTGATATTTCTATAATTTTTTTGGTTTTGTCAAAATTACTGTGATATAGCATTAAACCACTAGTGGTTAGGATAACAATTTTAAGTTAAGTTGCAATATCGTGACTCTCAGAGTAGTGATATTGCCTTTATTTTTGTGGTTTTGTCATTAGAATAGTGATATTTCATTTAATTCTCTATTTTCATGCAAGTTATGATATTGTGCTGACAATCATGGTTTTGTAAAGAAAGTTACAGTATTGCTCTATATTTTATGGTTTTGCACTGTGTGTAAAAAACCAAAAAAAACTGAGAGTAATATTTTAGAAGTCATTGGTTCATTCATGATGTGCTTCTAAGAAAAAGGACCCTCTAACATGTTTTGTAGGACCCAAAGGCCAAAAGGAGACATTTAAAACACTTCTAACTTTAATATTTCGCATTTTAAATTGGTGTTTTAATAATTATTTTTCTTAAGTCATTTTTGATTTTTCAAAGTTTTCAATAAATAAATGCCAAGCAACTCAAAATTTCACAACACATTTCATTTTGGTGTAATAAAATTAACTTTCACATTAGTTACATACTCCTAAGAGTTGTTTGTTAATTGAAAATTTTTTAAGCAAGATGAGTGATGTGTGTATGCTCTCCCCCCGTCTCCTTTAGGGAATTTGGGTGACCAAAAATTCTCATTATTTGACTTTGTTGCTTTGGTCCAAAATCATGAAAAGAAATTTGCTAAGGCCCTCCCCAAATATGTATGATTTGGGTGACTCCAAAATGACCATACGGTCTTTTCACTTTGCTTTGTTTTCATGCATTTTTGTCTTATGAGTGGGAGTTCATCACCTCTTCACAAGTTTTTTAGAGAAGCGTTGATATATGATTTCATCTCCCAACATTATTTCAGCCATAATCCATGATGGGGTATATAAATTGAGGGTGACCCATTGGGATGCTTATTTTGAATAGTTAAAATAAGCTCCATTAGTGGTACTTGGCCTCAAAACTTAGGGGTATTCGGTCATCACACTACACTGAGCAATAAATGGATGTAGTGGTTGTGAAAAGGACAAGACCTTTTCACAACTATATAGTTGACATGGATCCAAATGATGTGATTGCATCTCTAGTGTTAGCCATACTTGGGACCACCTATAAATAAGTGAAAATTGATAGGTTAGAATAACCCCACTTGTTGTAGACATACTGTTGATGCAGGGCAAGTAGCCCAAAGTTCCATGTCATAGTAAAAAATCTTGAGAGAAGAAGGAGCCTAAAAACAATACTTTTCATGTGCTTTTACTTTTTGGATTAGCAATTAAAATCCTCTCAAGAGCGATTATATTGATGGAATTTGATAGTTTTATGCAACTTTGTCAGTTTTAAGATTTAGGATGTTACACTTCATTATTTGTGTCATTTTTATCCTTTCTTGCATGGTCTTGAGTCAAACTATCTATTCTTGTCTATCTTACCATGTCAAAATGAGTCTTGTGTTATACATCAATCCTTTATTTGAGAAGGCATTACATTGTCTATTTGACACCATAATTTGGCATTAGTATTTTGATAAATCTTTTTTGTGTGTGTCACTTGATTGAAAAGGGTGTCATTACGCTGCCCACTTAATTTTGAATCTTGTGCCTTAGAGTCTTGAAATAAAATTTTGTCATATCTCTTAGTGTGATAACATTGTTATGTAGCTCAAATATTTCCAAAGACTTGTTTAGCTTGTGTCAAAATTCCAAATTCGAAACCAAACTAAATGTGCCTTTTGGATTTTTACCTAGTATCATTATGTTATCCATTCTTGTCTAGCTTGTTGTTTGTTTAAACGAAGCCTAGATTTCTAATTTGAGTTTTTCTAATTAGTCTTGATAAGTTCAAATCTAAAACATTGATTTATTTTTGCATATGCCTCGTGTAATGTTGGCCTAGACATCAATATTTCTCTTTTAGGTTGTGTAACTTAGGTTAATTCTTGATTTAATTTAAAAACTATTGTTTATGCCTAAATTTGGGGAAGTATTCTATCTTACATGTGCCTAATATCTCATTGTCTTTTGCCAACTGACCAAGTTCATGTTTAAATACAAATGCCTAGTTTATGCCAAAGTGTTTCGAATTTGTTAGATTAAATATCTTACCTTGTTTTGTTTAAAGTCTAGCTTTTGTGCCATTTCCAAAAGACCTAGCACATGCCTATTTGAGCCTAGCTTTTGTGCCTTCTTCGAAATACCTAAAAACTTTTCATTTATTTAGACTAGACTTGTTTGGAATACTTTGTACCTAGAGTTTGACATTATGATTTTTAATTGTCCACTTGACCTTTTTTGTGTAAGACATTTGACATTACACATTTTGATGTTAAATTATTGTAGGCCAAGTTTTAGCATATATATTTTGGATATACAACTCCACTTTTAGATCAAGTTAGACCAAGTTCGAACCATTTGTCTTTTGGACATTATTTTTAAGAGTTTATATAAATATAGGCCTCTTTTCATGAAAAATTCATCATTGATTTGAATATGTCTCATTATACTCATAATGGATCTATGTATAATCCATGATATGATAATATGGTTGCACAATATGACTTTTTTCAATACTCTTATGGTGATGATGTAGTTTGTGATATGGATCCTTATCCTCCTTATAACACTCACTTTGGGGAACAAAGCCAATATCCTCTAGCTCACTATTTGGTCAACATGCTTCCATACGTGGAGGATCAAGAACAAATAATTCAGTACTTTGTTAGCATACCATTAGTTATAGACCAAGTTCAAAAATAATTGTACTACATTATGATGTCATTGACATATGATCCCTATTTGTTTGATTGTCACTTACTAGAAAACAAGGATGGATTTTTAATAAAAGCTGCAGAGGTAGGTGCCAAGTTTCTAGCAAAATTCCCCCATGAAGATTTTCCTGGTTTAGTTAGAGTGCCTTCAACTATGACTTACAACTAAACCATTGATCAAGAATATTATATCAATCATCAAACATTCATGCCAATGACATACCAAAACCCCTATATGCTTGTCACAAGAAAGGGCCTCATGGAAGACCATTTTATGCAAATATGGACATCGTATTAGACCTATTTGAACTTAGCGCATAATTTTAATAACATAACCATGTCAAACACTCCTCTCATCGAGTTAGCTCCTTCAACAGGAGTGTTAATTGAATTTATAGGCCAACATAATTTGGGTATAGACCCATTTGCATAAATAACTTTAGTTGGATACATGTTCAATGCCCCATCTATTGAAGAAGTGTTTGCTTATTCTACACAGAAAAATGTGCCAAACACAGTGGATAACATGCAAGTGTCATCAAATCCAATCTAAAGTGGTTTAAATGCATCAACAACTAGTCCGCAACAAGTGCCTTTAGTAAACACCATGTGTGGTTCACAACAGTAGGGGGAAAGAACTCCTACACCCTAACCACAATAAGTTACCTCTAATCCTCAATCGATTACTTCATCAAGCATATGATCACAAGGATTATGTAGTAAAATGCCAACTAGTGCCTTGACTCAAAAAAATGTGATGAATGATACTCCACCTCAACAAGTGCTGACTAACATTACATAATAATAGGGACCACAATAGAGGTAGAACATTATGCCACCTCAGCAGGGGGAGACCAATGTTCCACCTCATTAGGTAGTGATAGGTAAACCTCAATAGTTGAAAATAAACATAGCTTTATAATTACAAACATTGTCTAATCAATAACATATGTCCATTGGTCAATGACCAATTATAAACACTCTACAAATGTCTACTTCATAACAAGTATTCATGTAACCTAGGGGTACTACTTTCTAGCAAGTATCGATTAGGTAATAATTGCCTTGTGTTCCAAACATGTCAGAAATCCAATGACAGGGCTTTATTTTAAAATAAGTTCCCCTTATTCATCTAGGTTTGACTAGTCAGTATCAAGTCCCTACTCAAATGTAATAGGCACTATACTTTATCTTGATCCATATCCTTCCATCTCGGCCATAATTCCCTCAAAATCATGCCTATATACCAAATCTAAACTAGAATATTGTATTGTAATTCATGTTATTCCAAAAATCACATCCTAATCTATAGATGCATATTCCTGGTCGGTTCTCTAAACAAATAAACATTCTAAAACAAACCAATCCTCCCTTATATCCCAATCAAGGTAATCCACCTTTGACCACCCAACTTCTACCTCAGGCCAATATTCCATCTAATTTCTCAGCACAAGAATTGTATCAAATGAAGGACGTAATTGCCATCATCCAAGCTAGAAAATAGATCAAGAATTTTAATTTGGATGACGTGTGTTCCTACTCATTCAACATGAAGTATCTACAAATACCATTTCCTCCAAGGTATGAACCACAAAAATTTAATAAGTACAAGGGTAAGGGAGACCATAAGTCCCATTTAAAATAATTATTTATTGTTTTCCATCCATTGGTCTATAATGATATCTACCTCCTACTATTATTTATTTCCTTAGAGTCTAGCAAGACATGCCTTGGAATGGTTCTTGAAATTGCCAAAGACTTCAATATCTGATTTTGATGACCTCTCAAACAAGTTTGTACAACATTTATCCTAAAATATTGAACATGATATTTTAATGGTAGATTTGAATTAGGACAAGAAAAAATATAGTGAAAGGTTTGTAAGTTATCTATAGTGATAGAGAGAACTTGTTAGCCGCTTCACCCATAGTTTACCAAACAAACAATTAGTCTTGTTTACTAAAAATTTCCACAATGAGATTTTTTACCATCTGGAGCTACAATGTGCACACACTTTCAAGGAGATAATTGATAAAGGTTTTCTAATAAAAAAGGCCATTATTAACAAAGGGATTATCAATCTTACGTCATCTAACCAAAATCAGACCCAAAACCAAGGAAATGGATAAAATTAGGATCAAAATAAAGTATAAGTGAAATTGTCAGCACCAGCCTAGGCCAGTAATTATGAAAAGTCCAATAAATTAAATCATAATAAGAATTTGATGGAAATGAAGTTATTGATTCATGTCATGTCCAAACGGTGAAAACATCATCTACTCAGCCTATGCCACACATGTAAATTACTCCTCACCAACAACCCATTCAACAAGCACAACCTAGACTAGCTCAACAAATGCAAAAAACTTTACCTTTGCAAAGTCCCCATCTAGAGAGAAATGTTCTTAATTATTGAGTATTAAGGGACCTTGGAGAGCCTATTAAATCCATGTTTCATAAACTAGTGGCCGCTAATCTTATTAGTTTGCCAATACCAAAGCATTATCCATAGGGCATTCCTTATCTAGGCTGGTACCAACAAAATGAATTCTATGAATACCACCATGTTCATGGGAATAATTTATGCCATTGTGTGAAAATCAAGAACTTGATTGAAAATATGTTGGAAAATGGGGAGATAACATTGGATAATAGAGAATCTACATCTAATCAAAACCTGGGTATTTATCAAAACCCTTTTCCAAAAATAACAATAAAAACTAATAACAAAAACAATATCAATAGCCAAGATAATAATAGAAATTATAGAATTAACAATAATAATGACAATCGAATGGATGGAACCAAGGCCATAATGATGTTAATACCTAATAGACTTACCACATAGTTACACATGACTAAAATAAAGTTCTAGGTCATCTTGTGGGAGGTTGCGTTTCCACCATCTCCATCAATCCAAGACCAAGGGCTAACTGAATAAGACAAATGCTAATCAATTACAATCAAACCATCTATGATAATGATCCTTAATTTAGACCACATACAGGCTTACCAATAAGTAGGGATTACTACTTTTGGACCTTATATCAATAACTCATCATTTCCCATTGACCACATATAAGTGCACTAATAACCAAGACTTATCTTATATAGCCCCTTGCCGCCATCACTTTATAAAAATAATGGTTCTATATCTAATCCCAATTATGCCATCACAACTCGATAGTCAAATATTACCATTCCCAGCCTACAACCACCTACCACTAAACCCATCCAACCCACCATTCTGGCTAGGAATAAGCCATGTATTGTTGTAAATGAGAATATGTTTGACATCATGGAATAACTTCAGAATATGCCTACATAGATTTACATTTTGGATTTTTTGCATACATCTACAATCTACAAAAACATAATGATAGAGTTTCTAGGGAAATCTCAAGTTCTCAATGACATATCTCTAGACAAATTTCAATCTTTAGTTGGACATCTAGCCCCAAGCCAATAGTTAACCTTCAACCAAAGTGGTATGCCATCCCTTGGCCCTCTCCATAACAATCCATTGTACATTGAAGTTGCCACAATGCAGGATAAAGTGAAATGTTTCCTCCTAGATAATGGATTGAGCCTGAATATTTGTCTCTGAAGCTCATCAATCATTTTAGATACATAATAGTCTATCTCAAATTGGAAATGATTATCAAATCCTATGATAATGAAGAGAAATAATTACAAGGCACCATTAGCTTGCCAGTTATTATTGGGCCTTTAACCCATGATACACTTTGTCATGTGTTAGACCTAGAATTTTCATACAATTTGCTTTTGGGTAGGCCTTGGATACATGAAATTCATGCAATCCCTTCAAAATTTCACCAGTGTCTCAAGTTCTCTCACTCAAGTATGGAGGTCACCATGCATAAATATTTGCATCCTTATGAACATTACAAATATTTGGAGGCTAAGTACAAAAGCTATAAATATCATTTTGGGTTGGATTTGATTCCCAAAAGGGAAAAAGGGAAATACGTACTTGTTGATTTACTAGAGGCCAATTGCATAGATCCAAATAGCCTTAATTCATCTTCCCATATGATACCTCCTGAAATGTCTAGCCATTTTACCATCATAACAAATGGCCCAGGAGAATATTTGACCCATAATACATTCCACATATCTAAGATTTCATAGCACCCAAAGTCCTATGGAAGACTTAAAGCCAAACCACCTTCCATGGCATGGAAACATAAAAGAAAAAACAAACTGCATAGTCCAACTCCTTTCATTTTCACATCGGCCATTGGCCAAGAATAGGATCCACTTGCAAATTATGAAACCTGGTTCTACAATGACAATTTGTCTGATTGATATAAAAATGCCAAAAACCCAATTCCTAATAGGATTATGGAGAATAAATGATTTGAAGGAGGTCTCAAGTCAAATCAAGAGGGTACATTTGAGCTAATATCTATAACTCGGTATAAAGGAACCTATTGTCTCAGATTTAAACTACTTGGGGGTGACTTAATGTACCTTATTCATGTTTCAACATCAACAACTAGTGATGATGATGTTGACAGTGAAGTAGAGTCCAATCTTATCCTTTATGAAGACCTAGCCAATACTAATCTATTTAATATACATGCCATTTGTAGCCTTAGCCCAATTAACTGACACAATCTACTTCATTTGTATCTGCCTCAACTTATAGCCTAGGACCAACAAGAATCCATAGTGCCTCTTGACAAGTTTGAGAATGATGAGGCCATTTGAAATTTTCTAGTCCTAAGAGACAATGTTTTGTTGGGAGACCACAAATAAGGGTTTTCAATAAAACTGGATCCCTGCAACCTATTTTATAAACTATGTGAACACCCTTAGCCACAAATAATTAAATAAAACATTAAGGTCCTAAAATTGAAAACCTTTTTGAGGCACTTTTGGACTAGGGTAAAAGTAAAGAGAAAGTCTAGTCTTCTGATGAAAACCTATTTTAGGTGCCATTAGATGAGGGTATTCACCTTTCCTCAAACATAGCTCAAGAGACCATAAATGATGAACTTACCTAGGGGTTCGAGTTTAGTCCTGAAGAGAAGTATGCCTTTGACCAAATCATCCAAGAGTTTTCAATAGTTTTTGTAACATGGCCTTCCTTACCATTGGGAGATTCTGATTTATCTTGTTCAGGAGAACTTAAAGAGCTAGTCCAAATAGAGTAATTTGTAGTTTTAAGATAATTCAAAACATTGCCAACCATTTCAGAAGATGGTTAGACTCTCCTTATAGAAGACACTACATAAGTCAACATCGGGACTCTAGACGGCCTGAAATGGATCAAATTAGGCAATCCCTTACTAAGTAGGAATGTGAAATGTTTACATCCCTTTTAAGGTAATTTGTTGACATATTTACTTGGGCCTACTCAGACATGCCAGGTTTGGACCCCACCTTATTTATAAACCACCTTGTTGTACATCTTGATGTCAAACATGTGAAGTAAAAATTGTGCAAGATACATCCTCACATTGTTGTATCAGTAAAGAAAGAGTTGGAAAAATTCTTAGAAATGATATGTATTCGAGTAATCAACTACTTAGAGTGGATATTGAATGTTGTGCTAGTTAGTAAAAAGCTAAAAGGAATTATAATCTACAATAATTTTAGATATATGAATAAGGCATGCCCCAAGGATGACTTTCCTCTACCAAACATTGACATGGTCATTGATTCCAGAGCTGGGTATGAAATTCTTTCACTAATGGATGGATTTTAAAGATATAACCAAATCTGAATTACACTAGAAGACCAACATAAAATAGCATTCACCACTCCCTAGGGAACATTTTGTTATCAAGTTATGCCATTTGGTCTCAAGAATATTGGGGCCACTTACCAAAAATCCATGACCATCATATTTCATGATATGATGCATAACACTATTGAAGACTATGTCGATGACATATTGGGTAAATTAAAGACCAAGGTTGATCATCCAACTGTAATATAAAAAATATTTGAGAGGATTCATGAATATAAGGTCAGACTTAATCCTAATAAGTGTGTTTTAGTGTTACTTTTGGAAAATTTCTAGGCTTCATTATTTTGTTAAGGCATTAAAGTTGATCTTGCCAAAGTATGAGCCATTACAAAGACGACACCACCTTCTAATTTGAAGAAGATATGCAGTTTATAGGGCAAGATCTAGTCTATTAGACACTTTATTTCGTATTTGGATGACAAATTCCATCCATTTACACACGTAATGCAGAAGGGTGTGACATTTCATTGGGATTAAGAATACCAAAAAACTTTCTAACACCTCAAATAATATCTTGCCAATCCACCTATTTTGTTGCCACCTATGTCATGATAGTCATTTCTATTATAATATCTACCACTGAGAAATCCCTAGGGGCACTTTTAACTTAGCATTGTGATAATGGAAAAGAGCATGTCATGTACTATTTAAGCTATACATTGGTCATATATGAACACAATTTTATGCCCATTAAAAATGCTTATTTAGCTATGGTCTTTGCGGCTCAAAAATTGTGACATTACATTTTAAACAACAAGACCATGGTTATTTTCAAGGAAGATCCACTCAATTATCTACTATCCAAAATAGCTTTACAAGGCCACATGGCTAAATTGATCATACTTATAAGAGAGTTCAAGATAGAATACGTCAACCAGAAGGCCTTAAAGGGACAAGTCCTTATAGATCATCTTGCTAAATCTCCCCTTATAGATACAAAATCACTAACATTCCAATTCCCATACAAGTTTATTATGATCATCATTGAAACACCTCTTGAGGAGCGACATTAGAAGCTATATTTTGATGGATCATTCATAGCACATAGATTGGGGGTAGGCCTATTGTTTATTACACCATAGGGGGATCTTATCCCTAAATCATTCTGTATCAAATTTCTTTGTACTAATAACACATTCAAATACAAAGCACTCATTGTAAGGATTCAATAGGTAGTGTTGGGTGAATATTTTGTCACCAGCTAACTGATGAGAAAAATATGTCCCTTCAACCACAGCAAGAGAGATTGGTCAGCCAAATGTGTAGGTTTACTACATCAAAGGTGGACAGATCTCTCCTCTCATCAAGGGGAGGTTCCCTATAAATATGAGGAACTAAATAATATACATATATAAGCAGAAAATAACACTCAAGGGTAGGACTACACCATCCATATCTCTTTTTTTAGAGATGATGTTCACAGACAAGGGAGAAATCTTGGTGATAATATTGAAGGCACTTCTCTTCTTTCAGAAGTGGTCTTGCAGCAGGGTGCAAGAGTTCTTTCTGGTGGGTAACCAACAGTTAACAAGGGCGCAATAACCAGTAGGATGAAGTGTAACACAAAGTCTACACCTCAACTACCCAAAGAGTGAAATACTAAGAATAATGGGGGCACAAAGTCATCCCAAGATCCTTTACATAGAAAGAAACTAAAAACACACACTAAAAACAACTGTGACAGCACAAAGTCTTTCCACAATTGGCTTCAGGACACCTCCTTGATTACTTCCACTAGTTCTACTTGTTAAATTGAATAAATAAGACTACATTCAGAAAATAGACATAAGAACAATATCCTAAAATGATACAAGCTATAACAGCACAAAGTCTGAAAGTAACTTGCTTTCTCATTCAAACAAAGAAATATGGTGAACAATCTGAGCTCAAAGTCTCAGTAATCACCTCTCAATTTTGGTAGAGTTTCGCTTCTATAATGGAAAAGTCCCCCTTTGCATAAAATAAGAGTTTACAATATATAGCACCAAGAAAGGCTTGGCACTTTGTTCCATGAAATGGCCTATGCTGCAGTCATGCCTTCAATGCATTTTCAATTTTGTCAAGGGGCCATGCTTGGAACAGTGCATCTGCCTTAACTTTGGCGTGCCAATTTATCTTATATGTCTCCTCCAAAGTATAGGTCGCGTGGTCCTTTCCTCAGTTGCATAGCTATCCACTTTGCCTTTACTTCATGGAAGAAAAATAGGCCACGTCCTTGATTTGGTGTGCTCAGAAGTCTACTTGGTGGCCTGTTTCACCTACTAGTAATAACTCCCTTGTAGATATTTCTGATCTTTTTTGTATTGTTCTCTCTTCCCTGTAGCAATTTGAGCTCTCGGGCTCTCTTTTCAGTTAGTCGCTTGGCTCATCCTTCAAGTTTCACGCTATATTTGAAAATTAACAGATATTCCATTACCTTAAATTTGACGTCCACGAGGACGTCAATGGTTGCTGGTTTTTTGAACCATATTGAACCATGAACCTTTAAACCTATGAAAGTTCATTGGTTTAATGGTTCAACAGTTCAGGCTATCTTTATCGATTCCTTTGTTCCATCGCTTCTTTGCTCTTTGGTTGAACCATCCCTTTGAACTGGTCTTATAGAATCATCCATTTCCTTCCTTTGTCTAGAGCTTTTTTTGAACCATTGAACCATTGAACTTTGAACTCTTTTGGTTCAAAGTTCAATCGATTCATTGGTTCATCCTTTGTTCCATCGAATTCTTGATTTTTCTAAGTCCCTTTGAAGCCTTGAAATTCCTTCAGCTATATGTCTTTATAACACCTCGAAGGGAAGGTGTCCCTTCGGGTCTTTGAGAAAGGTCCATTTTGTGGGTGCCAAGGGCCCCCCGCAAGGGTACCTACCCTTCGGGGTCTTTCGAGCGGCCTTCGGGCTTCAATTCCTTCGGAGGGTCTTCAGGCTCCAATTCCTTCAGACAAAATGTCTGAAGGAAATTTTTCCTTCGCTTTGTTCGCTTTCCTTTGGGCTTTTACTTTTCCTTTCGGGTGAATTCCTTTAGACAAAAGTTTGAAGGAATTCCTTCGGACATTTTGTCAGAAGGATTTACCTTAGTCATTTTTTTCTGGAAAATCTTTTCGAAGGAATTCTTTCAATTCCTTTATTTACTAATTTCCTCAGACAAAAAGTATGAAGAAAATCTTCCCTTTTGGCCTTAGTCGCTTTTTGATCTTTGAACCAATGTTCCCTGCCCTCTGCAAGGGCCCCTGCCTTTAGTTCACTGCCCTCCACAAGGGCACTTGTTCCTTCAGCTTTGGGGCAGTCCTTTGAACTGACCGATTGAACCGACTTTGGTTCAACTGTTCAACGGTTCAATCTCTTTATTGGAATCCTTTGTTTTGGCTTAAGTCTTTTAACCACTTGAACCAAACACGTTGAACCAACTGCTCGTTGAACTTTTAAACCATTGAACCCGTTGAACCTTAGAACCAAAATGGTTCAAGGTTCAACGGTTCAATGGTTCAAGCCTTCTTCTTTTCGTTAAGTGTTTTGAAGCCATTGAACCTTGAAGCGGTTAAATTTTGTTGAACTTTTACTGAAGCGCTTAACTCTTTAAACTCGCCGATGTCGTTGAACCTTTGAACCCGTTGAACCTTTGAACCTTTTGGAAGTGGGGTTCAATGGTTCAATCCTTTGAACGAAGCTTGCCAATGAACATTTTTGGTTGAACTAAGGCGTTGAACCAATCTTGAGATTGCCTAAGTGTTGGGAACTTGTTTCGTTGTGAGAACTCGCCTGTTGAGGCCATTGAACCTGTTGAACTTGATAGTCCCTTAACTAAAAAAGCCAAAATAATGAAGAATTGGAATGCTCAAAACAATTTTTGAAAAGCGAAGAGAGGATTTTAGCCTGCAGGACCAAAATAGATCATATGTTGTCCCAAAAATGAGTGACAGATTTTGGGAACAACAACTGGCTCCAGTTGGAGAACTTCCTTCAGTTAAAAACTTGAAACAGCTGAAGGGAGTAGAAACCAGAATCTCCAGTGCCTTTAAGTATGCCATTGGGCTACATAGTCATGTTACCAAAAAAAAAGTGCCAAAAATGAAAACAAACAACACAAAACAAAATTAAAGACTATACAAATATAAATATGTACATGTGAACTTATCTGATACTTCAAGAATTGGAGTTCTTCAGATGCTGCCCATTGTGAGGTAGAGAAAAGGGATGTCATCTTGATACTTCAATAGGAAACTATTTTCACCGTTAAGCTAATGGATAGTAAATGGGCCTCTCTAAAGGGCATCAAAATTTTCAGGCATTCCCTTTGGTTCTCTTCTCTTCTTTTACAACATGACTTGATCTCTAATCTAGTAATCACAATCTTTTGCTTTTTGGTCGAAGAGCTTCTTCACCAGACTTTGATGTGCAGTAATTCGGTCCACCACCATAATTCGTTGCTCATCCAGCTCAGTCAAGCACATGATCCTCTTATCGATGGAGCTTTCATATGTCTGATCTTCGACTACTTTAGCCAATTTCAATGCTGGCAATTCAAGGGTGATTGGTATTTTAGTATTGAGACCATAAAGAAGTTAGAAAGGTGACATACCAATTGCCCTCTTGGGTGTAATTCTATCTTCCCATAAATCATCAACCAATACTTTATGCCATGTTCGTTGGTTGTCATCTACCATCTTCTTGATGATAGTCACCAGGTTCTTGTTTCTTGATTCTGCTTGGCCATTGCCTTGTGGGAAATAATCAGAAGAGTGGGAGAGGGTAATCCCATAATAAAAATAGAATTGAGTAATCTCTTGGGAAGAGAAACAAGCTGCATTATCTGTGATAATCTTGGTTGGGACCCCAAACCTGGAAATGATGTTCTCCTTGAAGATATTACACACTACTTCTGAAGTAGCATGCTTGGTTGGAATAGCTTCCACCCACTTGATGAAGTAATCTATGGTTGGGAGGACATAATCATGTCCAACACTTGAAGATGGGTTTACATCACCAATGAAATTAATTCCCCATTGCTAAAATGGCTCTTCTATCACCATTGGCTTAAGAGGCAGAGCAGCTAATTTGGGTCTTTCAACAAATTGTTGGCATAATTCACATTTTCATACCCATTTGTATGCATCTTAAAACATAGTAGGCCAGTAATACTTGGCTCACAGAATCTTATGGGCAGTCACAGGAGCAGAAAAATGTCCTCCATAGGCCAGATTATGGAAGGACTTCAAAAGTTGATTATGTTGCTCTTTATCCACACAGCGAAGGAACACTCCATCAAGGCTCCTCTTATACAGGCCATTGTCCTAGAGGGAAAAATTGGCAGCTATCAACTTGACAGTCCTCATTTCTTTACGAGATAGGTGGGCAAAACACTCACTATAAGTAAGGAAATGAGCAATACTTGAATACCACTCATTCGTGGTGGAGACAAAGAGGACTATTGGCGTGTCTTCAATTCCTTTTTCTTTTCACTCTATTCCTTCTGGTCTGTTGTCAGCAATCAATTGGCATAGGCCCCTTCCACGCACCAGCTTCGTTGATTTGATGACTAAATCAAACTCTTGGATTTTAGCAATCCAATTCTCTCTTTTGGTTCTAAACTCATGTTGAGTTAATATAGATTTGACTGTGGTGTCAGGAACCAGGGTAGTAGTGTGTGAATTTAGGATGTAAAAGTGGAAATACTTCACTGCTTTTACCACTGCATAAGCATGCTCTTTTATGTTTGAGTACTTTAGCTCATGAGCTTTAAGAGGATAGCTCATTAAAGAAATGAGATATTCTACACCTTTTTGGTTCTGTTGAACTAGAATTGTTGAAAGTGTGTGTTCAGAAGCATAACTATACACTGTGAAATCCTTGGTATAATCTGGACAAACCAGAATTGGGGCATGGGCAATAACTGTTTTGATATCTTGAAATGTTGATTTGCCTTCTTCAATTTAGCTGAAGGTGGCCTTTCTTTTCATCATGTTCACAATGTGGCGAGTCTTCTCAATGAATTCAAGGATGAACCTTCATAAAAAATTCACTTGTCTGAAGAAAGAGTAAATTGCAGTCTAACTTGTGGGCAGAGTAAGTTCCTAGATGGACTTGACTCTATTTGAGTCAATCTTTACACCTTCTCTGGACACAATGTGTCCAAAAAGTTTCCCTTTCGTTACCCCAAAAATAGACTTCTTGGGATTTAAGGAAATGCCATTTTGGTGGCAATGTTCCAACACTTATTGCAAATGGAGCACATGGTCAAGGCGATGCTTGGAAAAGACAGTTAAATCATCAAGGTATACCACAATGAACTTACCCATTTCATATTTGAAAGCAAGTTCCATTACTCTTTGGAAAGTGGCACCAGCATTGATCAGGCCAAATGGCATTCTTTGATAGAAAAAGGTGCCCCAAGGTATGGTGAAGGTAGTCTTATGCTGGTCTACTTCACAAACTTCAACTTGATTGTATCCTGAGAAGCCGTCTAGCATTGATGATGCTATTGAACCGGTCACTATCTGAAGCACTTAGTCCATGATGGGTAGAGGATAGTTACCCTTTAAGGATGACTGATTTAGATTTTTGAAGTCCATACAGAGGTGAATTTTTCCATTCTTCTTCCTCATACGGACTATGTTTGCAATCCATGTGGAATGATGGATTAGAAAAATTATCCTAGCATTCAGCATTTTTTGTATTTCAGACAGAATAGTACCTGATATCTTCAGATTGTACTACCTAGATTTTTGCTTGTAAGGCACTGAATCACTTCTGAGAGGAATGTCATGGCAAATTTCTTTAGGTTTGAGTGACTTCAAATCGTCATATGAGTATGCTAGGACATCCATATACTGGTAGAGCAGAGCAGTGAACTTGAACTTTTTTTCCTGAGTGCAGCATTTCCCAATGTTCACTATTTTGGGATTTTCCTTGGTACCTAAATTTACTTGATAAAAATCTTGGGAGGAGCTTGAATCTGTTTGCTACTGTTTGATGAATTTGTCATGCTTGTCAAATAGCTTCTCAAAGGAAACCATGCCTTTTGATATTTTATTCCCTTTAAGTTGCAAGAATTCTTCACCTGCATCTGCACTTAACTCAGGGGCTAGTTCAAGCTTCTAAGACTCACTGCCTTTGAAATGAAGCTATTTAAAGCTGCCTTTTTGCTCCAAGAAGGCAATGATTTGATTATCATTGTTAAACAGCTGCCAATGACTGACATTATCAGGCACACTTTGTCAAAAGACTAGTTCAATAGTGTACCTATTTCCCTTAAAATCTAGGTGCGGAACTAAGAGAGTTGCTCAAACATCCAGTGCATCAGCTCAGTCATTGAATTCCCTAAGTATGGCAGAGATGATGAAAGCATCAAAGGTTTCAATTTGATCCCAGAATAGATTGCGGTAGTGGCACAATCTCTCATTTTTGGTTTGATATAGGTTACTTACTTGACAAACCACTAGTTCAGCATCTCCTTTGGCATGAAGGAGTTTGATGCCTTTGTCTCGAGCATCCTTCAATCTAAGCAATAGAGATTCGTACTCAACTATGTTGTTGGTGTTGCTGAACTGCAACTTGTATGAAGAAAGAAAAATATCTCTTTGAGAAGATATCAACACAATCTCAGCTTTTGAACCGGTAGAGGAGCAACTGCCATCGAATTCTAGAATCCATACTTCATCAGACACTGATTTTTCCTTAGATTTTTCTTCATTTGGAGGAGAGAATTTCTCTACACTTGCATTGCGTTCTACCATCCTTTCTACTATTCTGTCTAAATCAATTTTCAAGTTGACACATTCAAGAATCTCATTAGACATCTCATGGACTTCCTCTGTGGATAAAAATAATTACCCATGCCTGAAGACTCAAACATAATTTGATCTTCAGGCGCTGATGTTTGAGTGACCACGTATTTTGATTCTTTCTCAGAGAGCAATCTTTGCATAACACCTTTGATTCAGATCCTTGCCTCAGATAAGTCCATGCTTAATTCACCACCAACATCCTTACAAAAATTTTGCCCAAGAAGGACGTCGTATGATGCTGGGACATCGGCCACCAAGATAGTCATCTTCATTCTCTTGTTTGGGAATGCTGCAAATGCAAATTAGGCATCCTTGATTTGTGCCAGCAGTGGCACTTGTTTGTTCTCCATAGAGAAACATCTCTCAAATGTCTTGGTCAGTGTGAGGCCAAGGGATTCTGCCACTTTGACAGGCATGACATTGTCTAAAGCTCTGGAATCAATGATGCAATTGCTTAGCTTGTGACCATTTATCAATAGGAAAACATAAAAAGTCTATTTTCCCAGGAGCAGTAGGAGGAGTAATGAAAAGGTTATTCTTGGTGGATGTGTTATTAAGAGGATCAAGAGTTACCTTCAGAATTGCTTGTCCTACAGGGATAGCTTGGTTCTTTAAATATTGAACCAACTTGTCCAACTAGTTAGGGTTGGATTGCAAGAATTCAAATTCAGACATTTAAATTTTGGTTTTCTTTATATGATCAATTATGTCAAATGTTTGAAATGAACTAGGAACAGAGGATGGGAGTTCATCTTTTTGGTTTTTGGGAGGGGAAGGGCTGGTCTGCGAATTCAGAGTTGGAGGTGAAGGCGCAATTGAGGTACTCACCTTTTTAGCAGTCATTGAGTCCTTTGGCTAGAAGGGTAGAGTAGTTCCCCGCTTAACAATTGAAATTGCAGGTTGAGTTCGCTCCTCTGTATTTTCTTTATCAGCTTGTTGGGCTGACTGGTTCTTGGACTGGGTCAAAACAACATATGTTCCACCAACTATTTTACCTTCACTTTTGGGTTCATCCTAGTAATTCAGGAAACCAATGTTGGAGTCACCAGCTAATTCTTCTTCTTCCTCTGTGAAGATATTATCATCATTTTTTGGGTTCAACTCAGGCTAGAAGGAGAAATCTAATTCTACTTTAAGATATCTAACTGCTGAATTGGTTGAAGGTGCTTCAATGGCAATGTTCCCCCATGGGGGAGGAAGATGATTTGTTTGCCCTTGATTTTTGGCAGCATTACCTTGGTATGACTGATTGGGGAATGTCCTCCTTGGTACGTCTCTATATGAAGGAGTAGATGACATCCCTTGTGACATTTGATTTCTAAGAGCAAGCAATTCATTTGCCAGCTTCTGCACCATTGGATCAGTGGTGACTGTAGGTGAGTGTTCAAAAGATAAAGAGGATTTACCTTTGTTAGGATCTCTCTTTATCTTTCCTACCAAGATAAGGTCATTTTATACCTCAGTAGCTAAATATTGAGTAGCAATAAGGTCTATCTGGCTAGCCCATCTCAGTAGAAAACTCACTTCAAGCAGCTGTGAGTTGGTGAAGAAGCATTTGAGATTCTCAGCTATTGGCTGAGCAATTGTAAGAATTCTATTCCTTAGCTTGTCAAACTTGGCAATGAAGTCCCTCATAGGTTTATGTGGTTCCTTCTTCATCTATGTGATCTGGGCCAGTAAGGCATGTGCATCTTTTTTAGGCTTGAACTTGGCTTCAAATTTAGCTTTAAGAGTGTCCCAGTCAGTCATTGACCGAGCTTGTAGATGATAGAACCAGTCTGTAGCAGCGCCTTATAGTGTTTCCACAAATAGCCTGACTGTTATGTCTTCGTATACCACACCTATCATGCCATAGGCTATGCTGAAGGATACAATATGTTCATCATGATGAACTTTTCCATCACCAAAGAATTTGGGGAAATTCTTCCTTGAACTGCGTGAAAGCTCATGTGGAGGTGGAGTAATATTGAGTGGACCAAAAGAGTTACCCTAGGGGTCTTGAGCCGCCATGATTTGATTATGGAAAAGGGGGATATCAAATCTGGGTGGAGTATGTATAGGTAAAGCTGTGCTAATAATAGAAAAAGAAGATCTGCCTTGTGTTGGTGACCTGGTATGGGTAGGAGGAACACTCCTGGATCATTAAACTTGAAGTTGGGGAGGGAACAAATTGAAATTGCCCTACTGCACCAACTCAAAAATGGGGTCAACAACACCTTGGGCTCTCTAGTTTCTGGTATAACATGGAGTTGCCAGATTGTAGAATAAAAATGAGAAAGAATTGGTCCTGCTTTAGCTTGAAGTTTGAGGCCTCAAACTGCGTGCTCTTCCCCAGTGGAGTCACCAAAAAACTCTTGGGTGAATATTTTGTCACCAGCTAACTGATGAGCAAAATAGGTCCCTTTAACCATAGAAAGGGAGATTGGTTGGCCAAATTTGTAGGTTTACTACATCAAAGGTGGATAGATCTCTCCTCTCATCAAGGGGAGGTTCCCTATAAATATGAGAAACTAAATACTATACATATATAAGCAGAAAATAACACTCAAGGGTAGGACTACACCATCCATCTCTCTTTTTTCAGAGATGATGTTCACAGACAATGGAGAAATCTTGGTGATAATACTGAAGGCACTTCTCTTCTTTCAAAAGTGGTCTTATAGCAGGGCGCATGAGTTCTTTCTGGTGGGTAACCAACAGTTAACAAGGGCGCAGTAACTAGCAGGATGAAGTGTAACACAAAGTCTACACCTCAACTGCCCAAAGAGTGAAATACTAAGGATAATGGGGGCACAAAGTCATCCCAAGATCCTTTACATAGAAAGAAACTAAAAATCCACACTGAGGACAACTATGACAGCACAAAGTCTTTTCACAATTAGTTTCAAGACACCTTCCTGATTACTTCCACTAGTTCTACTTGTTAAATTGAATAAACAAGACTACATTTAGGAAAAAGACATAAGAACAATCTCCTAAAATGATACAAGCTATAACAACACAAAGTCTGAAAGTAACTTACTTTCTCATTCAAAAAAAGAAATATGGTGAACAATCTGAGCTCAAAGTCTCAGTAATCGCCTCTCAATTTTGGCAGAGTTTTGCTTCTATAATGGAAAAGTCCCCCTTTGCATAAAACAAGAGTTTACAATATATAACACCAAGAAAGGCTTGGCGCTTTGTTCCATGAAATGGCCCATGCTGAGGTCAATACCTTCAATGCATTTTCGATTTTGTCAAGGGGCCATGCTTGGAACAGTGCATCCGCCTTAACTTTGGCATGCCAATTCATCTTATATGTCTCCTCCAAAGTATAGGTTGCCTAGTCCTTTCCTCCTTAGATGCGCAGTTGTTCACTTTACTTTTACTTCATGGATGAAAAATAGGCTGCTTCCTTGATTTGGTGTGCTCAGAAGTCTACTTGGTGGATTGTTTCACCTATTGGAAATAACTCCCTTGTAGATATTTCTGATCCTTTCGTATTGTTCTCTCTTCCCTGTAGCAATTTGAGCTCTCGAGCTCTCTTTTCAATTGGTCGATTGGCTCATCCTTCAAGTTTCGTGCTATATTTGAAAATTAATGGATATTCCATTACCTTAAATTTAACATTTGTGGGGATGTCAATGGTTGTTGGTTGTTTGAACCATATTGAACCATGAACCTTTGAAAGTTCATTGGTTCAATGGTTCAACAGTTCAGGCGATCTTTATTAGTTCTTTTGTTCCATCGCTTCCTTGCTCTTTAGTTGAACCATCCCTTTAAACTGGTCTTATGGAATAATATGTTTCCATCCTTTGTCTAGAGTTTCCTTTGAACCGTTGAACCTGTGAACCATTGAACTTTGAACTCTTTTGGTTCGAGGTTCAATCGGTTCATTAGTTCATCCTTTGTTCCATCGAATCCTTGATTTTTCTAAGTCCCTTTGAAGCCTTGAAATTCCTTCAGCTATATGTCTTTGGAACACCCCAAAGGGAAGGTGTCCCTTCGAGTCTTTGAGAAAGGTCCATTTTGTGGGTGCTGAGAGCCCCCCGCAAGGGTACCTACCCTTCAGGGTCCTTCGAGCGGCCTTCAGGCTTCAATTCTTTCAGAGGGTCTTCGGGCTCCAATTCTTTCAAACAAAATGTCTGAAGGAATTCCTTTAGACAATTTGTCCGAAGGAAATCTTTCCTTCGCTTTGTCCACTTTCCTTTAGCGTTTTCCTTTTCCTTTTGGGTGAATTCCTTTGGACAAAAATTCGAAGGAATTCCTTCGGACATTTTGTCCGAAGGATTTGCCTTAGTCATTTTTCCATGAAAAATCTTTCTGAAGGAATTCTTTCAGTTCCTTTACTTAGTAATTTCTTTGGACAAAAAGTCCGAAGGAAATCTTCCCTTTTGGCCTTAGTTGCTTTTTGATCTTTGAACCAATGTTCCCTACCCTCTACAAGGGTACCTGCCTTTAGTTCACTACCCACCACAAGGGCACTTATTCCTTCGGCTTTGGGGCAGTCCTTTGAACTGACCGATTGAACCTTCTTTGGTTCATTAGTTCAATCTCTTTATCGAAATACTTTGTTTTGGCTTAAGTTTTTTGACCACTTGAACCAAATGCGTTGAACCAAATGCTCATTGAACCTTTGAACCATTGAACCCATTGAACCTTAGAACCAAAATGGTTCAAGGTTCAACGGTTCAATGGTTGAAGCCTTCTTCTTTTCGTCAAGTGTTTTGAAGCTGTTGAACCTTGAAGTGGTTGAACTTTTTTGAAATTTTGCTGAAGCACTTAACTCTTTAAACTTGCCAATGTCGTTGAACCTTTGAACATTTTGGAAGCAGGATTCAATGGTTCAATCCTTTGAATGAAGCTTGTCAATGAACATTTTTGGTTGAACCAAGGCATTGAACCAATCTTGAAATTGCCTAAGTGTTGGGAACTTGTTCCTTTGTGAGAACTCGCCTGTTGAGGCCATTGAACCTATTGAACTTGCTAGTCCCTTAACTGAAAAAGCCTAAATAATGAAAAATTGGAATGCTCAGAACAATTTTTGAAAAGGGAAGAGAGGATTTTGGCCTGCAAGACCAAAATAGATCATATGTTGTCCCAAAAATGAGTGACAAATTTTGGGAAAAATAGGGAGTACAATGGAATATAAAACATCTTAAGGTTTATGTTGATTCTCAATTAATCATCAATCAGGTTATATACCATTTTCAAACCAAAGATGACAAGGTAGTGCCATACAAGGCCATAATCGACACTCTCAAATAATAGATTACTGACATATAATTTAAACACATACTAAGGGATATTAATAGAATAATGGATGCCATGGTTACCATTGGCTCTTTGATCCATCATCTAGACAAAGAAAAAAAATATCAATTTCTAGTTGAAAATCTTCTAGTGCCTACTCATGAACCTTTAACTATCATAATTAACTGTTATATTGTTGGTCCCAAATCTAAATGGTATTCAAAAAAATTTACCTACCTTCATGACCACATTATGCCACCATACTTATCTCAAAAACAACAAAAATCCTTCACCCACCAAGCCACATGATATACCTTACTTGGACCAACCCTTTACCATTGTAGCTTTAATAGAACTCTACTTCATTTTTTAACTTCAATAGAATCAACATTAGCATTATAGAAAGTTCATGGACTATTTAGATCCCACATAAGTGGGGCCTTCCTATTTAAAAAACTCCTATGTACTAGATATTATTGGCCAACTATAGATGTAGATACAACTGCGTATGTTAAAAGATATGATAAATGTCAAAATCATGCCAATCTCATTCATGCCCCAGCCAAAACACTCAAACCAATGCTTACACCATGGTTGTTTGCCATATGGGGCCTCGATCTCATTAGGAATATTAACCCAACCTCTTCTAATGGCCATAAACACATCCTTACCACTACTAAATATTTCACTAAGTGAGTCGAATCTATACCCCTCACTTACGTGACAGGAAAAAAAATTTCAAATTAATCTTCAATTATCTCATTTACAACTATGGTATCCCATCTGATATTATATCTAATAATGGCAGATCATTTAATAAAAATGATGTCAAAACACTTTGTGTTGAGTACAACATTACTCAACATTTTTCTATGTCATATTACACACAAAGTAACGGTCAAGCTAAAGCATCCAACAAAACCATTGTCAATAATGTTGGATGTAATTGATACCTCCAAATCTTTTACACCCTATGGGCATACCACACTAATTACCATACCCCAACATGATCCACTATGTATTCCTTAGTATATGGCACTGAGGCCATTCTTCCCATTGAGGTTGAGTTACCTTCTCTGCACATCTCATTAAAGCATGTCCTATATGATGAAGATTATTGAGTAGCTTGCCTACAAGATCTGGCATTACTTGATAAAAAATGCATGGCCACATTCAATAACCTTCAAGAATACTAGAATTAACTTTGAGGACACTATAACCGATGAGTCAAACATAGAGATTCAAACTTGGTGATCTTGTTCTTAAATAATTATAATAGAATACCATGACCAATAATAAGCACAAGAGCAAGCTCAAACCCAATTGGATAGGCCCTTATATCTTTGTTACAAATTATGGATCTAGAGAATACAAGATCGCTACACTAGATGGGGATGAACTTAATGAGCTAATAAACATCATACACCTTAAGCATTACTTCGCTTGAGAGACTTGAAATATCATCTATAAGGCCCATTCCCATTGTACCATTTTATGATTCTTCTTTATACCATACCTTTCCTATCGACTAAAGTTATTTTTACCATCCCTACCCAACCCTTTAATGTTGGTTTTATTTCTTTGGCTTTTCAAACACCTTTAATGATAATATTCAGATTAAGTTTTAGCAGTTGATTCAATATTCTAGATAGAGGTTTTATTTTGCACCAAGATGATAGTGGTTTGGTAGTTGCATATTTCATTCCTTGTTTCATTCCATTTAAGTACTACTGATTATAACTACCTTTAGGAAATAAGAGTGCCACCATCGTGCTACTAATTATAACTGCCTATGGGTAAATTAGTATCATTAATCTATGCATTTATCTCCTAATTATAACTACTTATGGGAAAATTAGGAACAACACCTTTATCATGTCGTGAAGTCCCACATTACCCTTCCTATGCCATACTTTTCCATTTTCCTACTTTGATTAATTTGTGAATTTGCTTCTACCTAGTCAGATTCTTCCTCTTTAAGGAAAAACTATAGCAACTTGAGGTCCCATCCTAGGACTATGTAAGAAGCACTCGATTCACATTGAGGTTAGCTCAATCACCCCTTTGCCATTATCTCATCATTTTGCGACCAATTCAAGTTTGATTACTCTTTCCATTTTATGAGATGGACCATTTAGTCTATTTTCATCCTCAATTGAATTGATTTTCTCTAAAAAATCCAAAAAACATTTGAAAATGATCTAGAAAATCCTAAAAATCATCATCAACCACTTATTTGCCTTAAAGATTCTAGGATCACTAGATAAGTCACAAGAAACCACTTTTCATTTAGTTTCCCCATATTTACTGGCCTAACATCCCATGCTCTCACCATTTTGTGAGTCCATTCTCATATTCTTCTATAAAATAAATCATGTTTTCTTGATCATTATTTTTCTTCTATCCTATTTCCTGGGAGAACTACATTTATATTGAAGTTTATGTTAGACCCTGCATCCATAAAAATATGTAGGCAATAACCACTTGCCTAGTGCATATGGAATCAACTTGGTTACCCCCTTCCTTTTATTTTATTCCCCCATTTTATTTGTTTGTTTTGTTGTCTCCTATAACTTGGGGCAATGTTCATCATCTTGTTTATTCTTTGTTTGTGCTAACATTGTAACTAACTATTATTTGTGTTTGTTTCATTTTATTCTCATTCTTTTGTTTTGTCCATATATATTTTTTTATTTCTTGGTGTTGTGTCTTTCTTTTCTTCTCTTAGTATGTTTTATTACCTATTTGTTTGCTTTCTTGTTGTGCCTTGACTTAGTATATTTGACTTCATTGGGTGATTCCTTGTGCATTATACTTAAGTCCATCCATTTTCATACATTAGAAATATCATCATGTTTTTAATCTTTGGTGCATTGCTTTCAATTTTTTATTGGATTGAGTGTTAGTCCTTATGCATATTTCAGCTAACTTATCATGGTTTTCTATCATGATGCATATTGTCACGTGCTACAACAAAAATTAGGTCAGGTAATCTTAAAAATAATGAGGCTATGATACTTCTCCTTGGCACCTAAAAAATTCCTAATCTATCAAAATCATTCCCTAATACAAAGTAACTAAATCATGAAATAATTTTAATCCTTGCTAGTTAGGATGTGCATCTCCATACTATCAGGTTGGCTAAATTCATCTTTCTCCTCTGTACCAGCTTACTCTTACTCTATGAGTGCAAATTTAGTTTGTAATCCCCATTATCCAATTTTCCATCAAACTCCCATCATTTTACCAATGATTATAACCACCTATGAAAAAATAATTGTATCTCATCCCACTTACAATGCCAATGATTCTAATCACCTTTGGGTAAATCATTGTGTCTCATCCCACTCACAGAGTAAATGATTATAACTGCTTGTGGGTAAATCATTGTGTTTCAATCTATTTGAAGGATAATGATTATAACTGCCTTTGGGAAAATCATTATCTTTTCTTTTTCCTAACTTGGGTATGTTTTCATTATGATAATTCTTATAACTGCCTTTGGGCAAACCATTATCTCTCTCTGCCC
Organism: Torreya grandis; assembly: GCA_037957365.1. Lineage (NCBI taxonomy): Eukaryota > Viridiplantae > Streptophyta > Pinopsida > Cupressales > Taxaceae > Torreya > Torreya grandis. Next base: position 2,820,429 of record JARHVA010000277.1, on the reverse strand, counting down.
AACTGGGAAATGTTTTTATCCTTATAATGATTATAACCATATGAGGGAAAATCATTGTTTTCCATTTTAATGACTATAACTGCCTTTGGGTGAATCATTCTCTTATTACCCTTACCCTTTTTTCAATAATTATAAATACCTATGGGAAAATCATTACCTTTTTTGTCTCACCTATGCTGATGATTATAACACCTTATGAGAAAATCATCCTATTTATCTGCCCAACTAGGGTAACTCATCATGCTATTGATTATAACTGCATGTGGGCACATCAGTCTTTTCCATCTTATTTTACCTTTTTTGTTCCCATCATTTTCCTTCATTCAATGGGCCGATCATCGACCATCTTTGTTGATTGTTCCCTCGAGGGGGCATCCAGATCTCATCTCTTATCATTCTAATCATAGGCATACAATACCTTTTCATTATTTCAGAAGACATTGCTATGTTTATAGCTTGCAACTCCTTACCAAATAGGGGCAAACTATAGACACATAAATTCAGACACAACTATCTCCCAACTAGACTTCATACCGATTCCTATCAACTATTGCAAATTAAGCCTAAGAATCACTAATATTTCTAAATTTGCTTGCACATCATTCATCAATGCTCAGAATCATGTTGAGGCATCCCTATTTAGGATAATAACCCATATGTAACAATAACCTCTCACATATTCATCCCTAATCACCTTGAGGCATCACAACTGTTAATTTGGCCTATGGAGCTATTAAGTGGTGTACTCACATAAATGTCAAATCTTGAAAAAGATAAAAGGCTAATCTGAATGAATTAAAAAACAAAACATGATTAAATGCCTATTTGAATTATCCATTTGAAATTAATGAATATCCTAAAATGGAAATTCCAAAGATAAAAATATCAAAGCCTTTCATCATTACCTTTATGAGTTGTCAAGTTCTTTGTGAAATATCTAAAAATATCTAATTTGAGAGCCATTCCTAGTAATTGCAAATCATAATTACTTGACAACTATTAACTCAATCAAAGTTAGTTTTAACTCACCTAGGGTTATTTTGATCCCATTCCAAACCTAAAATCAACCTTAGCTCACCTTGGGTGAGAGTTAATTCCTAAGGCTATAAATATAAGGCCATGCCTATTGAACTATAAGCTATTTTTTTACAAAATTATTATGCACAAATATATTCAACAAGCTTGGATATTGTAGAGTTATTATGCAGTATTTGCTTCATATGACTCATGCAAGTAATGTTACCATGCCTAAATCTTAAGTCAAGTAACATCAAAGTCAAGGTGCCAAGAAGAGAAGGATCCAAGTAACCTCCATTGTCAAAGACTTATTGATGCACAAACCAAATAAGTCATTCAACAAATCTATTTGGATCTCTAAGGAAGATAAAAGAGTTATGTCTTTTATGTTTTTCTTGCACTTTCATTCAGTTTTTGTTACCTAACCTCTCCCTAGTGTCTAGACTAGAGGTGTTAGGATTTTAGTGTGTTCATTTCATTTATTTTATGAGACTAACACTATACTAACCTACCCTCTATTTTAAATCCTTATTCACACTGATGAAGATGGGTCATTGATTGGGCTAACAAGTTAGAATATATGGCCCCCACTAACCAATTTTAGTTGTTTAATAGAGATTTGACTGTGAGATAAAACTAGTTCCCACATATTACTAGCCTCGAGTTAAAGAAAATACACATTAGATTTATTATAGGAACTATTGACCGAATTTCACCTCAGTACAATTTGTTCAATCATTTTCATGGAGAGATGAAAAATAGTTACAAAAATAGGTCATTTTAGAGGTCCAAAATTGTAAGTCAAGGAGATTAAAGTGTTTTGGCTCCATTGTAGTGTATGTCAGGTTCTCCAAAAAGTCAAGTCTTGGCCCCTCATAAACTTGAGTTACTCCTCAAGACCGAGTTGGGTTCTTTGAATGACTCGACTTATAAAAATTTTATGAGTAGAAGTAATTCAAGTTTACGAAACTGAATTACTCCTTCCAATACTTTGCGGGTTTTAAACGATGCATGACTTTGGGTTTTCCAAGGAGAAAGTCTTAAATTACTTTATAAGTAGCAAGTAATGAGAGGTCTGAAGTGAGTAAGTAATAGGGCTTATAAAACCAAAAATGGTCTTGATAATGCCTCTTGAAAGTGGCTCTTTGAAAATTTTATGAAGGGCACTTTATTTTCCCAAGTGTCCCTTCAGACTTTTCTGAAGGTCACTTTTCTTTCTAAGTGACCCTTCGAAAAAGTTCTGAAGGGCACTTTTCTTCCCAAGTGTCCCTTCAAAATTTTTCGAAAGGCACTTTGTTTTCCAAGTGACCCTTCAAAAAAGTTATGAAGGGCACTTTTCTTCCCAAGTGTCCCTTTGAACTTTTCTAAAGGGCACTTTATTGTCCAAGTGACCCTTAAAAAAAGTTCCAAAGGGCACTTTTATTTCCAAGTGACCCTTTAGAATTTTATAAAGGGAACTTTGTCTTTGAAAATGCCCTTCAAAAAATTTCTAAAGGGCCATTTCCTTTGGAAATTCCCTTAAAATTTTTTTGAAGGGAACCTATGCCTTTCCCAAGTGTCCTTCAAAACTTTTCTGAAGGACAGTTTCCCAAGTATCCTTTGGGAAAAGTTTCCAAAGGAACTAGCCATTGCCTTTCGGGAAAAATCCATGAAAGAATTCCTTCAGACAAATTGTTCAAAGGAATTACTTCAAAAAAATTGCTCAAAACATAAACCCATCTCTATGGATCCCCATGACGTGTTGTAGGATGCCAAGTTTAATACAATCAACTAGCCATTGGGGTGCAAATATGACATGCTATAGGACATCAAATTTAGGGTGGTCAACTAATCGTTGGGATTCAAAGACATGACATGCCGTAGGATGTCAAGTTTAGGGTGTCCAACTAGCCATTGAGATTCAAATATGATGTGTTGCAGGATGTCAAATTCATGCCTAAAGTCTTCAAGCAAGGAGTAAATCCATTTAGAAAACCCAACAAGGTCTTAAGCAAAGCAAAATTAGGTTTTCAAAATAGCTTTGCTTATGGAATTTATAAGCAAAATAAATCAAAAAATCTGAAAGGGTAGAGATAGTGAAAATCAAGTTTTCAAACAAGCTTTGATTATGACTTTTACAAGTAGAAGCAATCAAAGAACCTAAAGAAGTAAGTAAGACATAAAGTCACTTCAAAAACCTGAATGGGTCTGTAGTGTAAAATGTAGGAGCTTTCTGAAAGAATCTAAGGTTCATAATAGTGATCCAAGCCATTTATTAAGGAGGTTCATCTCACTATTTATTTTTCAATGATCCTGGTCATTTCAAGATGGTGAATCAAAGAGAAGGACAAACTCTAAATGAATGAGAGAACAACTAGAATCAATTTTACCAAGATGGTAACTATAAACCAATTTGGAGGATTCTATTTTAGTGCCCAAGAGCTCTCTCTTCTCTCCCTCTTTTGGTATAAATAGGAGCCTTTGGCTCTTGTTTTATCATCCACAGATAGTATGACAAAGCCCTGCTAGAATGTTTTGTCATTTTCTTGCCTTTGAGCAAAGAATCATAAGTTTATTTTCTTTCTAAGTTCTAGACATTTTCTTGGGAATGCAAGAGACACAGAGTGACAATAAGTGATGTTTTATCCTTTTATTCTCTATCCTTCATGTTTTTGAGCAAAGATTTGATCCAAAAAGTCATGAAGAGTGCATTCCAGCTGTATGAGATTTTGCACATGTGTAACCCTTTTTCTAGACTATATAGGTTATTTTTTCCAATTATTTACCTTGTGTGATATCATTCATTTTGTCTCTACATTGAAATAATTATGTTGGAATCTTCCAGAGATTGAGTTATAGACTATATTCTACTGTATTGTGCATAAGTATAGGGAATACATATGGATACTAATTCTTGGTGTATCACCATTTTAGACTAGGCTTTTCATTTATGTAAACTTCTAACTCTTTTCACTCACAAACTGGTTCAATAGTTTTATTGCATAAAAATTTAATACAGGGAGCTATCCCTTTCAACCTAGAGGTTCATTTCCACTTATAGGCACATGCACAGGTTTGAAAATGTCCCAATGTTGCCCAAATATGGAGGAGGCCTAAACAACCCTCTTCTAGGGTTCAAGATTTGGAGATAATAGTTTTGGCACGCCTGGTGAGACCCAAATTATTGCTAAGTCAAGGTGAATGTTGGTCTTGATAGGACTAAAGTAGTAGAAATACCCCTAACCCAACATTTAACAACTCCAAAAGGGTGTGAATCCTTGGTTCTAGACCATGTTTTATACATTATCCTACATGGTCCTCACAAGGTCCTTAAGATTTTTTGACCAAGCCCCTTCAACTGAAGCTTTTCTTAAAGAAAAACACCTTGAACCAATCCTAGCCCTATTAAATCCTTGGCAAGGAGGTTTTGGGGAAGAAGCATAAGAGTTTGAAGAAGTTCAAGGAGAGGAGGAAGTTGAAGAAGAAGAAGAAGAAATAAAGGATCATACTCGAAGAAGAGAAATGGGAGAAAGGGGAAACATAGATAGATGTCAACCTTTACCTAATTTTAATATCCAAAACCCAATAGGGATTTTTGCATATGACCCCATCCCTCTAAATACTACCAAAAATTTTCCTAGTTTCAATGGAGAGGGTCCTATTACCCCATCTGAACATATTAGAGACATCTCTAATTTATGTAATTTCCATAATGTTACTAGGGCCAACATAGCCATTAGGCTACTTGATATGTCCTTAAAATGCAAAGCACTTGATTGGTATAGAATGTTGGAGGCGGGATGCATTACAAGTTGGGATGGTTTTGGAGACCTATTGGTGACAAGATTTGAAAATAAGAGTGATCATGTTTCCCTAATACATCAGCGGAATGTAATAAGAAGAGGTCCAAATGAATCTATTGGAGATTTCAATGAGATCTTTCAAAGAATATGGTATAGGCTGCCACCAATCATGAGAACTCCTCTTAGCTTTGTCTTCCCAACATACCTCAAAGGGATTGGTACTAATTTTGTTGTTATGTTGCAATCAATGGGAGGATTCACTCTCCTAGGTGCATATGAGCTAGCAATTGAGGCTGAGAATAACTTGATTCAGGATGGAAGACTCCCTCCAAGAGTTTCTATGCCTTTGTTATCTCATAATTCAGTTGAATCTCTAAGCATGTCACAAGTTGCCAATGCAAATGTGAAGCTAAGAGCCTTTCCCAAGAAGGTGGATAACATTGTGGACAACGATGAAGAAATTAGATCATTGAGAGCTCAACTCAAGCAAGCTAAATATCAGGCAAGTGCTCCTCTTAATACACAATACTATCCTCAACAAGGATATAGAGCTCCATCCCAATACAATTATCAAGGGAGAGGACAAAATCAATAAGGTTATAATAGGCAACCCAATACATATAATCAATATTCTACTCCTCTCGTAAAGGATATTGTTTTGGTTCATGCAAATCTAGTGCAAGGAGAAGATCATGTGGACCAATGAGGGTAGCTTCAAGGTCAATTTACACAAGATGATGGAGGAATCAGCTACACTTTGACTACACAAGAAGAAGCTGCTCCTTACATGATAGCAGAAGAAGCATGTCCTAGCCAAAGGGATAGTCCTAGAGAAGGTAGCAGCCCAAGTCTGGGAATGATGGATTTTTTAATAAAAGATGATTTTGTGTTGACTCAAGGCATGTCAATTTCAGCCAATATAAGGGCCAAAAATAGAGCATTGGGAGAGGGCTAGGAGCCACAAATAGTTCCAAGTGATGCCTCTCTAATGCCATAAAGTGCTAATCAAAGTGTTGCACCTTTACAAGCCATGTTCTTCAATAGAATCAGAATGTAAATACAACTGCCAAGATTACAACACAATAGGCTACAAATCCCTTATTACCATCAAAAATGTAGGATAAAGTGAATAATCCATCTCTAAATATTGTGGACTCATTAAAGAGCACTAAGACAAGCATATCCCTTTGGGAGGTTCTACATATACCTGGTCAAAAAGAGCTTTTGCAAAATTAGTTAGCAAGCATGTAGGTGGCTCCTCAATATTCAAGGCATCATAGTGTGGCTCCCACAAATTATCCAAATAATCTTTTGGATCCTTCCACTAAATATGAAAATCCTCCACCCTTCTACCTCACACTCATTATAGGAGATAAGTTGGTCCACAATTATATTGTGGATAGTGGAGCAAACACTATTGTTATGCCTAAAGTAGTGGCTAATAAGCTGGGTTTGAACTATGAGCCACATAGTAAAGGCATGTTGAAGTTGGATGGAACTCCAACCAAGATGGTAGGATTGGTCAAAGGTCTGAAAGTGTTTTTACATGGCTACCCAAGCTTCCCTATCATGCAAGATATTATGGTGGTGGACCTTCCAGCACACTTTGCTATATGCTTGTCTAGGGACTTTACGACCAAGATAGAAGGATACCTTTATATTGATTGGTCCTTTATAGTTTTTAAGACAAGATATATAACCAAGGTAACCATGAGGACTCATCCCTTAGCAAGGTTCCACATTGAACCATACTTGGAGATAATGATAAATCAAAACTATATAATCAACAAAGAGGAAGAAACAGTCCTAAATAGTGAAACATCTTCTCCTCTTTAAGGTGTTTCCAACCTCTATCTTGACAAGTAAAACATTGAAACATATGTCCTTTATCCTTACACATTCATTGAGGAAATTGATTTGGGAGTTTACTGCATGCATGAGGAGAACGTCCCAATTCCTTCACTCACTAATGAAGATCATGAGTTTGATGGTGTGTGGGAAATGTTTTTTGACGATTCAAGGAGAAAAATAGGCATAGGAGCTAGTGTCATGTTGGTTTTCCCATCAAAAAATCATTACTACTCTTCTTATAGGTTTCACTTCAGCTGCAATTGCAACGTGGCAGAATATGAAGGCTTAGTTCATGGTCTCCAATGGGCAAAGGAGAGAGGAATCAGGGTTTTGAAAGTCTATGAAGATAGTGAGCTGGTCATTCATCAAGTGAAAATTCAAGCTACAGACAAGAACCCCTTTTTCAATTCCTACAAGCATAGGGTATGGGATCTACTTGAGGATTTTGATGCCTTCAACATCTAGCCCATACCAAGAGACTTTAACAAGCATGCTGGTAGGCTGACTGTAATAGGAATAGATTTTGACTCAACTATTGATGTTGAACAAGACAAATATCAATCTCATATTAAGATCATTATGAGACCTTCCATTCTAGATAATGAATTGTCATGATAAGTGTTTGAAAGTGATGAACACATTGCACACTTCTTGAAAAATGAGGCAGGCTTCTCTTCAAGAAATCAAAATAAGTTACATGATCATTATGAAGAGCAAATTATACATCTGAAGACAAATAAAATACCCAAGGGGATGATTACCTTAGAGAGTGTCTTCAATGAGGATGATCAAAATAAAAACCAAAGAATGATCATGTCAATAAAAGAAGAGAACTATGAGAGAGTTCTGATTTTCAAGGATAAACTTTTGAAGATTGGCAAAGTTTGTTCTCAACTAGAAAGGCAAGCTTTTATTGAATTATGCAAAGAGTTTCATGACATCTTTGCCTAAGAATACAAGGACCTGAAAGGGTTTGACCCAAGTCTAGATCATCACACCATTGAGTTGGAGAATGGATCTAAACTGGTAAGATAAAAGCAAAGGCATATCAACCCCAAGGTAGAAGAACTCATGAAGAAAGAGCTAACCAAATTGATTGATTTTAAGATTATCTTTCCTATCAATTACTCAACTTGGGTAGCCAAACTTGTGTTGGTTCAAAAGAAGAATGGAGAAATCAGAATTTGTGTGGATTTTCATGATCTAAAAAAGTGTCTCTCAAGGATCATTACCCACTCCCTTCCATGGAACAAATTCTGAAAGTTGTTTTAGGTTCTCAACGTTTCTCACTTCTTGATGGTTATTCAAGTTATAATAAAATATTGGTAAATGAAGGGGATCAATTCAAGACAGCCTTCACCACCAAGTGGGGGACCTTTACCTACAAGAAGATGCCATTTAGTTTATCCAATGCTGGAACTACGTTTTAAAGGGCAATGGACATGGCATTCAAAGGTTTGATTAATAAATTTTTGCTTGTTTACCTTGATGATATAACCAATTTTTCAAAGGATGTTTCTGATCATATAGGACATCTAAGGTAAGTGTTTGATAATTTTATAGAGTACGGCAGATCCCTCAATCCAAATAAGTGCATTTTTTTTGTCCATGAAGGCAAGCTTTAGGTCATGTTGTTTCAAAATAAGGCTTATCTATTGACCCCGAAAGGATTGAAGCTATTCTAGGCTTGTCTTTACCTCAACACAAGAAAGGGATGCAAAGTTTCTTGGGAAAAATAAACTTTATAAGGAGCTTTATCCCAAACTTTACAACTATGGTAAAGCCTATCACAACCATTTTTAAAAAGAACCATGTTTTTACTTGGATAAAGGAAGGTAAAGGCATCATTGAGGAAATCAAGCAAGCAATTGCAGCATGTCCCACTCTCCTAAATCCAAATTTTGCTAAGGATTTCATTCTTTATACTTTTGCTAACCTAGGCAAAATCTCAGCCATGCTTATGCAAAAGAATGATAAGGATGTTGAAAATCCAATTACTTTCTTCAGCCAAGGCTTAGAAGACTACGAAGTGAGATATTATTTTGCTGAGAAGTAAGATTTAATCATCATTAGAGGCTTGAAAAAGTTTAGGGATATGGTTTCCAACAAAAATATTCATGTCATGGTCTCCCATCCTAACACCAAAAAGTTTCTCCTAAGCAGGGATCTCAATGAGAAGAGAGCTGGATGGATCACGAAGGTGATGGAATATGACATTGATATCAAGGTAACCAACGTAGTAAGAGGAAGAGGTTTATATGAACACTTAGCATCCAAATTTCAAGATCCAAAAGAGCAAGCCTTGGTAAATCAAGTTCAAGACCAGTCGGCTGATCAAATGCAAAATTAAAGTTGGACACAAGACATCATTGGTTTTCTTCAAAATAGTGAGTGTCCCAATGGCTTGAAAAAATATCAAAGAAGGTATTTTTGGATGCAAACTATTATTTATTTTCTTGTAGATGGAATTCTCTTAAAGAAGGAAGTGAGCAATGTGTTTCTAATATGAATTAACAATGACCAATTTGATATGCTGCTAGAAAAGTTCCATAATGGTGTAGATGGTGGTCACTTCTCTCCTAAAATAACAACTGTGAAAATAATGAGAGCTGGTTACTATTGGCCTAGTCTTTTTAAGGATTGTTATCATTGGGCTAAGGTTTGTCGTCAATGTGCTTTCTTTGTTGGCAAACAAAAGCTTGTTTCCCTTCCATTGAATCCTATCTAAGTGGGCCAACCTTTCATGAAATGGGGCCTTGACTTCATTGGCATGATAAAACTTCCATCAAGTGCTAGACACAAAATGATATTTACTACTACAGACTACTTCACAAGATGGGTAGAGGCTATTACTTTGAAGGAAGCAAATGAAAATTCTATCTTGGATTTCTATGACAACATTGTAACAAGGTTTGGAGCTCCTCAGGTCATCATCTCAGATAATTCACTTGCTTTCATAAGTGCTAAAACTTTTGATTGGGCAGTAAAGAGTGGAGTTCATTTGAGTACCTCATCCAAATACTACCCTCAAGGTAATGGATTGGTTGAGTCTACCAACAAGAACCTCATCAAGATTATCAAGAAGACATTGGAAACCAATCAAACAGAATGGAATAACAAGTTGAAGACAACCTTATGGGTAGATAGAATCACTCCAAAGAAGTCAATTAGTAATTCTTCCTTTGTACTTGTCTATGGGAGAGAAGCTAGGCTATCCATATCATAAGATGTCCATGCCTTAGAACTTACACAACAGCTGAAATTACTTGAAAATACTCCCATGGAGGTCAGATTAATAGAATTAATATAGCTACAAGAAGCAAGATATGATGCACATAAAGCTTTGGAACACCATCAAGTTCTCACAAAAAAATCCTTTGACAAAAGGGCAAGGGCAAGAGTGTTCAAAGAAGGTGGCTTGGTCTTGAAATGGGATGAAGATAGAGCAAAACTAGGCAAACATACAAAGTTTGATACCTTGTGGAGTTGTCATTACATCATCAGCAAGTGCAAGCAAATAAAGTCTTTTTAGCTGTCCAAAATGGATGGAGAAGAATTGCCTATTCCAGTGAATGTAATCCATTTGAAGCCTTGCTTTTGACCCTTGATGGCCATGTCTTGTATATAATTTGTTTTGGTGTGTTTCCTTTGTTGTGTTTATTTTATCTAAATGCTTTGTAGCACATGTGTGTTTTCTTTCCCTTTGTTTGGTGTGTCTCTGCCTTGTGTGTGTAATCAAGCCAACTAGTGTGTTTTTGGACCAAAGCTTGTTCAGTTCTTTTTGAAGTACCTATATGCGTAAATCCATGCCTAATGGAAGGATTTAGGTGACTGGTCTTTGACATAGCAATCATGCCTCCCCTTAGAATTTCCAAGAATGTTGACCAAATTTTACCTAAGAATAATTTATTCAACCATTTTCATGGAGAGTCAAAAAATAGTTGCAAGAACAGGTCATTTTAGAGGTCCAAATTTGCAAGTCAAGGAGGCTAAAGTGTTTTGGCTCCATTGTAGTGTGTGTCAGGTTCTCCACAAGTCAAGTCTTGGCCCCTCATAAACTTGAGTTACTCCTCAAGACCAAGTTGGGTTCTCTGAATGACTTGAATTATAAAAAATTCATGAGTAGAAGTAATCCAAGTTTACTAACCTGAATTACTCCTTCCAATGCTTTGCAGTTTTTCAATGATGTATGACTTTGGGTTTTGCAAGGAGCAAGTCTTAAATTTCTTTATAAGTAGTAATCAATGAGAGGTCTGAAGTGAGTAAGTAATAGGGCTTAGAAAACCTGAAATGGTCTTGATAATGCCTCTCGAAAGTGGCCCTTTAGAACTTTTTTGAAGGACCTTTCTTGCCTTGTTCCCCCCAAGTGTCCCTTCAAAAAATTTCTGAAGGGTACATTGTTTTCCCAAATGTCCCTTCAAACTTTTCTGAAGGTCACTTTTTTTCTAAGTGACCCTTCGAAAAAGTTCTGAAGGGCACTTTTTTCCCCAAGTGTCACTTCAAACTTTTCTGAAGGGCACTTTGTTGTCCAAGTGACCCTTTGGAAAAGTTTCAGAGGGCACTTTTCTTCCCAAGTGTCCCTTCAAACTTTTTTGAAGGGTACTTTGTTGTCCAAGTGACCCTTTGAAAAGTTTTGAAGGCCACTTTTCTTCCCAAGTGACCCTTCGGACTCTTTTGAAGGGCACTTTGTCTTTGGAAATGCCCTTCAAAAAAGTTCTAAAGGGTCATTTCCTTTGGAAATGCCCTTCAATTTTTTTTGAAATGACCCTGTGCCTTCCCCAAGTGTCCTTTGGAACTTTTCTGAAGGAAACTTTCCCAAGTATCCTTTGAGAAAAGTTACCAAAGGAACTAGTCATTGCCTTTTAGGCAAAATCCCTAAAAGAATTCCTTCAGACAAATTGTCTAAAGGAATTACTTTAGGAAAATTTATCGAAACATAAACCTGACCTGATGGATCCCCATGACATGCCACAAGATGTCAAAATTAATACAACCAATTAGCCATTGCGGTGCAAAGATGACATGCCACAGGATGTCAAATCTAGGGAGGCCAACTAGCTATTGGGATTCAAAGACATGACGTGTTTTAGGACGTCAAATTTAGTGTGGCCAATTAGCCATTAAAATTTAAAGATGACATGCTGCAGGACATCAAATTCATGCCTAAAGTCTTCAAGCAAGGAGTAAAGCCACTCAGAGAACCTGACAAGGTCTTAAGTAAAGAAAATTTAGGTTTTCAAAAGAGCTTTGCTTATGAATTTTATAAGCAAAAGCAATTAAAAAACTTGAAAGGGTAGAGATAGTGTAAATCAAGTATTCAAACAAGCTTTTCTTATGAATTTTACAAGTAGAAGCAATCAAATAACTTAAAGAAGCAAGTAAGAAGTAAAGTCACTTGGAAAACCTAAATGGGTCTGCAATACAAAACACAAGAGCTTTCATGAAGAATCTAAGGTTCACAACAGTGATCCAAGCAATTTCTTGTGGAGTGTCATCTCACCATTGATTTTGTAGTGATCATGGTCATTTCAAGAGGGTGAATCAAAGAGAAGGACAAACTCCAATTGAATGAGAGAATAGCTAGAATCAGTTTCACTGGGATGGTGATTGAAAACTATTTTAGAAGCTTCTATTTTGGCACCCAAGAGCTCTCTCTTCTCTCCCTCTTTTTCTATAAATAGGACCCTTGGGATCTTGTTTTATCATCCATAGATAGTATGACGAAGCCCTGCTAGAATGTTTTACCATTTTATTGCCTTTGAGAAAAGAAGCATAAGTCTATTTTCTTTCTAAGTTTTAGACATTTTCCTAGCATGCAAGAGACATAAAGTGACAACAAGTGATGTTTTATCCTTATGTTCTCTGTCTTTCATGTTTTTTAGCAAAGAGTTGATCCAACAAGTCATGGAGAGTGCATTCTATTTGTATGATATTTTACACATGTGTAACCCTTTTTTTGGACTATACAAGTTGTCTTTTCTAGTTATTTACCTTGTGTGATCTCATTCAGTTTGTATCAACATTGAAATACTTATGTTGGAATCTTCTAGAGTTTGAGTTATAGATTATATTCTGTTGTATTATGCATAATTATAAGGCATACATGTGGATACTAATTCTTGGTGTATCACCTTTTTAGACTAATTTTTTCATTTATGTAAATTTTTGACTCTTTTCACTCATACAAACTGGTTCAACAGTTTTATTGCACAAAAAGCTAATACATGGAGTTAGCCCTTTCAACCTAGAGGTTTATTTCCACTTATAGGCACACCCATAGGCCTAGAAATGTCCCAATGTTGCCCAAATCTGGAGGAGGCCTAAATAACCCTCTTCTAGGGTGCAAGATTTGGAGACAATAGAAACCATATGTGAAAGTGTGTGAGTTGGTGACTCATCTCTATCCCTCATAGTTCTCCTACAACACATACAAGAAGTTTGTTCAATTTGCACACTTAGGGACACTGAGAATCTCTTCATGGATGCATCTGATGAGCTACAACCATCACTCCTAAGACCTGACAAAGACTGGACAACTATCATTCTAGACTTAAAATTCCCATCTAAATATGCCCATAAATATAGTTCATCAATTGAGCTAACAAGTCATAATATATAGCCCCCATTAACCAACTTTTTGCCATTTAAGGGAAATTTGGCTACGAGATAAAACTAGTTATCGTATCTCACTCACCTAGAGTTATATAAAATCCTCCTAATAATTATTAGAATACCTATTTGTGTAAGTGTGGGAACTAGCGTGTCATCTCTAAACCTCACAATTGTCTTGCAATGCATGACCACAATTCGCTCAGTTTCCACACTTAGGGATGTTGATATTCTCTTCAGGGATGCATTCGATAAACTACAAACTTCACTCTTAGGGATTGATAAAGACCATACATTAGTTTTTATAGCCTTAAAATGCCCATCTAAACATGACTATGAATATGGTTCATTGATTAGCCTAATGATTTAGAATATACGACCCCCACCTACCAACTTTTAGTCATTTAAAAGAGATTTGGCTACGAGATAAAACTAGTTACTGCCTCTCACTCACCTTGAGTTAGAAAAAATTATTTTAGGATTTATTAGTATATTTGTCTATTCAAGTGTCAGAGATGACAACTTATCTCTATCCCTCATGGTTCTTCTGCAATGCATGTTGAAAGTTTGCTCAATTTACACACTTAAGGATGTTGAGATTCTCTTCAGGGATGCATTCGATTAATTAAAACCTTCACTCCCAAGGCCCAATAGAGACTAAACAATGGTAATTCTAGCCTTAAAATTCCCTTCTTGATGTGCTTGTTTAGATCATCTAACTCAATTTACCTCTTTGTCAATTAGGCCTTTATAGGTTAAATGCACTCCCATAGACCTGATGATTGTATTGTGTCGTACTGTAACAGTCCAAAAGTTCGTGGACCCTCTAGTATACATTTAATTAAACTTGATTACAAATTCTCATGATTTTTGGGTGGTTCAAATAAAATTTATTTGGCGTTCCTTTTAGAAACCCTAGTCCAGGCCTAAACAGGGCTGTTGTAAGACTAAGAGGGATAAAAATGGAATATTTTGCATTTTAGAGACTTTTAAAACCATATAATACCTATAAAAGGTCTTCCCCAACTATTTACACTTCTTCTAATAGTTATCTTACCTTGATCAATCACAATATGTTTTTAATAAATGCAAAACTTAGAGTTTTAAACGTTCTTGAAGGAATGTGTGATAGTTTTAAATAGTCTTTAGTATTTCAAAATAGTATTTTAGTTCTCCCAAAGAATATAAATATTTTATAGGGTCTTCCTTGACTTATTACACCTCTTCCAATAGTCACTAATCATGAACAATCCTTCAAATACCTTAAATAAGCCAATACATAGAGTTATGGGTTATTGCCTAGGTTTCCTTGTTCTATGAAAACCTATAACTTATTTAATTTAATTTATATTTTATATTTTCATTACAAACCAATTATATCACCTTATAAACACTCTATATAAACTCCATACAAATTTTTGTCTCACTTGACTGAATAAAAATCCACTTAGAAAACTTTTAGTCTTGCAAAACTCTAGACTAGTAACACAAAATTGTACACACTAAGAACTTTAATAATCCATTATCTTATCTTTCTAGCATGTTCAAGACCTAATAACACTTTTACAAGGTTATAATCACCCTAATTCATCTATTTCAATAATATTTCTTAATAAACAATATTAATAAAGATGAAACTTGAAGACACCTAAATCTAGCCACCGATAACCTCCAATCAGGGTTTTGGCCAATTTCCCCAAAACGTACAATTTGGCATAAAAACACTAAAACATGCTAAATAATGTGAAAATGACATATTCAAGTGCCAATTTTGGCTATAGTATCATTAATTGAGGTAATGCAATTAATGGGCCAACTAACTTTGATCAGATCATTCAGAGTCAAAATGCTAATGGGTGCTCTGGATTGCTCTTTCCTATCAAATCTTATGCACAAGACATGTGCCTTTATTATTTTTTTTTGGTAACATCCTAAATGGGAGTATGGTTCCAATGCATTTTACATCACCTTTCAGTTCTAATTCAGTCAAATTTTGGACCAACAATAAGGCATTTTGATCAATTTGAGTAAATTGTGCACAAAATGCTTAAACATGCTTAAGAGCTAATTAACTCAAATCAAGGAATAATTAATAATTCCATGGAAAGTCATTGAATACTTGTTTTTATAAATGAATATTGAATATCTACATCATCAAATGACCTCATTTCTTGGGAAGACATCCTTAGGCCATAAATGCCACAAATATCAGCTCATCAATGCCTTCCATGATGCCCTCCATACCTCTTAATTGCCCCTTCTTCCAATGTCATGATGAGGATAATTAAAAAATTAATTGAAAAAATTTAATTAATCCTCAATCACACATCTCAATCTAAGATGGATGGTTCAGGTTGATTCTAGACATTCTCAAAAATCTATAAATAGTAGGCCTCATCGCATCATTTCTAAGGACTTGAGAATGCAAAGTTATAATGCACAAACAATTCCAAAGCCCATTTAAATTAATGTTACCATGCCAAATTGATTCAAATACAAGCCAAGCCACAATCCAAAGGTGCCAAGGAGAGATGGAGGTATCCAAGCTTCTATTCCCAAGGACTTCATGAGCACAAAGCCGAGTAAGCCACCACTACAAAGGCATTTGGTGCATCTAAGGAAGGTGAAGGATTTTTTGTGTTTTATTCCTTAATTTTTAGTTGTGTTTGTCATTGTTTTTTGTTAACTAAGTTCTCCCTAGTGTCTAGGCCTAGAGATGTTATGCTATTAGTGTGTTCCTTTCATTTTGTTTTCATTTTAGAACTAACACCATACTAATCATCCTCTCTTGAGTCAAATTCTTAGATCACATAATGACATGCCCAGTGGGATTAGACGCATCTCACACCTAAAGAAGATAATTTTTCAACTCTAAAATATTCATTTGGACACTTGAAACTCATGTAAATTGATTTTCTAACTTTATTTTGCCATTTTTGTTTACCATAGTTTTACACAATAATTGACGTCGACAAGTAAGACCGACATCAGTTGCATAGCTTAACCAACATCGATTAGAAAAACCAACATCAGTTATATACCTGTCAACATGGTCATATTAGTATAATTGATGTCAGTTAGATAACTGACATTAGTTAGCCAAAGTAACCATCATCGGTTGTATATAACCGACATTGGTCTCTATGTTTTTCCTAAAATATAGACCCAAGAGCTATTTTTCCAAAGTTCATTGTTTCAAACCAAAAAGAGAATCAAAGCTAAAGGACATGCTAACATTTTTTATACATGACCAAGCTTGAAATTTTCTCAAAACATGTTTAGATCACCTTTTGCTTGCTTAAAAGTCAATTAGGAACCTTGTTTTGGTGTTTAACAAAGAATTTAGATGCTTAAATGAATGTTTTCAAATTTCACAATATTAAGACCAAGGGGTCAAATAAACACCACCAAATCTTTCATTTAGGTCTAAAATTGAACACACTTATCAATTCTTGTTTGCAATAGTTTTTTGATCAAATTTTTATTTATAAAAAAGAGGGATATTGCGTGTATGCTCTTCCATTTTTCCCCTATAAGGAACCCTTAGAATCAAAAGCGCCATTTTTATTATAAAGTAGCCTAGTCCAAGGCTTAGAAAGAAAATCATCTAAATCACTCTTCAAAAACTCATCAAAGTTTGGGTGACCTTGAAAATGACCCTAAAGTCTTTTTACTTTCATGCTTTCTTTATTCTTATGCAAACTTGGCTTGCGAGGGGGACTTCATCACCTCTCGCAAGTTCTTTAAGGAAGCTTTGACCCAGGGTTTCATCTCCTAGAATTGACTTCATTTGGATCCTTTGGAGTTACACATAGGACGCAGTGGCACTTTGGACATCGCACTACACTAAGTGAACAACAAGATGTAGTGGTTATAAAAAGGCTTAGACCTTTTTACAACAAGCCAAGTGATACAGACGCAAAATCTGTGCTTTTATTTTGCATTATTTGGCATGAAAGTCATTGTAAAATTTATTCCCCTAGATATTTTGAAAAATTATTAGATCTTAGAAAATTCCCCATTTACCGTGGAAGTGTTGTTGGTGCAAGGTGCACCTTAAAGTCCATGTCGCAGTACTGTTATTTGAGAGAAGGGGGGGTGTAAAAACCCTACTATATAATGCACATTTACTTTTGGATGAACACTTAAAATCCTCTCAAATGATGTATATTGATGGATTCCAACAATACCAAGCAACCTTGTTAGCTTAGGATCTAAGGGCAATTAGTAAGTTAGTCTTGTCCTAGATTAAAGTCTTGTTTGATGTCCAAACTTGGTGTAAATAAATAATCCAAATCAAACACACAGTCAAAATTTTATTTTGAACAAAGAGGCATTATGTTGCTTGCATGAGAACATCAATTTTCCTTGTTCAAATGTTCATCAAAATCTTGAGAGTCATATCATGTACTTTGGCATAGTTATGCTACCCAATTGAGCCTAGACCTTTACTAAAGTTAATTAAGTCCTTCACTTATAATCTAAATTCGGAATTACACCTTTATAATTTCATAGGGTTGATATGCTAAGTGGGTTCACCATTTTCACTAAACTTGAGGGAACTTAGGTTTAATTTCCAATTTGGGTTGAAGGCCGTTTAAGACTCATAATCATTATCATCACTTGATAGACTTAAGCATTTTTGTGCTAAACACTTGCACTTTGAGTCTATGCAGCACAACATTTTGAATCAAAAAAGGTAGTGTTATGCAATCAAAATTGTGAGAAAATGTCTTTGCCTTAGAGAGTTTTTGAAACAAACTTTTTTGTCATATCTTTTTGGGTAGTCTAGCGTCATTATGCTACCCAAAACATTTTAAATATTGTTTCATAGAACCTCTCGCATAGAGTTCTAAAATTTGTTCCTACATTTTTAGACTAATCTAAGTATTCTTTTGTGATATTTTGTCTAAAGCACAGTTATACCATTCACTTTTGTCTAGCTTATTTTTTAAAAGAACTAAGTTTTATACCATTATTTATGAGAAAATAAAATATTCATAAAGTCCCTTTTGTTTCATACCTTATACCTAGTTGATCAAGTTCATGTCTAAGAATCAATGCCTAGTGTTTATTAGAAGTGTTTCAAATCTATTAGATTAAAAACTTTCAATTATTTTAAAGTCTATCTTTTGACACTATTTGGCCAAGATTCCTAACACATGCCTTGTTTGAGCCTAGATTTTGACATCGCGTTTGAATAAAAGACCTAACAACTTTTAAATTCCTAGATTAGACTGATTTGAAACACTTCAACCTTAGAGTTTGGAATTTTGATTTTTGGTCCATTTACTTACTTATTTTTTTGTGAATAGTGAACATTAGATACTTTACGCTATCTTGTTTCCTCACAAATCTTTGCATAAACATTTTGATCCTTTTGATAAATCTAGACCAAGTTGAAGCATCGTTTGTTTTAGATTTTATCCTTTTTAGATTTTGTATAACTCTTTGACCTTTTATCGCAAAACATTTACTATGGATCCCAACATGTATTCCTACACTCATAGTGGACTCATGTATAATATAGGGATTACTAATGTAGTTGCACAGAAAGAAATGGTGCAATACCCCTATGCAAAAAATATTGATTATGAGATGGGTTCTTATCCCTCATATAATACTTAATAAGGGGCACAAATCCAAGATCTATTGGCTAACTATTTGGTTAGCACACCACCTTATTTAGAATAGGACCAAGAACAAACCAGACCATACCTAGCTATAATATCTATAGTGGATGAGCCAGTTCTTTGACAACCATATTCTACTAATATGGCTTCCATGTATGATCCATTTTTGTTTGAATGACATTTGTTAGAGAACAAAGATGAGATCTTGGTTAGAGCCATAGTGGTAGGGGCCAAGTTTCTAGCATACTTCCCCCATGAAAATTTACCAAGTCTAGTAAGAGTGCCCCACAATATCATTTATGACCAACAGGGTTCTTCTATCAATCCTATGGATCTAGTCCAAACAATGTATCAAGACCCTAATATATTTAATCGAGACAAAAACATCATGGAAGATCACTTTAACTAAATGCATATAGCATATCAAACATACCTAAATTTAGCACATGATTTCAATCAAATGAACATGTTGAGTAAGCCTCTTATTGACCTAGTTCCTTCAATAGGAGTGTTGATAGAGTTAATTGGACAAGAGAATCTGAGTTCTGACCTATTCATACAAACTACTTCGATAGATAATGTGATTCATATGCTCATTATTAAAGAAGTATATTTGGCCTCTACATATAATAATGAGCCAAATGTAGTAGACAATGTGCAAACAATGTCCAATCTTGATCAAAGTGGTACTAATGCACAAACAATTAGCCAACAACATGTGCCTGTAGTTAATCCTATGAGTAGATCATCATACCAGGGAATAAGAGTTTTTATATCCCAACCTCAACCAACTACTTCCTCAAGTGTATAACCTATGGGATTAAGTAATCAAACAATGACCAATGCCATGCCTCAATGATAGGATGTCATGAATCCTACTCCTCTTCAACAAGTAGCGAGTAGTATTCCACAACAATAGACATAATCTAGTGTATTAACCCAATAGAGGACAAATACATTGCCACCTCAATTAGAGAAAACTAATGTTCCACCTCACTAGGTAATGAAAAACATACCTCTTCAGTCATAGATTAATATACCAATTCAAAACCAAACAATGATTAGTCAATAACATGTAAATATTAGTCAGCGATAGATGTCAAATCTGCAACCTATTTTCACTTCCTCATAGGTATTCATGCAACAAGGAGGCCTCCATGTTTCCCAAGTACCTACTAGACAACCGTTGGTTGAAAATGTGTCACAAATTTAGAGATAGGGTCTTGGTCCACAAGTTCCGACTCCACAGTAAGGTTTGATTAGTCAGTAGCATGTCCCTTTTCAACCACAGTAGACATAATATAGTTATATCTCACCATCCCAACCACAAAATCCTTCGATTCAAACCTTTATCACCAACCCAAACCAGAATATCATAAAACCAAATGTGTAATTCCATGTACATCTTAATCCACACATGTGTATTCCTGGTCCATTCCCCAACCAAACCAATATACCCCAACAAGTATCTCTATCATACCCTGGTCAAAGTGTCCCACTTGTGACCTCTCAACCATCTACCCAAACCAATTTTATCCCACAAACCAATGTTCCTTCTAGTTTCCTATCCCAATAATTGTAACAGATGAAGGATGTAATTACTGCCATTTAGGTGGGGAAATAGACTAAAATTTTTAAACTGGATGACATGTTTTCCTAACCATTCAACATGGAATATTTGTAGATATAATTTCCTCCAAGATACAAACCACTGAAATTCAATAAATACAAAGGGAAAGGTGACCCTAAGGCTCATTTGACTGAATTCTTTGTCACATGTCAACCAATGGCATATAACAACATATACCTTTTACTGTTGTTTCTAAGGAACTTGGATGGACAAGCCTTGGAGTGGTTTTTAAAGTTGTGCAAGAATTCAGTAATGGACTTTGATGATCTTTTTGAAAAAATTGTGTAACACTTTTCCTATAATCTCGAGCATGAGATTTCATTAGTGGACTTAAAGCAAGCAAATCAAAAATTTGGTGAGAGTTTTTCAAGTTATTTACAGTGATGGAGAGCCCTTACAAGCTGTTTCACCCATAGTTTACCAGATAAATAATTATCCACTGTGTTTACTAAAGATTTTCATAGTGAGATAGCTTACCATCTATAACTACAATGTGCATATACATTCAAAGAGATCATTGATAAAGGTTTGTTGATCGAGTGGGTGCTCATTAATAAAGGAGTCATCAAGCTTAATTTAACTAATCAAAATCAAAATACCAATTAGAGAAATGGCCAACATCAACATCTTATTCAAGTGCAAGCATTGCAACTGGTACAAGCCAATAACCAAGAAAGATCGAAGGAATTCAACCATAATAGGAATGTTGTGGGAAATAGAGTATCTGAATCTCATCATATTCAAACTATGAAAACATCATGTGCACCACCTTTTTAGCTTACTCCCACCCAACAAACTCTCCAATCAATGCTGCAAGCACAACAACCAAAACTAGCACAACAAATACAATAGCCTTTACCATTATAAACCCCTTCTCCTAGGAGAACCACACCTGCACGTCGTGTCTTTAGTGATCTAGGAGAACCTATTGAATCTATATTTTTCAAGATCACTGTCACTAATATTATTAGTTAGCCTATACCAAAGAATTATCGATAAGACATTCCTTATTCTGATTGGTATCGTAAAAATGAATTATGTGACTATCATCGGGTCATCGAGCATAATCTATGAAGATGTGTCCAAATCAAGCATTTAATTGAGAATATTTTGGAGAATGGGGAAATAAAATTGGATAATGGTGCTTCTACTTCCAATCAAACTCTTGGGATTTATCAAAACCCCTTTTTCTGACATAAGAATTAGTAGTATCAAAATAATTAATAATAACAACAACCAGTGCAATAGCAAAATCAATAGTATCTAAATCATAGATCGAACCAGCAATATCAAAAAAATCAGCAGTAGAACCTAAAATGATAGAACAATGGACAAAACCAAGGTCAAAATGGTAACAACCAACAAACCTGCCATGTAGTTTCACATGACTACACCATCATTGTAGGTCATATTGTAGGGGTAACATTAATACCATCTCCATTAATCCTAGAACAAACACTAATTAGCCTAAACCATTGCTAAACAACAACATTCATCTAAATTATATAGAGAATCCTTCTTTGGCTTGGGAATGCATACATGCAAACTAGCAACTAGGACTTTCCCTTTTGGACCTTATATCAATAACTCATGCTTTCCACGTGACCACATGCAAGTGTAATGGTAACTGAGACTTGTCCTATCTGATCCCACACCATTTCCAATATCAGTTAGCAATAATGGTTCAATATTTAATCTCGATTGTGCAATCACAACTCAGAGGTCGAAGATTACTATCCCAGACCCACAACCATTTGCCACTTTGCTTATCATACAACCAACCATTCAGTCTTAGAATAAACCATTCACTACTGACCAAGACAAGAAGTTTGATATTCTGGAACAATTTCAAAAGACACCAGCATAAATTTGTATTTTAGATTTTCAACAAATGTCAATAATCCAAAAGAACATATTGAATGAGTTTTTGACCCAATCCACTATTGCTAGTGACATATCCTTTGATAAATTTCAATCTTTGGTTGGACACCTAACTCCAACCCAACAAGTCACATTCAACCAAAGCAATATGTCTTCCCTCAGCCTGCTCCATAATAAGCCATTATACATAGAAGTTTATATAAGATGGCATAAAGTGAAATGTGTCCTTATAGACAATGGATCCAACCTCAACATAGTGTCTCTAAAGCTCATCAATCTTCTTGGGTACATAATCGCATATCTCTAGCCATAAATAATAACCATCAAATCCTATGATAATCAGGAAAGAGAATCACAAGGCACCATTAGTTTTCCAGTTATCATTTGGCCTTTGACCCATGATACACTTTGTCATGTGCTTGATCTTGAGTTATCATACAATATGCTTCTAGGTAGGCCTTGATTGCATGAGATTCATGTAGTCCCATCAATGCTGCACCAATGTATCATGTTGTCCCACTCAGGGATAGAAATGAATATTCTAAGAGATTTGCACCCATATGAACACCGCAAGCATCTTGAGGTTGAATTTCAAAACTATAATTATCAGTACAACATGAATCCAAGTTCTAAATAGGATAAAGGAAAGGCTATACTTATTGATCTTTCACCGGATAATTGAATAGATCCTAATACCTTGGATTCCATTTTCCACATGCCACCTCTTGAAGCTTCCAATCATTTCACCATTTTAGATAATGGATCAAGAGAGTATGTGACCCATGATACATTTCATATTGCCAATATTTCATAGAAACCTTTGGGCGATCTAAAGTCACCCCACATATGCATTGCCAATAAAAGAGAAAAGATAAGGGACCTATCACATTTGTACTACCATCTGGCCTAGAACCTAACCCTCTTAATAGGGACAAATCATGGTTATACAATGACAACCAAGCTGATTATTATAAAAATGCAAAGTGTCATATTCCCAATAGGATCATGAAACATCACAATTATGAAATAAGAGGCCTCAAATCGAATCAACAAGGAACTATCGAGCCAATTTCCATGACTAAGTATGAAAGACCTTATGGACTTGGATTTAAACCACCTGGGGGTGACCCCACATATCTTATTCAAACTTCATCACCAATGACTAGTGATGATGATGCCAACAGTAAAGTAGAGTCTGATCATAGCCTCACCTTTGATGACCTAGCTAAAACCAACCTAATTGATAACAATGTCATTTGTACCCTTACCTTGGCCATTCATCGTAACCCTTTGCCATTATATTATCCCCAATTGATAGATTGGGACCAATAATAATCCAGTCTGTTGATTGATGAGTTCCAAAATGATGAGGCATTCTATGATTTGTTAGGCCTTAGAGATAATGTTCCATTGCGAGATCACAAATTAGGATTCTCAATCACATTGGATCTTGCAACCTATTTTAGAGAGCGAGTGAACACCCTTATTTAAAAACAAATAAGTAAAATATTGAGGTCCCAAAGTGAAAATCTCTTTGAGGTGATTTTTGATAGGGAAAAAGTAAAGATAAAAGGCTAGTCTAGTGGTGAAAAACTATTTTAGATGCTATTAGATGGGGGTGTTCATTCTTCTTTGAATTTAGATCAGGAGACCACCAATAATGAACTTCCCTATGGATCCAAGTTTAATTTTGAGCAACAACAAGTATTTGATTAAATTCTTCAAGAATTTTCAACTATTTTTATCATATGGTCGAATCTCCTATTAGGGGACTCAGATTCATCATGCCTAGGAGAAGTTGAAGAGCAAGTCCTAATAGAGGACCCTGACATAATTCAATAGTTCCAGTCATAACCTATCATCCTAAAAGATGGTTCAACCCTTCTAGTTGAAGATACAATAGAGATAAATATCAAGACTCTATCAAACTTGAAATAGATAAAATTAAGTACATCCCTCACTGAGGAGGAACATGACATCTTTATAGCTCTATTGAGATAATTTGTAGATATCTTTGCATGGGCCTCTTCTGACAATCTAAGTTTAGACCCCACCTTGGTTCTGTACCACCTTGTGGTTAATCCTGACACCAAAATGAAAAAAATAAAAGCTACATAAGATGCATCTTTGCATTTCTATATTGGTAAACAAAGAGTTGGAAAAACTCTTAGAAGCAGGATGTATCCAATCCATTGACTACTCAGAATGGATCTCTAATGTGGTACTTGTTAACAAAAATCCTAAAGGGATCTAAATTTGTAATAATTTTTAAGACATCAAAAAGCTTGTCTTAAAAATGATTTTACTTTGCTTAATATCGACATGATCATCGACTCCATAGTAGGTTATGAAATGCTTTCACTTATGGATAGCTTTTCAAGATACAACCAGATCAGAATCACACCAGAAGATCAACATAAAATAATGTTCACCATTCCATAGGGAACATTTATTATCAAGTGATGCCATTAGGCCTTAAGAATGCTGGAGCTACATATCAAAGGGCTATGACTATCATATTCCATGATATGATGCATGATATTATTGAAAACTATGTTGATGACATATTAGAAAAATCCAAAACCAGGGCTGATCATTTAGTAGTCTTGCATAAGATATTTGAAAGATTATGAGAGTACAATGTTAGACTCAATCCAAAAAAATATGTGTTTGGTGTAACTTTGGGCAATTTACTTTCTTTCAACATGTCTCATAGAAGTATTGAAGTCGATCCGGCTAAAGTCCATGCTATAACTGAGATGCCACCACCAACCAATTTAAAGCAACTCTATAGTTTGTAGGGTAAGATTAAGTCAATCTGATGCTTCATCTCTCAATTAGCAGACAAGTACCATCCATTTACACACCTTTTGAAGAAGGGAGTTACATTTTACTGTGATGATCACTACCAAACAACTTTTCAATAACTCAAAGACTATCTTTTTAATCCACTTATTTTATTACCTCCTATGCTAGGAAATCCATTCTTGTTATACCTATCAGCTACCAATCATGCTCTGGGGGCACTCCTGGCTCAACATGATGACAATAGAAAAGAGCATGTCATATACTGCCTAAGTCATACCCTGGTTACATATGAACATAACTATGCACCTATTGAAAAAGCTTGTCTAGCCATGGTTTTTGCAGTTTAAAAACCGCACCATTACTTGTTGAATAATAAGACCATGGTCATTTAAAAAGTAGATCTGCTCAATTATCTACTATTTAAAATAGATTTTCAAGGTAGAATGGTTAAATGGATCGAGATTCTCAATGATTTTGACATATAGTATGTCAATCAAAAGGGAATCAAGGGATAAGTTTTTACAGATCAACTTACTGAAGCACCTCTCATAGACACACAACTGCTCACATTTTAGTTTCCTGATGAATCCGTAATGACCATCATTGACACACCCCTTAAGAAGGGGCCCTAGAAGCTATATTTTTATAGTTCATTCACTGCACATGGATCAGGAGTAGGCCTATTATTTATTATACTATAGGGAGATATAATCTCTAAATCATTCAGAATCAACTTTCTTTGCACAAATAACATGGCTGACTATGAAGCACTTATTGCAGGACTTCGACAAGTAGTGCATTGGAATATATCTCATCTATAAGTTTATGGTGATTCTCAGTTAATCATCAATCAGGTTAAAGATCATTTTTAGACTAAAGATGATAAGTTGGTCCCATATAAAGCCATGGTCGACACTCTTAAACAACAAACTACCAACATTCAATTTGAGCACATACCAAGGGCTAGTAACAAAACTACATATGTCATGGCTACTATTGGCTCTCTGATTTGCCAAATAGACAAAGCTAGAGAGTATCAATTCCTTGTTGAGAATTTGTCAGCACCAGCTCATGAACCTTCAACTATTGCCATGATTTGTGATATTATTGGTCTTAATTCTATTTGGTACTCAGACCTTTACAACTACCTTCATGACCAAGTTCTGCCACCTAACATATCTCAAAAACAAACCAAAGCCTTTATTCATCATTCTACTCATTATACTCTACTTGGATCCACCATTTATTACCATAGTTTTGATGGAACTTTGCTTCGTTGTTTAACTTCAACAGAGTCTACACTAGCGTTAAGAGAAGTTTATGAAGGAGTATGGTGTGTTCATTCTAATAGGGTAGTCCTATCTAAAAATCTCTTACGTACTGGTTATTATTAGCCCACAATAGATGTATATGCCACTACATATGTAAAAAAAGTGTGATAAATTTTAATGACATGCTAATCTGATTCATGCCCCAGCAAAAACTCTAAAATTGATGTTAACACTATGGCCATTTTCTACATGGGGACTTGAAATCAATGGGAAGATCAACCCCACTTCATCTGATGGCCATAAACATATCCTTGGTGCCACTAAATATTTCACTAAGTGGGTTAAAGCTATACCCCCAAAAATATGCATTTGGTGTACTTTGGGCAATTTACATGGTTTCATCATGTCTCAAAGAGGTATTGAAGTCGATCCAACTAAAGTCCATGCTATAATTGAGATGCCACCACCAACCAATTTAAAGCAACTCTATAGTTTTCAGGGTAAGATTCATTCAATCTGATGCTTCATCTCTCAATTAGCAGACAAGTACCATCTATTTACACATCTTTTGAAGAAGGGAGTTGCATTTTACTAGGATGATCACTACCAAATAACTTTTCAATAACTCAAATACTATCTTGTTAATCCACCTATTTTATTACCTCCTATACTAGGAAATCCATTCTTGTTATACCTATCAGCTACCGATCATGCTCTAGGGGCACTCTTGGCTCAACATGATGACAATGGAAAAGAACATGTCGTATACTACCTAAGTTGTACCCTGGTTACATATGAACATAACTATGCACCTATTGAAAAAACTTGTCTAGCCATGGTTTTTGTAGTTTAAAAACTGCACCATTACTTGTTGAATAATAAGACCATGATGGTCATTTAAAAAGTAGATCCACTCAAGTATCTACTATCTAAAATAGCTTTACAAGGTAGAATGGCTAAATGGATCAAGCTTCTCGGTGAGTTTGACATATAGTATGTCAATCAAAAAGCAATCAACGGACAAGTTATTGCAGATCAACTTGTTGAAGCACCTCTCATAGACACACAACCACTCACATTTTAATTTTATGTTGAATCCATAATGACCATCATTGGCACACCCCTTGAGGAGCGGCCTTGGAAGCTATATTTTGATAGTTCATTCACTGCACATGGATCAGGAGTAGGTCTATTGTTTATTACACTACAGGGGGATATAACCTCTAAATAATTTAGAATTAACTTTCCTTGCAAAAATAACATGGCCAAGTATGAAGCACTTGTTGCAAGACTTCAACAAGTAGTGCATTGGAATATATCTCATTTCCAAGTTTATGGTGATTTTTAGTTAATCATCAATCAGGTTACAGATCATTTTTAGACTAAAGATGATAAGCTGGTCCCATATAAAGCCATGGTCGACACTCTTAAACAACAAACTACCAACATTCAGCTTGAGCACATGCCAAGGGATAGTAACAATGCTACAGATATCATGGCTACTATTGGCTCTCTGATTCAACAAATAGACAAAGCTAGAGAGTATCAATTCATTGTTGAGAATTTGTCAGCACCAGCTCATGAACCTTTAACTGTTGCCATGATTTGTGATATTATTGGTCCTAATTCTATCTGGTACTCAAACCTTTACAAATACCTTCATGACCAAGTTCTACCACCTAACTTATCTCAAAAACAAACCAAAGCTTTTATTCATAATTCTACTCATTATACTCTACTTGGATCCACCCTTTATTGCCATAGTTTTGGTGGAACTCTGCTTCATTGTTTAACTTCAACAAAGTCTACACTAGCGTTAAGAGAAGTTCATGAAGGAGTATGTGGATCTCATTCTAGCGGGGTAGTCCTATCTAAAACATTATTGTGTACTAGTTATTATTGGCCCACAATAGACGTAGATGACACTACATATGTAAAAAAGTGTGATAAATGTCAATGACATGCTAATCTGATTCATGCCCCAATAAACACTCTAAAATTGATGTTAACACCATGGCCATTTTTTACATGGGGACTTGACCTCAATGGGAAGATCAAACTCACTTCATATGATGGCCATAAACATATCCTTGGCACCACTAAATATTTCACTAAGCGAGTTAAAGCAATACCCCTCCCTCATTTCATTCGTTATGCATTTTCAGCATCAAGGTATCTAATCAATTTTATTAATTGGTTTAGTACTTCAGATAGAGATCATATTTTGGGATAGTGTGATAGAAGATTTTTCAGTTGCATCCTTCATTTTTTATTCCTTTATTACCACTGGTCTTGCTACTAATTATAATTACCTTTGAGAAAATTAGTACCCTTGATCTATGTTGTTGTGTCCTGGTTATAACTGCCTATGGGCAAACTAGGGGCAACAATAAGCCTTGACATACCAATTACCAACTATGCCTATTTTATTTGAATTGACTGCTACAGTAGTTGAATTCTTTCGCTATAAGGGTAGAACTATAGTGACTTGAGGTCCTACTCTGAGACTATGTAGGTAGTTCTTAATACTTGTTGAGATCAGCTCAGTCACCCTTTTCCCAATGCTCTTATCATTTTAAAAGCAACCTAAGTGTGAATGCTCTCGCCATTTTACGACTAACCTAATCCACACTCTCACCATTTTTGCAAGCAACCTAAGCCACACTCTCACTATTTTGTGAGCAACTTAAGCCACGCTCTCACCATTTTGTGAGCAACCTTAGTTTAAATGCTCTCACCATTTTGTGAGCTTGAACACTCTCACTCTCGCCATTTTGAGACACTCCAAAACAATTCCAAAAACATTTGAAAAATTGTTAGAAAAGAACAAAAATATTGACCACTTCTTTGCCTTAAGGATTTTGGGAACCCTTACTAAGTTACAAGCAAATCACTTGTCATTTAGTTTTCCCATCCTTTTTGGCCTTTTTCTCTCATGCACTTTCTATTTGTCAAGACCATTCTTATTCTTCTATCACGTCCATTTTGTTTGTTTTCATCAGTTGTCACATTATTCCCATTCTTGGGAGAACTATATTTGGCCTAAATTTTTTTATTAGATATTAGATCCATAGAATTATGTAGGCAGCATCCACTTGCCTAGTGCATATGGAGACAGCTCAGTCGCCCCCCTCCTTTTCTTCTATTCCCCTATTTTATTCATTTGTTATCACCTACTTTCTAGAGGCAAGTTCATAGGGTTTCTATTACATTATTTATTTCTACTTATTTTGTTTGTTTGTTTGTCTCTTTATTTGCTTTCAACATTGTTGAATTGATTTAGTTTATGTGTGTTTGTTTTTTGGGTGATTCCTTGCCCACACTTATACTTGAATCCATCCCTATTCATATGTTTACATTGTCATCATGGTTTCTATCATTGGTGTATTATTTTATATTGAGTATTGGATATCGAGAGTCAGTCCTCATGTATATTTTGATCAAGTCCTCATGATGTTATATCATAATGCCTACCAACATGTGCTACAACAAACCTCAGCTTCAAGAAGTCTATTCATTAATAGCGACATCTCTTTGGCACCAACATCTTGATTCCATCCCAATCATATCCCAAACATAGTAATTAAACATGAAATAATTCCAACCTTTATTAGTTCGGATGACCATCTCCCTAATAGTAGGTTGTTCTAATTCATCATTACTCTCTGTGTTAAGTTATCATCATCCTCAACCAAATTTATCATGTTTTCCATAATTAGGGTCCAATGATTATAACTGCCTATGGGAAAATCATTGCACACCATCCCACCTACATTTCTCAATAATTATAACCACCTTTGGGCAAATCATTATGCTGTCACCACTTTACTTTTTATACCCATATAGGGGCATGTTATTCTCTTGTTTGTTTGTCCTCACTGGGGCAGCTCCATCTTCTCAATGATTATAACTGCCTTTGGGCAAATCATTATGTTATCATACCACGTTGCCACTATCAGGGTACAATGTTTATAACCGCCCTTGGGCAAACCATTACATATTGTCCCACTTGCATTCCAAGTGATTTTGACTGCTTTTTCAATATCATTATGTTTTCACCCCATCATCTTTTCTTTCTTTGGTCCCCTCATTTTACTTCTTATCGAGGGACCATTTGTCGACCTACTTATGCCAACCATTCGCTCGAGGGGCATCATATAGTTAGTTTATCATCATTGTGGTTGTAGGCATATAAGACCTTTTCATTATTTGAGAATACATTATTATGCTTACAACTTTCAATGCCTTCCCAAATAGGGGTAAACTGTAGACACCTAGATCTAGCCACCGATAACCTCCAATCAGGCTTTTGGCCAATTTCCACCAAAAATGTATAATTTGACCTAAAAACATAAAACATGCTAAATGATGTGAAAATGACACATTCAAGTGCTGATTTTGGCTAGAGTATCATTAAATGGGGTAATACAATTTATGGGCTAGCTAACTTTGATCAGATCATTCTAAGTTAAAATGCTAAATTTGCACTTGGGTGCTCTGAATTACTCTTTCCTATCAAATATTCTATATAAGACATGTGCCTTTGTTATTTTTTGTTGGTAACATCCTAAATTGGAATACAATTTTAATGCATCTGACATCACCTTCCAATTCTAATCCAGTCAAATTTTAGACTAATAACAAGGCATTTTGATCATTTTGAGTAATTTGTGCATAAAGTGCTTAGATATGCTTAAGATTTAATTAAATCAAATCATGGCATAATTAATAATTATATGGAAAATTTTTGAATACTTGTTTTATAAGTGAATATTGAATATCTGCATCATCAAGTGACCTCATTTTTTAAGAAGACATCCCTAGGCCATAAATGCCATAAATATCAAGATTCATGCCCTCCATGCCTCATCAATGCCTTCCATGATGCCCTCAATGCCTCTTAATTTCCCCTTATTCCAATGTCATAATGAGGATAATTACAAACTTAATTCAAAAAATTGAATTAATCCTCAACCACACATCTCAATCTTGAGATGGACTGTTTAGGTTGATTCTAGATGTTTTCAAAAATCTATAAACATGAAGCCTCACCAAATCATTTCTAAGGACTTGAGAATGCAAATTTATAATGCAAAAATTATTTCAAAAGCCATTGCAATTCATGTTACCATGCCAAATTGATTCCAAGCCAAGCCAAGTCATAAGCCAAAAGTGCCAAGGAGAGATGGAGGTAACCAAGCTTCCATTGCCAAGGACTTCATGATCACAAAGCCAAGTAATCCACCACTACAAAGGAATTTGTATCATCCAAGGAAGGTGAAGGAATTCTTGTGTTTTATTCTTTACTTTTTAGTTGTGTTTGTCATATGCTTTTGTTAACTAAGTTATCCCTAATGTCTAGGCCTAGAGATGTTATGCTATTAGTCTGTTCCTTTCATTTTGTTTTCATTTTGAAACTAACACCATACTAACCATCTTCTCTTGAGTCAAATTCTTAGATCACAAAACTTACTAAATTACTCCTTGACTATAGGATTGTATTTGACTTTCAAGACTCCAAGTATACAAATTAGACATTATTGGGATCTTAAGAGATATTATTATGATATTTCCATGATAAACACTATTTATAAACCATTTCCTAAAATTCATAATCATTATAGTTCATTATCCAACATAAAAATACATAAAACATTCTTTCTTTATTAGATTTTTACAACTTTTGGACACACAAACCATCTAGCTTGGTAGAAGTTCTCATATTCTTCTCTTTTTTTATCTACCTAAGATTTATTATCCTTTATCCAAACATGATACCACTTTACATAATAATCCCTCTCACTCACATGCATTTTTATCTTTTAAACATACAAAAACATGCAAAATAACTTCTCACAAGGCCAACTCCATGCATGAAGGGCAGTTACAAGTTTGTTATTATTGACTTACATTGTATTTTTAATGAATTACACATCTAATACATTCTAACACACTTCCTATGACCACTTGTAACTCATTACAAACATTTTACAATCTTTAGCTAGTACTTAACACCTCAAAACATCCCATAATGCAGACCTTGTGTAACTCAAGGAAATAAGGCATTTTATGGCCTTAAGAAGTTGTATAGGCAATGAGAATAAAGATATGAATGGATTTCCAGTTCTTACTTGATTTTAGTGTCTATGAAGATATGTTATTGTATTATTTATAATTTTTATGATGTTTCTATGATCTTAAGTTGTTACTAAGATTCAAGGACATTTACTTTTAGAAGTTGATTTCTATCACTCAATACGGTATAATTATGCATGTTAAGGATCAAAGAAGTTTATAAAGGTGTTTGTTTTCATTCTAAGAATGATATTTGAGTTAAGAATACTTATAATAATTGTAACCCCACATAAAATTTTAGACATTAGGGCATCTTGTGATGCCCATACCTACATCTAATTACCCATTGGTGCATCTTATGATGCCTCCTCTTATTCTACCTAGAAATATACCAAACTAATTCAACTTCAATAAACCTACCGAGACACAAGTTTGTCTCTCACATGCTCATACTCTATATAGACATTAATGTAGTTTCTTTCACTTATTTTCATACTTTAGATATGTTATCTATCTAACACTTTTTTCAGGATACTTACACGGGTCTCACCCTCTACAACAACTCTCTCCTTTCACAAACCTTAGTCCTTCCTTTTGGTCTTTTGGTTTTCCATTTTCTTCATGAGTTGTATTGTAAAACCATAGATAGAACCTAGTCTTCCTCATGATGTACTTTTATCCTCTTTATTTTCTCACTTTCCAATACTATTTGGCACCCCTTGGGTCTTTCTTTGGTGGGTTATAGTGTAAGACCATGGATAAGACCTAGCCTTCCTCACAAATACCATATTTATTTTTCACGTGGTTTTAGCACCCCTTGGGTTTATCTTTTATGATTGTAATATAATACCATGGATAGGACTTGGCCTTCCTCATAAAATTTCCATCTTTGTGTTCTTTCTCTAGAATGTATTTTGTAATGGTTATAAGTTTTTAAATATTTATTCTCAACTTTAGATTTTGCTTATTTTTTATAACAATTTACACAAAAAACTATGTTAGCATGTTTTCCTACATTTCTCTCATTCTTATGATAAATAATCACACTTTTACTATCATTGTATCCCTCTTTTTCTCTTTTTCACACTTTTGTGATTTGAAGTAATTCAAATTGTTTCATGTTTCACTCCTCTTTATTTCTTTTCCTTTCACTCCACATTGGATAAAATAAGGTTGAAGTCAAGATAGCACTTTTATTTCACCTACATTTATGAGACTCTTAGACACCATGCTCTCTGAATTGTCTCTCTTAGCAACCAAGTCCAAAGTATTCAAATAAAAGTCATCTTTAGCACCCATGTTTGGTTTTCCAAATCCATATGGAGGAGAAATAGAAAAGATCATCAAAAAAGTTAAAATCCAAATCATTTGAAACAAAAGGCAATGATATACAAAAGGCAACATACAAATCTCAAAAATTAAAATCACACCAAAATATGTGACTACAAGCACATATCCTATCTCTAATCAAATATCAAACTCCATAGTTGGCCTCACACTAGAGTTGAGGTCTATTAGGGTATGGTAGGCCAATAGATTAGAATAAGAGAATTCAACAAACTATATGGTGCTACCTACTTTCTCATGTAAGTACCCAATCTTCATAGTAGATCGATGACTCTATAAGGGTTCGAATGGGGAACATGTTGTGGAAAGGTAGATCCATTTTAATTTTCATGCATATAGCCTTCATGGGATTATCTACATAATTCATTTGTTAACCTACAACTTGTGTGGCTAGGATAATTTTTTCAAAAGACTTAAGGTCTAAAGTCCTCTTCTTTTTAAAAACCTAATTTGAGTGTCTTGACTTTGATAAAGAGTTCCTCTACCTTGGTTTTTCCTTCAATATCCCCTCCACCCATTTAATTTTCCCCTTGATAGGCCAATTGTGATTTTAAATATGTTTTCCCCTCTTCTATACTTTCCTCTTCTTCACATATTCAAAATATTTTACCACTACTTTGTTTTAGTTTTATCTATCTTTAGAACAAAAGAATATACTTGAGCAACTATGGATTATCTTCTTTCTACCATGACTCTAAATTTATATATATATACCTTTATTTCTTTTACTAGTTTTCATTGTTGCACTAACCTTTTTGCAGACACCTGAGTCCATTTTTACTTTTATGTACTTTTTCCATTATTGAGTGAGGTTGGAATTTTAATTCTCACTCATCAATGTTATCTTCTTTTTATGCATCTTTTTCCATTGATGATTGAGTAAGGATTGTTAATGCTCATTAATCAATGTTGTTTTACCATTTTTACTAACCCATATTTGTTTAAGGATTGTTATTACTTTTACATTGATGTTTGATTACCATACTTCTTGACATGTATCCTTAGTTTAGAATGGTGAGTTTGCATTTTCTACTTAAGGTTTACTTTGAGTTTTTCGGATTTTAATAACCTTGGATTTTTGGTTACCTAATTTACTCTAAATTTTGAGGTGGTCATTTGGTATGACATAACACTTGTCACCCCATATTTCCAAATTTCTAAGTACATCTTGTCCACATATCACCAATTATCTTGGCTTTCTTACATTTTTTCTTTCTTTAGTTTTATATCCTTGGGTTTGTTGAAAGCAATCTCTGTGCCTTCCATGATCAAAATTACACAAACAACAGACAACCATCTAGCACTAAAGGTGAGTCAAGGTATGCTTCTAATTTTCAATTATTCCCATTTCGATCATTTATTTTTAGTTATTTTATGCTTTAAAATTCTACAACTTTTTTTAGCTTCAATGTTGTGTGTTACTATGTTATTTATCAAAGCACCATCCCTAATGCACCTCAGTGAAACATGATGAGCTTCAAGTGGGGAATATGTATACACATAATATTTTTAAACTTTATCAATTAATGATTCTTTCTATCTTGAAATAAATCATCGAGTCTCAATCTCTCTGAGTGCATGCCTTAAGGAGTGCACTGGGAAAGGGGTAGGTAGACCAGTGGTGCTTCATATGATTATTGTCTCTTTTTACCACTATATCTACACACTTTTCTTTAAAAACTATTTTCCTAATATTTTCCTCCTATTTTGCACCCTCTTCTAGTCATTTGTCACCTTCATTATCATTTTCCCTATCCTAAACCCTTTTTTGATGGTTTACACGACATAGTCAGCCACATCGACCTTGTATTGTTATTGGCAAAGATTATTAGGGACTAGGTCACCCATGGCTAACCTAGTTCATAACCTAGTTTGTTTTTGTTAATTACAATATTTGGTCGATTGGGTTAACTTTGTCATCGTAAACTTTTAGAAGATTTTTGGGTTAGATCCACCTATATAAACACATTCATTTCACCTTATTAGAGAGACAATAAGAGTTAATTATTCATTTGTGCTTCTTTACAATATGTTATTCCACCATTCTACTTGAGGAATCTTAGCTTAGGGTTTTTACTTGGAGAAGAATCTTTTATTATGGATAAGTTTTGGATGCTTTGGCCTTTCTAAGTGATCCTTACAAACCACAATAACCTCTAGAGAAGCACCTTTGGCAAAGGGACAAATTGAATCTCGATGGGTTCATCTTCAAGATATATATCTCTAACATTGTTCTTCTCTTTAGTAGATAGAAGTAGCATAAGTAATGGATATTGAATAATATATCTCTCTCCATGTATTAGGGTTTTACCTATAAATAGATTAAATTTGATTATCTTATGCATGTTTAATTTTATGTTTACTAACCCCACTTTGTGCCACAATTTTGGTTGAGCACTAGACTAGATTTTTATTTTACTTATTATTAGTTTAGTGACTATGAAAACATAGGACCTAATTTGAGTTACTATGTAGTTTTACTTAACTAGAGGCTTTGGAAGCTTCCCTAGTGATATTATTTTTGGTAAGAGATCCCTTGATTAGGTCTATCAAATTTATATTGGTCATTACCTTGATTATCTAATATATTCCCAATTGAAAGTGTAAGTAGGATTTATATTATCTTAGCTAGGATCGATTTGTAGATATGTTGCATTTTCCATTATATATATAGAGGAGTGGGTGAAGTTATTATAACTATCAAAGTGTCTAGTATGCTACTAACACATGTTCTTGAAGCATTTACAAGTGACATATTATCTGGCATGCTAGTCTCCTAAGGTCTCGAATGCTTTGGTTGGGTACTAATTCACTATACAAAGGTAGGTTTAGTCTCTAAAAATTTAGCATGTGTATGTCAAATCTAAATAGGAGGTCATGTACACTTCTTCCCACATGATGTGAAATGATGCACAAGAACTGTAACATGAATATAAGGAGGAGAGACACTAGCACCAATACCAATACTACCAAAACCATAAGTGCCACTACCACTACCACCAATACAACTACCACCAACACACTAGCACCACTACCACTAGCACCAATATCGCTACTAGACATTTTACCATCTGTAAACTAAACAAAAGTCTTCAATGGATGCATACTATGCTCAATCATAACTTGTGTCAAACTCATAACTGTCTCAAGGGTATCCATCTATACACTATGATGCAAAATTTTAGGTATAAAATCATGTGTTATCATCCTTCTATTTCTCTAAACTTGATTAGGAGGGTTTTGATCTTGCCCAGCATATAGGATATCAAATTAAGACCTACATCCCCTACCTTGGGAAGCCTTCATATCAAAATAATTTGGAATTTCTAGCAACACAAACTCACAATAGAGTTTTCTTAAAAAGTATAATGGAAACTCATTATTGTTGCATGGAGGCTCATCAAATGCTATCCACCACCTATCCCAAAAGTTATTTTTTATCCCGTCATGAACACACCAATCAATATTGATATGTTTACAATTTTTCGGTGGTGATTGGTTGGTTCTAGGCTTAACAAACAAAACACACACATATTGTTTTGTTATTTTTTTCTTAACATCTTTATATGATAATTTATCATAATAAAATTGTTTTAGAACCTCTCTTTGATGAAACATTGCATCAAGTTGTAAAGATACATTTTTCACTTCATTAAAAACATGCTCTAGTGTATTGATAAGTGAATTACGTGAAGTATCAGCTAAGAAATGATGCAAACCATTAATAATTATTTATAACTGTTGACATTTTGTATTGTATTATTCATATAATTAAACGTTTTCTTGTGCAACATTAAATTATTCATGGTGTTGTTCTACATTTTCTTCACGCAATGGGTCCATCGTTCAATTGTGTATCTATAGTTATAGAAATATAGATTTTTTTAAGGCAATGCAAGAGAATCTAATGCAAAATTAATTTCAAAACCCTACATGCATAAATATATAAATAAAAATGAAAAAATAAATTTAAATATAAACATACCTGAGATAATAATTAAAATGTCAAATCCTATTGGAGGGATACAAATCTAAAGCAAACATATGGTTTATGGGAAAATAAAGAGAAATATTCACTGAAAAAAACTCCAAACCTACAAAATTCACCATAGGTTTTAGATATGGTGCATTAAAAATGAAAAAATAGAAAGGGCCTACGCCCTTTACACTTGAGCACAAGCCCGAGCCTTGAAAATTAAAAGAAGGGTGTATGCCCTTTAAAAAAATTGCAAAGTTAATGTCACCTTTTTTATCCTCCAACTTTATGCATCAACCCAAAATAATTTCACTGAAGTTGAATATGATTTCATTAAAGTTGACTATGATTTCATTGAAGTTGACCATAATTTTGTTAAATTTGACCATGATTTCACTGAAGTTGACCTTTAATAAAAAATAGTGGTAGAAAAAAAAAATCATTAATGTTGACTATGAATTCATTAAATTTGACTATTGTTTCACTGAAGTTGACTATGATTTCATTATTTTACATTTTAAATTCATTATTTTAAACTGATATAGAAATTAGTAATTTTCTACAAAAATGGAGGTGAATTAACTTAGCAATTAGGTTAATTATAGTAATTATAAGAATAAGGATGGTTTAGAAGAGATCATGGGGTGCGTAAGGGTCCAACCAAGTGTGATATTATGTAGATCAGGAATACAAATAATGTTAGATCAACTATTAGTGACATGAAATTAAAAAAAACTTGAATAACATAACATTCTACGTCTAATCCCTAGGATTGATCAATGTCAAACAAGAGAAGAATAAAATAGAAAGTAAACAAATACAACTATACCTTCCTTGGAGATTCTTTTGCTTGTTATTTCGAAGAGGCTTATGATTAGCTTATAGAGCTAGAGGTCTTTAGCAATGTTTAATCCATGCATGGGTAGCATTTTCCCTTATCTATTCTTGGCTTGGCTTGGAAATTTGCATGAGAATTGTGAAGAAATTTGAATCTCTAATATAATTTCTTCATAGTAAGTTTAGTTCAAGATAGCTTATCTATAACCACCAAAGACCCTTGCATTTATAGACTTCTGGTTTGAATGTGAACCATTGATCTAAGATCAAGATCAATGGTGGAGAAGGAGTCCTCAAACTCATGATTGCACACATGGAGTGTGTAAGAAACTCCATTTAAGAACTTTTTGGATTATGGAAGGAATTTTGGATGAAAAGTGTAATGATTCCTCTTTTGGATTGTGTCATAGATGAGTGTGTAACAGGGTCTGTAAGAGGTGTAAGAGAGTGTGTAAGTGTCCATGTAAGAGGCCACCCATACTCCACTCCATTCCATTAACTTGCCTTTGTGATTTCACAAGGTGAGGCAATAAAAGACTTTTGATTTATGAAATTGAATAATTCCAAAAAGCCATGGAATTTTACATTAGGAAGTGATTAGGCTAATTAATTAGGTGATTAATTAACCATTAGAGGAATTTTCCAGTTGTAATGTCATTTTTATATTGAATGTTTCATTTAATAGAGCAAATAGTGACCTTTACAAATTAGGGATTTGATTTGGGATGTTGTAGAAAAAAATTAATGTTACGATATGATCCATTACCCCAATCAGGGATGTTTCCTTGTTATTTCAGACTAATATGATAGTTATGTGGATAAATTGGATAAATTGGCAATATGTGCTCAAATTTATCTATGATTGAGGAAAGTCATTTTAATTTTAGTTTAGATATAAAAGTGGTTAAAATTGAGTGTCTACATCTCTCACTTTTCAATTGATCACTTTTTTCCTAAGGCTTCATAATTGAATACTCTTAGGAACATGTACATGCTTATGTTTTGTATAGTTTTAAAAACATGTATAGTTCAAAAACATTTATATTTACATACTTTTAAGATTGTGTACACATTTTAGGCTCGATGTTTACCAAGCCTAGATAATATAACATGTATGCATTAGTGGTGAATTTATAAAAATGTCCATAAAAATGTCCTCCAACTTCATACACTTAACCTAGGTTGAGATGAGAGTGTATCAAGTGCTTGATGGTTAAGTTGTACATCTCTATAATAGGGGTCATTTTCCATTTTGTATTGTAGTGCCTACATGACATGTGATATACTTAAAAAACAATCATATGGTTCATTTTCTAAGATAATTATTCTTAACACTAATATGTAGATATTTTTGGCTCAATGTGTTAGGTAATTAACAATAGAATATGTATCTTGAGAAGAGCTAATAGTGTGAACATTGTATTTGTCTTTCCCATGATGCACATGGGTTACTTGTAATATTGGATTAACTCATGTGATGAGCATTTATTCAACTTGAGTGAGGTTACATAAATTTTTTGGTTGTATACCTAGGTCCTTGTTATTCAAATCAAACGAAATGATTTGTGTTTCTCTTTGAAATACATCAACAATAATAATGTTAACTATGGAAAATTTTGTTTGAATTCTTTGATAAATCTCCTTGCAAATGAAACATGCATGAATTAAATAAATATGATATATCCTTTCACATAATTTATTATGAGGTTGTTTGATAACAAGAGCATAAATAGTGGGGTCGGTGGTTATTTTTTGTGAATGGTAATTATGTCAACAATGCACATTTATTTGATCCTTCAGTATTGCATAACTCAAATGAGTTATTTTGTTTGTTTGTTCATTCTTCATGGATGTTTGAAATGAGCATGAAGGTAAAATTAACTTCTAAATTGTCTTAAATGTTATTTAGAGTCTAATATTTTACATATAAAAATAATATTTAGTGTAAATAAGTAAGTATTTGAAACTGAAGAATAACATTACAATTACATAACAAGCGTAAAAGTAAAATTTGTATGGTGTGTGTAAGTAGCAGATGAATGGGTTATTTAAATGGATATCAACATGATAACATTGTGGTTAAAGGTGAATAGCACTGTGGGTGTAAATGTGAATGTATAAGCAATATTGGAAGCATAATTTAAAAAAATATTTAAAAAAAAAATTAATATAACAAAATCAATTGTGTTCTCTACAAAATGCATGTATGTAAAAACATGCAAGTTGTAATTAGTTGGCATTTATAAGTACATATATGTACTAAATTACATCAAATGATTCAATTAAATATGTGTCTTATGGTGTAGATTCATATTTACTTATATTTAGTAAGGTACATAAAACTATTATTTATCATTGTACACTTCCAATTTATTGACAGTGTGAAATAGTACTTGTAAAAGAGCACTCTTTTAATAATTACCCAACCCTAGTTAAGTGATGATGATATATTTTGTAGCTCATCTATTGTGATACCCATAAATGCAATATAAACACCATTAAATCTTGTAGTCCATATTGTACATTTGTCATCTTCTAATATGAAATTCAAAGCATATTTATAGTCACTTTCTTTTACATCAATGTTACATTTTTGACAATGTCAATATGTTTCATTTTTTTAATCAATTTTTTTTTAAATTTTCTATTTCTAATTAAAGTAATACAAACAAGATAATGAAAAATTATAATTTTAATGTGTATGACTATTGTATCTAATGTAATTGAAATCGATTTCTCAAGAACCCCTAAACTATGGATGTTTACAATTATTTTATGTTCAATAATATTTATACTTAGTGATGATGTTGGCACATTTACACTGTCTTATTTATACCATATCCTCATTTCATGTGCTTTAAGTATATAAATATTAATGAATAATTATATATTTGAATTGGTCCCTATTGTTTTTCCATTATATACTTGAATTTTATATTTTTGATGGCAATAATTGGAACTGACAGTGTCTTGGATGCATATAAATCAGCTAAAGATTTTCCCTCTTCATCATAGAAACTTCCCCAAATGTATACTTTGATATTATATCCAAAGTTATCTTGTAATATCTATGTTTTTTTCATTTTTTAAATTCCATCTAGCCTTGTGAAAGTGGAGGCAACATTAATAGATAGAACAATGCCAATAGTGTCAATTATTGTGTTGGTATTTTTATCTTTGATCTCTTTAATTGTTTTGAAGTTGAATTGGTATGATGGAATAGTATGATCTTATTCAAAATAATGTTTAATAAAGGATGTCATGTTGAGGATGATCTCCCATGGAACTTTTGAGTGGTTGAATTTTTTATTTGCATATTTTAAGGTTCTATTTTAAACTTACTATATTTTTATAATTTATATTTGATTGAAGAATAGATTTATTGCTTGGTTGAAAGAAGTTACAATGATGTCATCTCCTTCATTATCGATGATGTTGAAGCTAATAACTTGCCCTGATCAATTGGCATTAGAGTAATTACGTAGAATCCTTTTTTTAATAACTTTTCCCTCTATAGTCCAATGAATTTTGTAAGGATTTAAGTTTCTAATTACAGTGAATGGTACTATATGTATGCATTTTAATTCAAAGGTTGATCTTGATGCATCATTGATAACAATTTCTATTCCATGACTATCCATTTTTTGAAATATGAAGTAGGTGTATAGATGAAAAGGTGTGATGTATTAATTTTTCTTGGTGTGGATAGCTTCCTATAAATCCAAAAATAATAAAAAACAATGTTGATTGTGAGTTTTTATTAAGTGTAAGCAAGACAAAACAATGTATGAACA
This sequence comes from Torreya grandis, assembly GCA_037957365.1. Lineage (NCBI taxonomy): Eukaryota > Viridiplantae > Streptophyta > Pinopsida > Cupressales > Taxaceae > Torreya > Torreya grandis. The sequence continues at coordinate 2,777,918 of JARHVA010000277.1, read as the reverse complement.
TTAAATGTGAAAGTATATTTTGGAATGTAGTATATATATGTTAATAAATGTTTTGATTTTTACATATGCATATGAACTTCAACAATGTTAAAATGCATTCTATATGAAACACATTTTAAATTTGATGGATATCCATGAGTAAGAATATTATAGTATCACTTCTAGCCCACTAATATGCTCAACAAGATAATCACCACTAAATTTACGTTGGGGAAGTGTCATGAATATTTAAATTTTCACAAATAAACAATTATGAAAATATAATTTACTCTTCCTTGATATTTGTATAAACTACAACTATTTTAGTATTGGTTATTAACCATCACTCTTGTTCTATGTTTTTAATGTCTTGGTTCTATGTAATTTAAAATATAATCATAAGTTTTTTTTACTTGGTATAATATGATAATTTACACACAAAAGTTGATTTACTTATGCTGGAAGATATCAATTTAACTGAGGTATATGACATGTCATTGATCTATGCACATATTAAATTACATGTTATATGGAATGTAACATTTCAATTCTATTGAAAATATAAAGTAAGAATATTTTAGTATTAATAATATGCTATTAATTTCAAAACCCATTGTACATTAAAAAAAAAAAAAAAAAAATTATTGACTTCCCAAAATTTTAGGATATAAAGATAAATCTTATGGAAATGTATAACCTAGGTGTCACTTGGTCCTTCATTATGTTGGTTTTATGCTTTTTAATGAAGGATCATGTACGTTTTTTTGAGTTCCATTTGTGTTGTGTGTACCTTATTTATAAGATCAATCAAGATATAAACTTATTCATTTTTGCAATATTCTCATGTAATAAAATCCTTGATGTCAATTTGAAAGTGTTTCTACATGCGGTAGTTTTATTGCTTACAAAAAATTGTATATGAGATACAAAATGATTGTGTGCATATATTATGGTAGGAAAATAAAGATTGTTATTATTGTTACTTATAATTGTAAATGGAATTGGATTTGTGTAACTTGTTGCATCAGATATGGGGGCACACCAAATCAGGAGTTGTATTGATTACAATGATTTTGAGTCATAGAAAGATAATTGTTATTTGTTGTAGTAATTTTAAGCAACTCATAAATATATGTCTTGTTGAGGGGGAAACAATTGAATTAGTGGATGTTGTATTTGATATATCAATCAACTCATAGTGATTCTCGTTTAGTTCCATGTTATAAATAAAAAATAAAAAAGTTTAAAAATCAAAAATTAGTATATACATAAATGAAGTTTAATATAAATATGTATAAGACTTAAAGTTAAATAACTAACTATGACTTGTATGCCATAAATATTTTGCTTTTAAGAACTTTTAGTGTTAGATAGCATTATACAATGAGTGAGTCCATAGATAGTTTATTTTAAAAATCTTGTCATACAAGTTCTATCATTGAACTAGGGATGAGTTAGGAAAGAATTTCAAGGATTAAAATATCTCTAAAAAATGTAAATCATGGTACTCATGAATAACTTGTATGAGTTTTAAATTTTTAGTATTTACTATAATATTATAACCTCTATAATAAATACAATGTAGATATGAACAAAATCTAAAAAAAAAACATTTATGTAGAATATGATTACAAAGGGGGTTAGCTAATTGTTATTGAATGAAATCCAAAAAAAACTTGAAGAACTAACTCTCTAAGATTATTCCCTAAGGTGAGCTATGGTAAACAAGTAATAAATACAAAATAGAAGACAAAACTATGTTTATAACTTTCTTGGAGATTTGTTTACAAACGGGCATGAAAAGAGGCTTCAGATCGGTATATAAAGTAGAAGTCTTTAGAAATGTTGGTTATTCATAGGCAACATATCTCCTTGTCCACACTATATTAGGCTTGGCATGTGTTGAGAAAGGTAAAGCTTCGTGATGGTTTTCTACATAACTTTGTACTCAAAAGCTTTATTCTGGTTTATGGTGGCCCTTATATTTATAGGCTTGATAGAATGATGAGGACCCTTCATATTGATTACAATATGAATGGTTAAAAATGCATCCTAAACAAGGCACATAGATCCACATATGGATTGATAAAATGACCCCTTCATCTTATCCAAGACGAAGGGTAGAGGAAGGCTCCTCAAAATATCCAAAGGGATATTATTATGAACCCTCCATCTTGCATGCAATATGAAGGGTGGAGAATTATCCTCAAAATATCTTTGTAAGAGTAAATGTGAGCCCTTAATCTTGTTTCCAAGATGAAAGGTGAAAAATTATTCTCAAGAAGAAACATGGATCATCAATGCAGGCCCTTCATCTTGTTTTTAAAATGAAGAGTTGAGAATGTTCACCTACATATCTCACAAGATTCATTGTAGGCCCTTCATCTTGTCTTCAAGATGAAGGGTGGAGAATAATATTTCATATGATTTTATTTAATAGATTTGTGAGCTTACAAAAGGATATTCCATTCGATCTCAAGATTCCTTTCCAAATGAAGACACCCTTTAGAATGAAGAGGAAAAAAAGAATTAATAATTGAAAATAAATTGTAATTCTATTTGTATAGAATTATAGTTATAAGAAAGATTAATTAAATTAATCAAATATCAATTTAATTAATACATTATGGAAAAATTAATTAGAAGAATGATTAAAGGAGATGATTAGAGAATGGAAAATATTTGAATTGATCAGATACGAAGGATTTTTGGCTAAACAGATGATTTGTACGCTATTTTTAACAATAATTCTAATTGTAACTTCAACATGACATTGGTGAGAATTGAGTGTCTACATTTTTCTCCTATTTGAGAAGGAATTCCAAGACACAAGTGAATTAATGGATTTTCAAAGAATGAAAAAGTTGTTGAAATGATTTGATAATACTTGAGGAAAGATGTGTTCATGTTTTGTTGAATCTTGTTTAATTTATTGAAAATAAACCCATAAATAAACACCAAATAATTTTAGGATGCGCATGATGCCCCCTAAAGGGAATGGCCAAAAAATTATATTGATAGATAAACCCTCAAAAATAAGAAAATGAATAAGAAGAAAAATGAAATTAACCCATGGGTGAGATGGATCCATATGAGCTAATGCTTACACACATTGATTTCTAATGAAGACTAGAGTAGAATTGAATTGGACCCAAGGTGGAAAAGAGTGGAAAGGATGCATCCCAAAATAAATGGTAAACTTGGACATACCCTAAATAAGGTGAAAGTTATGGGCTTAGGGAATGATCGATCTCAAAACAAGTTGCACACTCTGATTTACCCAAAGAGGGCAAAAGCTACAAAGCTTGGAATTAAAAGGAAGATGAACTAATTGACTATTGATTTTACCAATTAGGGAGGTTTTGATCATTTATCGGTCTAAGTGTTTTGATTTATTTATTGGAAATCATAACCTAGCAGAGTGCAAAGAAGAATTTATCAATGTGTATGATTCCATTGTACCTATTGATTTAGAGATGCATGTCTTAGTTAGTAGTGATACAACTAGAATGCTTATTCATATTGATTTTATCAAATAAAATATGATGATGTAAATGTATTATGACTTTTTTATATGCTCACTAGGGGATACATGTTGTGATGAATCTATTCATAGCTAAAATGTGGGTCAATGAGTTGTGTTGTAGGTAGTAGACAAGGAGATTGATTGCTGCAACATTACTGATTAGACCTCGAATTATTGATTTTTGATATAGAAAAAAATGGTATGAATTATGATATAAAACACCATGGTGGCCTAGCCTTGATGTTCATAAGGACCGACCCCCGATCCAATAGACAAATGATAATAACACACCAATGATAAAATAACATGATGATAATACTGATGTATGTCAATGGATGGACTCAAGTACAAGTGCATGACAAGGGACACCATGATGATGACCTTGTTGGCATAATGGGTTGAGTCAAGGTAATGATAAGAAAAATCAAATAAACATGCAAACAAACAAACAAATAAACACAAACCGAAACGAAAAATCAACATAAAGCATCGAATGATTAAATAATTATATGTTTGTTTCTCTTCTGATTCTATGTTTGTGTGGATATGAGGTGCTAAGATTAGACACTCTGATCCTAAATACAAAGGATAAAATGGAAGTTGACATGATAATGTAAACCAAATATGGAATAAAAGAATAATGAAGAGGTGGTCAAGTTGCCTCCAAATACCCCATGCAAATAGATGTTGCCTACATAGTCCGTGTAGACCTTAGACCAAATGCAATTCTCCTAGGAATTAGGAGAGATGAAAAGTTATGATATTGTGGAGACTAAATTTAATTAAGGAGGAAAATAGGAATGGGCTTGAAAAATGGTAAAAGTGTAAAAATGCTTATAAAATGATGAGAGCATAAAGGTTCTCATAAAAAGAAGAGAGTGTAATGGTGCTCACAAAATTTTGAGAGTGTAAATGAAATGGTATATAAAAATAGGAATGGAAATGAAAATTAGGAATGGCTGAGTTGACCTGAGATGCCCCATGCATCCAAGCATTGCCTACATAGTCCATGTAGACATCAAGCTGATGTAGTTCTCCTAGAAATATAAGTATAATGAAAGAATGGTAATGATGAGTGGAAATGATTTGGCTTAGATAAGAGGTTCCCACCCATAAAAGGACCAAGATCCACTAATGAATAGGATGACAAAAGGACCAAAGATTTTATGGCTTTATATCTATTTTAGAGATTTTAATCTGCTCTTCTTGAATTTTTTATTTTTAGGATTTTTTAGGGATTTTCAATTTTTTGGATTTTTTTAATAATAAAAACAAGGGAATAAATGTACAAGGAACCATCTATCAAAGAAAAAACAACTTTAAGTAGGGGCTCAAATAATAGCTAAACCAGCTACAACATTAGGGGCTATGAACCAACAATGAAACCCGAAGTAAAGGTAAATACCGGGCAATAACAAAATAGAAATAGAAAGGGCACACAATGGAGAAATAATGTCAGGATAAGTAATTAGAAGATGTTCTAAGGAAATATCAAACAGGTAAAACATATGTTAATGTACCCTAATACATATATCTACACAAAGGTTATTGATGCTAATCAATCTCAAGTACCTTTAAAAATGCTCTTTGAATATGCATGTATCACTTGTTGGTCGTAATCAAGATCATAATAGTAATGGGAAATAGGAAGACAGATAAGAACAGTCCAAGGAATGCTAAATAAAGGGTGAATGGCCAAAGGGATGCCCCCAATCAAGGGCTCTCATAGACAATGGTTTAATTTAGTTAAGCACAAAAATGTTTAAGATAAAAAATATTCATAGGTTCCTCAAGCTCTTGTTCACCTAAGGTAGCCAACCTGTATGCCCTAGAACCATAATTTACAGTAATAATATATGGACCCAACGAATTGGCCTCAAACTTGCCTTTCTTTTAATGCTCAACATTGGTAATTTTCTAATTTTTCTTCAAAACTAAATCACTAACTTCAAACTCTCAAAGAAGAATAATTTGTTATAACTATGGTGAAACCAATTTTGATAAGCTATTAAATGGTTTAATACAACTAACCTTTTCTCATCCAAGAAATCCAACTCTTGTAATTTGGAAATTGTATAGTCTTCATCATCAATGATACTCTGCAAGGAAATTTATAGAGAGGGAAACTCAATATCTATAGGGATAATGGATTCATAACCAAAAATCGAGTATGGTATGGCTTTTGTAGGAGTGCAGGTACTGGTACGATAAGCCCATAAGGTTGGGAATAATTGTAAGTGTTAATTATGGTGAACATCATTGATAATTTTATTAGGAATCTTAATAATGGTTTTATTTTATGCCTTAGCTTGGCCATTCCCTTAAGGAAAATAGGGCATGGACATTTTTTGTTTAATGTGGAACTGGACATAAAGGGCTTTAACATCTTTATTTTTAAATGATCCACCATTATTAGATATAATAGTGGAGCGAATGCCATAGCAGTAGATGGGGTGATAATAAATGAACTTACAAATCTTCTTACCGATTACGTAAGTGATATAAATGGATTATATCCACTTAGTAAAATATTCCAAAGTAGTGAGGATATGCTTATGGACATCAGAGGAAGTGGGGTTTGTTTCTTCTATGAGATCGAGTCCCCATGTTGAAAATAATGATGGAGTTATGATTGGTTAGACTGGATGGGAAGGAGTGTGGGTCAAATCATCATGCCTTCGACAAGAAATGCACTTCTTGACAATCTCACAAGCATCTGTATCCATTATTTTCTAGTAATACCTTATTCGAACCTAAGTTTCTTAGCAAGGACCATGCCACTAGAGTGGGCCCCACAAATCCCTTCATATACATCTTTATGTACTAATTTAAATTTTACTAAATTAAAAAAGTGAATTAGCATTCCATCATAACCTCTATAATAGAGTGTGTTACCAAGTAGGGTGTAATGGGAAATATTATGAATGAATAATGAAGGCCTTATGTTAGTTTCATGATAGGTTAGCAAGAAAAATTTGGTCTTAGAAATAGATGAATAGGTCTTGGTACCAAGGGGGATCAGGCCTAGCAATATCACACACCATCTCATAATTTGGTTGTGCACGAGTTGGTTGAATAAGGTTCTCAATAATAAATTGATACTCTTTGACATTGTTGACTACTACTATCATGGACCTAATGGTTTCTATTGCATCTACTACTCAATTATAGACACTTGCTATCTACTCAAACTGAATAGTTCTAAAATGTTGTTTGAAGTTGTCGACCATAATTTTTTAAGGTATAGATTCTCATTTTTGGATTGGTATTGGTCAAATGTGGGTGATTCAATAAAAATATCAAGGATTTTTTTACTATCTTAACCTTTCTTTGGAAGCGGATGCATCTAAGCATGCTTGGGAAGGGGATATTGACATATCCTGATTTAATAGTTATCAGACTTAGACACACTTGGGTCTGAAATAGATCATGGCCTTTGGAGGGGCAATAATTGGATTTTTTGTGGCTTTAATACCAAATTGCCTATTGGAAGATTAGATATGGAATTGTTAAATAAAGTAACATCTAGAGAGGTCTTTAAAGTTACCATGAACTAATTAATGAAGAGCTTACCATCTTGTTGTACCTGAGAAATGATGATATGATTATTTTGGGATGGATATATAAGTTTTATCTTTAATATAGGTATATCCTTTTTTTAAACAAAGGTATGCAATCAGTGTATAGGAAAGTTAGGCAGGAGTTTAGATCCTCTTTTATGGGTCGTAAAACAATGACATTTTTGTAATGTTTGAATGGGGTGTCATCCAAATTGGTTTTAGATGCCATAGATCAGGATGGTAGAAAGTATGCCCCCAAGTAAGGATACATGTAAGCTAATTGGTCTTTTATCAAATTGGCCCAAAGAGGGTGGAATTAGCTGGGTAGAAAAGGCCCAAAGAGGGTAGAATTGGCTTGGTAGAAAAGGCCTAAAGAGGGTGGTCTTGGTATTTAAAATTAGTTAAAAAAGGGAAGAATTAGCTTGGTATAAAAGGCCTAAAGAGGGTGGTCTTGGTATTTGAAATTATCCCAGAGAGGGTGGAATTAAATTGATATAAAAGGCCTAAAGAGGGTGGTCTTGTTCTTTGAAATTAGCCCAAAAAGGGTAGAATTGGTCTAGAAATTAGCCTAAAGAGGGAAAAATTATTCTACTATGAATCGAATGAAAGAAATGATGGATTACATGACTTCATCATTCCTGACTAAAAGGTGTAGGAGATTTAATGGAAAGACAAGAAGTGGTTTGAATTAGCATGCGATAGAATCATAATAATTAGATTTGGTTAAAATAGACCTGATTTGGCATTATTCTAATTTTTTGGTTTTGAAGTTGACTAAAGTCAAAGTTAACTTAGTTTGTAAATAGAATTAGAACTTGGTTCAATTCGAACCTAATTGAATTAGAATGGCTTGGCATGTAGTTTAAGATAAATTGGTTCAAAATTGGAATGTGGTTCAAGATGAACCTAATAAAAATTGGAATGGACTTGGTACATGGTTCAAAATGAACCTAATATGACATGAAATTAGCTTAGTATGTGGTTCAAGATGAACTGGATTAGAATTATAATGTGATTCAAAACAAACCCAATCAAAATTAGAATGGATTCAAGATGAACCTGATTGAAATTGGAATGAACTTTATACATGGATCAAAATGAACCTAATATGGTATGGAATTGGCTTAGTACGTGGTTCAAGATGAATTGGATTAGAATTGGAATGTGGTTCAAGATGAACCTGATCATAGTTGGAATGGTTTGGCACACAGTTTAAGATTAACTATATTTAACTTTGATTAGCTTGGTATATGGTCCAAACAAACCTGGTATGGCATATAATTGGTTTAGTATGTGATTCAAGATGAACTAGAATTGGCTTGGAATGGTTTGGCACAAGAATGGATACAAAAGTGACCCAATGTGAACAATTGATTCCAGACTAGATTTGGATCTAAATGCACCTGATTTGAATGGTTTTTCAATTAAAAGTATAACAATACCACGTGAACAGTGTAATAATAAAATCGGTTAGTGTAATGCTAAAATGGTGTAAAAATAGCCCAAATTTTGGGTAGGGTTAGGCCTCATCTCATAAGTGTGGTAGGGGATATGTTTTGGGATTTGGTTATAGACTTGACTTGTTTGTTAGATTTGGATTCAAATGAGGTTTTTGACATAACAATAAAGCATTGACACATAAGTAATTGGAATGTACCTTAGAAACTAATCCGAGATTATGGGATAATCATTTTATTTTTGATATATTTACCTTTGAGAGGGTTTTAAAAGTCTAATAGTTCATTAAGTAATTAAAATTAATTATGGTGGCATTTTAATTCCACCCCTCTCAAAAGTTTGTATGAAAAGACAATCTTTGAGAGTTGATACCTTTGCATCCTTACGTTAATAAAAATTATGTGACAAAGGTGGTTTCTTTTCTAAAGTTTTTATTTGAGTTTATAGATGGTCCCCAAATGGCACAAATTCATCAATTAGATGTCAATACTTAATGGGCCATTCGTCAAACGGTCTTGTCCCTTCGTGACCACTTCATCTGTAAGATTTTAGTGAAATGCTAATAGAAAAATCAAGATTTGAGGGCTATTTCAACTAAGATGCCATTGATGTAGTCTCAATTTATATAGCCTATCATATGATGGGGTTGGTACGAATGTTGGGTAATAACATCCCAATCATTTCACCCTAAGGACTCATGTGAAGGCAATAACACCCCAATCATGCAACCAAAATAAAAATGAAAGATGTTATCATTTTGATTCGCAAGAATCTCACTAAGGGAAAGCAAAAAGCATAATAGATAAATCTCTAGGGATAAAAACAAGTGATCACCTCCACATTTCTAAGTCATCCTACCAAATGGGAGAACATACATGTGAAGGAATCATATAAAACTTAGACAAAAACCAAATGCGATAACTTTGGAAAGAAATAGGTTCTAAGAGCCCAAATGAAAGATGTTTCTTCTTATGCCCAAATGAAAATTGTTGGAGAAAAAATACTCTTGTTTTAATATTTATCCTCATTTATTTGACAAAATACTTCTGATAAAATATTCAGTAGTTTGTAATAGGGTCTTTGGTATGCATAAATTTGTAAACAAAATGTTAAAAATTTAAAAACAAAAAAAATATAAAAAGCATCAGTCAATATTTTAAGGATAACTTCCAAATTATAAATAATTTTTAGACAAAATTTTGAAAGGTTTTTTATAGGACAAATTTTCACACCCCTGTAAAAATTTAAATTAAAAAAAATAACATATTAAATTTATGATCATTTTACCAGTCATTTATTAGCCAAAGAACAAAATCAGAAATAAAACATGGCAGTCTAATTTAACATTAACTTCTAAACTATAAATCAATTTTCAACAAAATTTTTAGAGGTTTTTAATAGGAAAAATATGCACACCCTATAAAAATTCATATTAAAACATTTGAAAAATCCAAAGTTATGATTATTTTACCAGTCATTTATTAGCCAAAAAATAAAATCAAAAATAAAAGGTGGTAGTTAATAATTTGATAATAATTTCTGAACTATAAATAATTTTTCAATGAAATTTTGAGTGGTTTTTTATAAGACAAATCCACACACCCATACAAAAAATGAGATTAAAAAAAATAATATATCATAAATTATGATCATTTTACCAATCATTTCTTAGGTAAAAAATTAGAATACAAATTTTTTAACTAGAAGACTGATAAAGAGACTAGAAGAATTTGTGGCGTGCGAGTTCAGTCCCACGAGGAATATTAAATGTAAAATAAGACTAGAAAGGGAGTTATCTAATTTTTAGTGAATTAAATCTAAAAAAAACTTGAAGGAATAACTCTTTAAGCTTAGTCCCTAAGGTGAGCTATGACAAGCAAGCAATAAATATGAAATAGAATACAAAACTATGTTTATACTTTTCTTGGATATTTGTTTACAAATCGGCATGAAAAAAGGCTTGAAATTGGTTTGTGAAGTAGAAATATTTAGCAATGATGGTTCTTTTTAGGTAACATCTTTCCTTGTCCACACTAAATTAGGTTTGTTATGTGTTGAGAAAGGTAAAGCTTCTTGATGGATTTATACATAATAAATTTACACTCAAAATCTTCATTTTGGTCTATGGTGGCCCTTGTATTTATAATATTGCTTCCAATATGGATGGTTACAAACGAATCATCCACAAGGCACATGGATCAACACATGGATTGATAACATGAGCCCTTCATCTTGTCCAAAATGAAAGGTAGAGGAAAGCTCCTCAGAATATCCCAATGGAGATTAATATGATCCCTCCATCTTGCATGTAAGATGGAGGGTGGAGAATTCTCCTAAAAAATATCTTTGTAAAAGTAAATGTGAGCCATTCATCTTGTTTCCAAGATGAAGGGTGAAAAATTATTCTCAATAAAGTACATAGATCATCAATGTAGGCCATTCATCTTATTTCTTGACAATGTTACCACAAAATATCTCACAAGATTTATTGTAGGCCCTTCATCTTGTCTCCAAGATGAAGTGTGAAAAATAATCCTTCATATTATTTTATTTAGTAAATTGGTGAGCTCATAAAAATATATTCCATATGATCTCAAGATTCCTTTCTAAATGAAGATACCTTTTATAAGGAAGAAGAAAAGAAAAATTAATAATTGAAAATAAATTTTAATTCTATTTACATAGAATTATAGTTAGAATAATGATTAATTAAATTAATTAAAGATCAATTTAATTAATACAATGATTAATTAAATTAATCAAACATCAATTTAATTAATGCAATGTGAAAAAATTAATCAGAAGAATGATTAATCATGATGATTAAAGAAGAGGAAATAGTTGAATTTATTAGATAACAAGGATTTTGGGCTGAATAAATAATTTGTGTGTTATTTCTAGAAATCATTCTAATTAAAATTTAGACATGAGAGTGGTGAGAATTGAGTGTCTTTAGTTTTCAATACAACAAACCTAAAATTGTTACAATTGCATGAGAAACTACATCATTGTTTACATATAAACTTTACAAAAATCATTAAATTGATTTGAATTGTTTAACATTGTGAAGTTTTTTTTGTTCTATTTGGGCAATGTGATTTGGTTTTCGGATTGAGAACATGGATTCTATTTTGTGTTAATATTTGGTTAGGCTTATATTTTATTACATATTTGATAGTATCATAAATGAGACTAAAGCCTTTAGAGTATGTTTTGTTATTTTTAAATCCTAAGATGAAAATTGTAAGAGGGTTTGAAATAGAAAAACACTCCATTGAGTTTTATTTTATATCAAATACAAAAAGTTTTGGCATTCTATGATGGACGATGTGAATGACAAATTATTTTCTATTAAAATTTTCTTCACACTATACTTGTTTGACAATCAAAGACCACATTGGAGTCTCCTTTTCTATAATTATGTTTTTTTAGCTACTAGTTTTCATACTATTTCAATATATTTCAAAAAATAAATACACATAATATGAAAAAATATGAGTATAATGAAAATCAAAGATGAAGCATGAATTTAATTGTAATTGATTAAAAGATAGAAGATAATTTAAGGTTGAAATAACCTTATAAATTTAATATGAATTGATAAAAATATATAAACTAATTTAAAAATTAAATTATTTCAAATATTAATATATATTAATAAATTTTAAAACATATACATTTTAGTACAAAATGTTAATAAAATTAGTTGTACCATTTTTTTGGTGTTCATCTGATTGTCCTACAGTTAGAGTAGTTTTGACATTAAATTTAATGTTTATCTAAACTATTGATTAAAAATTTGAGTTCAAAACTATTATTTATATTCCTACAGTAGTTCGCACTCATGAAAAAAAATTAGTGTAGATGGTACTATACATTGTGGATTCTATTTGTATTCCAAAAATAGTTGGCTTTTAATAATAAAATTCTAGCCTAGATAGTAGTGCACATTGGTGTTGGACGATCTTCCAAATTATCTTGTGTCAAGATAGTACCTAAAGAGCCTAAATACTAATCACATAGCTAACCAATATCACATTTTTAAATCATTTTTTCATGATGGGCATAAATACCATCAACTTATCGATTCCAATAACAAAGAGGCATAGTTAGTGAATTGTCAAGTTTATCTACCCACACACAACGATCCTAAGACATCTTAGACTTCTCTTTCTAAGACTTTAATCAATTTTACGACTTGATCATTTTTCATATGGGATAGTACATGCTTGTAACTCCCTCATTAAGATAAGACATTTGAAGCTTCCTATGAAACTTAAGATGTGTTCTAGCTTCCTATGAAACTTAAGATGTGTTCTGGTAATTTTAAATATTTAATGTATGATAAATAATAAAATTATATAAGTTATCTACCAAGGACATTGGCTTCATTTTTTGGTGGGAACTTACATTAGGCATGTAAATAAAAAATTGTAGAATACAAACAAGTAATTCAATAAAGTAGTTAGGCATTTTCTATTTATAAATATAAGAATGTTAACCTAGATGGTACTATACATTATAGGGAAGGGAGGGGTCCCTCATCAACTTACTTGAAAAATCTCTTGTATACATAGTCTAACATCCAACTAAGGATGTGTTCGGAGAGAATCATAGGATTTGAAATCCTTCCATTAATATTAACTTATAGTGTAAATCAAGGCACTTATAAGTCATTCCACTGAGTTGCACAAATGTCTTAATATGTTCCTTAATGATATGAATGCACATATTTTGTATTTTCATATAGTATAATATATAACATGATATAGAAGATGTAAAATTTTAATCAATATTAGAGTGTAGAGACTATGATTAATTATTACATTTATAATTCAATAACACTCAAAAAAGGAAAAAAACAATAATCAATGTTAGAGTGTATAGATGTAATACATTCAAGTATTGTAATTACAATTTGAAAACTGTGCTCAAAAGGCTTATCATTAAGTCTAATTATATTTAATTATATTAAAGATGTCATTAAATAAATAAGAAAATTATATAAGTACTTTTCCATTTAAAGATATATTTTAGAGGGCATTTCTATTTCTACCAATTATTCATCTATTCAAATTATTTTTGTGAGTTTTATTTAATATAATATTTAAAATAATGGTAAAAATAAAAACATTAATAGTATATTCAAGAATGACAAGTCATGAACTAACAATTTTTCATTAGATAACAATAACATCAATAATAAGCTACACACCAATTCAATACACCATGTTAAATCATATCTTTAACAAGGAGAAATCAAATGAATTATTAAATATATGGTTTTTATTAATTAGAATAAAAAACATATAAATTGATATATAAGATGCTAAAGCTTGAATTATAGAGTCCAGTAATTTATTAAAATTGTTCAAACACAAACAATGTTAATGAAATATGTGAAACACATCACTATTAAAGGTGTCATTGAGTAAAGATTTGGCTAGTATTAAACATTTAACATATGGTAAATATGAAATTTGTAGAATATGAAAAAGTACTTATATAAGCATTAATTGTTACTATTTGCAAGATATTGTCTTATTGATGGCATTGAGGTTTATCGCTATGATGTCATTTATATTGGGTTACACCATAATAAAATAAGTTAACATGGTTATTAATAAATATTATAATAATAATATTGTATGTTTTAATATAATATTATATTATTATTATATTATTGTATAATATTTTACTATATATTAATATCAGTATATTACTTACATCATTTTTTGTATGGTTTTATTTAATTTAAAGAAAATACATAATAAACTAGAAATAAAGAGTGAGATAAGACAAAAAATCAATCAAACATCATAATGCAATTCATTTTTACAATGAAACTTTTTCCATGAAATTTACGAGAGATTAATAACATTGTTAAATATAAAATAAACATATATAAGGTTGCAAGTTATTATTATAGAAGCCACAAACTCTGGTCTTCTTTTATAACTATACATAATATACTATTAACTATTAAAACAAAAAAATAATAATAAAAGTTAGTAATTTACCAAATTAAACTTTTGAAATGATTTTTCAATAATAGATATCAAATTACATGTTATATTTAAAATATACGATATAGATGGAGATCAAATAGTTTAGCATTTGAAGTATGCAATTCCAATAAAATTATAAAATCATCGTCATCTTAATATTTTCAATTGAATGGGACATTTTTAATCTTTAGTGAACATTAATATCTAAATTAAATAAAATTAAACTATCAACTATAATGGTCAAATTCCACCATTTTTGCATTTTATTCAAGACAAATGGTGGGTATGATTGAAATTCTATAAGACAAAAGAGAAATCAAATGTCATAATGTAAATTATTCTCATAATGAAACTTTTGTCATGAATTTGATGGGAGATGAATAACATTGTTAAATGTAAAGTGACCATATATAAGGTTATAAGTTGTTATTATAGAAGCCATAAGCTTCTAATATTATACCATTTAATCATGGTCTTATCTTATAACTATAAATAATATATTATTAACTAATAATAGTAATAGTAATAGTAATAGTAATAGTAATAGTTAGAGGTAATTTTTAATATGAAATTTATGTTTACCGATATTTATGTTGTTTGAGTGGTCTAATAAATTAGAAGGGCTAGCTAGCACATGATAGCAACTAAAACTATTTTGTGTACCTCTAAATCGCTTATCTATTTTATAGTTACAAGCAGGTATAATTTTAAGAATGGACCCTTAAAACTTACTATAAAATCTTAGCGAATTCTAGAATTCAGGGATAATTCCATTGGTGAATCTTTGGCAAAATCACTATGTAGGTATGAATTGACTAGCAATTTTGATTAGCTATTTCACAAAAGTTATAAATATCTGAAAAATTAAATGTCATATTCAAATCAATAAACAATGGCAAAAAAACCATAGTTAAACTCCTTTCCCCAAACACTTTCATAAGGCAAATATGATTAAGGTGTAATAATGATTATGATCAATGGATACCCTAAGTTTTTTAGAATAGTTATTTTGCTTTGCCTTTTGAAATTGGAGGCATTCCAACCATTTCAAACACTTTCCTAAATGAATAAATCAAAACAAGGAGGACATGAGAGTCATCATAATTAAGAACTTCTACAAACCCATCCCAAACCTAATCCTTAAGTGGGTGTGCGTGACTCTAAAAAAAAGTCATCACCACATAAATGACCAAACACACATTCATAATATTTTTGAGGTCTTGTTGATCTTGTTACTAAATAAACAATCCCAAATAAACACAAATATTTTTCTTATCTCATTACTAAATAAACAATCTCGTGTGATAACCAAATTATGTTTAATATAAGGATTTTGATATAAGATTAAAAAAGGGTTTTCACACTGCGAGAAAAGATCTGATAAAAAATAACATGGCAATAGTTTGAATCCCTTGAAATATAGGTAGAATTCATTATAAGAATGAAAACATTTGCAGATGTGTAGGGATTGTATTTATTTCTTGGATTGTACTTTGTTGTTGGCTACTTAGACTCCTCGTTAGTCTCCTCTTGCAATTGTCGTTCACTTCATGATTCCCATAACATGTAGGGATTGTATTTATTACTTGGATTTTACTAAATTATTGGCTACTTAGACTCCTCCTTGGACTCCTCTTGTAACTATTACCTGCTTCACGATTCCCACAACCACAAAGGAAAAAAACTTTAATAGAAATGAAGTTATATGGATTTAAGTTTTAGGGTTTTGTGGTTCTGAGGTTTTAAGCAATTTGAAGCACTTATGTAAATTTATTTAAAAAGAGGTAATTTGTGTTAATTAAAAAACCAATGGAGAAAGAGGTTAAAAGATGAGAATACTAAAGTCAAGATCTTAAATTTTAACTTTTTAAGTTCTAAATTTGATGGCCATATTGCTAGTATATATCGAATACAAATCTCTATAAGTCTCTCCAAATACCAACCAGATAATATAATAAAATAAGTATAGTAAAAGTTGTGATAAAAATTTAGAGTATAGAGTATAAACTAACTATGGGGCCATATGGAAAGACAATTGTGAAAATCAAGGATGACATAATATAAAAAATATTCAAAACATTTTCATAGTTTTAAAATGATAAACTATATAATAACGTCTGCCAGAATATCTTAACCATATCCATAATCAATAATGGCCTTTCTAATATTTTTTATTTCAATTAATAAATCGTGCGATCCAAAATTTAATTAGTACCTTAAACATTTTTTTAAAATGCATTATGAAAACCTCTATGTAGTTTCTATGGCTAGCTATTTCTTCAAAATGTGAGCCTTATAGTTGATTAATTTGTATCTTCTTTATTAGGGTTGTATACAACAATTGTGAAGGCCACCAGAGCAAGTCAAAAAGTCTTCCAGCTACTGGATCATGTTTCAACCTTGCCAAAATTAGTAAATAAATATATGCGAGATTTAAGATGAGCCTGAAGGAGAGGTTGAAATCAATAATGTTTTTTTCTTATCCTTCATGTACCAAAAATATGATTCTCTGGGACTTTTTTTATGCAATACATATGGTAAGATAATGTTCAATACTTAGTATGAATTAAGTACAGATCTCTATAAGTCTCTCAAAAGGCCAACCAGATAATATAATAAACTAAGTATAATAAAAAAATATGATAAAAAATTAGAGTATAGAGTATAAATTGACTATGGAGCCATAAGGCAAGATAACTGTGAAAAATTAGAATGACATAATCAAAAAAAATATTCAAAATATTTTCATAGTTTAAAAATTATAAACTATATAATAAGGTCTACCAAAATCTCTTAACCATATCCATATTGGTCTTTCAATTTTTTTTATTTCAATTAACAAACCATGCCAAATAAAATATAATTATTATCTTAAGTTTATTCTGTCCTAAGTGGTCCTTAACACATTTATAAAATCAAGTAAAACAAATAGGTTCTTCCTTCTATATGACCTTTTAATGACTAAAAAACTTAATAATAAATAACTATCTATACCCATTTTGACTGCACACAATCATTTCATTCACACATGAGATATAAGGTTGATATTCTTAAAATCTGTAAAATAGATATTTTTTAGGTACTTAGAAATATGGTTGAAATGATCACGAGGCCCTATTGCATTTATTCATTTTTTTTTAATGCATTATTTAAAATAAGTATCTTGCATATCATTATTTCTCAAAGGTGATTAGTTTTTTGTTTGTTTAAAATAAGTATGTGGTAAATACCAACCAGATAATATAATAAACTAAGTATAAAAAAAATTATGACAAAAAATTAGAGTGTAGAGTATAAATAATAAATTGACTATGGGGTCATAGGACAAGACAACTATGAATATCATAATGCAATTAGACCAACCTGATCATTAGATGATGTTGCTTTTGAAACTTTAAATCTTTTCAATTTCTTGAATTCAATGACCATTAACACAATGTAGCTAATGGATGTAGTTTTGACTCTTGAGGCATCAGTTTTTTCATTCTTAAATTTTAAAAATTCATTATCTCGAACCAAAAAAATCTAAAATTTTATTATAGATACATAAGCCATGGTTTAATTAAGATTATTTATTACATTATGTAAATATGATATAATATAAGGATTTTAAAATCATAAAGTAATTCTAAGACGGATTAGGCATATAAAGTTTCAGGTAGTAAGAAATTTTTAGGATTTTTAAAGATCATAAACTTTGACATGGAGCTCTAGTGTTTTAATGTGAAATTCCTAATTCGATGATGAATTTAAAATTAAGATAATGCTTTAGGCAATTACTCAGGGGGAATGGTATAAATTGAGTACAAACCTCTACAAGTCTCTCAAAAGATCAATTAGATAATATAATAAATTGAGTATAGAAAAAATTATGATAAAAATCAGAGTATAAAATATAAACTAACTATGTGGCCATAGGGCAAGGCAACTATAAAAGAGAGACGATGACATAATTGAAAAAAATATTCAAAACATTTTCATAGTTTTAAAATTATATACTATATAATAAGGTCTTCCAAAATGTCTTAACCATATCCATAATCAATAATGGTCTTTCAATTTTTTTTATTTCAATCAACAAACCACACCAACCAAAATATAATTATTACTTTAAACATTTAAATTTTAGACTACAGTATGAAAACCTCTATGTAGTTTTTATGGCTGACTATGTTTTCAAAATGTGAGCCTCATAGTCGATTCATCTATATATTATTTAGTAGGGTTGTATACAACAGTTGTAAAGACTGCCAGAGCAAGTTAGCAAGTCTTTTAGCTAGTGGATCATGTTTCATCCTTGTCAAAATTAGTAAATAAATGTATGTAACATGATCAAGATTCAGGATTAGCCTGAGAGAGAGGTTGAAATCAATAAAAAAAAATTGGTTATCCTTTATGTCCCAAAAATATGGTTCTCCAAGACTCTTTTTATGTAGTACATATTGTAAGATATGTGCAATACTTAGTATAAATTTATTATAGGTCACACATCACACTTTTGACATAGTTGGTCGATTTAATAGACTCAAATAAATTCCTATTACAAGGGATTGATTCCTTTAGTTTGTATCTTTTGTAAGGTCCACCCTAAAGGAAATTACAAAATATCTCTCTTCAGAGATTAGAGATCATTTTCCTCGAGATGAACTACTATAATCTATGGCTGTGGTGTATCCTCAATATTGAAAAAATGTTAGCTCATCATATTTTTAGAATAAAATCAAAACCTTGGCTCAACACTTCTACAAGAGTGTAGAGTTGAATGGTTAACAAATTAAAAGCATTTTATATTTGCCAAAACTAAGGGATTAGTCTATTCGATTTGCCACAACAATGTTGGAATAAGTTAAAGTTTTGGAGTCTGGACCATGCTTTCAAAGATGGCTTGATCACGAGACTATTGACTACCTTAAGTTTATGTGAAATACTACATGATGATATCTCAGAATATTTTAATCTTGCTAATTTATGCCAAATAATAATTTTGGGCTCAGTAGAAGATGAGAGAATTTTAGTGCATTATCATTTTTAAATTCAAAGTTAAGAAACAAGCTTGTTAATAATTTTTATACTTGTTTGAGACTCTATACAATTAGATACAATGTCCTCGATTTTCCATTTGATAGAGTTCTAGCAGTTTGGTAGTTTATATCTAAAAGAAGAAGATTGACTAATAATTCTTCAAATACACTACACTCAGAGAGGTCTGCAGTACAGATCTAAGACTAACAACTTTTGAAGAGTTAGAGAATGCAAATAACAATTATCAAGAATAAAATGAAGAAAATTAACATGTTGAAATTTAAAATATCTAAAATCTGAGGTTGATTGAGGAAGGAAAACAAATTTTGTGGTGCCCAATAATTTTCTATAGATTCATGAAGCCAAATTGCATTTTGATAATTAATACTAGGTAACTCTAATTTTGATGGAAAATTGTTAATACTTGATTATAAAACTGTGTATTTTGTGTTATGTTTGAATACAAGAACATGTCTAAAATAGTTGTAAACTCTAAATTATAGAGATGCATAAGTATATTTTGGTATTCCATTATTATTTTATACCAAATTTATTTGAGGTATCTATAGTTTAATGAACTATAAGTATCTATATTGGACCAATAGCTTGCATAAATGACTAAAAATTTGATAAAATTGTCATATATGTATTCAATTAACTTCTATTAATCCCATGAATGACGTGTTAGACTAACATTAAATTTTTCCTTGGCCCTTCAATATGTTGGTGCCAATTCACTAAAAAATATGGAAAGATCTCAACCTCAATCTCCATAGCTTTAATTCCATCTTCACCACATTCAATGCTAGAAATAAAATATACATTAGGTTTGAGAATTTTGGATATGAATTCATTTATGTCATTAACCTCTTTTAGCACTACCTGGTTTTTAAACCTTAAAGATGTGGCAATTTTAATTTACAAGTTTATAATTATAGTTTTAGTTATTTATTATTAAGTTTTTTAGTCATTAACACCATATATAAGGAAGAGCATGTTTGTTTGACTCACTTTTATAAATGTGTTAATGACCACTTGTGACTTAAGACACAATAAGCTTAAGGTATAGAAGTATATGATAAAGACCAACCAAATAAAATAATAAATTGATTATAGGAAAAATTGTGACAAAAAATAGAGTATAAAGTATAAATAATAAACCAACTATGGTGCCATAGTGTGGTATTTTGTATAAATTGAGTATAAATAAAAATTTGAACCAAACCACAACTCACTTGCAAAACATGGAAATAAAGGCCAACATAAATTTATAAGGACATACTACAATTTCTTAGTGATTATTTTGATGCACCTTAGATATTTATTTTTATGGTTGTAGAATAATAGTGATTTTAAGAAGCAACAAATCTTTCTAAGATGTGAATAAGAGTTTTTATATGTTCTAGGAATAATCTTCAAGTCAAGTAATGGATGATGCACTAATTAAATATCTCAATTATCAAATATATGTATGTGTGAATCATATTTTAAATAATATAATCTAACCTATCCAACATAGTAAATCCTATACAAGAGACAATCTCTTGAAGGAAATATTTTTGATTTTAGCAAAGTGTTTTATCAATCTCTTGATATCTCTTTTATATCTCTATATCTTAAAAGAGGAAAAAATAAATAAAATGAAAACAACCAAGAGAGAAAAAATAGAAACATAAATGAAAATGGAATAACAAAAAGGAAAATATAATCTCTATTTTAACTAAGAGCAACTAAAACAACAAATTAACATTCTCATAATTCAATGTCAAATATCATAATTTAATGGTTGATCTTAGATTAGTCTTTTGAGAAAATTACATAGGTTTGTACTCAATTTATACTAAGTACTGCATATGATTTTATCGTATGTACTGCACAATAAGAGTCTTGGAGAACCATATTTTTGGTACATGAAAGATAAAAAAAAAGAACATTATTGATTTAAACCTCTCCCTTAAGCTCATATTAAATCTTGATCATATTGCATACATTTATTTACTAATTTTGGCAAGGCCAAAACATGATCTTCTATGTAGAAACAACTTTAAAAAATTATTATATTGAAATAAAATTAATTACTAAAACATTAAAATCTATTTACATTTCCATCATTGTTCAGTAAACCATTTAAACATATTGATATGTAGGAAATAAAATACTACAATGTATATATCAAAATTGTCATAATAATATCAACATACTTAAAAATATCATGACAGTATTTTACAAGTACCAAGTATCCACAAAAATTTTAACTCAATAATTTAACCAGAGTCTACATAAAAAACTAAATCTATCAAAGGAGAACCCTTATCATTCAAGTACTCAATATACTCTATGGAATTAATGGTAAGTTAAATCAAGTGGGTTAGAGCCCCTTTATAATCATCTACCTAAAAATTAACTTTTTTTAAAATTTTGGCCTCAATAAGTTATGTTGCAAGGATGCTAGCACGTTTCCTGCTAGAAGAAGCAGGTTTTTCAGGCTCAAGGGATGGAATATTAGTCCTAAGTGGAACCATTACATTGGGATGCTAATTTGCAGTTAATTTAAGAATATTTTCAAGTGGCTTAGGCAATGGAACATTATGCTCATTGGGGTGATCGTAGTATGCATCTGTTGAAAGGTTCATTTGGATTGCCTCATCTATAAGGATAATTTCTCCGATGTGCTCCTCTCCATCCTCTATTTCCATAAAAATTCAAAGAGTTATCAGGTAAAAAGTTTAGAACATTCCAAAAGACAGGGTCATTGGCATCAAAATACAAGGAAACATAGGTTATTTAGTTAAATGGTCTAGGAAATGTGTTAGCAGCCCTACGACCATGAAAGAATCAGCTACCTCGAGAGATACACTATGAAGGAGTACCCTCACTATGTTGATCATCATCACAACCTCAAACATCTCTATCTAAAATACTTGAACCTAGATTCTAGCCTGACATCTAATAAAGTATGATAAAATAAATATTTTATACAATTGAGCTCAAATACTTCTTGACTTTCATGATCTTAAAAATACAATGCATCAAATTGTTCAATTTAAAAATAAAAAATAAAATATTACTTATATAACCATCATTATGCATTTAAATTAATTATTCCATCTTTTTTACAACCATACTAAAACAACAACTACCAACCTAAGAAAACCAAGCATTATTCTTTCACAATCCTCATGCCACTTTCAAAAAAAGGGAAAATAGACCATAATCAAATACATAAAACTCAAATCCATAAAAATTCTTGACCCTATGATTTTTCATATATATATTTCTAAAAATACATACAACTGTATCTTCAAAAATATGAAACCAATATTTCCAATTTTGACCATGCCAAATAATCAAATACTCATTTTAAATAAAAGTTCCTCAAACATTTCAGAAAAATGAAGACAAACTACTATGTCAAAATTGATCATTTATATAATCTATATTATCTTCAACAAGCTTTCTCAAAACCTTAATATTCAATTTTTAAGTGTGTGTGTGTGTGCGCGCGCGCGTGTGCATGTGACTGCTCAGGACACAATAAACTTAAGGTAATAATTATATTTTGGTTGACATGATTTGTTAATTGAAATAAAAATATATTTGAAAGGCCAGTATTGATATGGTTAAGACATTTTGGCAGACCTTATTATATAGTTTATAATTTTAAAACTATGAAAATATTTTAAATTTTTTTGTGTCATTTATAAAACCAAGTAAAATAAATATGATCATATTTATATATGGTTTTAATAACTAAAAAAATTAATAATAAATAACTTTAAAACCTAATATTTATTTATTTATAGCATTGAATGTAGTGCAGGTGAAATTAAAACTACAAGGATCGAAGTTGAGATCTTGCCCAATTTTTTATATCACAATCCTCATGCCACTTTCAAAAAAATGGTAACTAGGCCATAATCAAATACATGACACTCAAATCCATAAAAAAAACCTGGTCCAATGAGTTTCATATATAAATTTCTAAATATACATGTAACTGTATCTTCAAAAATATGAAACCAATATTTCCAATTTTGACCATGACAAATAATCAAATAATTATTTTGGAGAAAAATTCTTGAAAATTTTCAGCAAAATGAACATAAACCACTATGTCAAAATTGATCATTTATATACTATGCATTATCTTCAACAAGCTTTCTCAAAACCTTAATGTTCGATTTGTGTGTGTGTGTGTGTGTGTGTGTGTGTGTGTGTGTGTGTGTGTGTGAGAGAGAGAGAGACCACCTAGGACACAATAAGCTTAAGGTAATAATTATATTTTGGTTGGCATGGTTTATTAATTGAAATAAAAAAAATTGAAAGGACAATATGCATATGGTTAAGACATTTTGGCAAACATTATTTTATAGTTTATTATTTTAAAAATATGAAAACGTTTTGAATGTATTTTTAGATATGTCATCTTCTCTTCTTATAGTTGTCTTTCCCTATAGCCCCATAGTCATTTTATTATTTATACTCTAGGTTATGATTTTTTATCATAATTTTTACTATACTCAATTTATTATATTATTTGGTTAGACTTTACCACATACTTCTTTTAAACAAATAAGAAACTAATTTTCTCTAAAAAATAATGGCATGCAAAATAATTTTTTTAAACAATGCACAAATAACAAAATGAATAAACACAACAAATCCTCATGATCATTTCAACCATATTTCTCAGTAACCCAAAAATAATCATTTCATAGATTTTGAGAACATATCAACCTTCTATCACACGTGTGAATGGAATAACTGGTGCAGTCAAAATGGGTGAAAGAAATAAAATTCTTTTTTAAAGGAAAATATTTACAAATATACACGATTTTTAAAAAAAACTAACATGCACAGTTTTTAAAGCAAATATCTTTAAATAAATACTTTTCACAGAACCTATTATTATATTAATTCATTTCAAGATAGATGATTGTGCATTCAAACAACTGTTCTTAGAATAAAATAAACTTAAATCTATACCTTCTAATCATAAGGAAACTAGCTGAGAAATTGTTTGCGACTTTGGTTCCAACCTCTTGCTCCAATCTCTTGACTACCAGAGCTTCGCTTCTGCCAATAGCTCGCATAAATAATTAGAAAAGTCAAGAAACTCACATATGTATTTGAGCAACTTACATTAATATTACGAGTGACATGTTTGACCAATATTAAATGTTGCCTTTCAGGGCCTCAATATGTCGATGCCAATTCACTAAAAAATGGGGCAAGATTTCAACCTCGATCCTCGTAGCTTTAATTCTAATTACATTACATTCAATGCTAGAAATAAAATAAACATTAGGTTTGAAAATTATTCTCTTATTATATCATTTTAGCATGTATTTTAGTGCATCTACAACACTATTCTGATTAGTTACGAACTATCCTCGTAGCTTCAATTTATCTATTTTATTTTTCTATTATTGGTTGTTTCGCATATTGGCTTGCATTCATTTATTTTATGTCATTTAAAAAATATATTCCACATAATTATAATAAATGATTGTATGGTATTTGAAAATCCATTTAACCCAATAGTAAATGAATAAATTATTTTTTATAGCTACTATGGTTTTTAAAACTACCACATTGAAATGATATTGTCTCCTACTTCAATATCTTCACTACTAAAATCTTACCTAGTTGTTATATGTTTTTTTAGTACCGATCCTATCTCAACTGCATCAAAGTAATTAATGTAATTAGACGTCATTATTTCTACCCAATCTAATTCTTGACTACCCTCCAAGTGTTGGCTGATACCATATATAAGGAAGAGCATATTTGTTTTACTCAGTTTTTAAAATGACATCAAAAAATATTCAAAACATTTTCATAGTTTTAAAATTATAAATTATATAATAAGGTCTGCCAAAATGTCTTGACCATATCCATAATTGGTCTTTCAAATATTTTTTTATTTAAATTAATAAACCATGCCAACCAAAATTTAATTATTACCTTAAGTTTATTGTGTCATAAGTGGTCCTTATCATATATATACATATACACATGTGTGTTCTCATACACATGCACCCACACATACCTGATAATTCTAGACTAACGCATACATGTCTCGTATAATTTTCTAGCAAATATAAACCATAATGCATAGTAACTATGGCAAATCCGTGTCCCAAAATAGAACTGAGTATAATTTATAAGGAAATTTGAAACACATGTATAAGAAATTATACAAAATTAAGGCTATTTGACCTATGTATATTTTCATAGAATTAGTCATTTTTAAAATTAAAAAAACCTACTTATAGTCTTATGGCTATAAATAGCCTCTAAGATTTTCCTTGTTTACAAGTTTGCTTATTGTAGGAAGATGAGAGTCGAGGCAAGAAAATTTGAGATTTTTATCACAATTGGAGGATCTATCAGGACCATATAGTTAAACTAGGAAATTATGTATAGTTCTAATATGGTGACAATCATAGATCTAGATTTGGTAGTGATAGGCTTGACAGGTAGCAAAGGTGTGTGGACAAAGTCATATTGAAACGACAAGTTTAAACACAACTCAAAAAAATGAGAGCCATCTATATACTTTCATGTTTGATTAAGGAGGCATTATTTATTGTGTTTTACATGTTTTATATTACTTAATTAGTAGGCATATTTTATGCATAAACCCATACTAAAAAATTCTTAAAGGTGCTTGTATGTTATGTGGTCCCTTTGTTGTGCTTGTGTACTATGTGGTCCCTTTGACATGTAATTATTATCAAGGCATATGAGAAAAAGTCCATAATTTAATAATTACAACTTAACTTTGTGTAAACTAATGTCAAATTAAGAAGTTGATTTAATTAAAAAATAATCGACTATCCTAA
The DNA here is from genome assembly GCA_037957365.1 of Torreya grandis. Lineage (NCBI taxonomy): Eukaryota > Viridiplantae > Streptophyta > Pinopsida > Cupressales > Taxaceae > Torreya > Torreya grandis. Next base: position 2,751,517 of record JARHVA010000277.1, on the reverse strand, counting down.
ATAATAACTTTTTACCTAAAAAATGAAAATTATAAAAATTAAATATGGATATTAGGTTTCGTTCACCTTTAAAATATAAATTATAAAATGCATGCAAATGTGGATATTAAGATTCATACATTCAGAACCTATGTTTATATTCTTGTTTCTCCATGCTCATCTTTTCAATGACATTCACAATTAAAGCAATCCTCAAAACAATTATCATATATTCAGAGTCATACATTCAAATACTATGTTTATATTCCTATTTGTACATAGTTGTCTTTTCAATGGTATTTTAAATTAAATCAATTCCTCATACAATGATCACATATAACACCTCCTATTGAATCACTTATCCAAGATTCTTTAAGAATATGAGTGAAAATGTAGAGTATATTTATGTGAACACTCAAAGGGTCATAGACTAAGTAAGGAGAGAAAAATCCTCACTTGCCACTCACTACTTTTTTAATGCCAGGACATGTCTCTTCAAATTTCTCTCTCAACACCAACACATCCAAGAGAATGCAAAAACTACACAAATTATGACCTTCTCTAAGTTTTGGTGTGTAAGCTCTGTGAAAAAAAAATGAGAAAACACTGCCAATTTTATTTTATTTTTAAAGAGAATTAATATGATAATAAAAAATAATAGTCAAGGAAATATATATAAATTATAGTCAAGTTAAAAAATAAATCAACAAAGCAACGGGATTTCCCTAGTATAGATTTGTCTCTGACCTCTTTAAATTTCTTCACCGCCAATTCTAAAGATCATGTTTTAGATTTACCCATAATAAATGTGAGGTTAATAAACATGTTACAAAAGCAATCAAGACAAATAAAAAATAACAATTTCATGCCATGATGTTTAGATGATATCTATTTTAAATTTTAAAAGGCACCACATAAAGTACTTGACAACTAAAACAAAACAATTAGTCATCATTGAAAAAATATTTGGCAGGTATGGTGTATGCCAAATTTTGGGCCTCGATTCAAGGCACTAAATTTCTAACCAATCTTGCTTAATCTCTATGCGAAAATAGAGCACCTATCGGTGATAAGATAAGTTATCAACTTGTAATGTGACATATTGCAATATGTATAGGGAAATAACTTTAACAAGCATACATTGGAGTATCTAAAAGATAATTTTGCTTTTGGCCAACTCATTGTAAAATTATGAGTTGCATTATTTCTCAGGTATATGATAAAGAGAGATCACAATATCATATTCATGTCTCCGACCAAGTATGATGTGGATATTTGCAAAGATTTGGATGAATTGTTTCAAGCCAATTTGTAATTTCTCTTGAAATTTGGTTAAAGTTATTTAGAAACAAATACTTCAATTCAGTTTATCACATTATATGGATATTGCCTTTTCATATTTTGGTATCCAAATGTGTGAGTATTACCACCAACTGTGGCATGAAGCATGTGTCATTAGATGAATCTAGGTAAATCTAGTTATACAGATACAAATTAGGCATGATGTGTTAACGTGATCTAGTAAGTCAACTTTAAGGAATGCAATTAGTATGATCAATAGTGGTTTTTTGGAGCACTAAGAAGCAAATCACAAAATTATTGTCTTTAATAAAATTAGAGTATAAGGTAGTTGTTTTGGCAACATGTGCAACAATCTGGTTGGGGAGTCTTACAAGGTTTACAGGAACAACATGATGAATGTGATAATTGGAGTACTTTGTAGATGACCCACAATTCCATTTTCCTTGGTAAAATTAAGCACATAGAGATACACATTCATTTCATTAGAAGCCAATTCAATTTTTTTACATATAGCTACAATTTTAACCATTGGTAAATAAAAGTTTTAGCTACAAACTCAGGTGTTGAAAGTTAGTCAAAACAACCTTACAATTACATAAAAAATTACTTACAAGAATATACATGTCATACAACTTTGCAAAATCTATAGTAATATTTTTTATTTTAAGTTTCTATTAGTTTACAATATTATTTAAGCTTCTCCACAATATTTGTTGAGGGTCATAAATTTGTGTGATCTGCCCAGACTCATTTATCACAAAAACCTTTATATCAGTAGAAGTACCCAGTTAACTACTTGGGCTACATTTTGTAATTATAAGATGAAATCATTGTTTTTATTTCTCTTAAAGACTTTGCTTTGAATTTATATTTTGGGGAGAATTTTGAAAATTTGAATTTTTTTTATATAATTTTTTCCTTCTTTTCAAATAAATTTAAATTTATATTAAAATAATTATTAAATAATAATTTTTTTTAATGTAAATTACATTAAAATGTGAAATAATTATTATAGAATCGTATTTAGCTTGATAATGATTCTAAGTGGTAGTTGTTGATAATAATATGAGACTGGCTGATTGTAGCATTTCCATGCCTAGATTGTAAAATATGTCATATGTTACACACATAATAATATAGATGACCATCAAAATTTGTATTAATATTTTAAACTTATATTTTAGGGAAAATTTTGAAAATTTGAAAATTTGTTATGTAATTATTTCCCTCTTTCTAAATAAATGTCAATTTATATTAAAATAATTGTTAAATAATATTTTTTAATATAATATTAATCACATTAAAAATGTGAAATAATTATGTTAGAATTATATTTAACTTGATGATGAATCTAAATAATAATTCAAAACGTTAATGATAATATAAAATCTATTGGAATATCTCCAATTAATAATACCTATTCTAAAAAATATCATATGTTACATATATAATAATATAGATGATCACCAAAATTCTAAATTTTTTATTAAAATTTAAATTATTTTTATATCATTTGTAAATGAAATGCATAATGATGTGGAAATAAATAGGGAAAGAAAATATGTTTTTATTAATATATTTATTAAAATTTAAAGTTTTTTATATCATTTGTAATGAAATGTATGATGATGTGGGACTAAATAAAGGAAGGAAAATATGTTTTTATTAATAATTTACTAAAATTTTAAAAAATTCATATTATTTGTAATGAAATGTATAATAATATAGGAATAAATGCAAAAGGAAAACATATTTTTATGAATATATTTATTAAAATATAAAGATTTTCATATCATTTGTAATAAAATGTATAATGATGTGAAAACAAATAAAAAAGGAAAATATGTTTTTATTAATATATTTATTAAAATTTAAAGATTTTCATCTCATTTTTAATGAAATGTATAATGATGTGGGAACAAACTGGGAAGAAAAACATGTTTTTATAAATCATATAATGAAAATATTACTCTACATGGAAATATAATGTTTTAAAATATGTTCACGATGATTTTATAATGTAGTGAAGCCTCCATGGATTAAGGTTTTTTAAAGTTATGTTTTTTTAATGATGGTAATATATTTAGTATGTCTTTATTTTGTTCATTTATGTAAGTTTGTTGATTATGATTTATATCTTATATGTATTATTAATTCGAGGATTATTTATGAATTTAAAAAATTAATTAATAAAATTAATAAAATTTAAAAAATTATAATTATTTTTAATTTTTTTAAATTAGATTTTTAAATTTAATTAATTTTATTGTTATTATATATATATATATATATATATATATTATGTTTTGGAATTTAAAAAATATTAAAAATAAAATAAAATTAAAATTTGAAATGAAATACAAAGAAATTAAGGTTAATAAATTATAAAGAATGTAATAAAATAAATATTAAGAAAATGTAAATTCATAAGGCTAATAAATTATAAAAAATGTAATGAAATAAGAATTAAGAAAATGTAAATTCATATTTATGTTTAAGAATATGAGATAATTTTAAAATGATAAAGAGCATGCAAGATAAGGCAGGTCTATATAAAGATGAAAGCTTAACAGTTTAAGATAATATGAGTTCATCAAAATATAAAACACTCTATAACATTAAAAAAAAGAGTTTATTAAAAGTTATTATGAATAAATAGATTTCAACCAAATTACAATACAAATATTCTTAAACATTTAACTAAACCTAAATAAATATAAAATAATAAATCATGCCAAATTAATTTTCCAAAATGAAGCAAAAAAAAAAAAAATAGGGTTAAAGTTCATATATCTGGAATATGGAGAGATTGAAGGCAAGAGTCATCAAAGTCTGAGAGATGGGATCAAGGTTTTTTGTTAGGAAATGAAAATCTTGAAAACACATGATGAGCAGAGGACCTTGTCCAACCATCAATTGAATGTTTCTAGTACCAAAACCATAGATTATATGGTTTTGGGAAATTTCACATAGGAGAAAGTGGTTTTGACAATTATGTTCATTAGATCCAATGATCCAATAAACCTCACTTAATTTTTTGAAAATTCACTTTGATCACTGGAAAAATGCACTTTTTCTGCTTGCTATAATTAGGTAGTTAGATCTTAAAATAATAAAGAAAAAGAGTGTTTTTGGGTTTGCTTCATGCCAAGGAATAGTCAAGCTTCTTGATTGATATATAATATCCAAAACAACACTCCAATTATTGCAATAATTCATCAATCAGACAAACTAGTGCATTGTAATGTATTGTTAACATAAAGTTCAATGTTATAATGATTGATTGACATATTTAAAATGTTTATAGATGCTTAATAAATTATTCTGGATAATAAATATACATATTTTTATTGCCTTTCAATTGATAGTTATTAGATGCTTAAATGCACTAAAGTGCTTGTGTATTTAAAGATGTCTTTATTTCAAATTAGGACCATGTTCACATACAAGTAGGCATCGTAAAGGTTACAAAGTGAGAAAAATTAGATAAGGGATGCACCGACATAAGCCAAAGTGGACCACAACATATGTGACTTGATTTGTACAATATGGTTATGGCAGACTCAAGATCATACGCTACAATTTTGGTAGGGCTTAGGACTATATAGTATGTTCCTAATAGAAGATAAAGTCGGTGAGATGAGAAATGAAAATATTTTGGAAGGCATGAAGAAGAATAATATGAACCACTAGTCTAAGTTTGTTAATAATACCTAATTTAAACCAATAATTGATAAATAAACATCTTAAAATTATATAATTTTACAACTAATAAATAGTTGGGAAAATTTTTAGTTCTCTACACATAGATGGATATTACAATTTCTTAGAAGCATATATTAAAAAATATTTTATTAATTGGGAAATGACTTCTTTTTTAAGACACCATAGAGCTATTACAATTTTCTTAGAAACAAATAATAAACAATACCTTTTCAATTAGTGAAATCCTATTTTTTAAGATGTTTACTTTTTTTTAAAAGAATAAAACACTTTTAAGTGAAGCTATGAACTGCCAAGGATAACTTTTATAAAGACCATAACTCTAAACCAGTGTTGGGACACAATAGGGGGCCCAGTTCCTAAAAAATATAAAACCAACAAATCCCCACTCACACCCAAGAGTGAATAAAAGGTACCTACAAGAGAGATCTAGAGAGGATAACAACTAACATAACGAACTCTAAATAATGTTAATTATTATCAATGTTGTAATTGGCCAAAAATGACAACTAACATACAATAATCCATGGTAAACACCCCAAACAAAACAAAATAAAAAAAATACATCATGATCCAATAAAAGGCAATCAAGGATCCTAAGAAATAATAAATAGGAAGAGAGGGATCATCTGTAGGAAGGAATCAACCTTTTCCTAGAAAGGAAATCCTCCATCGTCATTTGGGAACCATCTCTAATCAACTCTTCAACATCTAGCCTTAACCTTTCTACCTAAGAACTTTGACCTCTACATTTAGCTGAGACACCTAGATTAGCCATAGGTTTCCCACCTTTAGAACTAGAAGGGGATGGGATATGGAAGCTAGGAGAAGCCAACTGATCATATATAATACCTCATTCTAGCTTACCAACTTTAAGGCCACCACAATCTACTTGTAGGGAGTCATAATCCCCCTCAGGACCACCTTATCTAGAGTAAAACCCAGAAGGTTGAAAGAAGGGGAAGGGGAAGAACTAAAATGATAGGCAAAAAACACACCATGGTTACTCTAGATAAATCATCATCGATTGGACCCTCCTTCTTCTTCCATAACCTATAATAGATGAAGAAGAACAAAAATTAGATTGGTGCCCAAGATAATTACAACAAAAACACCTGAAAGTTAGGCCTTCATGGTTTATTACTTGAATCTAGGAGCCCTAAGAGGATTCCACCTTAACAAAGTGAAAAAGAGGTTTGGAAAAATCAATGATAGCTCAAACACTCATTGTTCTACTACCTCTAGAAATTTCATCCATTTTGACATAACAAGCAAAAAAATTAGTCAACAACTTGATATGATCCTCTTTGCATAAGATCGTCAAAAGGTTATAAAATATTGGATAGATTGAGGAAACATAAATAGCCATCTTCTCAACATCAAAAAAAGGGACTAGGGGCACAAGAAAAACCCATGTCTTCCAAAAAACCAAGGTCCAAAAGTCCTAATGAAGTCATAGTCTATAAAAAACCTAAAAGACTTTTAAAAAATCCTCTACCAAGTGAAGAGAAAGATGGGAAGGCCATGAAGCTCCACTCAGAGGATATCTAGCTGGAAATATCTGCTAAGGAAATAAAAATACCTTCACATTTACAAAATAATATTTTGTTTCATTTATCAGCTTCCAAATCTAGAATAGAATACTTATAGAGAGACAAAATAAGGGGCTCATCAGGGAAAAAATAGGGATATCTCCTACCAAGAATGTGAGTTGACTAAAAAGGGACTACAATTGGTGAGCAAAAACATCAGGATGAGCCAAGTACACATGAAAAATATAAGGGCCCTCATGATTTCTACAAACACAAGCCATGGATGGAGTGAATATGACCAAGGAAGGAATCATTGATAGACAAAAATCCAAATAATTGTGGAAAGGATTTGAGGCATTTATACAACTTGGGTATAACCAATGCACTCTATAAGCTTTGCCATTATACCAACATGAGAAGAACATTCTTCATAATAATAAGAGTCATCAAAGCAACCAAAAATATGCTTTAAATAAGTCACCTCAATTCCTTCAGCCTGACCAGTAGGTTTGACAACGTTCAAAACTAAACCAGAACACTTTGTTGACTTGGACTTAGGAAGAATTAAAAAACCCCTAATCAATCCTTTATCCTAGCCATCATATATATTATTTTCCATGCTTTGGTGATTTTTTATACGTTTAAATTATATAATAATTATGATTTCATATAATCACATAATAAGGATTTTTTTTATTTTTTAGATGTCAACACCTTGAAGGGTTATTCTATTGCAATGTTCTTAGAAACATGTACTAACAAGATGTCCCATAGGTGTAAGTTATGATGGAAGGAGTTTGAGGTGATGCTTTGGTAAAATGGGGTTTTCTAAATAGAAAAAGTGTAGATTGGCAAGTGTAGCTCAATTGAAACCCATAATTTTTGGCCTTGTGTAACCTTTTGTGCACACAATATTAAGTAACTTGTGTAGTAATGTCTAAAATATTTTGTGTGGTTGTGGTATGTTTGATAATGTGTTATTAGGTCAAAGAGTGCAATTTTGAAAACCATTGGGTGTATGTATAATAATCATGAGTAGTACATTCCTATGCTATTTGATATCTTTTCTCTTAATTGTTTGAAACAAAGATATGAACTATGTCAATAATATTAGCCAATTTTAGCTTTAAAACAAATTGGGTGGAATTTATCTCTTTTGGGTCCATACCCCATACATTCTAAGAGCGTAACTTGGTGTTCTTGGTAAGATGCACTAAGACAAACTTGACAACCTATCCATGTTAATCTAGTAAGATTAAATATGGTTACTACACACTGTTGTTACTATGTATTGATGTGAAATTATGTTGGTAGGTAAAGTAAGATGTTGTGGTCAGTAAGTTACATTTTATTTTTTCATATATGTGACTTATAGTGGCATTATATTGATATCAAGTGCATATATTTTACATGTTTTTAAATTAGGAATATAATTAAATTGGGAAATAAATAAAATAAGATTATATGTTAATATAATTAGTTTTCCCAACCCAAATTAGAGTTTGATAATTGATGTTTGATGGGGGAGAACTTACAATCATTTTATATTTCTCTGATGCTCTAGATCCGATGGTGGGGTTAGTTTTTGGATTTCGAGCAACTTTGGATGATGTTGTTTCTTTTGGGGGCCATAACCCATAAGTTTTCAAAGAGTGTCATGGAATGTATTAGGAGAAATCTTCGAGGACATATCATGGATATAACTATATTAATATGGTATAAGTAATGATGTATTATAAACGCTATGCCATTATAGCACATTGGTGTGAAATATGGGGATGTATATTGAGCATTGGGATCAAATGCTTAGTGTGAGCGCAATTACATTTAGGATAAAGATTTTTTTCCTATTAAGTTTTAGAGAAGCACATGATAGTTCTACACATTGTTATTGGCATGTGCAACTAATTGATCTATTAGTTGAGATGGGAACTCAAGTAGTGCATAAAAATCCATGTAAACAAATTTGCATAATTATGAAAACCTAATGTGACTTGGGACTCAATTTACCCTAAGTGTGACAACCTAATGGTATTTGGCCTAATTATGAATACCTAAAATGAATGTTGACAACTTAATGTTAATTTATGTAATTTCAAGAACCAAATGTGGTTGAGAAGTCAATGTGCCCTAATTATGATAATGTAATGTGATATGCCTTCTAACTCAATTTACTCTTTACATGCTTAGTTTATATGGTGTTTAGGTTTTGTTTTAAAATAAATGGCCGTATATTATTTTTAAAACCTAAGTTTATTTGTGGCTACCCTTTTATATACCTACATTTCCATGATTGATTATGAATCTAAATTAATAATAATCCACACATTTTATTATCATGTTTTATTTTAGGTTAATTGGGCACACAAATAATCTTTGTAAATCCTAAGTCTTTTCATGGCTAACATTTTTATATAGCTAAACCAAAGGTTCACATATCATGTGCTTGATTATTAATCTCAATTAATATTAATTTGCACTTTTGAATAGATGATGATTAAAATGGTCTTGGCCATGTTACAACTAATACCCAATGGAGTGGCCACCAATATATAACTTCATTCACCTTATATCTCAAAATAATTAATAAACTTGACCACACTATAATAGTTCTTCATAATGTTTGTGTGACTACTATGCCTTATAATATGGTCACTATATCTTACAATCATAAATGTAATTTTACCAAAAAACACATCAGTATGTGTGTGTTTGTATGTGCATGTGCATGCACGTGCACATGCACATGCACAAAGTGGCCACATCTTATCATTATGTGGTTGAGACCACATGGGAATATAGAGGTTGTGTGGAATATTGTAATTGTGTTAGGGGAATTTGGGGCACCTATATGAAGGGTTACCTCCCCCACACTTGCATCATTTGATGCATGTTTCATTCGTAGAGCTTTGAATAATCATGAAACTGAATAGGGCAAGAAAGATTGTACCAAAGATCTTTCATGAGGTACTGGTTCTAAACCAAAAACCCTTATACCTAATGTTATGCTTGATTTTTCTGAATTTGATGAAGTTTGCAAGTAGTTTTAATCCTTTACTCTTGTTGATTATTTTGTTGGTTGAGTCCCACCAAAGAGCTTGCTCAAGCAGTGGGTTCACAACCATTGGAAATTCTGTGACATCAAGCTTGAAGGGGTACAAAACATGACCAAAGGTTTTTTATTAGTTTTTGTTGCTAATACTGACCATTGTAAGGCTATTATCAACCATGATCCCTGGTTTACCCAAAATACTCTTGTGGTATTTTCTAATTTGACCAATGATTTCCAAGTTTCTAAGCAAGCTAAGCTCAAAATTCCAATCTAGATTGAGTTCCTAAATCTCCTTATGCTCCTTTGTATCTTTGTTGAGAATATAACCAAACCCTTGAGACAATTCATTTTCCATGAGTAACCCAATTCTATGAGTGAATATGCATTGAAATCAACCTAGCCAAGGATCTGAAGGAAACCATTGACATACAAATTGGTGGAACCCAATTCTTATAATGTGTGATTTACATTGATCTTTTGAATACTTGTTTCCACTACCAATCCTTAGACCATATGATTCAAGAATTTCCTTTAATGGATACATATCAACATGCTCTGTAGGAAAAAGGTGTGCCCCATAACAAGTTGACCAACTCCACTAGTGATGGATGGAACATTGTGACTAATAATAAGAATAATTTGGCTTCTCATGGTGCTTCTATGCCACAAAATGCTATATATCAACCCACAGGTGGTCCTAACTTTAACTCTTCAACTCCTAATGATAAACAAGTTATGCTCTCCACCACTAAAGCATCACCACAACTCTCTTGAATGTTATAGGTGATAAGAACCATTTCACCTTTGCAACCTATGATTATCACTTCCCAATCATCATAACCCCACTCTGGGGTGATACTCACACACACACATAAGAACACATGTTGTCATTTGATCACAAAATTATGATCAATCGGTCTCATAGTCCCTCTCCTTCAGATGATTGAGAATATTTTCATGAAAAATAATATCCCTTCCAGATGAGTGACTTTATACATGGCAACCAGATAAATTTTGCCTTATCAAATGAGTTTACAACCCTTGAAGATACCAAAGATGGAAATAACATTCACCTTGATTTTTCCCCTTTATAGTTTACTCTAGGAACATTCATGGACTCAATGAACTGAAATGTAAGTACATAGTCAGAGACAATTATCAAATCTTTCACAATATGAAAGTGTTGTGTTTTTAAGATGTTAATTTTTTGGTTTTCTTGTTTAATTTGTCACTTGCATGATTTGTCCAGATGCACTTTGCTAGGTGTCCAATCATGATCCTAGTTGTGGAGGATTCATCACATAGTTATCACCAAAACTTTCACAAAATATAATTTCTTTGGGGTTTGACCCTAACTAGCGAGCAGTATGGACCCTTTTTTATTTTGACGGCTAACTTCTTGGGTTGGCCAATTCATATTATTAAAATGAAACCAATGAAAGAGATCTACGATGGAGGTGGTTGACATATTTTCTTCCTAAATCTCATTAGATTCTCTGTGGTGATTTTAACATGGTGGAATCCAACAAAGATAAAGAAGGCCACCTTCCTATGCATTGGTGTGTTTGGGAACAAGAAGCATGGTTATACATGCATAATAAGCTTGGTCTATATGATCCTAATCACCACCAAATAATGGAATTTGATTCATTTTGGTTTACTTGGTCAAATTTCAAAAAGGGTCAAGACAAAGTGGTTAAAAGGGTGGATCAAGTGTTACTCACAAAATAGGACTTGTTATCCTTTTATAGCTCCACTAATCACCCAATGTCTATCATTGATGATGCCATTATTTCAGACCATCAACCTATTCAATTTTGTATTTAATGGAGTTCCCTTCAAACCAAATCAACCAAGGACCAATTCTATCTCAATAATGATCATTTCAAGTATAAGAAAACTTTGGGCCACATCAAATAGATTTGGACTCTTGTTCCCAAACCTAGGAGAGACATAGTTTGGATTGATTAGTGGGTCGATGCCATTACTACCACCTTTATAAAATTGTATGGTAAGCAAGTAATTACATTTAGATAATGTGCTCATGAAGAATCATACAATGAATTTCATAGAAACTTGAAAAGTCGCCATTTAATGCTCATGTGCAATCTCAAGATACTCAAAGGAGACACAAGCTCAATATTGAGGAAGCCTACAAAGCTTGGGGAGCCCAGCTTAAAGATATAATGCATTGGTTAAGAGTGGGGGATAGAGTTACCAAATAATTCCTTTCTCTTCTTTATTCCAAACAAGTTATATATAGAATTAAATCCATTAAAGATTTTATGCACCATTACCAAGGAGTGTGTGTTGTTCAACCTTCTTCCCTAGCTCATGAAACAACTATCTTTCAATGCCTTCAAGTTGTACCTTGAAATATTTTTGAAGCACAGAGAGTTTCATGTGATATACCTCTTAGTCTTAATGATCTCAAGGAAGCAACCATGAAAATGGCCTTTGATAAATCCCTTGACATTAATGGTTTGCCTTGTGAATTTAATCAGGTTATTTGGGACACCATTGGACTAGATCTTCACAAAGTCTATTACGAATCTATTTTATCCAAATCCCAAGGAGCCATCATCAATTAGGATAATATTAAATTCATCCCAAAGGCTAGAGATCCTAAGCTTACTACAAATTGGAGGTTGATCACTCTTCTGAATGTCTCCTATAAAATCATTTATAAAGTCCTTGCCCTTAGGCTGAGACATTTTCTTACCCTCATTTTTAGATGTGAAAAAACATGGTTTATCCAAGATAAGTACATTTTAGACAATGTTGTTTAAATTTAGGAGCATATGGAATGGGGTAGAGTCTCTGGTAAAAAACTCTGTGAAAATTGATTTTGAGAAATTTCATGACATGATTGATGTGTAATGTTTCAAGATCTTGGATTTAGCCCTCAGTTTGTCCATATTTTTAATATTTTGTTTCAAATTGATATAGTTTGTATTACTATTAATGGGGTGCATTCATGTAAATTTGGATTGTCTAGGTCTATTAGAAAAGGTTTCCCCTTGGCTCCCTTTTTCTATGTGATTTTTATGGAAGGGTTCAACTACCTAGTGGACAATTACTCTTCAAGGGGTTTGGTGAAAGGAATTTATCTCCCTCATTCTGATCAATAGCTCATCAATGGACATTTTGCATATGATTCTTTTCCTACCCTTATGGAGGAAGAATAGTCAGTCAAGAATGCAATGGAATGCCTTGATATTTTTTGCCTTGTGTTAGGATCCTCTATTTACTGAAGAAAGACTCAATGTTATAGGCAATATCTCTCCCCAATCCTCCTTGGTTAGAAGGATATCAGTGGAAATGGATTCATCTAGGTGTGCAATTTAAGTTTTTGGTCATTCCCTTTGCTTTTTGGGCTTCTTTATCTAAGCTTTGGTAATATTTTGTTTAGAGGTTCGAGTAAAATATTACCTATTGGATCACCAAACCTCTTTCTTTAGCAGGGAAGTTCCAAGTCTGTTCCATAGTGTTGGATGATAGTCGTGTACTATTATTCTTGCGAGGATTTTCCAAAGTTGCTAAATTGGAGAAGTTATTGAGAGATTTTATCTAGGAACATTCAGAAGGCCATAAGGGTTTCCATAGGATCTACTGGGATATTTTTTATAGACCTAAGGAAGCTAGGGGATTTGGGTTCATTGACGTAAAGCTCTAAGGACATGCCCTAAGTGTTAAGTGGATCATCAGAATCTTAGTAAGGGATCATGATTGGAAGGTTATGTTAAGACATTGCAATACCCAAGGAACTCCTTTGGGCAGAAATGCATGGAAGGGACTTGATTTGTAGAGTTTTCTTCTTTCACCTATGCCAACTCAAATTGGTGATACACTTTATTGTTAAGAGTTTATGAAAAACCTAGGAATTTATCAAATCCAACCTCATCTATGTAGGGGATGGTTTCAGAATGGTCTTTCACTTAATTCTCATTATCTCTGGTGGTCTCCCAATCTTAATTTTCATAATATCCCCTTTGCCATATCCCCTTGATTAAGAGTCTTAGGATTTTTAAAAAAGGGTATCAAGACTATCAGTGACATATTGTGCAAGGTTTCATATGAGTGGCTCTTATGGGCTATGCTTTTAATTAAATACTAGCTTAAGGTTGAGGATGCAAATTCTATTTCTAGAATTCAAAACTCCATACCTGATGTTTATTTTCACAAGAATGGTGTTTATTTTACAACCTCACAGTGAAAAAACTAACATTGGCCTATTTCTACTCATTTTTGTTGTTACAAACCCCAGATTGGTTATTATCTTCTTACCCCTCTGCATATTCAAAATGAAACCCTCAACCACTGGTGGAAGTTAAGGTCCTTAGATGTTGTTTGGTCTAGAAGTTTTGCCAATCTTTAGAAATCCCATATTGAGCCCAAGAAAGCTCATTTACTATGGTGCATTCTCTACCAGTGCCTACGAATTAGAGACTGATTGAAGCACATGGGGGTTTCAAACCCTGCTTGCCTTATCATTCAGTTGAGACCTTTAAACACCTTTCATGATCTTTCCCCCATGCTCAATCTACCATGAAATGGATTCATAACCATTTTCAACCTTTTCTTCTAGAATTATTTACTTAGAAAATGGTTTTTCTTAGGGACTCAATGATGGTACCTATAAGATACAACAATTTTTGGTAGATCTTTCGAATTTATATTCTTTTTCATATATGGAAAGATAGAAATCATGTTATTTTTAATAAGGATATGGAAAGAATTTTTTTGGTGATTAATAAATTTAATGTTATCTCCAATCTTTTGATTTAGATTCAAGTACAAGTGAAGAAGGTTTGTTTAGAGGTGGAACATCTCTATAATCTTTTAGACCACTTGGGGATCAATCCATGTGTTATCAATCAGGTGCATCCATATCCTTTGCACCGCCACTCTCCTTCTCAGGGGTGGGGCAATAATTTTTACCATCATCATTTCTCCTAAGAGCAGATGAAGATCCTCTCTCTATTCCTTTTGGCCTTCACCTCCCCATGGTAGTGGCATGTTTGACCACCTTGGAAGCAATGACAGTAATGTATGGGGTGTTTCTCCCCAAAATAAGTTTTCATGTTTGGCTCTTGCCAATTATCCTACATGGAAGGCCAAGGAAACTGAAGAAAAGTATTAGACTAATGGGTGAGAACCTATACCTGACACAAGGGACCTTCGAGGCACCTGTGGCTAGAAGGACAACCCTAATAGTCCCCTTCTCTACCTCCTCTGACTGCCATGTTTATTGCTACTAGTTAATGGCCTTGTTCTTTGTGTTTGGTAGTCCTTGTTTTTATCACCTTTTTTTATTGAACTACATTTTTATTATGACTATAATTATTGTGCAACCTTAATTTTGGCACTATTTTGATGTATTTTGTTTTCTTGAGGCTATATTTAGATTGATGTGACGTGTTGTCTGGAGTGTAATTGCCTTTACCCATTTTTTGAATGATAGCATTGTACTATTATAATTTATTAATAAATGCATGTTTTTTAGTCCCAAAAATATTAATATATTACATATGTTAAGATTGGTATACAATAGATAGAGCATCAATTAATATTTTATATTTTATATGCATAAGTGAATAAATATCCAAGACTGGGAATGAACAAGAACAAATGTTGGGGGGCTTCATGTACCTCTTAAGCACTTTCACCACACTATTGATCATCCATAGATCTAGGTAGGATTTTTTTATGATTTTATTGTGTGTTTATTACACTGATTTGGGATATCATTTCGCCCATTGGGCATATTTTATAACAAAACCCTGTATTAATAGACACCACCTCCACACTTGCATCGCTTGATGTAGGTTTAGCTAGTAAATATCTAAATAATCATGGGACCAAAGAAGGCAAGGAAGTTTGTCCCAAAGGTCTTCCATGAGGTATTGGTTCTAACCCATAAACTGCTTTACCAGATGTGCTTTAGTTGCCTAAATTTGTCAAAGCTTGAAACTAGTCTGAATCCTTTACCCTTGTGGGTTATTTCGTGGGTTGAGTTTCCCATGAACATTTTCTCAAGCAATGGGTTCACAACCACTAGCAACCACATGGTGTCAAGCTTGAGGGGGTATAGAACATGACTAAAGGGTTTTTATTATTTTGATTTTTTAAATCTTACCATTACAAGGCTATTATCAACCATGGTCGTGGTTCATTTAGAATGCCTTAGTAGTATTTTCTCGTTAGACCAAGGACTTCCAAGCCTCCAAGCAAGACAAGCTAAAAATTCCAGTCTGGATTGAGTTCTCAGGTCTCCCTGTGCCTCTTTGGGGATTTGTTGACCAACTCATCAAACCCTTGGGGTGTTTCATTTGTCATGAGCAACCCAAATTATATGAAGCTCATTCACAGAAATAAATTTGTGTTGAAATTCATTTGGCCAATGATTTGAAGGAAACCATTGACATATATATTGGTGAAACCCAGTTTTCACAACTTGTGATTTACTATGACCTCCAAAATACTTGTTTCTAATTCCAATCCTTCGACCATATGATTTAATAATGTCCTTTAATGTTTAACCCTTGACAGGGTCCATAGGAGAAATATGTGCCATAAAAGAAACTAGCCATCTCCATTAGGGATAAATGGACCATTATGACTAATAGTAAGAATGCTTCAGTATCTTATGGTGCCTCTAGGCCATAAACTGATGTATATTGACCCATAGGTGGTCTAGGATACAACTCATCTACCCTGAAGGACACTCAAGACATGATAAGCACCACTAAAGTACTACCTCTACTCTCTTGCATGTCGCCAACAATTACCACTATTTTTCCTTTGTAATTGATGGTTATTTCTGCCAAGTCATCACAAACCTACTCTAGGGTGACTCTTATGGGCATAGAAGATGATGTGGAATCCTTTAACTGTAAAGCTATTCATAGATGGTCTTATAGTCCCTCTACCTGAAAATATGGAGAATATGTTCAAGAAAGGCACCGAGCTTTCTAGACAAGGTATTTTATACATGGCAATCAAACAAAGCTTGCCTTGGCTAACAAGTTTGTAACCCTTGAGGACCTTGAAGGGGGAAATGCCATGCACCTTGATGTTTCTCTATGATATTTTAATCTTGGAATGTTTGTGATCTTATTGATGTGACCCATAGATAGATGGTTAGGGATAGTTATCAAAATTTTCATATATGAAAGTGTTATTTTTGTAAGAAGTTAAAATTTATGGTTTTATTCTTTAGTATGTTACGTGATTTGGCCAAGTTTTCTTTGCCATGTGTTCAATCATAAACTTGGTTGTGGAGGAGTCATCACGCTACTCATTCTAGAGCATTCAAAGTATATTGTTTCTTGGGGATTTAAACCCACCCATCAGGTGAAGTGGACCCTTTTTTTATTTTGACAGTCAACTTCTTGGGTTGGCCAACTTGTATGCTTCCAACGATGTTGTCGAAAGAACCTTACTTTAGAGGTGGTTGGAAAACTCACTCCCCAATGTTCACTAGGTGCTCTATGGCGATTTCAACATTGTGGAATCCAACAAAGGCAAGGAAGGTCATCTTCCAATGTGTTGTTGTGCAGGGGAGCAAGAAACATGGTTTTACATGTTTAATAATCTCAGTCTTTTTGGTCCCAATAACCATAGGAGAAGATATTCAACTTTTTCTTGGTTCACTTGGTACAACCTCAAACAAGGCCATGACAGAGTGTTTAAAAGGTTGTATCAGGCATTAATTATGAATTAAGACTTGTTTTCCTTCTCTAGCTCCAATGCTCACCTAGTTTCTATTATTGATGATATCATTCTTCTTGATCACCAACCTATTCACTTTTACATTGAGTGGATCTCCCCTCAGACTGGAGCAACAAAGTCTCAATTTTTCTTTAATATTGCTCATCTTAAACATGAGAGAACTCTAGGTCATATCAAGTGGAACAGGAACTTGGTGCCTAAACCCTCGTGGGCCTTGGGCTAGATTAATTGGTGGGTTAATGTCATTCCTCATACTACCACGTTTTTATGTCTATATGGTAAGCAAACAACTATCTTTAGACATCAGGGTCACAAAACATCACACCTTGATTTCCATAGGATTTCATAGGAACTTGATCACTCACCACTCAATGTTAACTTAAAAGTTTGGGCTGCTTAATGGAGACACAAGCTCAAAATTGAGGAAGCATACAAGGCTCGGGGAGCATAGCTCAGAGCTAGAATGCATTGGTTGAGAGTGGGGAATAGAATTACCAAATAATTATTTTCCCTTATCTTCTTCAAATGAGTTGTAGATAGAATTAAATATATTCAAGATGCTAATGTCAGACTTACCAAACTCCTAGACATATTTCAAGTTTTTGTGCATCATTATCAAGGCATATTTGCCACTCAACCTTCTTCCCCATCTTGTGAAGCAACACTCTTGCAACGTCTTCAAGTTGTCCCATGCAAGTTGTTTGAACCACAAAGAGTTGCCTCTAATAGACCTCTTCTCTGAATGATCTCAAGGAAGTGGCCATGTAGATGGATTTTGATAAAGCATTCGACATTGATGGTTTTCCTTGTGAGTGTTATTGGGTCTTATGGGACATTGTTGGCTCTGATCTCCACAAAGTTTATTCTAAAGTTGTATTGTCCAATTCCATGGGAACTCGCATTGATCAAGGTAATATCAAATACATCCTGAAGGTTAGAGATCCTGAGCTTATTATGAATTGGAGACCAATAACCCTTTTGAATGTCTCCTATAAAATCATTGCTAAATCCCTTGCCCTTGAGTTGAG
The DNA here is from genome assembly GCA_037957365.1 of Torreya grandis. NCBI lineage: Eukaryota > Viridiplantae > Streptophyta > Pinopsida > Cupressales > Taxaceae > Torreya > Torreya grandis. The sequence continues at coordinate 2,733,167 of JARHVA010000277.1, read as the reverse complement.
GCATCTTCTTTCCCTCATTGTTAGAAGTGAGCAAACATGATACATTTGACACATGTATATTATAGAAAATGTTATTATAGTCTAGGAAGGCATGTAATGGGATAGAGTCTCTAATTGAAAATCCATGTTTGTGGAAACTGACTTTGAGAATGCTTATGCCATGATTGAGTGACCATTTATCATTGTTATGCTTCAATCTCTGGGTTTTGGCCCTCATTTTTTCCATGTTGTTAACATGTTGTTTTAGGACGTTGGAGCTTGCATTACCATCAATGGAGTGCCATCTTGTAGGTTTGGGTTGTTCAAGTCTATAAGACAATGTTGTCGCTTACCTCCCTCACTATATGTGCTCACTGTAGAGGGATTAACTACCTTTGGCCAACTACTTGTCAAGAGGCTTGGTCTCTTCCCCAAAGAATTTAGGAGCCTTAGGCTAATTGACACTAGACTTCAAGGCTATGCTCTAAGTGTGAAATGTATCATCAGAAGCATAGAAATGAATGAAGCTTGTAAGGTCATGTTGAAGCATTGCATTACCCAAGGAACCCCTCTTGGCTGAAAGGGATGGAAGGGTCTTGATTTTCAAAAGCTTCTTCTTTCTCCTATGCTAGTTTAGATTGGAAGTGCCTTTGTAGTTAAAAGCACATGAAAACCTTGGGAGTTTCTCAAACCTAACCTCATATGGGTGGGGGATGGCTTTAGGAATGGTCTTTTTGTTAACTTGCATTCCCTTTGGTGGTCTCCCATCCTTAACTTTTATAATGTCCTGTTCAAAATTGTTCTTTGAATTAAGAGCCTTAGATTATTTAAAAAGGGAATCAAGACCATTGGTGACATTTTTTGCAAAGTCTCTCGAGGGTGGCTTCTGTAGGATATGCTAAAAATTAAATACTAGCTCAAACCTAAGGATGTAGAGTCAATTCAGGAAATTTAGAATTCCATTCTTGATGTTTATCTCCATAAAATTAGAGTTTCATCTAGAGTCCCTTGGTGGAAGGACTAGCATTGGCTTATGACTACTCCTCTCTATTGATACAAGCCCTAGATTACATATCATCTTCTTGCCCCCCAACATATATAGAGTGAAACCCTCAACCATCGGTGGAAGTTAAGGTCTCTGGATGTTGTTTGGGCTAGAAGGTTTGTTAATCTTTGGAAAGCTCACATTGAAACCACAAAATCTTATTTTATCTAGTGCATTCTTTACCAAGGCCTTTTGGTTGGAGACTGGCTCAAGCATATATGAGGGTCTCAAGTCCCATCTGCCTTGCTTGTCATCAAGCTAAGACTTGGAAACACCTTTTCTAGTTTTGCCCCCATGCTCACTCAGCGTGGAAATGGATCCATACCCTTTTTCAATATTTCTTTTTGAATTCTTTACCTAAAAAATGGTTCTTCTTAGGGACTTGGCCATGTTATGCGCAAGATATAACAATTTTGGCAGATCTTCCGCTCTGATGTTCTTTTTCATATATGAAAAGTTAGGAACTATGTTGTTTTTAATAATGAAACCATGGAAAAAAAAATTTCAGTGACTAACAAAATTACTGTCATCTCTAATGTTTTGCTTCAAATTCAAGTCTAGGGTGAAAAGGTCCACCTAGAAGTGGTGCACCACCAGATGCTCTTGGACCACTGGGGGAGCATCCACCAATGGCATTGTCAAAGTAAACCTGTTGTCGGAGTTGCTACGAAAATTTACATACACCATGAAAATTTTATGAGAAAATCACCGTGTAAATACTTCCATTTGGTGAAAAAAGTGCCGGAAACATTCTCAGCGGGCTCGGCAAATTTCCAAACTCGCTTTCCAATGTCAACTCATTCCCGCATAAATCATCAACGTCCAATTTTTATTTGATTGTCCATTTTTTCTTGGCATCAACGTCCAATTTTTACCTGATCGTCCATTTTTTGAATCATAGACGATCAGGTTAAATCCTCCTATAACTATATTAATAAATGAAGCTGCTCTGCATTGCAACACATGGATATCATTTGTGAAGTTTAAAATTCTTCATTATTAAAATAATATGATATTGGCCCACTGGATCTCATTAACGTCCAATTTTAATCTGATTGTCCATTTTTTCTTGGCATGTTGGACATCTGATTTATAAACAATTATTCTGATATTTCTATACGAGTACTCGCAAGCAATGACATCAACTTATGGCTTTTTAATAGGCCACAACACTATTTATTCATAAGCCATTTCAGTTTCATTGCATTCAATTTGTTATTCTCCTCCCTTATTTTTGGATTGCAGAGCCATATTTCTCAATCTCATTCTCTTTCTCTGGTTTGGGTAATGTGTTTTCTACATTTTCTTCTATAGTTCATTGGGTCCTCTTGTCTGATCCTCTTTTGGGGATAAATGTTTTTTCTAATTTTCTGCATTTTCTACTTCATTGGATGTATCCTAGAGATTATTTGTTGGAAGAACAATCGTCACTCCTAACTGTAATGAGGCGGGTAGTTCAGTGGTAGAGTGCCCAAGCATGCTAAATTGGAGGTCCTATGATCCGGACAGAAAGGATGCGGGTAGCTCAGTGGTAGAGCACCATGAATGCCCCTCTGGTTTATAATTTTATTTCAAGCTATATGTGCTTCTATAGTCCCATTGACTTAATTTAGTCTTTTGTGAACATTGCTATAGTTTTGTTCTTCTTTCTTTTGAAGGGCTGCTCAAATCAAATCCTTGCAAGTCCTAGTTTTGTTGGTAGAATATTGAATCAAACTATGGAGAATTTCAATCCTTACCAGCCTGGCCCTTCTAGCACCAACAATCCCTTGGACAGAAAGAAGAAGTTTCATGTATTTCTTAGTTTTCGTGGAGATGATGTTCGAAAAACCTTGGTTGATCATCTCTATGAATCTCTGTCCAATGCAGGACTTTTTGTTTTCTTGGACAGTGAGGAACTGGAAAAGGGCAAAAACATCGATTCAGAATTGCAAATAGCCATTGAAAGGAGTGATATTCTGATCCCTATCTTTTCTAAGGGTTATGCAAACTCAACTTGGTGTCTCAGGGAGGCTGCTCGGATGTGTAGCACCAATGGCCTCATAATTCCTCTCTTTTATGATGTGCAGCCTCTTGATGTCAGGTATCCTGAAAGAGAGGCAAGTCCATATGCAAAGGCATTTGAAAAGCATTATAGGCATTCAGATAGACATAATAAAAATACAATTAAACAATGGAAGAAAGCTCTTCATCAAATCTCTTCTTGTTCCGGTTGGTCTATGGAAGCAGAATCCGGGTAAGCAAGCTTGCATTCTTCTGTTCTGTTTCTGTTCATTCTTCTATTCTGTTTGTTGTTTAGAATAAGCATTTTGATTGAAGGCTGTGAACATGAGTAATTTTCTTTTCAAATGTAAATCCACGCCAAAAGATCAAAACACGGTCCTTGGTTAGACAGTTGCTTTCATTTGATTTTATTATTTATATATTAGCCTCTCTCAAGCAGAGGTTTATGAGTAAAATAATGACTGGACTAATTATTTAGGGCTTCAAAATCCACACCAAAAGACCAAACTTGGGTTCTTTGTGAGACATTTACATTTCCTTCTGCAAGCCATGCAACTTCCATTTCCAGCATTAGGTTGTAAGGTGTAATCTATGCATCGTACTTTGCAGGTACCAAGGAAGGCTAGTAAAAACAATTGTACGAGACGTGTTGAATACATTGAGGAGGGTTCCATTGGAGGTGTCTGAACATCCAGTAGGGCTTGAAAGGGACAAGAACAAGCTGATTCAGAAATTGAATCTGAGCTTCATTGCCAATGTTCTGAGATTGGGAATATGTGGAATTGGTGGTATTGGGAAAACTGCCATGGCAAAGGCGGTTTACAATGAAATTCATAGAGAGTTCGATGCTTCTTGCTTTGTATTCAATGTTGGAGCTACTGCAGAAAACTTCACTGGACTTATGGAGTTGCAGGGGAGAATTCTAAATGATCTGGTAGATTACCATGGGGAAGTTGCAAGTGTTGATCATGGAAAATCTCTAATGAAGGATCGTTTGCGAGGAGTTCGTGCCCTTGTCATTTTGGATGATGTGCATCATAAAATCCAATTAGATGCACTCGGTGGGGATTGGTTTGCCCTTGGTAGCAGGGTCATAATTACTTCACGAGACCAACATATACTGAATCTTGGTAATGTCGTCTCAATTCACCAAATGAGTGGATTGGCACAGAACGAAGCTCTTCAGCTGTTTAGTTGGCATGCTTTCTCAAGGTCGTCCCCTGACACGCCCTATGAAGAGCTCTCCAAAAGAATTGCAAAGGCCTGCTGTGGGCATCCTCTTTCATTAGAAGTTATTGGAGCACATCTGTATGATAAGAAGGCTGCCGACGATATAGAATGTTGGGAAGAAGCTCTCCATAATATTGCTACAAGCAGAGATATATTTAGAGTCCTTCGGATCAGTTTTGATGGACTTAGTGACATAGAGAAAGAAATTTTTTTGGATGTCGCTTGTTACTTTATAGGTGAAAAGAAGAGAGACTGTATTATCTTTTGGGAAGCTTTACACAAAAATAAAGCTCAAACAGCTGTCAAGAATCTGGCATTGAAAACGCTTATAAAGATCAGCGGCCCCCACCATCTACTTGAGATGCATGATCTCTTGAGAGACATGGGGAGAGGAATTCTTGAAAAGACTGGTAACAAAAGCAGATTGTGGCTGCCTAGGGATGCACATACAGTGTTCATTACAGATAGAAGGCACCCAGTAAATAACACCATGCTTGCTTACACAGGAGAGAAGAGAAGAGAGCCTGTTAGCTTGCCTAGCATGCCTTATCTGCGCTACTTATTCCTACAAAATACAGAAGTAGTAGGCAACATGGGAAAGCTAGCTCCGAATTTGATATGGGTAAGGATATGCAATTGTAAATTTGTAACTGATATGGCTAGCGTGGAGGATCTGTGTAGATGGTTAACATTAAGAAGCAAACTTCACTTCATTGGCAGTTGGTCCCAACTTAGGATCTTAACTCTAGAGGAGTGTGCATGTCTCACAACACTTCCAAACACCCTTGGCAACCTGTCACAACTCAAACAATTGAACGTGCACCAATGCACAAGCCTAGACAACCTTCCTGAAACAATAGGTAACTTGATACAACTCCAAGTGTTGGACTTGAGTAGGTGCACAGGCTTGGGAAGTCTTCCCAACACGGTGGGAAGCTTGGCACAACTAGAGAGGCTGAGCTTGCGTGCGTGTGCAGGCCTAAGGAGCCTTCCTGACACAGTGGGTAACTTGGTGCAACTCAAGAGGTTGGACTTGCGCAGGTGCACAGGCCTAAGGAGTCTTCCAGAGATGGTAGGAAAATTGGTGCAACTCCAAAGTTTGGACTTGCATGGGTGCACTGGTCTCAGGAGCCTTCCTGACACCATGGGAAACTTGATTCAACTCCAAGGGTTATACTTGCGATGGTGCACATGCATAGAGAGTCTTCCCACTACCATGGGAAACTTGGCACAGCTACTTCTGTTGGACTTGCGTGGGTGCACTAGCTTGAAAAGCCTTCCCAACACAATGGGAAACTTGAAAAAAATCTGGAAACTGAACTTGCGCGGGTGCACAGGCCTAAGGAACCTTCCTTGCACTGTGGGAAACTTGGTGCAACTTGAGAGGTTGTATTTGCGTGCGTGCGCTAGCCTTGGGATCCTTCCTGAGACTCTGGGAAACTTGGTGAAACTCCAACTGTTGGACTTGAGGGGATGCACAAATCTTTGGAGCCTTCCAGAAATGGTGGGCAACTTGGTGCAAATCCAAAAGTTGTGCTTGACGGGGTGCACAAGTTTGAGCAGCCTTTCTGTAACGGTGGGAAATTTGGTGCAGCTCCAAGGATTGTATTTGGATGGGTGCACAGGCATGAAGAACCTTCCTGAAACGGTGGGCAACTTGACCCAACTCAAGGAGTTGAACTTGCATGGGTGCACAAGCTTGGCGAGCCTTCCCGACACAGTAGGCAACCTATCACAACTCCAAGTATTGGACTTGAGTGGGTGCACATGCCTAGGGAGCCTCCCTGACACAATAGGGAACTTGTCACAACTCCCATTATTGGACTTGAGTGGGTGCACATATTTAGGGAGCCTCCCTGACACAATAGGAAACTTGACACAACTTAAAAGGTTGAACTTGACTGGGTGTGGATGCTTGGGGAGCCTTCCCTATACAGTGGGAAACCTGACTCAGCTCAAGCAGTTGGATTTGACTAGCTGTACAGGATTGCTGAGCCTTCCTGATACAATAGGAAACTTGTTGCAGCTCAAGAAGTTGGGCTTGAGTGGGTGTACATGTTTGGGGAGCCTTCCCAACACAGTGGGCAACTTGGTGCAACTCAAGAAGTTAGACTTGAGCGAGTGTACATGCTTGGGAAGCCTTCCTTACACAATGGGAAACTTGGCACAACTCAAGTGGTTAAACTTGACTGGGTGTGCACACTTGGGTAGCCTTCCCAGCACAATAGGCAACTTGACACAACTGAAGAAGTTGGATTTGCATGGATGCACGCGCTTAGGGAGCCTTTCCCACACAGTGGGAACCTTGGCACGGTTCAAGAGGTTGTACTTAACAAGGTGTGCAAGCACAAAGAGCCCTCCTAACAATGACACAATGGGGACCTTGGCACAACTCCAACAATTTGACTTGATTGAGTGGGCAGACCTAGAAATCCTTTTTCCCAACACCAACATGGTGGCTGCCTTGGCAAAACTCAAGTGGTTGGACCTGCACGTGTGTGCAAGCCTAGGAAGGCTTCCAGACATGGTCAGTATCTTGGCACAACTCCAGTGGTTGGATTTGAGTGCGTGACCCAAGCCTAGAGAAACTTCCCAACATGTTTAATAATCTGTACGAGATTTGAAGAAGGAAGCATCTTGAACCTCGTAATCTCTTTGCATATATTGTCTTATAGATTTGAATGTAGCATAATCACATATTTTAGATTGTGGTATAAATGAATGAATGCATATCAAAACACTGATAATATTTTCATTTGATGGTAATTCTTGATCTTAATTTCATTCGATATTTGTTTTAGATTTATAATAAATTTTGTGTAAAATTAGATTCTAGCAGCATACCTACTCACTAAACAATTGGGACGCATTCAAGTATATCTGAAATTCTTTCTAGATTTCAATGTTTTGGAGCTTTGTTAGATATTGGAATTGTCACTTCTATGGAGTGGACACCTGTTGTAGATGCAAGTTATTAGCTACCATTACAGCCCAAGCTTATGTGGCTAGAATTGTCACTCTATGATTCCTAGATTTTAGAAAAGGGAAAAATGACGTTGAACATTTGGATACCACCTCAGGAGATTATGTTCAGTTGGTTTGTTAAGGAAGATGAGTGAAAGAAATAGTTAATTGGCAACTGCAAGAAGTCAGAAACTATCTTTGGACTTATCAGCATGCCTCTGGGGCGAACTCAAGCCCACATAGAAGAATCTCAAGTTATGAGATGCTTCTATTGAGCACTCAAGATCTTAGAAAAGGAAAACAGAGCATAGGCAGAAAATAGAGCACAGGTTTCAGTTGCCACTTGAAGGGTATGCATTCCTGAAAGAAAACATTCCAATGTGGTAGACCAAGGTGAAGCTGATTCTCAAAGGAATTTTAATCGTAGTCATCTTAATGCCAAAGTCCACAATTCTATGGTTGTTGCAAATGAGCACTTTGCCTGTACCAGCATCCAACAGCCACTTTTCTCTCTCAGTTTTTTGTTGGATTCCAAATGTTTATTGGGAGGAGTGTTTCAAATAGTCATAAGATGCATCAGATTATGTGATATGATTTCAGCATAAAATGCTACTCGTATAAATTGAAATAGCTAGGGAGCTCTATAATGAATGGTCATAAGGCACAACACTTACTGAGATTTTTCGAATGCAGTTGCAAGCTAAGGGGGCTTGATGGTGAGGGAAACTCAATTGATAAGCACGCTTGAGCCTACGCAGTACTGGAAAGTCTTGGTGCTTCACCCCTTTGAGTATCACCCAGGTGCAATGAGTGCCAAATAGAACATTCATGCTCATAAGAGATAGGCTCTTGTGACCTACTACTCATGAATATGGGTCAATGTAGATTGACCTGAAAATATACTGCTGAATCCTGAAATCATATTACATACTCATAATTATTCTTGCCTATTTTAATATTGCACCAAGTTGGGCTACAAAAGATGTAGAGAGATCAGAGACTAAGATGATAAGAGAAACCAGAGAAAGAATAAGTGGTCCCATGTCTAGCACACATCTCTTAGTTTACCTCTAATGAATTCAAGTGTCCATATCCATGTCCATATCTTTATTCTTCAGACATCCAAATATCAATTGTGACTAGTTAAATAAAGCTTAATATCCACTCTTGCATATGTAATTGAGTTTGGGGCTCAAGTGGGAGGTGAAGTACTATATAGTACCTGTATTCTAAAAAATGATTCCGAATTTGTTATTTTCTTGTATTATTTTTGACATTTTAAAGTCGAAGAAAATGTGCATATTAGACAAAATGCAAGGATGGATGGCAACCAGGTTGTCAAATTTGATTTGTTGTCCGATATATTCATATGTGGTAAAGATTGTTGATATTTGGTTTTTTTGTTTTACTTTGGGGATCCAGCTTCTACTGATTGTAAAGTGATAAATAAAGGATACCCTTCAAGGGTGCTTGCTACATGATGTAAGAAACAACTTACAGCTGTGCTTCTAGATATTTTACTGGAATTGTCCCATCTACTTTGGCTCAACAGATAACATATATGGAGAAAATAATGAATGCTCCATAATAGAGCTGCTTTTTTAGCATATTTATACTTAATTGTTCTTGCTTTGATTTATCAAAATCTGTTTCATGGATAGAGGTGGACTGATTTTATAGATCATGTAAAAACTTTGTTTCCATTATATTGAAGTATGTTTAGCTCAAGGAACCAAGCTTCTGAGACCTCCAAGTCTCTTGGTAACATGCTCATGGAGTAAATTATGTCTTTAAAGTTTAAATTGCCATAAAAACACAATATGTTTGTGTCAATTACTTTCAACTATCATCAAACAAGATATGTTTAAGCAGTAATTGAAAAGCCGTGGATGCAAAATTGAAGTGAATGTAGGGTTTTCAATAGGAAGAATCAAACTATATATTATAATGCTAGAAAAGTTTGAGATTGCAACATCAATTGTGCAATGCGGTTTAGAACATGTAGATGCTTGTATAGATTTTTCTCAAATAAGTGGACACCTGGGTACTTGTTCAATTATGTAACAAGAAGTGGTCGTACTGATCTTCTGAAATCTCAAAAGTTTTCATTCATGCCCCAAAGTTTATTTCAATGGAGACCAACCAAGAGATTCATCACAAAGTAATTACTTAAAAGGGCGTGCACCATTTCGTCATTATGGGGTATATGTGGATGGATCAAGAAGGGTACGAAATCTATATAATTTGTGACTTATAATTTTTTAAAATTTTCAATGAATATATATATTTTTATTACTTTTAAAAGTAAGTAGATTTTGAAAATTGATAAAAAAATTGATAGTGGATCGTGAAGTCCATCGAACTACCTAAAAAAATTGAACGCGTGTAAAATTAGGCCTAGTATATATATTTGGATCACCGAAAAAAATATATAAATATATATAGACATGTAGATTTTCAGCATGTAGTGGCCTAAATAAATCATAGTTAGAAATCAACATGGATAGAAATCTTAAAATAGTTCAAAAATTAAGAAAATCATATATTTGGAAAGAGGAGACCAGTGTCTAGTTTTTTGGGCCATATATTTCGATCTATGCAGAATTTGATCATGGTATAAAAAGTGAATATGTAGAGGACTCCAAGGTGCATCCGGCAATATAGATTTTAAGATCTGAAAGTGTGTACAGTCAAAACTATGAAGGTTCAAAGTTGACTGTGTTTTCATGTATGCTTTGTAAGTAACCCAAGAAGGGTAATTAAGTTTGTGATGATGGTATTTGGATGTTTCAAGGGGATTGAGCTATTGGAGAGTGTTATAAACTCCATGAGCATGATATGTATGGATTTTGGAGGTGTGACCAATCGTATTCAGTATGAACAAAGGGTTGGAAGGTGATTGTGTGTTCGTTCATGGTGACTGTGTGTACAGAGGGGTATTTGAACATTTGTGCTTTAGCAGAAGGGTGCTATGATGGATGTTGGCACTTAAGGAAGACCTATAGATCATGTGGCACAGGTCCATGTGTTGGAAAGTGACCCTGTGATATGAGTGTGCTCGAAAAAGTGTGAGAAAGGTGAATGGGTCTCCATAGGACCTAAAAGGTGTCTTAGGCCTATTTGAAAGACAGTTGTGCTTAAGTGTGACCCATGTTATATGCCTTAAGGGTGAAGGCATGTGTTGTCGCTGATAAGGAGGATTATGAACATAATATTCATAATGGTTCTATAAAAGGTGAAACCAAATGTGATGCTTTCTAAACTTGGATGAGGTTCGTATGGTAGATTTGTGAGTAGGTGCTCCAAGTGGAGGAAGAGGCATGTTGCAGCAAAGTGGAGGAAGAGGCATGTTGGAGCAAAGTGAAGAAGAGACATGTGTGAGCAAAACATGTGTTAAAGAGTGCGGAAGATAGAGGAAAGACACAAGTCAAAGTGAGGACTGTGTGGATGACCTTTTGGGTCATGTCTGTGTTGTGTTGACAAAGGTGTTGAAGAGATGAACGAGACCTGAGAGAAGAGGTGTGATTGAGAGTTGTGGAGCGAAGGAAAGGGTAGGTGCCTAGTGGATGGGTTGATGAGCAGAATAGATTAAAGATTGTGTTTATGACTTGTAGGTCGTAATTTTATTGGTAGAATAGTGCTCTTACAGATTGAGGATGAGTGAAGTGGTCTAGGTTGATCTAAAAGGCTGGTTTTAGATGTTTGTGAGTGTGATCTTGATGAATGAATTGAGGCAGATCAAAGTGTGGCCTATGTGTATGAACATTTGGTCATGTTGTGGAGATTGTGACAGAGTTGTTGTTGAGAAGTGTAGAGTGATCCAAAAGATGGTTTTGGATGTTTGAGGCTATGTTATTAGAGGTCCATCATCAGATGTTGAAGACATCAACTCAAAGGTGGAGGTGTTCATTTCAAAGGAGGTTAGAAAGACTTGATCATCCTTAGGGGCAGGTGCTCCTTGTAAAACAAGTGTTTCACTAAAAGCCTTAGGTCAGAAGGACTTGACTAAGGTTGCCGGTCAAAAGGACTTGATCATTTTAAGGGCAGGAGCTCCTTGTGAAATTGGTGTTTCACTAAATCTTGGTCAGAAGGACTTGATCAATCTCTTGTTTGTAATATCTTATAGGACAAGTGGTCCATGTGTTGCAGGATTGAGAGTGGGTTTTATTCCCCATGAGGGTTTCCCACAGGAACTATGTGTTGTGTGTTTGATCTTGTGTATGCATTGAATGAATGATCTCTCTTGTTAATGTTGCTTGATCAAGTTGATATATGCTGATTGTTTAATAGTTTGAAAGGATTGTAATTGAAGTTGAATTATTTAGGCTCACTGATTCACCCTCCTAGTGATTTTACCTTTAATAATTGGTATCATAGCAGGTCCTTTGGAGGAAGCTTAACAGCTTGAAGGAGATCTTAAGCAGCACAAGATGGCTAAGTAGTTGAATAAAGAGAATCAACAGTAGAAAGTTATGATCAAGGCACTTGAGGAACATATATGTACTTTGAATAAAGATGCCAAAGAGGATGAGAAAGTTATCAATGATCTTAAGGGTCAGCAAAAGGAAGAAGTGTTCTATAATAACGAGGAAGAAGAAGTGGATCTAGGAGTTGAGCTCATAAAGAATAATCACAAGTTGAGGTATGTGATCAAAAGGTCTTGAAGCACAAGTCAGTGCTCTTGAGGGAAGTTTGTTAGGTAAGACCAAGAGAGATGAAAAGAAGTGTCAAGAGCTAATCAAGTCTTTTGAAGAGCAAACATGTAGATTTAAGGATAACATGGCTAAAAAAGCCAGGGAGTATGAGGAGGTCATCAATGATCTCAAAGGGCAATTAGAGGTTTCAAGTGGTAGCCTAAAATCAAGAGAGGAAGAGTGCAAATATCTCAAGACTCAATTAGAAGAAGCCAATACCAAGGTGAGTTCAAATCAAGGTGAGCATGATGAGTTGAAGACTAATCTTGATTCTTTGAGAATAGAGCATGAACAACTCATAGACAAGTTGGACAAGCTAGAAAAGGAACATGTAAACCCTGAGCAAACCAAGAAGAATGCAAGCTTTAAAATCAATGCAAAAAGGTATGTTAGACAACCAAATGCTTCAAGGTATGCTAGTTTATTCCATGATCATTGTTATACATGTAATAAGTATGGTCATAGAGCTAAGAACTGTAGAAGGAAGTCAATCAAGTATGGACATTCATTGAGCTATGATAGGAGTTTTTGGCCAAAGGTTGATCACAGTTCAAATTTGTCAAAAGGTACGAATGATGTTATTTGTTTCATATGTGATATGAAAGGTCATATTGCTAGACTTTGTCCTAATAAATTTGATAAGCCCTCAAGTCATCTAAAGAAGGGAGAGAATCCTAGAAAGCATATCAAAAGTCAAAACATGATGTGGAGACCTAAGGTAGTCAAGGCTAGCCCTATTGAGTTCAAGAATCAAACTTCTGATACTGTAGAAAAGGAATCAGTTTTGGAGGTGTCTCAAGAGTGCCAAGGAAGCTTGATATCAGTCCGTATGGAGAAGGTGGATGATCCAAGAATCAAGTCAGTTATACCATTCAAGGCCAAGGAGAATCTAAAAGAAGAATCTTAATCTGATGGTTTATTTGTTGTAGTTGAAGATTTTTCAGGTAAGAAGGAGTTTCATGATTGCCAAGAGTTTCTGTTGTTTGATTTCAAACAGGAGAAGATGTTAGTTGAAGAGATATGCCAAGAACCTATGTTTTCATCATGCATAGTCAAGGAAGCCAAAGAAGAAATGGAAGTTAATCAAGTTGTCAAAGTTCAAACTAAGAGGAAGAAGAAAAATCAATCCTATAGCTATAAAAGGATTCCACTAGTTACTGAGGAGATGTGGGCCACTTTTGGTTTCACTTTGTTTTAGATCATTGTGGTGTAGAGGTCTCTGTTTATACTTCTTAAGAGACTCCTTTCAGTGGAGAAGAAAGTATTGTTTTGGTGTTCTTCAGAAGGTCCTAGAAGGCAAGAGATGAGAGTTTCTAGTTGGAGTTGGTATGCCAATATGGGAGAAGTGCTTTGATGTGTTTCAGGTGGTTTTATGTCTTGATGATCTTGTTTGTGCCTTTTGGAGGTTTTTGTGTGCTCTCAGGACTATCTTTCTTGTTACAAATCAAAGCCATGGTATAGAAATTCAATGTTACCAAAGGTGTGTAGGCTCAAATCTTGGTTCATAAGTGTGTGATGGTTGTCTCCAAGTGTGCAATAAGTTTTAGAGGTGGGCGTTGCCTAGAAGAAGGTTTGTTGAACTTGTTTGTTTTGAGATTCTAGATTTTTGGGCTATGCTAGAATAGGGGTTTGCCTTATGAGTTAAGGTATGAGGCTTCTTAATAGGTTGAATGGGCCAAATGGGTTGTCAAATAAAGCTTCACATAGATTTGAAGGTTTGTGGTTTTCAAATTATTCAAGTTTTTGTTGAGATGGAGGCTTAATTAGCTAGTAGGTTTGTGAAAGAAGTATGTTGCAGATGATGAGCTAGGTGATGAAAATTGGTGTGATTGAAGGGGCATATGAGAGTGATTTAGATATAAATTTTTAGGTCTTGAAGGTATGTCTAATGAAAGTTGTGGGCTTTGCAAGTTCCAGGTAGGGCTACAAGAAGTCTAGACAAACCTAGTATGAAGATTTGATGTTTTTGCTTAGTTTATCCAAAAGAGCAAAGTATGAGTATTTCAAGGTAAGTTCTCAAGTTGGTTTAGAGCATGTTTCCTATTTGATGAGTGGCATGAAGTTTTTTTGGTGGTCTTTGAGGTGGCTTGAGATAGAAGGCTAACAAACCAGTATGGTGGTTCTTCATGGTGTATGGAGATCTAAAGATGCTCAAGAGATATAATGGCTCAGAGATATTAGGGGAGTCCCTCTCAGTGTTCTCAATGCGAGTTCAATTAGTTATTGGTGTTCATATGTGTTTATTCCTCATTGATAGCAATGCATGATCAAAGAAGAGTGTTGTCATGGAGCATGGTTGAGAAGTTCAAGGAAAAAGTGGTATGCACAGTGTTAGGGGGAGTTTATATCATCTCTCAGAGGTGGTCCTTTCCTGTTGTTTAAATAATGATATGAGATAGAGCATGATGTTAGGGGGAGATTTCTAAGCTATGTGGATAGCTTGTCATGTCTAAGGATCATAATAGTCCAATTTCATATTAGTACATTCAAAGGAGATTGATATGATGACTTGATCAAACCAAGTCGTATGTTTTGACAAGGTAGTGAATATTCACGCATGAGCAAAGGGAGATCACGAGTTCTGTAGGTAGATAGTTTCAAGGATCATAGATGATCAAGTTCATATTGATGCATGTCAAAGGGGGAGCAATTGTTTCATAAAAGGTATGTACGTATCCTTTGCACTTAAAAGTATATTTAAATACATTCTTGATGTCAAGAGGAGCTTGGTGGCTATTTAGTCCACTTTGTCATTTATGGAAAATGGGGAAAAGGAAAACAAGAGGTTTTCATCAATTAAAAAGGGGGAGATTCTTGGCAAGTGTTGTCATTGATGTCATGATGATGATGAGTTTGAGCCTGAAGTTGTGCAAGGTAGGATTTAGATGCATATGAGCTAAAGTAAGTATTGTTTAAGGCTTATCATAATATATCTAGCATGTTGATATGGTTTCAGGTCAAGGAGAAAAGAAAAACATGTGAACGATGTGTTGGCATAAGCTTAGTAGCCTAGTATGTAAGCATGGATCTTCAATAAATGCTTGGATAGTAAGTTGATGAATGTTATGGATGATGAGATCATGTTGAGGGGTCTCATAAGAGGTCTTCTATGCTTTGAGTGCTTGTGTGCATGAGTGGAATTCATCCAGTTCTTCGTTATGTCTATCTAGACATAATTGGGCTAGTGGTAGAAAAATCTGAGTAGGCATATTTATGACATCATATCTCACACATATGAAGGTTCCAGGAGTAGTTTGTTATATAGATGGATTCTACTATGTAAGGTGATCACATGGTTCAAATTTTAGATCATCTGATGAAGCACAACAAAAGTTATAAAGGTGCAAAGTTGGCCCCTCAGACAAAAGTTCACTAAGTTCTAACACTTAGTCAAATTTACAAGGCAAATCTAATGGTCCACGTTTAATACGATGTGAAATGAATATGAGATCAACTACATTATTTATCTAAGTTTAAGAAAGAGTTGAGTAAGTAGTTTGGTGATGGCATATCTCACACGTGTGAAGGTTTTAAGAGAAAATGATCATATGGGTTTGTTTAGTATTATGCTTAGTTTTTATGGTTCAAATTTGAGAACATGCGATTGAGTGAAGCAAAAGATATAGCTATACAAAGTTGGCCTTCTAAACAGATTGCAATGTTTCCCATACTTAGTCATTTTTGCATAAGGTAAAGATCATGACCAAATGGAGATCCAACAGTTCACGAGCGTTCATACAATAGAGATCAACAGTGTGTATTGAGTCAAATAAGTCTAAGTGTTCAATGGTTAATAGGTTAAAGACCGAGCTATTTCGAAGAGATCAATGGAGCATGTTTGTTCTAAATTGTTAGGAAGCAGCGAGATGATGACAAGTGCTCAATGTTTAACATTAAAAGTGCTCAAAAGGCAAGCAAGGGTGCCAAGTGTCATGATCATGGGGTTTCTAAGTAAGATTTAATGGTGAGTGTTGTAAGGTAAAGACCGAGCTAATCCACAAAGATTGACGGTGCGTATTTGGTCAATATCATAAGAGTGCACAAGATGAGGTCAAATTAAAGTTATTTGACAATTATATAGTGAATCACTATGGGTTAAGGACCGAGCATCTTTTGAAGAATATTGACAAAGTGAGTTGAATGAGACGAGTTTAGAACACGAGATGCAAACAAAGTGATCGAGGTTTAATTGTGACCATTTGGATTTAAATATTCAAATTTGTGAAGGAAAGACTAGTATATGGTTTTTGGGCCATATCTTTTGATCTATGTAGAATTTGATCATGGTATAAAAATAAAATATGTAGAGGACTCCAAGGTGTATCCAACAATATAGATTTGAATACTTGAAAATGTGTACAATCAAAGTTATGAAGGTTCAAATTTGACGATGTTTTTGTGTATACTTTGCAAGTAACCCGAGAAGGGTAATTAAGTTTGTTCTGATGGTATTTGGATGTTTCAATGGGACTGAGCTATTGGAGAGTGTTGTAGACTCCATGAGGATGATCTATATGGATTTTAGAGGTGTGACCAATTGCATTCAGTATGAACAAAGGGTTGGAAGGTGACTATGTGTTTGTTCATGGTGATTATGTGTATAGAGAGGTGTTTGAGCATTTGTGCTTTAGCAGAAGGGTGCTATGATGGATGTTGGCACTTAAGGAGGACCTATAGATCATGTGGCATAGGTCCATGTGTTGTAAAGTGATCTTGTGATCTAAGTGTGCTCAGAGAAGTGTGAGAAAGGTGAATGGGTCTCCATAGGACCTAAAAGGTGTCTTATGGCTATTTGAAAGAAAGGTGTGCTTAAATGTGACCCATGTTAGATGCCTTAAGGGTGAATGCATGTGTTATGGTCGACAAAGAGGATTCTAAAAATAATATTCGTAATGTATCTATAAAAGGTGAAACCAAATGTGATGGTTTCTAGACTTGGATGAGGCTAGTATGGTAGACTTGTGAGTAGGTGCTCCAAGTGGAGGAAGAGCCCTGTTGGAGTTGAGTGAAGAAGAGACATGTGTGATAAAATCATGTGTTAAAGAGTACAAAATATAGAGGAAAGACACAGGTCAAAGTGAGGATTATGTGGATGAACTTTTGGGTCATGTCTGTGTTGTGTTTACAAAGGTGTTGAAGAGATGAGTGAGACCTAAGAGAAGAGGTGTGATTGAGAGTTGTGGAGTGAAAGAAAGGGTAGGTGCCTAGTGGATGGGTTGATGAGTAGAATAGATTAAGGATTGTGTGTATAACCTGTAAGTCATAATTCTGATGGCAGAATAGTACTCTTGTAGGTTGAGGATGAGCGAAGTAGTCTAGGTTGATCCAAAAGGCTAGTTTTGGATGTTTGTGAGTGTGAGCTTGGTGAATGGATTGAGGTAGATCGGAGTCTGGTCTATGTGTATGACCATTTGGTCATTTTATGGAGGCTATGACAAAGTTGTTTTTGAGAAGTGTAGAGTGATCCGAAAGGTGGTTTTGAATGTTTAAGGCTATGTTATTATAGGTCCATCATCAAGTGTTGAAGACATCAGTTTAAAGGTGGAGGTGTTCATTTCAAAGGAGATCAGAAGGACTTGATCATCCTTAGGGGTACATGCTCCTTGTGAAATAGGTGTTTCACTAAAAGCCTTAGGTCAGAAAGACTTGACCAAGGTTGTTGGTCAGCAGGATTTGACCAAAAGGTGGTCAAAAGGACTTGATCATCTTAAGGGTAGGTGTTCCTTGTGAAATTGGTGTTTCACTAAATCCTAGTGAGAAGAACTTGATTAGTCTCTTATTTGTAATCTATTATAGGACAAGTAGTACATGTGTTGCAGGCTTAAGAGTGGGTTTTATTCCCCATGAGATTTTCCCATAGGAACTATGTGTTGTGTGTTTGATCTTGTGTATGCATTAAATGAATTAGCTCTCTTGTTCATGTTGCTTGATCAGGTTGATATATGTTGATTGTTTAATAGTCTGAAAAGATCATAATTGAAGTTGAATTATCTGGGCTCATTGATTCACCCCCCCTTCTCAATGATTGTACCTTTAACATGTAGATGATTTTGCATGTAAGTGACATGGCATATAGGGGATGTCGTAAGAAGGTGATATGGAAGGATGACCCATGAAGGGTCCTAGGATATGATCAGGATGAGGTGACATGGTGTGGGGTGTAACACTCCACTATGGACATGTTTTGTCCTTAGTTGTCACATGGTGCAAAAGACAAGGGTCATGGTATGGGGTCAAATTTATAAGAGGCTCCATGATTCACATGTTTAAGAAAAGGTCAAAAGGTGATTGCAACACCTTTGAACTATGGTGTTCACTTATGAAGATGAAGACAAAAATGAGCTATTGCATATTGACCTCATATGTGTGAGTCGGGTGCAATTTTTGGAGTCACATGGGGTGGCTTGGATCTTATCTAAAGTGGAGCATCCACTTTGTTGACCCTTGAGAGATGAAGACAAGAAGAACACTATTGAGTGTTTAGACTAACTTGTGGAAGTGGGGAGTAGATTTAGGAGCCCCATGGAGGTGGCACATGTTCTTGTCTAAAGTGAAGATGCTTTGAAGACTTTTACACATGGTGACAAACATTATCGAAATCACACAACACCCCCTTCATATATGTGTTGAATTTCTAAGGGGCCACTATGCATTTCTCCCTCCCTCTCTCTTTCATTGTAAAATGCTATAAATGCATTCATTTTCCTTTGTTTTGTTACCCATTTAGTGGATCATAGAAAGGCCCATTGGGGCTATCCACTCTTGGATCATTATTGTAGGTTAGAGATTGTAAGGCATATAAGCTTAGCTCACCTAGATGCTTGGGTTGTAAGCATCATTCATGCTTAGGTGGCTAGAGCTTGTAAGGCTTAGATGAGAGCATGACTCACTCAGTTTTTTGAAACATGGAGATACTTGAGGTTAGAGGTTAGAGCCTGAAAGGCTATGTTAGCTTGGCTCACTTGTTTAGAGCTTGGAGGTTTGTTAGCTCAGTGCATGAAAATGGAGGTTGATGATTTGGAGCTCACCTTGGATGCTATAGTTGTTAACATGATGATGGAGTTGCATGTTGCAACTTGGAGGTTGGAGCTTGTAAGGCTTGGTTGCAAACTTGGTGTACCTGAGTGATTGTAATCACTGAAAAGAAGTTTTTGAGAGGAGTTGATATTGTAGAAAAGAGTTGATGATGAATATAAAGTCGGAATGCTACCTTTGCCTTATGGTTTTTCCCTAGCTGGTTTAGCAGGGTTTCCATATATATCTTGAGTAATGTGTTCTCTCATGTGTTTATGTTTTATTTTAACTTGTTTTCGTTTCCACAATTTATTTACTTGCACATGTCGGATGTTTATTTCCTAACACCAACATTCATGGGCATCAATGCTTCTTCTGTTGTACAGTTTCTACATTGCCAAGAATTACAAGAACCTTCAAAATAAGTGACTGCATCCTCCTCGATAATATCAGTCAAGATTTTTCCTTTTAATGTAATTAAAATTCTATTTTAATCTGATTCTTATAACAATTCAAAAATTATATAAAACCTATAAATCAATTTATAATATAAGTATAACTAAATGGCTACAACCTAATAAGATTTGATTTTAGGAGTAGGATAGAGGTCGATATGGAATTCCACTAATGTTTTTAGGGGTAGGTTCAAGCCTTTAGCCAAAGCCAAACCTAGTCAATAAATTTTATTCTTTATCTTCTAGCACCTTTATTTGAATCTTTGTTTCCGCTAGGTAGAATGGGAAGGGTTTTCTTTTATTTTAAGTGATAAATAACTTTTAATATTGTTTAATGAAATAATTTTTAAAATATTAAAAATCATAACCCATCAAATGTTATTTGAGACCATCCCACACATTTATTGACCACTGAAAAATATTTATCAGTCCCATTTACACATACAAACATAGTAAGCTATTCTGCACAAAGTAGTTTTTAATGAAAATTTAAAGAAAACACATCTTCAAACATAATAACTGTTGTATCTTAGTTTTTTAAAATAAAGTAACGGTAATATTATCAAATATTTATCTTTTTATTATTAAAATAAAATTAACATATATATTTTAGATAAATTTATGTAAAAGATGTTGAAAGATATCATTTTTGAGAATTCATTTTATTTATTTTACAAATCCAAAAATTATATAGGTGCCTCGAGTCCATTCCATTTATTTCACAAATTCAAAATTATTCAGATGCATTGATAATGATATATTTTAACTTTTTTACATAGATTTTTCTAAGATATAAATGTTAGTGGATAATTATAATGATATAACTTTATAAGTTTACAACCTTAACGTGTTAAAGAAGAGAAAATTAATGTGTGATGGTGAAAGGTAGGTTGAAATTAAAAATGTGTTTTAAGTTCAACTTGTGATAGTGTCCATTCATAAAATCATATTTTTATTAAAATTTAATATGGTATAATAATGTGGGCTAAGTTTTAACTTGTAATAATGTCCATTCATAAATTATATCTTTAATAAAATTTAATATGGTATAATAATGTTGATCATTTATTTTTTAAACATTGTTTTTCTAAAGTGACAATAAAGTAAACACACTCATTACATTACAACACTTGGCACCCCCTATTCCCCCCAAAATACTATTGTAGAATGCCTCTCAACATAAAAATTTATCTTACATAAAATAAAGAATTAAGTTAAAATATCAGTGCAAATATCTTAAATGCATCTATCTAAAATATGTCGAAAGATACCAATCTAAAGGTTCTTATCTTAAATTTTTCATATACCATATTTATTAATGACTTCATTACCTTCTCCAATTTCACACTGATTGGTAACAATAACATCAATCCAACTACACACATAACATACACGACCTTTTGAAAATGATCTATATTATATGTTAAGTGATATCATTCTCAAAGGATCTATATTATATTGGATATGTGATATATATAGAATAGACATCTTGAAAATGATATTTCTCTACATATATATATATTATATATATATATATATATATATATATATATATATATATATATAAAAGATATAGATTAATTTAATAATAAATTTTATATATTGAATGTTAATATCAAATCTTAATTTTTGATCGAAAATATTTAATTTATTTTTATCAAACTTTTAAATGTTAATATATACTTTTTATCCATTTTAATGTTATTTATGACCCCAAAAAAACACTGTGAAGAAGCATAAATACTATGTAAACTATTATACATATACACAAAATAGTCTTAATTAATTGTAATATCATCAAGACGAAAATAACTATTATCTACTCCTTTCTTACTACAATTGAAATTAAAAAATTAATGAAACATAATATAAAAAGTTGGTTCAAAATATAAATATTTATTAAAATAAAATTGTATAATTTTTTTAGATCAATATTTTAAATCACATTTCATTATCTATTATATATTATTAAATTTATATTGACAAAATTTTAAATGACGTATATGGCCTTTTGAAACTACTCTTATTATTACATTTATTCAAAATAAAATGTCATTTATTGTATATGATAGATAATTACTAAATTTTTAATAAATATATTTATTAAAATTTAAAGATTGTCATTAAAATTAAATTAATTAATAAATACATGTTGAGAGATATCATTGTTAATGGATCTATATTATATTATATATGTGACAAAAGTGAAATAAATGTTTTAAAATAAATACTTCTGAATATTTTTTATATAATTTATAAAGTGTGGTTGGAACTTTATCATTTACAGGGGCTGTTGGATCACTAGGGTAATGCCTCTTACATTGTCAATCGGGAATCGTTCGAACACACTTCTTCTCGGGAATATGGTGATAGAGCCAGGTGTTCTCGATCTCGAATCCGTCAATCCTGGAGTCGGAGGAGCTCCTCTTCTTGCTCTCGCTGGCCATCCCTTGGGCGTGGAACTACTTATTTTCCGTGTGGATCGTCTCGTCGTGATAGTGGCAGTGGAGGAGGCTAGGCAGTGCCCCACCAGGGCAAGTTTTTGCGTCTGGCACTTGCCATTTCTCCGCCTCGACAGAATTTTGAGCAGTCGCAACAAACTCCTCAAGAGCAACATAATGATGGGTGGGAGCCTCTTACCTTGGATGAGGACCCCCCAACTGATGGGGGGTGGGGAGGGAAGCCTCAGGGCCCTCCGCCACTTGCTACCACGTTCGCTGCGGCTGCGTAAGGATTTGTTTGTTTGTTTGTGTTTTATTCTTTTTTGGTTGTTAATGCACATGTGTTAGACTTTCTGGATGGTATGGTCTTCTAGTTGCTTTCGCTGCTTTTCCGAGACTTCTATAACTCGATATATTTTTGAGGTGTGACTTTTCCACCCATTTTTTTTGTATAACTAATTATGTTTTATTTTGTAAATTTGTTATATATAATAAATTGCACTTTTCAATCAAATGTATATATAAATTTAATAATTAATTTTATATATTATATAATATTCAATATTGTAAATATGTATATTAGTTTAATAATTAATTTTATATATTCCAAGTGTTAAATTAAGGTTAAATTTTTTTAAACCGGTGCATGAAAATGAATTTGCATTTAAATACTTGTCTCAATCACTCGTAAATATTTTAAAGCAAAATACAAAGGAATATGAAGTTAACATGATTAATGAATGTATAACCATAAGAGTGGTTCATGAATGTGTATCTATCCATAACCGATTTATTAAATGTGTATTTGAAGAGTTCAACGCAGATGGGGCATGTTTTTGCATTTTTCATCGAACCAAACAAGAAAATGGGTGATCTAAAATCGTTTTGCCTTGTCTCGATCGGTCTAATATATAAAAAAGTTATATCTAATGTGTATATCCGCGTAGTTTGAAAGAAAATGTCTACCTCACATGATCTCATATATATATGAATGTAATGTGTCGTTGAAAAGATTGCAATTCAAATCTGACCGAGAAAGGGCCCCCTCTAAAGAGATGTTGTGAAGATTTTGATCCGTTAATTAGTTATTATTTTTATTATGTGATTGTTTATAGTTTGCTATGTATATATTTAGAATTCGTAAGTTTATTTTGAGTAAAAATAACTGGTATTTGTGTGAGCACTTTTAATTTTATATCGAAAGCTTCCAAAATATAAATGAACAATTTTTTTTTTTTTTGCAATTATTTTATTTCTTGTAGCTTGTTTTATGTAAATGACTTTTTCTATATGCAACATATAGCTTCTCAACCTCTGAAAGAAATTAGTGTTGCATATACAATGGCGACATCTTACCAAATACATGTCTTGGGTTGACATTTAGTGAAATTAGCATGATTGATAAATGAAGTAGCTATCTTATCTCATCGTTGATTAGTAAAGTTGTATATGAGTGTTGGTTGTGTCAGGGTTAATTGGTGGTTTAGTTTTACTCATCAATTATCGTAGGTTGCGAAGACAAAATGGTGGTCATCGTAAAAGTGGTGTTGGTGCTTTAGCAATGGAAGGCATGGCTTGTTTATTATTAGAAGTAGATGAGCTAGCTTTAGGATCCTTTGTGTGTAGATACATAACAGTTTGAAGCCTAGAGGCACCACAAAAAACTGAATTGTTCTTATTAGTTACAATGGTCCATCTATCACTAATGGAGTTGGTCAAATTGTCATATGGCATACCTTTTTCCTACAAGGTATGTCAATAAGTATCCATTAAAGGACACTCTCAAATCATATGGTCCGAGGATTGACAATGGAAACAAATATTTAGAAGATAAATGTAAAGCACATATTATGAAAACTGGGTTCTATCAATCTGTATGTCAATGGTTTCTTTCAAATCCTTGACTAGGTCAATTTAAATGCATGCTGGCTTTTATAAGCAAGCCATATAGAATTTGGGTTGCTCATGGTGAATGAATGGCCTCAAGGGTTTGATGAACTACTCAACAAAGCTCCAAAAGGGCATGAGGAGACTTGAGAACTCAATCTAGACTAGGATTTTAAACTTAGCTTACTCGAAGACTTAGAAATCCCTAATGCAATGAGAAAAGACCACAAGAGTATTAACTATCATTTCATTAAATCTGGGCACATTCCTAAGAATCTAGACTTATAATATTTCTATTTCTAATTTTATAATAATTGAAATTGGATTACTATATTGCTATTCTTGGTTTTTAACTAGTGGGATATCAGATTCTAATATTGTTATTATTGGTTTTAATTAGTATGATCTTGGATTCCAATATAGCTATCATTAGATTCTAAATTTTAGTGTAGAATCAAATTCCACTTATATATTAAATGATTTTTTACCTTTACATTTATATTTAAGAGAAATGGCCAATAGTTGAGCATGGTCTAATAGATGAAGTGGGTCCTAATAATTTATATAATGTGACCCCATACTATTGGCATACTATTGCCTAATTATACTTATTATAGTAATGTTTAATAGTTATCCAAAATTTATCATATTATATTAAACAATCACATCATGACATGAAAGATTTAAAAATATTACTAGCAATACTATAAAACACACTTATTGTCAACATGTACATGTATTGGACAACACTTTTAATTGCCCATGTGCCGAATATAAAACATGTTTATCATTGTTCTTAATAATCTTGTGTATCATCGATAAGTGCCTATTCTAAACTAAATAATAACATAAGACTTTGTTGCTCATATTATCAATTTAGAGGTCATTATTCTTATCTCAATGTTGTAGAATGGACATGTGCCTATTCTACTCATGATAATAATAAAGGCCTTGTTACTCATATTATTCTTATAGACTCGTGTAGAATGGGCATGTTCTTGTAAAACCAAAGTCTAAATGGTTACCACATACATTAATCAAAAATTTTAAGGTTCACATTTTACGTACCAGTATATTCTTAGAAATAATTAATCACTTCATAGCCACATTGATGTGTTTTAAATGGTTTAGCTATTATATATTTATTAATTAATAATGTGCAGGGAAGCCATCAATATGAACGAGAGATAACTAGAATTTGTAACTTGTTTGATCCATGTTTTAATAGGTGTTAAACAATCTCGATATAATGCTTCACCTTCTTCTCTTCCAAAAGATTTAAATTATTGGAACCTCACCCTTTTAGCCATCTATCAATGGATCGAATGCTTGTATTTTTAAATTTTAAATAATTTTGTTTTGTCTGTGAAAATGTGTGATCACTTAGATATGTTATAAATCAAGGTTTACAAAATTAAATTTCATGCCATATAGTACATGATATCTTCATGACTAACAGACCCAACCACAGATTAATGTGAAATCTATAAACTCACATGTCCATGGAGGTCCCTTTAATTTTATAGTTAACATTTCATCCCTAGTATGGTAGCATATAATTGTGAGCACAAAATATTGTAAATATGGAGAGATAAAGTGGACTAAAAGTTTCAACATATCCGCACATTTTGTTGATGTCATATAGAGAATAAAATAGACCTCAATGACTCCATAGATCATCAACTTAGAATGACAGAATCTCATAACTTATAGTGATGCATTGATACTAACACGTCCCATGAACTTAAGTAGAATAGTGTTAGTAAATAAAAACTATTTGAAAACTATTTTGATTAAATATTTCAATATTAAATTATTGAAATAAATTAACTCTACACAATTATAAAAATTAATATTCTAAAAAAAGTATTAATCTTACATTCATATTTAATAAATAATATGGTTGCCTCGTTAATGTGTCAATAGTAAGAAGCTTGAATAGAAGCAGGGCTAAAAATATTGAATAGAAATTGGTCAAATAGAAGCAATCAATGTCAATCTTCAATTCATATTAAAAAAATTAAGGTA
Organism: Torreya grandis; assembly: GCA_037957365.1. Taxonomy (NCBI): domain Eukaryota; kingdom Viridiplantae; phylum Streptophyta; class Pinopsida; order Cupressales; family Taxaceae; genus Torreya; species Torreya grandis. The sequence continues at coordinate 2,707,426 of JARHVA010000277.1, read as the reverse complement.
CAAATGTAAGGCCAAGTTATTAGAGCCTGCTTGGAATAGAAATTTCAAAATACCCACATCCTGGGCCAAGATGATATCAAATTAATTTATGACCTTCAATAGTTTCACCTTAGTATTCATTACCATGTTCAAGTAGTGTAAGGTATGATTCAATTACCTCATTTCCATTTTCAAGAATCTTAACCGATCCACCTTTCTATTTTTTGTTTGCTGTTCATGTCCAGATGACGCTATCCATATCAATGTCTTGTTTGATTTCATTTGATTGATCCTTATTTTACTACGTGTCAAATAATCTCGATATAATACTTCATCAACTTCTCTCCTTGAGGGTTTACAATATTGAATCCTCACCTTTTTTAGTCACATTCTCACCTTTTGGTTTAAGGTAAATATCCCCATCTGCCCTTCCCATCCATATCTTTTTATTTTTATTTGCTAGTTGTACTAGAAACATCTGTCTCATATACACATCTATTAATGGATTGAATGCTTATTTATATCTTCCATAAATATACCCAACATAAATATAATTATTACTTGGGATATGTTCATTAATGTAGTCTTCTTTGTGAAAATCAATGGCTCCTGATATTTGGTCATATATGTCATTCTCTTGTATTGTTTGAGTCCAAAAATAAAGATTCAACATCCTGCTACAATTTACAAATGGTGTATCCAAAGCACACAATATTTTCCAATATGTTATTTTTGGAATCCAGTAATCTCTACTTCCACCTGTTGCACTTTTTTCCAATGTTCAATATATGCTTTGATTCCCCTTTTCAGATCTTCTATTTCTTTGAGTTTTTTGAAAGGTGCTAGAGGAGGCTTCCCTTCTGGAAAGTTTGGTTCACCATTATCCTTTCTATACCAAATTGGAATTGGATGAGACCATTGGAGGTATTTTATTATTGATTTATATTCCACCACTGTTATGCAATCCACAAAATGGAACATGAACATCTTAGGTTTTCTAATACCCGCTATCTTATGGCCTCCATCCAATAAATGTGGCTCCACGAAAGATTTGAAGTCGTACACTTCCTCAATAACGTAATGCATGAATGTAATTGACTCCTCTTGGCATGTTTTGTAGTTGTCCATAATATGTGGCAATAAAAATGTGTCTAGTTTCCAAAATGCTGTTGCTAATCTACCAAAAGTCCCATATATATCCTCATAGGTGTGTCCCACTTGGAGGAAGCTTACATTCACAATGTTGAATACCATTCTTACTATTGTTTAAGTAGTTTTTTAATTTTATTTAAATTAACTATTACTTACTAAAAATTCAAATGAAAATAAGGTTTATGGTGAATACATGTAAATCAGAATATGTTGTGCACCACTTTGAATCCAGCAACTGTGAGAGCTTCTTTTTGGACGGGAAGAATAACTTATACACATGTAAACACTTGAAAAAAATAAATTAATAGATAATTGGATGAGTTGTCTAGTCAAAAACCAGTTCCATAAAGTTGTGAGCTTCCTCAGATGGATGTCAGTTCACTTGTTTACATAATCAAGTGGATAAACAACATATGAAATTATAATACAAAAAGGATATGATAACAATGATAATTAATATTTAGTCCTCGATTAAGCCATCAATATAAGCGTAATATTCATCCTAGTAAGTTGTAGTGAAGTCTATATCATCATGTATGATAGTTAGTTAGTCTTCAATGGCTTTGAGAGAGGGAGAATAAATAATAACATAGAGAGCTAGTTTGAAAGCTATGTCACTCTGATCAACAAACAAGGGTTAGGATACTATAGGGAGATCTATGATATTGTTTATGTCATGTACTATACCTAGTAGAGTCATCTACATTCAAAGGCCATATTCAAATGATAAGAAATCAATAAAGGATTGTAGACAGTGGTCTACGATTAAAGTCCTGGGTTTTGCAAATTAAATATAGTGGATTGATGTCAATCTTGATAGGATCAGTGCCAATCTATAAAATCAGTGCTGATTTAGAATGAATCATCATCGATTCTCTCTATGAGTGAGCTTGATTAAAATTGATAATACATGAGACAAATATGATAACAGAGATAGATAAAAGGATGCAGAGGGATGTAGATAGTATTATAGAGACTAGATTAAAAAAATTACATCAAAATAATTGAAAGAAAACAAAATAAATATACGATGACTTAACTTTGATCCATCTGAAAGCACAGTGAAACTTATCCACAAATGTAGACAGTATTTTGGGCTTGTGATAGAAGATATCGATTGAATTCAATAAAATTCTAATAGAATGTCATTAAGGACATCTCTAATTCTTCAAAAAATCTAGCCACAATTCAAGGTTCTGAGTTTCTTGATCCAGAATGCAAAGATTGGCTGGGTATTTATGGATCGACACTGACCTAGAGAATTGGTGTCGATCATGAGTGAATCAACATTGATTCACCTAAATTGGCACCTTTATTTCAACCATGGGTAAAATTGGTTTTGATATGCGTGGAGTTATTGTTAATGACACTATACGAGGGTAAAGTGGTTAGGGGGTAGATTCTTTAGGTTATTAATGGATTTAGGAGGTTAGGGGGGTAGAAAGGTAATAATAAAGGCCACTTATTGAGATGTAAATGGTAAATATACTATACCTTAGGAAAGGGATTATTTAAAAGATTTGAATAAAAATAAGGACCTATGACACCTAATTAATCATACATAGGGTACAAAATTATAATGTTTACATTTGCCCCTTATTGTGGAGTGGTATGAAATACGTGCTATGAGATCAAATCTATGAGAAGTCCACTACCCCATGTTTATATGAGGAGGTATTCCCCATTAAACCAAGAGTCAACTGAGGATAAGGAACGGGTGATGGGTTTGAAAAATGGAATAATGGATGGGATGGAAATATAATAGATGAGCTATGAAGTGTATGTTTTTGGACATGATCTAAGATAATACAGGCATAGATGCCCCAAGATAAATCTTGTAATAAAATGTCATAACTATGAACATGTGGGCTTAATGAAGGCTAAACAAGAGGACAAGTGATAGGGTTGGTTGATCGAAGCATCCAGTGTGCTATACGATGTGCACACTACCTATAAGAAAATTTTCTTAAAGGAGAATGCACTCTCAGGACCCGCTGAAGGGAGATACTCAAAAGAGTACATGCCTTACATAGGTTGTGGGACTAACAGGGGGTCAAAATCCACAAACTTGAAATGGTATAGGATAAATAATAGGGTAGGTGTGAAAAGATATTAGGATAAGGCTAAGGAGTCAGGTTGGATGTATGTAAAATGTCAAGTAGTGAAAAAGGGGGAAAATCAATGTTGATCTAAAATGAATCAACGTAAATCCACTAAATCAACATCAATCCAAAATATATCAGTGTTGATTTGAAGTCAGGTATATAAACAAGTCTGACATGCAAAAAGACTCATTTGCTACTTGTGAAAACCAAATGACGTTTAAAAGCTCAAATGATGAGTGTGTTATAAAACAAGATGGACACTAGTGACCACAGATTTAGGTGACAACGACACTTACAGGATGAGGTAAGTCTATTATTTTATTAATTTTTGATTTTTTTGAATTTTTTAAAGTTTGCAATATTTTTTGGAGCTAGGATAGGACTAGGATTATGAGAAGATGGGATTAGATAATCAGTGTTGATTTCCTAGTGAATCTGTGATGATTCACATGGAATCAACGTTGTTTTACTAAAACAACACCAATGTATACAAAATGATGTAGATCCATAAGGGATAGGTGTCGACTCTCATAAAAAATGTGAAGGGATTATAACAGAGTCTAGGTTTAGGATAGGTTAGAGTTTTTAGGAGATATTAGGCTTATAGAGGATATTGGTGACATGCATGGGTTCTACTACATATGTGAGATCAAGTGTTGCCATTATTGGAGTGACTACAAATTCAGATCGATAATGATGACTGGGCCCATCTAGAGGCCATAGGCTTGGGAGGGGTGCATCAGTACAAACACATCCATCAAGATATGGGATTTCTAGTTGTTTTGGTGGAGCATTAAGATGTTATGACCAGGACCTTCTAGCTTTTGATTGGGGAGATGACCATCACAGAGGTGGACATCTACCAGATTCTATGACTTATGGTGCAGGGAACATCGATAGTACTTGTGGAGGAATAGGGATGAGGAGTAACATTGACACATTTATAAAATGATGACATGGAGGATATCAAATTTATTGTTGATGGTTTCACTTTTGAGACTCTATATAGAGATGATATAATGGGGAAAGGTGTAGTCACTATGATGATGTTGGTGATATCCTGCTATGCACTCCCAAACTCAAGGAGAGGCATATTTATGTGGATCTTGATGGGAGTAGTTTCATACATATTAGAACATCATATAATTTTTGCATGGGCATCTACTTTGTCAGTTTAGATTTACAGGGAGCTATCAGGTTGGAGGACCCAAAGGTGATACGGATTGGATGTTATTATCTTTTTACAATGATGGGTTTATGAGCACATGAGTATAGTGTGGCCCATTGGTACTTCATGGATATGGTGGTATGATATAGAGTACAACATGGCCTTATTTTGATGGAAGGTCAATCTTGCATGAGGTTTTATAGATGGTATCACCTAGAACATTAATTACTATAGAGGGGTCCTAGAGGGACTGAGGGAGACAAACATCATTTGGATACCCTAACTAAAATTTCCTATGTGGCCTGGGGTGGAGGCAAAGCTCACAGGTATATGGAGGGAGAGGTGGGTGATGGGGATGAGGACAAAGTACCTAGAGTACCTTTATTTTAGATGAGTATGGTGGTAGGTTGGGTTAATACAGGACATTCTATGGGCCCTACATGTATACAAGTGAGATGAGATAGAGCGAGAGATTCAAGGACCAGTCATTAGAGATATCCTTGTAAAGGAGGAGTTGTGCCAATAGGAGATGAGGTGGAGGATTCAAGGTGTACTCCCATATATACATCATGGTGGGCTAAGCATTGGGCAACGAGACAGGACAGGGTGGTGCATCCATACCAAGGGGAGGGGATGAAGAGATGAAGGAGGCTGAGGAGGATATCGGAGATAACGAATATGGGGGAGAGGAGGAGATAGAGGAGGAGGAGATAGACGTAGTTGATCTTATCATAGAGAAGGATACACTGAGGACTCAGTGTATTATCTTATAGGGACAATGAGCTACGACACAAGGGGCCCTGACAGTAGTGCAAATAAAGTAGGACATAGTGCAAACTCGATTGTAGCTAAGTCATGATATGGTGGTGGAGGAGTAAGATCACTATAGAGTAGAGAGGGATAATCTAAGGAGGAGGGAGGGGGAGATAGAGTCATCAATGCAAAATATTGGAGAGGTGGTAGGGTCAAGCACTAGACAGCTAAGGATTATGAGCATCGAGCGATACAGGGAGCTAGTTATGGAGATGAGATATTATGATCAGATCATTTTAGATCAACTTACAAAGACTCCTCGCTATGCTACCTATACAGTCGCATAGGGCAGGTCTTCTAAGCGCATGCACACAAGGTCAATGTGCATGGGGGTGGAGCCTTGGTGAGCATCCCACTAAGTAGTCTATAGTTTACATAGTAACTCATGTATTTATATTCATTGTACTGGCCAAAGAGCTATAGACATATATACAGATACTTTGATGTACACTTGATTATTTTATATATATGATTCATGATTATGGATTATGTTTTTGTTATGGATTTTATTATGATTTATGGATGTTCATGGATTATACTTACATAGATGTTTACATGTTATGGATTATATGATTATGGGTTTAGATGATGTGAGTTATTATAGTTGGTACATGTGATGGATTTCAATGTTTTATGAATTATAAATTATAGATTGTTTATGGATTATGGATTTATATGTGATACGATTAGATTATTTGATTATGGATTTAAATATTATGAAATGCTTTATGGCTCATGATTATATTATCCTGGATATGTTTTTAATATATGGATTAATGCTTAAAATTTTCATGATTAAAGTAATATGGATGTGAATTTGATTATGTGATTATGGATTTAATGAGTTGATTAGGCTATGGATTATGGGATTTTATGTAAAAATTGCTTATGGATTATGGATGTATATTTGATTATTTGACTATGGATTATAGATTTTATGCAATGTGTTTATGGATTTAAACATTAAAATGTCTTAAATTATGATTATAGACTTTGGATTACAATATGGATTATGAAAAATGTGTTTATGGACCATGATTATTAGGGATTTCATCTATAAATTATTGATTTCATGTTTATAGATTTTTGAATTATTAGATTAGGATATTTTGTTAATATATGTGGACAATTTATAATTAATTTAACACAAATTTAATTTACAAAAGGCACGATTGCTTGTTATTAGATCGTACCATGGCCCCACTTGAAAAGAATGCATGTGTATCCTTAACCAACTACTAATAATAATCCTAACAACTTTATGTCAACTAAGTTCAACATCTAAGGATTTGATAGAAAGCGGATTCTAAGAAGAAGATGTTTCCATCTTGCATACCTAGAACTAAGGTCACCCCTAGAATCTTTTTTTTGTCAATCCATGTAGATTGATCAATGCAGGAAGTCTACTAAATTAAACAAAGCTAATCAATATAGGAAGCTTTCTAGGGATATTTTTATGCGTGATATCCATCCTTCGAGGGAGTGGTCTATATTTTGAGATATGCTTTTTGAAACAACTATCCTTCGAGGGAGCAGTCTATGCTTTTGATATTTTGTATTTTTATAGATTTTATGGATTTACATAGTTGTCCTTTGAAGGAATAATCTATTTATTTTGCCTTTATTTTGTAGATGTTTTTCTTTGCTTTTTGATCCCAATGTTAATGTTATTTTATGGATTGGCCTCTGGTATCCTAAGATAATTTCCCAAAGCTTTGATATACAAGATAAAACACTTATTCTCAAAATGAATTAGTGATAGGGAGGGATTTTAGGGAATAATGATTTGGGACTCCTTCCCATTATAGGTGAAGCTTATCCAATTAGAGAATGTTATGAATAGAGCCAGGGTATTCATATTCAAGGTTAAAAATGGACAATGTTTTCTGATAACCACATGTCTCTATATATCATTATTTGATATAAGAAAAATAGGCATATGAAACTTAGAAACTAAACTAGGTAGACCACGTGATTAAGATTTATTAACAGTAGAAAGGATGTAGATGCAATGCATTAAGAGGTTCTATTTTTGATTTTACATCAAGAGAGGCCAAGCGATATGCCCCAGATCCATACTTAAGGGTGATAATATATGGTCCAAGCCAATTCAGAGCAAATTTTTCTCTTTTGCTTTTTTCAATATTAGTTATATGTTGATTTTCCTTTAAGAAAAGGTCACCAATATTAAATTCATGTTATTTTAGATGATTATTATAGGTGTACTTTATTCATTCCTAATATACATGTAGATGGTCAAAGGTAGTTGATGGACACTCTTCCAAGAATTTGAGCTAGGCTACTCATTCTTGATGGAAGTCATCCTCAGAAATGATATCTTTTAGGGAGATGCAAAGGGAAGGAGTTTGAACCTCAAGAGGAATTAAAAATTCAATACCATAGAATAGGGAGAAAGGAGTAACACTGTATGGGTTCAAATACTAGTTTGATAAGCCCAAAAGGCAAAGGGAACATGAAGATGCCAGTTCTTTCCTACTTCACTAATAACTTTAGTTAGGATTTTGACAAGAGTTTTATTGGATGCCTCAGCTTGTCCATTATCTTGAGGAAAGTAAGGCAAGGAGAAGCTTAACTTAATGCTAAAATAACCACATATATCTTGAACCTTTTTGTTCTTAAAATATTTTCTATTATCTGTGATGATCTTATGAGGGACATCAAAGTGAAAAATGATATGTTGACCAATGAATTTAATAATTTTATCTACTTTGGTAGAGATAAGAGGGATAACCTCGACCCACTTAGAAAAATACTCAGTGGTAGTAATGATAAATCCATGACACTGGGAAGATTTAGGATTGATTTGATCTATAAGATCGAGCCCCCACTAGGAAAAAGGCCAAAAGTCTTGAGCTACCTGCAATGCTTGACTAGGGACATGGGATAAGTTGGCATGCTGTTGACACTTGATGAATTTATTAACGTACTCACAACAATATTGATTTAAAGTGGGTCAATAATAGCCCAATCATAATATTCTCTTAGTGATGGTATGAACACTAAAATGTCCTCCACACGACCCATCATGAGCTTCTTTGATAGTGAGGGTAGCCTCATGATCCTGAAGACAACGAAGAAGGATACCATTGGAACCAAACTTATAAAGAACACCCCCTAGTATAACAAAATGGGTGACACGATGATGGAAAGCTTGCTTACAATTTTTAGATAAATTCAAATGAGTAGTCCCCATGGATAAGTAATCAAATATTTGTGTGTATCAGAGATCTAATGGGCTTTTCTCCACACTGTGAATGGAAGGAAGGTCAGTTTTGGTAAAGGAAGGTTGATTAATCCTATGAACAAGGACAAACAAGCTAGATTCCTAAGATGAAGATGGGATAAAGGAAGCCAAGGAAGCCATAGTATCCATAAAATTGTTAGTTGATTGGGGAGTGGCTTGGATAACATAATGCTCAAAAGTAGCTAGTAACTGATCAACCGAGGTCTTATACTTCTGAAGATTGTCATTCTTACACTGATAGATGTTCTTTATCTGATTAAACAAGATGGGAATCACCATAGACATTAATATCCTTAATATCCAAAGCTAAAGTGGTTTGGAGACCTATGACTAAAGCCTCATATTCTATCATATTATTAGTGCAGTCAAAATCAAGCTTATAGGATAGAAGGATAGGTGTTCTCTAAGAGAGATTAGGATAATTATAGCTCCCCCACCATGCTTGCATTTGGATCCATCAAAAAATAGAGTCATTTGATATTGTGGATCTGTTTGAGACGTGGAGGTTATAGATTCATCTAGGAATTCATAATTAACTGGTTGATTATCAGACAAAGGCACCTCAACAAGATGATAAAAAATGATTTGACCTTTAAATAAATTTTAATGGATAAACTCTAGATCAAATTCTACCAAAATCATAAGCCATTTGGCCATTCACTGATTCCAATAAGGCTTGGAGTGCATAAAATTTAGGGGATCGATGTTCATGATGACATAGGTTTTCTGATTGAGTAGATAGTGTCAAATCTTAGAAGCAATAAAGACCAGAGCAAGGCACAACTTCTTGGTATGAGAATAACGTGTCTCATATTGAACATACATGTGAATGATATAGTAAATTACCTACTCTTTGTGATGCTCATCATGATGGGCAAGCATGGCTCCAAGGGCATGATCAATAGTGGAAATATACAAGAGGAACTGTTGTCTTTCTTTTAGAGGAGTGAGAATTGGTGGTGAAATAAGGTAGATCTTAAGAGATTCGAAAGCTTCCTAACAACTAGATTCCCATTTAAAACGTATATCCTTATTTAGGAGGTGATGGAATGGTTGACATCGATCGGATAGTTAGGAGATAAAATGATAGATAGACTAAAATTTACCTTACAAACTATTAAGCTACTTAAGTTCGGATGGGGGTGACATTTTTAAGATGGATTTGATTTTGTTAGGGTCAACTTCTATCCCATAGATGGAAATAATAAATCCTAAAAGCTTTCCCATTAATACTCAAAAAAATGCATTTCTTAGAATTTAGATGAGCATGAAATTGGATTAAATGAGCAAAGATAAATTTTAGGATGGAAAGGTGGTCTTTTCATAATTTTGATTTATTGAAGAGATGATCCACATAATCCTCAATAATTTTGTGGATGATATCATGGAAGATATAAGTCATGTCTCTTTGATAGGTGGCTCTTGCATTTTTTAGGCTAAAAGGCATAATGTGATAGTAGAAGGTCCCTCAGGGAGTAATAAATGAAGTCTTATGTTGATATTTTGGTACGATGGGGATCTGATTATATCTAGAGAAACCATCCATAAGTGATAACATTTCGTGCCTAGCTGTTAAATCTACTAACTAGTCAATAATAGGGAGAGGGAAATCATCCTTCGAACAAGTGAGATTAAGGTCTCCAAAGTTAGTACAAAGATGAAGTCCCCCTATAGGCTTGGTGATAACGATGATGTTATATACCCATTGAGGGTAATTGATAGGTTGGATAAAGTTAACTAATAAAAGGTGTTGTAACTCTTCTTTGATCAAGAGTGCACCATGAGGATGCATCTTTCAGAGATTTTGCTTTATAGGTTTAGCATTAGGGAATTTGACAATGTTATGGATGATGATGGTAGGATCGATACTAGGCATATTTCTATAAGACCAAGTGAATGCCTCACTGTTATCTATTAGAAATGTAGTGAAATCTAGTATTCCTAGGGATCTAAAGATTTAATGACCTTAACTATTAATGGAGTCTCATGGGATCCTATTTTAATTTCAATAGCGGCCTCATTTAATAGAATAGAGTTTTGAAATGGAAAGGATTTACGTATATGGGAGTTCTATGTGCCTAAATGAGTTAAGATAGACTCATCATCTTGGCACTAAAGAATAGGGATGGTAGGAAAATCTTGTCCTATCATGTCTAGGTAGGATAGAGGAATGGTTCAAATTTCCCCATCATAATTATAGACAAGAGGTTATATAATAACGACATTGACTAAATTTTTTTTTGGAGGAATGGATACAACGTCGTCAATCAAAGAAGGGGTGTTGGATGGTGAGGATGGTGTATCCTCTTCAAGGATGGGAAGGAGAGTAATCTATGAGGTGGCTTTGGTATTTATTTTGAAATCGAAGCCATGATTTTCATGGGTTTTTATAAAATCTCCCAACGCAACCTCATGTGGTCCTTGCTTGTAACATCCTATGCTAAAACCCTTCTAAGCACACCGTTGTAGGTATGTCTTTACAAAGTAGGGTTTGTCAAGGAACAAAAAGTTTGATGTAAATGGCTTAGCATGGTTTGGTTACAAAGGCTTAAAGAAGGCTGATCGACTCCCCTGTAAATCAACTGGGTGAAGAGGAAAGATGGATTGAAAGGAATAATTTATCCTAAATTTGGATAATAAGCTTGTTTTTTGTCTAGACATCCATATTTCTATGGAGTGGGTAGAGTATTAAGTGTCAATAATTGTTACTCTCCAATTGATAACTACTGAAATATAGAAACAATGGAGTCCTTATTAATTCATGATGTAGGGATTATCATACTAGTTGATTCCTCATTGGATGATGAAGGGTGATTTAACTATTTTAATAATATTGGAGTCTTATTCCTAATTTAGTTAAGGGTTTGAGTTAATTAAATCAATAAATAATATTGGGATAATTAAACTAATGATTTGTATAATTTAATTATAATTTAAATCTTTTTAAAAATAGTAATAAGTGAGGAGAAATGTAACTTAGCTTAAATAGGATTGAGATGGTTGAGATAGAAGCTAGTACTAGCTATGCATGACCAGAACACTATCATAAATCAGGATCTGGCTTTTGTTTGGCAAAAATATAGGAGTGCCAAAAATAGGATACTTCAAAGTTTGATGTTATAGTCTAGGTCCTGCCACTATTGTTCAAACTAGTCACAGAGATCTAACTTTTATGGGTTTTGTTTGCTATCCCTATATTAGTTCACCTATGAAATTTCAAGTCTTGAATGTTGACAAAGCTCTTTTTATAACTAATTTAATCTCCAACACTAGGTCTTCCTTGTGCTTGAATTGGAATGAAAACTTAGAGAAAGAGGGGGGTTAGTGTGTGAAAGATGCATTGAGCGTGTATCCACACTCCTTGTGTGGCCACACTACCTACATAAAAATATTTTGAAGAAGGATCAAGACATATATAGTTCTCCCACTTGATGTGCTTTGTGAAATAGTGTAATGAAGATGTAAAAATGCTAAACTAGGTGTGCTTAAGGTGGCTAGGGACTAGTGTGAGGGTTTGAATATGATGGTGGTTTTATTGGATGGTTATATGCAGAGAATAGGGAAGTTTACCTTAGTGGTTTTATTTGTATTCTTGCTTTCTTTTGAAATAATTTCCAACACGCTTCTAAATGAACTTTAAATGGGATTTTATAGAGATCTATTGGTTATGGGTTAGATGCATTCATGCTGGGCCAACATAATGAAGAAGAGGATCGAGGGAAAATGGTTATCTGGGCTCGAAAGGTGATTGGATAGGAGCACTAAAAATAGGACACCCTAGAGTCTATCACTAAGTCCAACTTATGCGCTATTATTTTGAGGGTATGAGACCTGGAGGAATGGAATAAGCTTGGAAAATGGAGCCTGGCTAAGCTAGAATGGGGTTCCAAAAGTCTATAGATGAGTGGAAATGAACAAAAAGATGGATAAAAGGGTCAAAAGAGCATGTAAGAGGGACCTATGGGTTGGGTGTCACAAGCCACACTCAAGCTACAAATTTTGAGATTTTATATGACTACATTTGCTACCCCCTTTATTCTATTCATACAATAAAGTGAAATACAAGGATAAAGGAAAAATAGAAAGCATACCTGAACTTACCTAAAAGGGTGAAGCCCATGAAGCTATGTGATGTTAGATGTGCATAGAGAGAGCATGTTGTGAAGTTTTAAATATGTAAAAGAAAACAAAGAGTAGATCAGTTCTTATTAGATATTTTATATCTATATCTAAAATAAGAATGTATAAAACTAGGTGAGAGAGAGAGAGAGAGAGAGAGAGAGAGAGAGAGAGAGAGAGAGAGAACAAATACACTTTATTAGGTACATGAACCAATATAAAACCTATTGTGATACTAAGTGATGCTAGGTATGTGTTGAATGATGTTGTATCAAAAGTAATATCATGAAAAGAGATGAGTGCTCAATTCTTTGAGAGTAGCTCAAAAATGTAAAGGTTGGCCCTTTGGTTCCCTTTGGTTTCATCATCACCCACTGAGTGAATCTAGGTGGTCATACGTGTCTTAATCAATGTTTATACTATGTGTCTAATCCCTCTAAGTAGGTGGCTCAATAATACAAAGGCTAGCTAGTCCTTTGGCTCCATTGTTGCTCTGTGAAGTGAAGCTATAAAGTAATAGTGGTATGAATGTGTCGTATGACATTGTGTGTCATATGACATGGCTCCTAAAGCCCATGAATTCTCTAAAATATGATAATGTGACATGGATAGCCAAATTTATACTAAAAACCAGGCCAATCTTGGCCAGTCTGAAAAGAGGAGATTAGGCTTGTATGGAAAGCTACTCCAAAATTTGGGAAATAGGCTTATGTAGAAGCCACTTATAAAAAGTGGAGGTTAGGCTTGTATGAAAGCTAGTTTGAAATGATGTTGACCACTTGCAGATGGAGTAAGGCACACGACTGTTGAGAAAGCCTATGAAATATACTAAACTCAAAACAAAAAAGTCAAATGTGTCATGCACATTGCCTCCAATCACTAATGTCTCTACCATGGATTTTGATCTGAAAGTTATACCAATTGCCCAATCTGAAACTAAAAGTGAGAGCCATCATGCCATGCATGATTCCCCCTATATCTAGATTCTCTATGAAAAACTATACTAAAATTGTTGAATCTAAACTAGTATGTATGAGCAAAACTATAACTGAGCTTACCTTTCTACCTGTTTTTAAAAAAATTGGGTTTTTTTGTTGTTTGGATATGAGTGCCAAAAATAGGACACCTTGGTATCCAACATTGTTGTCTATGTCTAGCATTGCTATCCTTTGCTGACTTTGAAGACTATTATGGAATCATTACTATTTTTTTGATTTGTTTTGCCTCATTTAGATTCTGGGTATTATTTTGAGTGTTTTAAAAACTAATTTTTTGATTGGTAGGATCTCTGATCTATGTGACAAAACCCATGTTTGTTTCCCCCTCTTTTGAGGGTAAGAATGAAGACCCTACAATGACTTTTATTAGAATAAAGAGTCCTGCAAGTGTGTTGTACTAAAAAATACATGATATAACAATGATAATAAAAAAGATGTCTCAATATATAGCATAGTTTGGATTGAAGATTGATAGATCAATAAGGGTATGCCTAGATAGATATAACAATGAAATAGTATGTGCAGTATACTGAATTGAAACTAGAAATGTTAGTTGTTAGTTGTCAAAGAGGGATGAAGCATGATGTCCATCATGGCATCCAAGATAGCAAGAAAATGCATGATGTGGATCATGGCATTGCAAACATTGAGAAGCAAATAAACAATCACACAAGGTAAGAAGCGTACAAGAGTGGCCAAAGGGCCAAACAAACAAGGGACATGGGCAAATGTCACTCAAATTGGAAAGCAATCATACAAGGCATATTCAAATGCCACATACACATAGAATTTAAAAACAAGTAGGGTTAGCACGAGGGCCACAATCACATAGAGTAGTACAAGCAAAGGGCATTAGCAAATGTTCTAAGGCACACACCAGATACAAAATAGGAATTCAGAAATGTAATCACATATAACTACATAGAGCAAGGAAGGAAAGCATGTAATATACTAGAAATACAATCATATCTAACTAATCAAAGCAAGAAGTGAAAGTATGTAAAACATAGAGTGCAAAGCTAGGTATATGCTAAGAAATACACAAATGTTATATTCTAGTGAGCGTCGATAGAATAATATATGTAAGCTAGTAAGTAATGTACATCAACATGATAACTAGAGTGTGTGGTGTAGGAATGACATAATCTGGATGGTGTAGTCATGTAGAAGATGCCAACAGTGGGTATATATATCGGTGTATGTCTTAAATGTAGAAATAAGATGCCCCCTCAATGGGTAGAGTGATGTAATCAAGGATCTGGATGTCACTGCACACGCTTAAAGAAGATCAAGTGAAACATGGTAATATAGATAAATCAATAAACAATAGTATAGAATAACTAAATATAAGTCTAGCATGGTAGTAGAAATGTAAGGCATGGATAATGCATACAATTGAAATGTTTTTGGTGTTTTAAATTATTTGAATGTTTTTCTATTTTGAAAATTTATATTGTTTTTGGTATTTTGAAATATTTGAATGTTTTTAGATTTTTGATATAAGCTATGTATAATCAATCATAAGGAAACTGTGTAAAAAAAAAAGCTGAAAAATAATGTACAAGTAAGCTGAGAAAAAATGATACCAACCGATGAATCTTGAAAGAGACTCCCTGTCATGGTGTGTTGTATCAAACAAAAGAATCATGTGTGATTATGAAGCACAAGGGAATGGCTACAAATATAACTCTGAATATTTAGATTTATTATTGGTATCTTGGAAATCATAATAACCTATATTGTTTCACTCATCATTATGATCTTGATTTTGAATCAATGGAATGCTAGTGTTGACTTTTATTGTATTTGGATCTTTTCCTTTGATAAATTATGCCTGTGAATGATTTGCCTTAGGATGTTCAATAAATCTCAAACCTTAGTGATAAACATTATCAACTGCTAAAATAGGAGTAGTGATGCCTTGATCACGATTGCCCAACTTTGACCTTGATAATCAAACTATTGTAGATATTTTTGACCAAACCCATACTACTTTGAAAGTTAAGCCTCATTTTAGAGAGGCAGATTTGCATCTTTTTTCATGTTTTAACTATGCTTGTGGTACTATTTCTTGCTCTGATTTTACTCTTTGATCCTTTTATTATTTTGAGTTATGCTTTGGTAACCACTTTTGTACTGTTTTTGAATTTGACCCTTTGTGAATGTGTTCCTATGTCATTGTGGATTGCTTGACTGATTTACCTTTTATAGGGTCCTCATTAGAAATTATCAATTGTATATATTTTTTTAATGCCAAACATTAATCTATGTGATCCTCGTGCATTCTATGATATGCGCAATAATATCTAGATCTTCTCACTGGATGTAGAGGAGGTAGTTTGATCAACTTAGGTTTAATCATTTCCCTTAGTACCTCACTTGAAATTTTATTTGATATTTGAATGCTTTTTGAATCACTAGTTGTAGAGTTACTTTCTTGTGATTTCTTATTTTAATATGTAAAATTGCTTGCAACCAATTGCCTAGGTGAAGGTGCATATATATGATTGACATTAGGGTGCCTTTGAGGCTTTTGTATTATGATATGATTTTCCAATGTCGTGATATTTTCATATAATAGTTGATTTTATGTTTGTAAATCTGAAATTAACTTGCTCATACTGGTGATTTGATCTGTTAGAGTCTCATACATGCAAATCTTAGTTGATTTCGATTGAACATGTAACATATATGTTAAAGAGGATTTGAAGAAGCTATATGCTGAATGTATGCATTAGGAATAGTAGTATAGGATGCCTCACCTTTTAGAGGGGTGATAACATGGACCTGGTTAGAGGGAAAGTACCTATCACCCTCTTGGGGGAGAGGAGAAGAAGCATATTCTTTCCTAGTTATTAGCTTATGCAATGGATCCTCTAAGTATGTGAGGATTTTATTCTTGATTGAATTACACATAATAGAGAGATAACATGTTTAAAAAGTCATTAGAGTTATATGTTGTATAGCAATATGATTATAAAGAATATTCCACATGAGAGATAGCAAACAAGGGATAGAGATAATGGAATTTTGCACTAATACATAAAAAAACTTTGACTTGTAACATAACATTTATAGCATGTTTATTAAAATAGAGTTGGAAATTATTCCGCGTGAGAGAGAGAATATGCAAAAGAAATATTAAAATTTTATACATTTTTAGAAATAAATTTTGTAATATCATCCCTTATTATGAAAAGTAAGCATGAAATATAAAGAATGAAGCTTTGTATTAACATATGATAAACTTCATCATTCATGTACATGATAGGACCGAGTATGGTCTCCTTATTATTTGTAAGAAATACAAGAAATATGTGTAAATAAGTAAGATCTATTTTTGTTATTATGTGAAATATGATTTTAGATGTAAGGTGATACCTCAATCAAATAAAGGGACCTAAT
Source organism: Torreya grandis (assembly GCA_037957365.1). Taxonomy (NCBI): domain Eukaryota; kingdom Viridiplantae; phylum Streptophyta; class Pinopsida; order Cupressales; family Taxaceae; genus Torreya; species Torreya grandis. The sequence continues at coordinate 2,690,422 of JARHVA010000277.1, read as the reverse complement.
ATATGCAACTAGGGTTTTGAAAAATGATATTTTAAAAAATTACTAAGAAATTTTAAAATTTAATGTGAATTTTTTATTTAAATATGCAGGTAAAAAATCAAAAAATTATTGCAAAATTATTGATTTAAAGGGACCTAGTGTATGCAAGTAGGGTTTGAAAGAAAAATAATTTTTTAAAATTACTATAGAATTTTAAAATTTGATGCTAATTTTTTATTTAAATATGCAGGTAAAAAATAAAAAAACTAGTGGAAAATTCCTGATTTGAAAGGACCTAGTATATGCAACTAGGGTTTTAATTTTTTTTAAAATGTACTATGAAAATTTAAAATTTAAATTGAATTTTTGATTTAAATAGGCAAGTAAAAAATTAGAAAAATATTTTAAAAATCAGCAAGGAATTTACCCTAGGGTTTTTAGGGTTTTTATGCACAAACTAAGTCAAGTTCACCAAATGATTTAACTATTTTAAGAATATTGAAGTCTTATTCCTAATTTAGTTAAGGTTTTGAGTTTTAAATCACTAAATAATTTTGGGATAATCAATCTACTTATTTGTATAAATTGATTGTAATTTAAACCTTTCTAAACGTAGTAATAAGTGAGAAGAAATGTAACTTAACTTAAACAAGACTGAGATGGCTAAGACAAAAGCTAGTAATGGCTATGTAGGAATAAGAAACTATCATAAATCAAGATCTGGATTTCATTTGATGAAAGGATAGGAGCACCAAAAATAAGACACTTCAAAGTTTAGCGTTATAGTCCAGGTCCTGCCATTGTTGTCCAAACTGGTCATAAAGATTTGATTTTCTTGAGTTTTATCTGCTATCCCTATATTAGTTCACCTATGAAATTTTAAGTCTTTACTATTGACAAATCTCTTTGTAGAGTTGATTTAATCTCCAACCTCAGGTCTTCTTTGTGCTTGAACTTGAATGAAAACTTGGAGAAAGAAGGGGGATTAGTATGTGTAAGATGAATTGAATGTGTATTCACACCCCTTGTGTGAGCACATTGCCTACATAACAATATTTTGAAGAAGGATCAAACCATATGCAGTTCTTCCACTTGATGCGCTTTGTACAATAGTGTAATGAAGATGGAAAAATGCTAAACTAGGTGTGCTTGAGGTGGATATGGATTGGTGTGAGGGTTTAAACATGTTGGTGGCTATATGCAGAGAATAGGGAAGTTTGTCTTAGTGGTTTTTCTTGTATTCTTGATTTATTTTGAAATAATTGCCAACCCCCTTCTAAATGAAATTTGAATGGGATTTTGTAGAGATTTATTGGTCATGAGTTAGATGCATTCATGCTAGGTTGACATCATGAAGAAGAGGAATCAAGAGAAAATAGTCATCTGGGCTTAAAAGGTGATTGATTAGACATAAGCGTTGGAAATGAGACACCCTACAGTCTAGCACTATAGTCCAACTTGGGTGCTATTTTCCTGAGGGTGCATGACCCAAGGGAATGGAATAATCCTAGAACATGGAGCTTGGTTGAGCTGGAATGGGTTTTGGAAGTCTATGAATGATTGGAAATCAGCGAAAAGGTGGATAGAAGGGTCGAGAGAGCATGCAAAAGGGACCTATGTGTTGGGTGTCACGAGCCACACTCAAGCTACCAATTTTGACATTTTATATGACTACAATAGGGTAGTGATTTACATACAATGGGGTAGTACTCTACAATGGAATTAAGACATCATTTGGTTAGAAGGTGAGGTTGCATGTTTTAAATGGATGGGGATCATCTGGGACACTGTGGATTTTACCTTCGTGTTTGAATTCAATACATAAATGTAAGGTAGAGGGAATGCAATGCATCACACGTATCCAAGGATGTCCTAAAGAATGTTGTATTGAAACTCCCCTTCAATTATGTAAAATAGTTTTGAGAGAACACACACACCTACTTGAATGTGAAGGACTATCATTCCTAATACAGGGGTAACAATATCATTGAAGTCTCATAAAATGATGGGGGATTGAGATACAACTATTTTAGGTAGCTGTAGTTGTTTAAAGGCATGAGAGTAAATAATGTTTATACTTGTACCATTATCAATCATGACTCATTTGATTCGAGTTTGATCAATCTGAGTAGTGATAAATAGTGTGGGATCTTGGTCGTCAAGATGTAAGGGTGGTATTTACAAATCATGAAACACTATGGATAATGGATTTTGAAGGGATACAATGAAATCTGATAAAGGTTGGGGTTCATCATCTTATATCTCAGTGGCCCATAAGTCTTCTATCATAGCCTCGTGGTGTTATGGAGAATTTTGGACAATATCATATAGGGACATCTTAACCGAAACCTGATGAAGCTACTTTAAAATAGATATTTGTATTAGTTCTGAAGTATTTCGGTTTTGTGCTTTTCCTAAAATAGAAACTTTAGTTTTAAGAGTGGGCATTGTTGGATTATTTGTGGTAGAAGTTGGTGCTTTAGCAATAGTCACTTTGGCTTTTTCATGATTGTGGGTCTTATGACCTTGGGCTTGGGATCACATAACTATGTGAATTGCATATATCTAAAACAAAGGGGGATTCACTGTGTTCTTAGAATCATCCACATATAGAGGGAAAGATTGATACTAAGCTCTATTAGAGACTTTATCTTATTTTATAGCTCATTCTGGTAGTGTTGGTGGTATGTTACTTCCTAAAGTGGATGTAACCCTAGTAGTTCGATTATGGGGATGGTCATGATCTAATTATTCCATTAAGAGATCATCTTCTTCTAATAGGTTTTGAACTATGATCTTTAATATGTTACAACTTTCTGTGTCATGACTTGCTATTCGATGGTATGCACATTTCCTATTTTCTCTATACCATGTTGATTTTTGAATATGAAGGTTGGTAGGATTTATGAGTGGTAGAGTGCTAATGGAGGTCTAGAGAAGCTAGTCGAGGATCTTAGAATTAGACCCCTTCAATGGATCTTGACTAGGCTTTTCAATCCTTCGACATGTTGGTAGGGAAGAGGTATGTGACTTTGAACCTTGGCCTTTCAAACTAGTTGTTTGAATGGTCCCTAATGTAGGTACTTTATGTTTAGGATTAGTCCTTACACTTAAACCTTATGGATAATAGGGGTTAATGGGTTATATATTAGCATTATCATGGTGGGAAGATCTCATTACGATGGTACATGTACTTTAGTAGAGGATTCTATGATAGTACATTTTAGTCTTACTAAAGGGTGGGGTCCTAATATAGATTATTTTGTTTGAATAGGTGGTAGTGGTGCTTTCCCTTTTTGAATCTGCTTAGGTGTAGTGGGGTTATCCTCTTTAGGAAGTTCAATCCTAATGGGAGGGTTCTACACATATTTCCCTCTTGAAGCTCTAAGTTTTTTGTTCTTGACACCTACGACTTTTCCCTTGATTTCTCTAAGATTTAGTTCCTCCCAAGCAATGGGGGGAACTGGTCTTGAGGTAGTTTGATATAACGTGCTAATTTTCTTAGGGGGTAATAAGCTAGAGGGAATAGGTATGCTAGATGCAATTATTAAAGTGATACAAGGAATGATATGCGTATCTTATAGAATGTCTAATCAAACTTTTTATTCAATAGTCCTTTCCTCTTTTAGTTCTTGAGTGCTTTTAGATATGGTTTCCTCGAGTGGATCCCTAACAATGAGATCCAAAAAAATTGAGGAAGTTTTTTAGATGTCTGCACTTAGTTTGGATGGTTCAAAAGTGTGTCTTGTAAGAAGATTGGGGATAAGATTACTATCAACTTCTTTAGGTAGAAGGTGGTCGTGGATTGTATTAATTACATGAGTTTTGTGCTCTAAAGTTGATCCTAAATTAGCTTGCACAAAATTTGACTTGGAATTATGATTAGGAAATGGTAGTCTGATTATATCTATAAATTGATTGGTGGGTGCGTTAAAGTTATCTAGATGTAACTCACCTTGATCCAACAGATTTTGTACTAGGCCATTGAAATAGTGACATCTACTTGTGTCATGGCCTATTACATGGTGAAAGTTACAAAAATCATTTTCCCTAAACTAACTAGGTTTAGGACGAGAATCATCAAAAGGTATTACTAGAGGAAGCTCAACAAGAGATGCCTTTAATATTTTATCTAAAATAGATGCGTAGGATTCTCCTAAAGGTGTATATTGTCATGGAGGAAAATGTGTCAATGACTTTTGGGATTGTGCCTATGAGGTGGAGGGATTAGATTGGTTTTTAGTTTGTGGTGGGGCTGATTTTACAACTATGACATTAACAACTTTTTTGGTTTTATTGTTGTTGTTAGCCCCTTTAGAGGGATCAAGTTTAAAGTTTTTATTCTATAATTTAAATTTCCTTTTTTCTAGGGCTCTAATTTTTAGTTTACGAGCCATAAAAAAGGCCTCATCAAAGGTTTTAAAAGATTGTACCCATAATGTCAATGAAATGTGTTTAGCACATGCTCATGCGAATAACTCAATTAGTTCAAGTTATATAATAGAAAAGATGAGTTGACTGATGAGACTCGTCCATCTAGCCACAAAGTCAGTGATAGATTTGTCATCAAACTATCAGATGACATAGAGGTCAGTAATAGAGACTATTCTTGTGATATTGATATAAAATTTCTCTAAGAATATTTGGGCTAGCTGCCCACAAGAGAACATGGAATATTGTGGAATTGAGTTGTACCAATCTAGGGTATGTCTAGCTAATGACATAGGAAATGTACTAAGAAGAAGTGCATCATCATGTGCTATAAGGTAACAAGCATGTCTAAACACTTGAAGGTGATGTTGAGATCCTCCTTATTTTGAAACTTTATAAACTTTGAAAGTTCCCACTATGGAGGATAAGGCATAATAGGAACTACTGGGTTAATAGGATCATTACAGATTTGCTTGTAAGTGAGCATGTTATTCTGCCTAGAGGTAGAGACTTCAAAATTAGCCATCTTGTTCATAAGGATGCACATTAGATTTGGTTGGGAATTGTATTAAGGGATTCCTCCCAAAAGGTTTTATTGTGGGAGTTGATACCTAGGAAGCTGAGTGGAAAAACCCTGGGATAAAGGATAACCAATTAATGTGGTTATGATTGGTTGAGAGGCCACCACATATTATGGAGCTTTTAAGGAGATATAAGTAAACCCAATAGATTGAGTGGGTGCTATGTATTGGGTGGTCAAGGGGACATACTATTGAGACAATTGACTTACAGGGGCTTGTTGTAATGGATGAGTTTGGGTACTTAAGGGTACACTAGTTTGGATAGGTGGAAGGGTTACTTAGACCAAGATGACTAGGTTCTAAAGTGATTTGGTACTAGGTTGAGTAGTGCTAGGTTGAGGCACGATGACATTATGATTTTGGGTAGTGGTTAGGGATGGAACACTAGACATCATTAGAGGTGGATTGCCTAAAGGTTATGTAGTAGTAGTGTCAGAACTAGTCAGAGGAGGATTGTTATGGGAGGACATCATAGTAGTGGTAAACCCTTCACCTTCTTCTAAAGGCATACTATATGGGTTCTTGGATAAGTATGTATGGAGAAAAATTGGGACGTGTATGGTTTGAGAGATGAGATAATGGTTAATTACGATGGGTTTGTTATCCAATATAGTGGCAAATTTAGGATCACCCTGGGTATAATACTAAGGAATACCTTCTCTTATGGACTTAGGGGAAGTAGGAGGGCTAGGAGAATTCTCCATAGATGAGGACAAAATTAGGGGTTCAATTTTCTTTTATGACTACTATCATGTCAAAACCATGTAACGATAAAGGAAAAAATCAAGAAATAAAAACAAAAAACACATAAAATTTGTTTTTGATTATCTTGTATTTTAGTGAAGAGGAAAAAGATACACACATGCTAAAGACATACCTAAAAAGTTTTCACTTTTAAATTTAAATTGTGATAAAATAAATGAAAAGGTTACCGAGGGTCCTAAAAAATGACAATCTAAAGATGGTCTCAAGTTTGTTTAGGCCCACAAATATTTTTGTACTAAGATCGATACCTGGCCTAGTATTGGGGCCTATCCCCTCACTTCACACATCGCAACATAAGGGTATCAATTGCTTAGCCCGTACATATGAAAATACTGGAGTTTATATTAAGTTAGAGTACTGAGTTGGTTCTCCCCTTAGTGGTGAAATCTAAGTGGATTAGTTGGGAAGAAGGTGTGATGTAATCCTAGTCGGTTCCCTTATGTCAATGTTTGATGAGTTTATTATGCACGTGGTTTGGTCTATGTGTGAGAGAAGTAATAACTACAATAAATTAACTGCCTAGATTATTCTATATGAACTACCTAAGCAAGGAAAATGGATGCAAATTATTTTTAACTTTTAGAAAGGAAAAAAAACAATTTTGGATTTTCTTTGAATGAAAACAATCAAACAATAGAAAGGGAAAGAAATATAGACAAATTCAGAATGAATTTTAATAAGAAAAGTGAGACCTTAGGGATTCCATCATGCATGCCAAAATGTTTAAGTTTTTTTTATTTTTCTTTAAATTAAATATTACTTACTAAAAACTCAAATGAAAACATGGTTTATGGTGAATACCTATGGATTAGAAGATGTTACTCATCACTTTGAATATAGTGACTATGAAAGCTTCTTTTTGGCTGGGAAGAATAATATGCACACATGTAAACACTTGACAAAAATAGATTAATAGATGATTGGGTGAGTTGCCTGGTTAGAAACTAGTCTTGTGAAGTTGTGAGATTCCTCAGATGGATGTTAGCTCACTCACTTGTTTATACAATCAAGTGGATAAACAACATATGAAATTACAATAGATAAAAGATATGATAATTAAGATTTAATCCTTAATTAAGCTATCAATATAAGTGTAATATTCATCCCAGTAAGCTATAACAAAGTCTATATCATCCTATATGATAACTAGTTGGTCTTCAATGGCTTCGAGAGAGGGAGAATAAACAATAGTGTAGAGAGTTATCTCAAAATCTATGTCACTCTGATCAAAAAATAAGGGTTGGGATACTAAAGGGAGATTTGTGATATCGATTACATCCTGTACTATGCCTAGTAGAGTCATCTATATTCAAAGGTCATATTCAAATGACTGGAAATTAGTAAAGGATTACAAATAATGGTATAAGATTAAGGTCTCAAGTTTTGCAAATTAAACACAGTGGATAGATTTTGATCCTGATAGGATAGGTGTCGATCTATAAAATTGATGCCAATTGAGAATGAATCAACATTAATTTTCTTTACGACTGAGCTTAATTAAAATAGAGAATAAATGAGATAGATTGGATAATAAAGATAAATAAAAGGATGTAGAGGGATGTATATATTATTCTAGAGACTAGATAAACATATAACAACAAAATAATTGATAGAACACAAAAGAAATATATAATGACTTACCTTCAATCCATTTGTAAGTAGAGTGAAACTTCTCCACAAATGTAGGTAGTCTTTGAGTCTTATGATAGAGGATATTGATTGAATGCAACAAAATTTTGGTAGAGTGTCTTTAAAGACATCTCCAATTCTCCAAAAAATCTAGCAACAATTCAAGGTTTTGAGTTTTTTGGTCCAAAATGCAAAGTTTGGCTAGGTATTTATGGATCGATGTCGATCTTAAGAATTGATACCAATCATAGGTGAACCGGCGTCGATTCACTAAAATTGGCACCTTTATTTTAACAGTGGATACAATTGGCTTTGATACATATGGAGTTGTTGGTAATGACACTATACGGGGGTAAAGTGGTTAGGGGTAGATTCTTTAGGTTATTAATGGATTTTGGAGGTTAGGGGGTGGTAGAAAGGTAATAGTAAAGGCCACTTACCGAGTTGTAAATGGTAAATATACTAAACCTTAGGATAGGGATTATTTAAGAGATTTGAATAAAAATAAAGACCTAAAACAACTAGTTAATCATATACAGGGTATGAAATTATAGTGCCTACAACTGTCAACATTGATGCAAATACAAATAAGGTGTGATTATTGTTACCACTTGAAGCATAATCCAATTGCAAGTTGAGGATTAGTGGTTATTTTTTGAATGAAGTACTTGTACTAGAAACAATTTTAATTGCTTCAACATGGACCACTTTTTCCTTGTGCCCTTTACACTTATCATGCACTTCATTTTGTAATAGTGCATCATGCAATGGTTGTTTAGATGATCCACAAATGTATAATAAATACCCATACTTATCAATGATAGGTTCTTTGAGCTTCCTGAGATGCAAAGCTAATGATCTGACCATGTAATTTACTCTAAATTAAACAAATGGTAGGTCAAAGTGGCTAAAACCTCTTGTCTTATGTCGATGTATGAGCATACCAATCAAAGTAACAGGGAGGTTCATAAAATTAATTATATAATTTAATTTTTTTCCCATCCTTAGTATGTAAGTTTTCATTTTGTCCATTTTATTATGCACAATGCTTAAGAATACCAAGGTTGTTCCTCTGATTGTAATGGAGATCAGAGGAGTAATATGCATGATAACTTTAAATGTATTCATTATGCCATGTTTATTCCTCTTCAATTTTTGAGAGTACTTCTGGGAATGTGGTGGCTTTACATTTGTTGTATATGTCCATAAATTCATCACACTTTAAAAATAAGTTGTTCTTTGCCATCGAAACATGTTGAAATCTTTTGGTCATTATTTTGTTAAAATTTGGTTGTGACACTAGTGGAAGTTTCAATAATTTGATTTCCTCATTACACTTCTTCCACATTAAATTATGGGTATAGAATTTAGGAATTAGCCTTTGAATAAATTTAATTCCATCCTATCCTACACAACGAGTTAAATGTAGAGAAATATCTAAATTTATCTCAACCATTCTTGATGCACAAAAAACTATTGCATTGGTATTTGACCTTTCTTTCTCTTTCTTGGTGTTACCATTTATTGCACGCCTATGACTATTTATTTAGCCTACTTTATGACTATATAAGGTGATCCTTGGGTACCCATAATATTTGTGACATGCATTCTAACAAACATCCATCCCATCGAATTTCATTTTATATACTCCATAGATTCATCGCCCACATTAAACAAGGCATTTGCTTTTAATGAATCTAACACAAAATTATTTTTATCTGCTTCATTCATGGCTCTAATTTTGTGCCATAGAAACTGACTAAATATAGGGATAATTTTTTGAGAGAATCAGATTTAAAACAATGATTTATCACATTCTTCACTTCTTCCAAAAAAATTGACCATTTTTGTTTGAATAAATAAAAAATTAATGCAAAAATAATTTCCAATAATCGCAATAATAAGAGATATGAACAGAGATGCATAAAAAATAAAAATAAAAATGCATAATAAAAATATTAAATTTAACGTGGTTCACACAATGTGGGCTACATCCACCAAAAAACACTTGCTTAGATTTTATTACAAGCCACAAGAGTATAATCCACTCTCAAATCAATCTTTTCCCAATTACAATGCATAAAATATTGTTTGGAGCTGCATTCATCAAACCCTCTTGAATTTGCACCTAAATTCACATACTTTATTCATCCTTCTCAAACCCTTGTTCTCATGATGTATTATCTACTAAATATCCATCTATGTGTAATACATCAATATAGCGATTTTACAAAATAATGGGTACCAAAAACATGGATCAAGTTAACCCAAAATGGTTTCCCATTAAGGGGGTTTAGAAAATTTTATATGTACATAAAGAGTGTATAGTAAATTAAATGTACAATATTTGAAATACATTGTAATTTAAAAATAGGATCCACAACATAACAATCTCTTACTTGGAGACTGATTTTCTCTGAGCCAGTTTCTCAACCCTTCACTGTCATCTATGAAAGCCAAATGAAATTGAACATAGCTTCAGTTTCTCCCTATGACCACCTTGGTCATCATGTCTATAGGATTCTAATTGGTATGAATATTCTCTAGCTTCAACTTCTCTTCTTCTAAAGCTGTCTTGATGAAATGGTACCTCAACTATATATGTTTCATCCTAGAATAGAAAGTAGAGTTCTTTATTAGATGTATAACACTCTGAATATCACTATATAGCTTCCATTCCTCCTATTTATGCCCTAAATCTTCAAGTAATTATTGTAAGCAAATCATTTTTTTGATTACCTATGTGGTAGAAACATACTCAACCTCTATGATTGATAAAGCCACAAGTCTCTATAGTCATAAAATCTAGCTCATCGTTGTGTCACCTACAGTAAATACATCTCTTATTGTACTCCTCATGTTGTCTAAATCTTCAGTCATGTCTGAATCTACATAACCATGCAAAGTGATGTCGAATCCAACATAACTTAAAATTATCCCCATGGTCCCTCTTAAATACTGAAAGATCCACTTCACTACCTTCCATTATTCTCTACCTAGATCACTCATGTAGCTACTTACTGCTCCCACTGCATGGGCAATATCTAGCCCAGTGCACACCATGACATATATCAAGCTACCAACTGCTGATGAGTAAGGTACATGTGACATCTAAATTCTCTCCTCCTCTATTTTGGGACACTGCTCCTTTGATAACTTGAAATTGCCTGCCAAAGGAGTCCCAACCGGTTTAACATCCTACATACTAAACCTATCCAAGACCTTTTTGATGTACTCTTCTTGAGATAAATTCAACATTCATTCCTTCCTCTCCTGAGTTATTCTCATACAGAGGATTGTTTTGTTGCTCCCAAATCCTTCATAGCAAAGGAATTACTAAGTTGTTCTTTGAGTACCTTTATTTCTTGCATGTTCTTACTTACAACCAACATGTCATCCACATACAGACATAAGATAATGTAATCACCATCATCAAACTTCTTGATATATATGCAATGGTCTGAATGACACCTGGAGTATCCCTGCTCCATCATAAAACTTTTAAATTTTTTGTAACACTATCATGGAGCTTGTTTCAGGACATATAAGATCTTCTTTAGTTTGCACATCGTGTTCTTCTTCCCTGTGACCTCATATCCCTATTGTTACTCCATATATAAGTCCTCTAAATAACCATGAAATAATGTAGTCTTCACATCTAGCTTCTCTTAGTGCAAGTCTTTCGTTGCCACTATCCCATGAACAGTCCTAATAGAAGTCATTTTTACCACCAGGGAAAAATCTCATCAAAATCAATTCCCTTCTTCTGTGAAAATCCCTTTACCACCAACCGGGCTTTGTACCTTTTCTTTACTTTATCATCTTCTTTAATTCTATACATGGACTTATTCTGCAATAATCTTTTATCTTCAAGTGGGTTTACCAAATCTCAAGTCTAATTTTTCATGAGAGACTGATGCTCCTCATCCATTGCTTACTCCCACTTGTTCCTGACATCTACCTGCATTTATTTTTCAAATCACTCTGGCTCTCCATTGTTAGTGAGTAATAAATAAATAAGAGATGGAGAAAAATGTTTAGATTCCCTTCTTACCTTAAAATTCCTTCTCACCACAAGAGTTTGTGGTTCTTGTGGAGTAGGTGCCTGAACTAGTTGTGTGGACACTTTATCATCTACAATGTCCTCCAATAATGTGTACTCTTTTTTGCAATCCTCTTTTTTATCCTGAAACTTTTGTTTATACATTAATTTTTTATTAAAAATATCTCTAGATTGAAAGATTTTCTTGTCCTTAAGACTCCAAATCCGGAAACTAAAGTCATCCTCACCATAACCAATAAAGGTGCATTTTTCAGACTTAGCCTCTAACTTAATCCTATCATCTTTATCAATATGAACAAAGGCTTCATAGCCAAATATTCTAAAAAATGAATAATAAACTTTTTTACCAGATCAAGCTTCCTCAAGTATGCCTCCATCCAAAGAAGATGAAGGTCCTCTATTTATCAAATATATAGTCGTATTTACTGCTTCTATCCAAAACTAAAGAGACAGTCTTGCATGCAACCTCATGATCCTAGAACGCTCCATGATGGTCCTGTTTATCCTTTTTAACACTCTATTTTATTGTGGATTTATTGGAATCATCCTCTATCTGTGAATTTTATTCTTTGAACAATAACAAAAAAATTATTGCTACAATATTTCCCACCATTATCTGACTTGAGACATTTTAACTTGAGACTTGTTTCATTCTCAACGAATGATTTCTATCTTTTAAACGTATCAAACACATCAAATTTATTCTTAATGTCAAACACCCAAACTTTCCTAGTTACATCATCAATAAAAGTGACATAATAAAATGACCCACCAATAGAAGATACCTGAGCTGACCTCCATACATTTGAATGAACTAGCTCCAACTTATTTTCCTTTTTCATAGATCCAAACTTGAGAAACTTTACCCTTTTTTGTTTTCCGAACACATAATCTTCATAGAAATCTAAATCAGACCCTTTTAATTTGGGCCATCGATCCTTCAAAATTTGTATACCATTTTGACTCATGTGATCAACCTGTTGTGCCACAAAGTTGTATCTATATCTACAGTAACTAAATTATAATAGTCAACACTAATTTATAAATATATGGTACAAACCTTCTTACCTCTTGCTACCATAGAGCACCCTTGGTCATCTTTCAAGAATCTACAGTCAATGTCACCATACAACCTTCACTGCCTAGTTATCCTACAAATACCAAATTCCATCTCAACTTAGGCACATGCCTAACATCCTTTAATAGTCAAGTGTTCCCATTATGCATCTTGATCTAAACACTTTCTTTTCTTACTGTGTTGCAAGGCTCATCATCACCAAGATAAATATGTCCAAAATCTCTTTGAACATAATCAATAAAATAATGTCTATATGGTGTAGCATGAAAAGAAGCTCCTGAATCTAAAACTCAAGACTCAGCAATATTGTCAATGGAGAGAATTAAATAAAAAATTAATACGAAAAAAATTTCACAAAATTGTAATAATAAGAGATATGAATAGAGATGCATAAAGAACAAAAATAAAAATGCATAATAAGAAGACCATATTTAATGTGGTTCACCCAATGTAGGTTACATCCACTAAAAAATACTTACTCAAAGTTTCTTACAAGCCACAAGAGTGCAATCCACTCTCAAATTAATTTTTTCCTAATTACAATGTATAAAATATTATTTCGAGCTACGCTCAACAAACCCTCCTGAATTCGCACCTAAATTCACACACTTTTTTCTTCCTTCTCAAACCCTTGTTTTCATGATGTATTACTTACTAAATATCCATCTATACATAATACATCAACATAGTGGTTTTATAAAATAATAGGTACAAAAACCATGGGCTAAGTCAACCCAAAATAGTTTCCCATTAAGGGGTTTCATATTTTTTTTGGGGGGGGCTACCACCCCTGAGCCTCAGTGAGAATACATAGAGTGTATAGTATATTTTAAATGTAAAATATTTGAAATACGTTGTAGTTTGGAAATAGGCTCCACAACATAACAATTTTCTATCCTCATCAATAATTTGATTTGATGAACTAGGTAGAGTGATATTTAATTTTTGACGTTTTTGAGCATTATAAGGACTTTTGATCACTTTTTTAGAATGATTGTAATTAGTGGCATCAAAATAAATTGTATATACCATTTTTGGTTGAAGCTCTTATAAATATGTTCACCTCAATCTAATCTAGAACTTATTTAAATTTCACATTTAGAGAACCGTTTATGTCATCCAATTGCCTAGCAGGTCATTGTATGAGAGATCCTTCAAATATGGAGCATCCTTTGCAATGACGAATGAATACTCTATCAGTATGCACACCAAATGTGTTGACATTCAAGACATTAAATTGTACCATGTCTCCTTCAAGTAAATTTATAATTGTTGCTTCTGCAGCATAATTGCTCACAAATGAGCACAAATAGATCAATTTGACAAAAACTCACTTGAACTTAAAATTATGTTCATTGATACATATAAGGTATGGACCATAAAATTGAGCACAACTTTTATTGACCATAACAGTGCTTCTTGTTTCATGAAAAACCAAGTGTTTTATTGGCTAAGCTATTAATTTATTAGTTTGTATTAAATCAGAACATAAATTTACCACATTTTCAAGCATTACACCAAACATCAAGGGTTTTAATCTCTCTTCATGAATTTTATGATATTCTAGAACATAAGTTACAAAACCTTGGGCTATGTCATCATCTTTACTATAAAATTTGTATTTGAGAACGACATTTTTTATAGCAAAATTATTTATATCTTTAGGTCCTATATAATTGAAGATGTTTTCACTCATCACTAGAATCTCCCTCTTTCATGGCACTATAAGACTCCAAGTCATTAAAAATGTAATCAATACAAACTTTGGGAAGAGATGGATTTGCATGCTTTGACAAATCACTCTCTCCCACTGAATGTAGTATTATTTTTTTGACATTTGTTAAGGTTTTAAATCCATCAACTGAATAAGTTAATTGTTATATCCCATCCAACACTATGTCAACACTGACAACAAAAAATCCTCTTCCCACATCTCTACAATGCAGTTTCCTTCTACTTGGATACACTTTTCCCTTTAAAACTTTGGTGCCTTTTGAAAATAAGTCCACATGATCATTCTCTCCAAATGCAAGAGACATTGATGTTATAATACAAAGAATAAATGTGAGATCAAAATAAAAAATCTAAAATTCTATCAGATATAAAAATTAAATATAAATGTGAGATGAAAGTTAAAATATATAATAATTATTAAATGTATTTAAGTCTCATCTACTAAGGATCTATGTGTTGCTAGGAATAAATTTGTATTATATAAAAATAATAATATGTGAGTAAGGTGATAATATATGAAAACAAATAATGTTTGATGTATTTAATATGAATCATGAAAATAATAAGATATTATCATCATTAATTATTGATAGCTACATTATAAAAATTGAATAACATCTTTATTGGTAAATTGCGTAAAATAATGATGCCATTTAAATGATCTTAAAACATTTTAAAAAATTCTCAATATCACATATATATAGAGAAGGTAATAAAAGGGTAGATAACATGGCTAATATTGGTTTTTTTATCCTCTATTTTAATCAATGGTTGAAGCTACAAGATGCCACATAATAACAATAATTTCAAATGATGTGGCAAGATTCTCAACCCCCAGGAAAGGAGGGTGATCCAATAATGGCAGCTAGTTAATGAAAAGCCTCACACCCTGCAAAATCCCATGCAATGATCATTACCCAACACGAGGCAATAAAACCAATCTCAAAGTATGGAAGGACCTATCTTCACTAGTCATGACATGTTTAGAATGAAATGAACTCAAGTTGAAGCCAATTTACAGTAAGACCCTAAGAAGGAAGAAACAGGCAACCATAAGAGGTGACCGTGATAGCGTTGAACCTATTTCTTACATTGACATCAAGGAAAACCTAATGGTATGGAACAAACCCGGAATACAAGGACAAATTTTGATTTAGTAGGTCTGCATGGGGAATTCCCTCATTACACAACCACTTACGAGAACATGGTCCAAGTACGAAGGTACTAAGCAAGATTATATTTCAACAATGGTTCGTTTTACACAATATAAAGAATATTATTGGATTCTCAATTTATAATATTCATAGTATGTTAGACTTGTGTAGAATATGCACATGTCAATTCTACATAAGGTTATCAGAATTTTTATAAATTAAGAATTCAATTCAAAGTTCAAAAGAACAAAAGTATGTGATAGCTTGACTTTGCATGACAATGTCACATCTTGATATCACACTTTTGCAACAAGTTTTGACACGTAATAACTTTCTATAAGGGACACGTAATACCACCGTAGTTTGTATAGTCCCAAATCAATTTTAATTAACATTTGCAATTAATTATATTTGTAATATTGAGTATCCATAGCTCCTATGCAATTTCGATTATTCAATATGAATGCTATCATAATGGAGTCCCAAGCTCAAATTGAAACTCCATCTTAGTTGACTATTAAACTAATGAGATTCTATTGAAAAGAGTAAACATTTTATTGGAACTCAATGATGTATAATGACTCAATCACATAAAATAATACTATATTGATAGATATCGGTTAGTATTTATGGCTTGTTTAAAACTCTTATAATTCCACATTAGATCATTCTCAAAATTAGAGTTCAAAGTAAGATTATAATAAATTTTTTTTTTCTCTAAATTTGCTTCTTCCTTCAACTATTAAAAATAAAACTATCATTTAAAAGGTAATATTGATTACAAAAATGCAAGACATGTTTAAGTGGCTTGGTTGTGTCGACCTCCACATAGGTTCAAATATTGCATGGCATATGAGGTTAGTTATGGTCATTGGTGATGTCGGTGATATGACATTGGTGATGTCATTGATACTAGTGATATTGGTGATTATGGGGGATGTAAAGGGGATATGGGAATTTTGTTTATATCTTAGACTAATTCATAGCTCCAATGACAATACTAACCCCTTCATTTTATATCTCTAAATTTTGTAAAAGCATTTACCCATATCTAATAAAAATGAAAAACCTTCTGGAGAAGGTTCTAAATTTTAAGGGCTTCCATGTAAGAGTTAAATTTGATGGGCATCCTTAGCTAGACTATGGAAAAATATTATTACTAGTATTCATTCAACATTGCACTTCAAAAGTTATCAAAACTATATTTAAAGAAGTGTGGATATGACTTTAGTATCTGTGATTTAAAGATATTTATGTTATAAAAAATAATTTTTTTAAATTTATGATGCAACTTTAGTATCTGCGATTTAAAGATATTTATGTTACAAAAATATTTTTTTGCAATTTAAACCTCTTAGAAAGTGAAAACCAAGATGTATTAGACTATTTGAGGATGGTATTAGAAAGATTAGACTGATATTAAATAGATTAATTTGGCTTAATTTCATTAAAAATAAAATATAATATATTGCCAAAAAAGTGTAACATTGAAAAAAATAACATAAATAAGATATCATAAAAACTTAATCTTACACAAAACAAATTAATCAAAATCTTATAGTCATATATATTATGTCGTTTCATAAATATTATTAAAAAAAATTGCATCTATTTATTCTATTTGACAAGGGCTACTCTCGATGTCATGTTAGTACCAGTGACGCTGACAAGAAAATCACCAACATTGTAATTTAAAAATGTAGAGGGAAAAGTTGACAGGAAAAAATCTAAGGGAATTTACATGAGCCGCTTATGGGTGTGGGATGTAGCAAAGCCCAGGATGGCAGGTGTTTTTGGAAAATGATTATGCCAAGCTAAAGTGTGCTTTGCTTACTCATGTGCATAGTCGTTCAATATTTATTTTGATATCTTTGAAGCATGAAAGATTGCTTATGAAGATTATGTGCACCAAGTTTTAGGTTCAAGTAATATTATCAAGATAGCAATAAAAACCCAAAACTTAATAGCACCAATAGGAATGGATAGAAGACGTAAATCAAAACAAATGAAACATTCTTCCTATCTTTTTTACCTCTTGATGCCTCCATTCCAGGACTTGCACTTGAATGATTTGATATCAAAATTTGTATATGTTGGATTTCTTTGAGACCTCTTGACAATGGTTTCCAATGCTTAAGATAAATGGATAATGGCTTGGATGAGAGTAAGGAGGTTGTTATATATGCAATATGAGAGCTTGATGGCTTGCTAAGTGATTTTCCAATTAGTCTTGAGGGTTGGGGGAGAGCTTAGTTTTATAGGCAAGGAAGAAAAGATCAATGGTCCAAATTCAAATTTGGGTTATTGATATCAAGGGCTGGAAAATTTCCATGAAATTTTTAATTTCATGGAAATCTCTAAAATTAGACAATTCTAAAAAAGGGGGGCTAGATTGGGGGAAGAGTTCTAGAATCCTCCAATTCTATAAATCTCCCCATAGGGTTTAGGGTTTTAGGAGAGGCTAGGATAGGGTAGTGGGTGGGTAGGTAGATTATTTTAGAATTTTAAATTGACTAGTGGGTTTAATAAATTGGTTATTAGATAATAGGACTTATTAGGAGTTTAATGAGAGAATTAATTGGTTTTATGATAGGATAAAAGTTTATGGGATATAGGAATGAGATGATGGTTACTAAATAATTGGTTATCTTGGTTAGGAGATATAAGAATTTGGTTAAATTAGCAAGAATTAGTATAATTAGTAGGGCGAGCATAATTTAGTGCATACATTTTGCCCCTCTTTGAAAAGATGTTGTGGGTGGAACAAATTAATGGTCTTTCAAATAATAACCTTGATATTAGATGGTGTCAATTTTTGGTGGGGTACGATGCCCCCTTGAGGGAGCATTTAGGGAAAAAATCAATTCAAATGGTCACTCAAACAAGAATGTTGGGTTGGGATAAGAGTCATAATTGGATATGGTTGGGATGCCCTAATTGACCAAGTAGATGCCCCAAAATTGATGATGAAGGAGCTCAATGTGATGGGTCTAGACAAATAACAAATGTCTAGAAAGTGTTTTGTTAGATAAATTGATAATGATTAAAGAGGATGGGTTCGAGCTGATGGATAAGTCCTGTAACAAGGATACATTCTAGGGGAAGCTTGAGATAGTGACAAGGGATATTGATTGGTGATAAAGAGATTCTTTTAGTAAGATTTGGGGCTTAAATTATTATGTGATTGTTGAGTGACTAGTCAAGAGATGGGATGGTGATGAGGGGTAAATGGTGTCTAGGCTAACTTTGGGCACTTGAAAAGAGGCCAAATGTTGCCTACATAGTCTAAAAAGACTTCAAGATAATGTAGTTCTTGATGTGGGAGAAATGAGATACTACCAAGAGGCTTTTGATAGTTTGCGCCCAAAACACATTACTTGGATGCCTTATAGAGAGATTAGATTCAGTTGGGATGATGAGGCATGAACACAGTATATGCTCACAACGTGTTATGTGACTGGACAACGAGATTATGTCACTGAAAGATACCATCCAAATCATGTACAATGATAGTTCAACTTCATTTAGGACATGCTAGGCCCCAAGCATATATTTGCACGTAACGAGTGGGAGAGGTTGCATTGAGGGAAACCTGTAGATAGGGGAACACTTGCATAGAGTATGAGAGTGTTGCATCACATCCACTAACATCATATCTACTAACATTCATCCATGACATAGTTTTTATTTGAAAGGCCATTACTCCTTTCACTATGTCCACTCATAATGCCCTTTCAAAGAGGGGTAAAATGTATACACCTGAATTCGTTCACCTACATTATCGTCACTAACATTACTATTAGTCAACACTAATTTTGCTTATCTTATTTATTATAATTTATCCTGCTAATTTATCCCTTTTTTAATCATTTACCTAATATCCTTTTTTAGTAGTCATCATCTACTAACCTTATTCTATCCTATCTCTTCATTAATTATCTTAAATCTCCATTATCTTAATCTAACCACACTTATCTATTATTTGGGAAT
The DNA here is from genome assembly GCA_037957365.1 of Torreya grandis. Lineage (NCBI taxonomy): Eukaryota > Viridiplantae > Streptophyta > Pinopsida > Cupressales > Taxaceae > Torreya > Torreya grandis. The sequence goes on along the minus strand of JARHVA010000277.1, from coordinate 2,671,018 downwards.
TTTAAATTCTCATGACCCATCTACCTACCTCTAAGCATTCATACAAACTTAGCCCCTAATCTTCACCTAATCCCCTTCTAATCCTCAATTAGTCCTAATATGAAACTAGAGGCTTCTACTCCCTATAAGCTTCCCTCATCCTCTACATCTTCTAAATATCTCCATTTCTAGAGAACTCTAAAGAATTTTAAATACTTAAAATTTCTCCTTTTTTCTAGAGTCTTCTTCTCTAGAAACTCCCAATAAAATTTTAATTCATTGGATAATCCTCCACCATTGATTCTCTTCACCCAAATTTGAATAATGGTCATTGATATTTCCTCCTATCTATTTAAACAAGCCACTCCTCTATGGCCAAACCAATAGAAGAATCCATACAATCTCCATGTCCCATCTATAATAAAAAATCAATGAATCAAGCCATCATTATGTCAAATTTATAAGTCCATGGCAATATACACTCAACAATCTACTTGAAGATCTTGGAGGGAGGCTAGTTGAAGCAAGGCAATGGTAAGATTCATCTTATTGTTTCTGATTTACTTCGATAATCTCTCCTATTGAGTGTATTGTATATTTTGGGTAAAATTTCTATGCTTTGATAGTTTTATTCATTTTCTCAAAATTATGATCACATTTTGATGACCAAGATGGGAGAACCCCTTTTATTTAACCATTTTTTCATGTTAGATGCATTTTGAAAGCTGACAAATCAAATTGAAGATGAATTTCAGCTCAATTTTTTTCAAATTTACATTTTTTATAAAAACTTGTGTTTTAATGAACTAATCTTTATTCATAAATAATTTCATAACAATATTTATGGGTTATGAGCATCTCATTATTATCTTTCCAGAGCATCCAACAAGGATGAGATCGTCTTATGACTTCTTATGATAGGTACCCCACTACCCAAAGGTGTTGATCCCATTCAACTCATTGCACCTCCCATCCAAGCCCCTTCATGTGAGTCCCACACCAATCCTCCATCTACTAGTCATAAACCAACATATGCCCATTCCCATACTAGCAAAGGGAATCCAATCTTGGCCACCTCGACTACTACCAGTCCATCCACCCAGTCATGTCAACAATCATCTGATCTAAAACCCAATGCTTCTACATCTAAGTCACATAATGAAATGGGTCCAAATACCCCTCTTCTTATATCCTTGGAAGCCCTTTTCAAACAACTCATCGTCGCTAACATGATGGTCTATCCACCTATCCGACATCTTAATACCACCAAGCCTAATCCCTCTTGGTATAAATCTAATCAATATTATGCATATCACCAAACCTAGGGGCATACCATGAATTATGTCATCCTTTCCAAGACTTTATCCAAGACCTCATCAATTATGGTGACATAATAATTGAGGATGAACCAGATGAGTTTCCATCCTTGGGTGCACAAGAACAGGAATGCCAAGTTTCCATTCCCGCTTGTAATCAAGCCCTTCCCCTTTCCAGCCAAAGTCAAGACATCCTATCCATATTACATGATCCCCCCATCGTCGACCAATCATACATAAATAACAAGTCCATTTCCCATATGCCTCATCCCCCTATCTTTCATGAATCCTTCCATGGCCCCCTCTTTATTCATTCCATTATTCATCCATCAACTCCCTCTCACCCATCACATCCAATACCTCATGTTGAGAGGGCAAATACAAACAATCAATCTTCTACTCGTAGCATCATGTCTTATACATCAAAGCTAGCATCGATGCCAATAAAATATTTCACTACATTAGGATCATGCTCAGCCCCAACATCTAAATTAGATATCTCATCAAAAACATCATCTCTCATCAATATTGCTACAACTATTGATAATACCTATCTTCTTGAGGATATCTCAAATCCAGATACCTCCAATCTATCCCCAGGCATACCTTTGGATCCCAATCAAGATGATGAAGTCATAATTGAGTTCTTCCACACTGTATCTATTGAAGATTTTCAAAGTGGATTTGATCCTACCTCAAATACATGTCTTAGTGATCCTGTTGAGATTCTTGAGGAAACACTCTTTGATAGTGAAGCTAGGACTCCCAGTGACCTTTATGAATACTATGCTACCCATTATTCCCTTAAGCCATCACATAACATTAATCATCCACCTCACCTCCATAATCCCTATGTCCCACTCCATGTAGGGAATAAATAGGAACATGCATCATTGGATTCCCCTCTGCATTCAACATTGTGTGCCACAAATACAAAGGTCCAAGACCATATTCTAAAAATCAAAAATCACGATCAAATTATCTTTGATATTGTTAGTCAAAATCAAACAAAGTCAAATCATCGGCCTAATCCACAAAAGTCATCCCCTACTGAAGCCCAAAATTAGGCACTGGGCGACCATCTAAATCACAATCATTTGTCAATTTCCTCTAGTAAATCCCAAAATCAATCACTACGGGGCAGTCAATATCAAATCCAATAAATAATTAAAGTCATAAATCATAACGTTGACTATCCTCTTAATATTTGGATCAAAGAATCAACAAATCAAAAGGTCTTTGATCCCTAAATCCCATGGCACCAGTCTAAATAATCCCATCCACCATATCCAATGGTGTATGCGACTGTCAAACCCCATTTTCATTTCCCATCTCATCATATCCTTCCTTCCCATCCTATATCCCATCATCATAATCATGACATCCTCCCATCCATACCATATCTCTAATCCTTGGGCAACATTGTCCCTCATAGGGAGTACAAAGACTCCTGGTCAAAACATCTAAAGGATGCTAAATCAATAATTAATAAAGGCCACTGAGACATGATCCTAGCATCACATATCTCTAGAATAGGCATTAGTTAAATATCCCATCAATGCTTACATTCATGTATCTCACCCTTTTCCAATAAATTGAGATGCCTAAAAAAGTTTTTAAAAAAAGTCAAAAAAAAAGAAAAAAGAAAAAAATCATTCATCCAATGGTGAAAACCAATCTTCTAGCACCTTGGGCAAGTACCATGATGAAAAATGATTTATGACATCATGGTAAAATAATCTATTATCCACATTTTACCTCAACACTTGGGGGCAAAATCCTTTCATCCATCCATGTCCCTTGTCCATCATCTCCATCCATTGTTCCTATCCATCGTTTGCCATCATATCATGCATCCTATCTCTCCTTGCATCCCTTGTCTTGACCTTCATAAGGAAGTGGACAGTGTCTTGATAATTGTTCTCAAATTATCTTGGCATATCCTCCAATGAACACTCAAGCAACTAAACATCTAGTTCCTTCAAAATGTGATCATTAGCCATCCCTAGTCCATTCTTCCTTAGTTCTCATTCCCTTTTTCGCATCACCCTCATCCTTTTGTCATCCGACACATCATTCATTCCATCCTCATCTTGGTTGCTAGGCTTGGTATTCCCTTTGATAGTAGCCCCATTTGTATATACATATCCCAAAAAGCCCTAAAATTTTGAAATATGTTAAAAACCCTAAAAATCATAAAATTTGAAAAAGCCAAAAATAGTCCATGGTGTCTTGGCTTGTCTAAACCTCTAGTCATGTCTCTATCACATCATAATATCCACTTTACCATCCTAAACAATATCCATCCCATCTATCCCCATCCCAAACAACATCTAATACCCATATCCTATTTTCCCTTGCATCATCTTTCAGGTACTATCTTTCATCTTGGAACCCAATCCTAGTGGTCACCCATCTATACCTTCATCAAAATCCCATTTGATAAAGGCATTATTGACATACATAGCCTTGTCATAAAATTTAGTCTAGAACCTATCATTTATTTATCATTGCCTCTTCATATCTACTATCCATCCAATCACTATTTTGCTAATATGAAAGGTATATAATAACATCACTTCTCTATCATTGCCTCTCCATACCTAACACCCATCCAATCACTATTTTGCTAGTATGGAAGGTATTTGATCCCATCATCTCCTAATCCTCTTGTTAGATTGGACTCTTGCAGGGTTTTGTTTGTTGGTAATTCTTGGTCATCTTTTCTAAATCACCTTCCTTGGCCACTTTTCGATTCAATTTCAAGACCAAATCAGTATTCAAAAACCTTCTCCCATCCTCCATCCTTTTATCCTAAACTAGGGGCAACATCTTAGCCTAATCCTAATCATGATCACCCTATCCAAATCCAAGTCCATCCTAAGTCCACAATCACATCGTGATCATCCAACCCATTACTTAGTCACTTATCCCCTATCATTAGATAAGACATTGTGACACTACATGTAGATACTTGTGTGTGTGTGTGTTATTTATTCTATTTGTCTTATTTGTTTATATCTTGTTTATTTTGCATCATGTCTCTTTTTTGTCTATTGGGAAATGAACGGGAATGATATGAGGTCACTAATACTACTTATAAGTGCCCTACATGTTGTAAAGTTCATTATTTTCCCCTTTTTCTGCACTTTGGCACAATGTCCCTTTGGTCATGTTTATATCATGCAGCATACTGTCAAGTGCCATATTTATGGATTGCTTAGACTATGGTGAGCTTTATGACATCTGTGATGGCTTGATCACCTACACCCTCATCATTTATCTAATCATCCTTTTTCCTATCACTAATCCAATCCTATCAACACCTCCAGCTAACATCCAAACTTTTATCCTTGTTTCATCATCTGAACCATATCCTTAAATCACTAACAAGTCTAATCATCCACATCATCATCACTTTCTAATCATTAATCCTTGTCTTCTTCATCATCTTCTAGTTAGAACTACATTGGCTTGAGGTCTTTCAAACTATGTAGGCATCATTTGACCATCTTTTAGTGTCCAAGGATAGCTCAGCCACCATCACATCACTCTCATATTGCTCCCCTGCATGTGTACCTACTAGGGGCACCATCATTAATCACGTTATGGATCATAGATTTGATGTCATGCATTCTAATTCATCTTTTGGTCACTCGATCATATCATTTCTTCTCTATCGTCACATACATCACATTGATCGATTTATGTTTGAGCTACACCCATCATTTATCTTATCAAAATATCATCAAATCCTTGGCCTATAACTCTCCCTTGTATGTCTCTTTTCTTGGGATACATCTAAAGCTTGTGGCCTTTTAATCTTATTTTTATCACGTTACGTTTGATTCCCCCTCAGATGTGTCGATAATCGTGACACCCATCATCACTAGTCCTTGTGCATGTGTCTTTTCCAGGGGCATCATCAATCTAAAACTCATTGCTCAAGTCGAACTCATCTTATTCATCATCTATCTCACAATTAACATCCCATCCCCTATCTATTCATCGCATCCCACCACTTGTTTCCTCTTTTGAGTGGCCATCCATCTCATTCTTCCTTGTATGTCCCCTCGAGGGGGCATTATATCCCCTAACATCATATCTACTACCATTCATCCATGACATGGTTTTTCTTTGAAAGATCATTACTCCTTCCACTTCGCTTCACTCACAATGTCCCTTCAAAGAGAGGCAAAATATATGCACCTAAATTCGTTCACCTACATTATCGTCACTAATATTACTATTAGTCGACACTAATTATGGTTATCTTATTTATTCTAATTTATCTCCTTTTAAATCATTTATCTAATATCCTCTTCTAGTAGTCATCATCTACTAACCTTACTCTCTCCCATCTCTTCTTTAATTATCCTAAATTATCATTATTTTAATCTAACCTCACTTAAATATTATTTGAGAATTTTAAAGTCTCATGACCCACTTACCTACCTACTCCTAAGATTTCCTACAAACCTAGCCCCTAATCTTCACCTAATCCCCTTCTAATCCTCAATTAGTCATAACACGAAACTAGAGGCTTCTACTCTTTAGAAGCTTCCCTCATCCTCCACGTCTTCTAGATATCTTCATTTCTAGAGAATTCTAAGGAATTTTAAATTACTTAAAATTCTCCCTTTTTTCTAGAGTATTTTTCTCTAGAAACTCCCATTGGATAATCCTCCACCATTAATTTTCTTCACTAAAATTTAAATAATGGCTATTAATCTTCCCTCCTATCTATTTAAACAAGCCACTCCTCCATGACCAAACCAATAGAGGAATCAATGCAATCTCCATGTCCCATCCATGATAAAAAAATCAATGAATCAAGCCATCACCATGTCAAAAATTTGAGTCTGTGGCAATATACAATCAACAATCCGCTTGAAGATCTTGGAGGGAAGTTATTTGAAGCAAGACAATGGTAAGATTCATCTTATTGTTTCTAATTTGCTTCCATAATCTCTCCTATTGAATGTATTATATATTTTGGATAAAATTTATATGTTTCAATAGTTTTTATTCGTTTGCTCAAAATTACGATCACATTGTGGTGATGACAGTGGGTCAACCCCTTTTATTTAACTATTTTTTCATGTTAAATGTGTTTTGAAATCTCGTAGATCAAATTGAAGACGAATTTGGGCTCAATTTTTTTCAAATTTACGTTTTTTAATGAACTGCTCTTTATTCATAAATAATTTAAACAAATATTTTTGGTTATGAGATTCTCATTATTATCTTTCCATAGCATTTTAGGGTTTTCAATTTTGTTGAGTGTTGAGTAAGTTATGATAATTTTAATATTACAATTCTGTGCATTTTTTTACATAGTTATATTTTTAATAAAAACGTGTTATGTTTTGATGAATTGTTCTTTACTCATAAATAATTTCATAAAAATATTTTTGAGTTAAGAGCGCCTCATATTTATATTTTATTTTTGATTTCGTTGAAAATTGAATAAATTGTGATGGTTTCTATATCACTGCTCTTACCATTTTTTTCTGCGTTAAAACCACTTTATCATTATTAAAATTTGCAGGTCAAAGATTATTGGCTCAAAATCTCGAAATAATAGTCACAGTGCCTAAATTCTCTTTCTTAAATGCATTTGTGACAATCATAACATCTAATTTCGCTATTTTTTTTTGCATTTACAATTGTAATGTCTGAACAAAATTCTATTTCCAACATGCTTTGAATAGATGTCCGTAACCTATTCTAATATGCATAGATTGGCACAAAATCGGGGGTATGTTATAAAAAAATTAATCGACACTTAGTTTTTACATAATCTCATAGATATATAAATCATTTGTTTCCTAAATCGTACTTGAGCCTCGGTTCTTGCAAATAGTCTAAATTGATTTAACGAGTCGTCCATTTGCGGTAGAAGATATCCAAATTATATTATGCTACATCAATATTTTCTACAGGAAAAAGCTATGTGGCTAAACTTGCTTGCTTAATTAAAAGTCTTTTAAACGTTTTGGACATATCTTGCAATCCTCATGACATTTCTTTGAGACATTTAAAAAAACAAGAAAAACGGTTCGCCTTATTAATAATCTATTACAAAAATAATGTGCATGACTTGGTAATTTATTCTTTTCCTATGTTTTCATTGATTGTCATTAAATTATTCTCTCCACAAGTAAGTCTATTATTCTATTTATGTCCAATGTCATAATATATATAGTAATTTTCATAATAATCTTATAATAAGATAAATATTAGTTTATTTTAACCATCATGTCATATATATATATAATATAATTTTAATCGATGTCCATAGCATTTTATAGTTTAGTTTTATACTTCTTTTATCAATAGTAACGATGGATGATGTGTCTCTTCAATTTTGAAAACTGACAATAAAGGTGGAATATTTTTCTTGCAGATTATATTTGTCAAAGACTAAATCCAACACTATAAACTTCATTTTCTTTGCAGGGTCATTTGTCAAAACACGTAAATCTAAAACTACTAATCACTTGTCTTGCAAGTTGCCCTTTAACAAGTGCCCCCTGAAATTTATAACCATGTATTTGTAGGCCACCTATCAAAGACTCTTTTTGGCACTTTAAAAATCATTTCTAAATTATTCCTATCATTTTGTCGTGTATATATATTTTTTATATATTTGCTTCTTGTAAATATCTCACACGTAATCTTAATTGGTTAATTAATTTTTTTGTTTGCCTATTTGTATTCCAAGGGCTATGATTGATGTATGTTCTCTCCCTTGCATCCTTGCAACAATTTCTACGAGATCAAAAACCACTTACAAACCCTTTCATTTTTTTTTCTAGGGACAACGTGATGTGGAATTGACACCCACACATGTACCATAGTTTTAGGGGGATAGTGATCGTGGATTTCACCACCACACACTAATCCAAACTCTGTGTTCTGACAAAGTATATATATCAGGGATAACTGTCGTTAGGCTAATCGATTGACCCCATATAGGTTATTTATGAAGGAGAAGAGTTAACTCTCTAAACTAGGCATTAGACATCACCCTACAAGGACTTGGACCCCAATGTACCTTTGTGTATATCAAGGATGCCCCTAGAGGCCTTATGTATACATAGCCTAAGACTTTTTGGCCATAATAGATGTTCCATTGCAGGAGTCAGAATCAGGTTCGAAGTAACCATCAAGTGCAAACGAGGTTGAGAGGGTTCGGTTGATACCATAACAGGTCACCAACCTATAGCCTCACCCATGAAATCATTGGATGGTGTGGGCATCAGGTTACACAACATTGAGTTTACTAATCATAGGTTGTGGTTTACTTGTTTGGGTGTGTGTTATGTTATACCTATGTTGTTTGTGAGTCGAGTCAACCTTCACCCAAATCCATACATACATATCTAGGTCTTTGCACAAATTATCTTGTACATCCTGTCTATTCTTGCATCATCATCCTTCCATCTTGTATATCCTTGTAATCCTTTCCTTGTACATCATTTTCATTATCTCATCTCCTATCTTATGTCTAGTCATATCCCGCCCATCATTCTCTATCCTAGTCATACCTTGTCCTAAGACCACCTCACCTTAATTTGTCCAAACTTGACCTCGTCTTATCCACCTTTTGTTCTGCCATAGTCCTAACCATTCCCATATCATCTAGTCTCAATTTTATTTCATCATTGACATCATCCTCTTGTCATTGTCCTTATCTCGTCCCCCATCTTGTCTTCATCCCATCCTAGTCCAACCACACCCATTTGTCATTGGTCTCATCCCCATCCTCTCCATCTTATCTTGCACATCCTTGTCATCATCTCTTAGTATCTATTATCTTTGTATACCCTTTTCATTATCATATCCCATCTCCCATCTTGTCTAATCCACTCATTATTTGTCATACCCCCATCACCTACATCTTATTTTATATATCCTTATCCAATCATCCTTTGTACCTATCACCTAGTACATCTTTGACATCATACCATTGTGCATATTGGCTTTGTATATCATTTTATTGTCCTATCCTATCCTCCACTATCACTTTATCTTCATCCCATCCATCCATCCTTAGTCATACCCTTATCACCTACATACCCCAATCTATCTTACATCCTTACCCAAGTCCACATCATCAACTATTTATCTTCACATAGTCACCTCATCCCTTCTTAGTCCAACTATATCCACCCTTCATTGACCACATCCCCATCACCTACATACTTTATTTCTTTTGTACAACCTTCTAGTCATATACCGTCGTAGAACCACCCATCATTGGTCACTCCCCCACCTAATCATATCTTGCCATCCACATAATAATCACATCTTGTCCTAAGTCCATAATCAATCCCTTGTCATAACCTTGACTTCATCACCCTTCTAGTCTACCCTCGTCTTATCTTATCCTAGTTGGCTTTTTAAGTCATAAACAGGTCTACACCATCTCCATCATTCCCCAGTCATCCACATCCCATCATCACCTATCTATATGTATCCTTATCTCACCATCCTACCACCTTCATCACATAGTCATATCCCATTCCATCTTGAGCAACTCGGTCTTAAAGTTTTGAGCTAATCTTGTTATCTACATCATCCTATCATTTTAGTCCATTATCATTCGGTCAAATCTCATACCTAGTCAATATTTTGTTAACATCTTATCACTCTATTGGTTTCAATCTAGCAAACTCATCATCAATCTAATCATCCCTAGTCAAATCATCTTGCATATTCATAACTAGCACCCATCATATCATCCTCTTGCTAGTTTGAATCTAGCCACCCATCAAATCTCCAATCCTTTTACTAGCTTGAAAACTAGACATTGTTGATAGGTTGTTAACACCTATTATACTACTAGTTTGAAATTTGATCATAATCTTTAATCCATTAAGTCTATCCCATCCTCATCATCATCCATCCTGCTAGCTCGGTCTTTCAGCCTTACTTTGTTCAAACAAATCTTAGTCTACCTTCACATCATCATCCATCTTTCCTATGGATTTGGACCCAATTCTTGTAGACCAATAAATCTTAGCCAACAAGGATGAAGTCCTTTTGTGGGCACTAGATTTAGGTGCTTGCCTACCTTCAAACCTTGATCCCATTCACCCCAAATCACCATCCCATAGCCCCATGAAGTTAGTCTCAACCTTCCTTGATGGGGTCACCCTAATCAATCAATACATCGCAGAGAATAAAAATGAATTATTTTTGTGGCTATGGAAGATGGGCACTCACTTTAGACATATCCCAAGCAAGGACACATGCAAGGGAGAGATATAGGCCAATGATTCGATGATATTTTTATAAAAAACGTAAATTTGAAAAAAAAAATTGAGCCCAAATTTGTCTTCAATATGATCTACGAGCTTTTAAAACACATTTGACATGAAAAAAATGGTTAAATAAAAGGGGTTGTCCCATTGTGCTCGCCAAAATGTGATCGTAATTTTGAGAAAACAAATAAAAACTATCAAAACATAGAAATTTTATCCAAAATATACAATACACTCAATAGGAGATATTATGGAAGCAAATCAGAAACAAAAAGATGAATCTTACCATTAGCTTGCTTCAAATAGCCTCCCTCCAAGATCTTCTAGCGAATTATTGATTGTAGATTGCCATGGACTCATAATTTTGACATGGTGATGGATTGATTAATTGATTTTTTATTATATATGGGACATAGAGATTGTATGGATTCCTCTATTGGTTTGGCCATGGAGGAATGACTTGTTTAAATAGATAGGAGGGAAGATCAATGACCATTATTCAAATTTGTGTGAAGAGAATCAATGGTGGAGGATTATTCTAGAGAAGGAGACTCTAGAAAAATGGAGGAATTTTAAGTAATTTAAAATTCCTTAGAATTCTCTAGAAATGAAGATATTTAGAAGATGTGGAGGATGAGGGAAGCTTCTAAAGAGTAGAAGCCTCTAGTTTCATGTTAGGACTAAATGAGGATTAGAAGGGGATTAGGTGAAGATTAGGGGCTAGGTTTATAGGAAAGCCTAGGAGTAGGTAGGTAGGTGGGTCATGGGAATTTAAAATTATCAAATAATAGATAAGTGGGGTTAGATTAAAATAATGGAGATTTAAGATAATTAATGAAGAGGTGGGATAGAATAAGGTTAATAGATGATGTCTACTAGAAGAGGATATTAGATAAATGATTAAAAAGGGGATAAATTAGTGAGATAAACTAAAATAAATGAGATAAGCAAAATTAGTGTCGATTAATAGTAATATTAGTGATGATAATGTAGGCGAGTAAATTTAGGTGCATATATTTTATCTCTCTTTGAAGGGGCATTGCGAGTGAAGCAAAGAAAAAAGAGTAATGGTCTTTCAAAGAAAAACTATGTCATGAATGAAAGTAGATATGATGTTAGTGGATATGATGCCCCCCTCAAGGTGACATGTGAGGAGGAATGAGATGTATGGCCACTCAAAAGAGGAAACGAGGGGTGGGATGTGATAAATAGACGAGGGAATGGTATGATATATGTGAGATAGAGGATGAATAAGATGAGTTTGACTTGATCAATGAGCCTTTGGTTGATGATGCCTTTGACAAAGACACATACAAAGATAGTAGTGATGATGGGTGTCATGATTGTTGACATATCTCAAGTGGGAATCAAACGTAACATGATGATGATAGGATTAAAAGTTCATAAGTTTTAGACGTATCCCAAGCAAGGGAGAGCTATAAACCAATAGTTTTTATTCGTTTGCTTCCAAACTAATAGAGGAATCCATACAATCTCCATGTCCCACCCATAATAAAAAATCAAGGAATCAAGCCATCACCATGTCAAAATCCTTAGTCCATGACAATCTACAATCAACAATCCACTTAAAGATTTGGGAGGGAGGCTAGTTGAAGCAAGACAATGGTAAAATTCATCTTATTTGTTTATTATTTTCTTCCATAATCTCTCTTATTGAGTGTATTGTATATTTTGGGTAAAATTTCTATGTTTCGATAGTTTTTATTCGTTTGCTCAAAATTACGATCATATTTTGACGACCACGGTGGGACTAACCTCCTTTGAAACTAACATCTTTTGCCTTGAGTATGTTTGCTTGAGTTGCAAATCAAACTTAAGAAGAATTTACAGCTTCAAAAATTTTCAATGAATTTATGAAAACATGTGTTTTTCTAAACTGCTCCTTACTCATTTAAAATTTTGTAAAAATAATTCTTGATTCCGGGTTTTGAACGTCTAACTCTCACCTTTCTGAAACATTTTATAGTTTATTATTTTGTTAAATATTGAGAAAGTTATAATTGTTTGAATATTGTCATTTTACACATGATTTTATTTTATTAAAAAAAAAAAAAAGTGATTTTTAATTTTTATTTTATTTTATTTATTTATTTAAACGGTCTTGACTTCCCCAAACAAAAAATAAAAATAAAAATAAAAAATAAAAATCAGTGCATCATCTATCCTCCCATGTTGCAGTAGCCTTCTATCACACCATTCTCTGACATAGCGACATGTTCAACCTTTTCCAGCACAAAGTCAAAAACATCTAGGGCTCCCTAAGTTCTCTCAACAGCTACATAACCCTTAAACAAATTACAAAATACTGGCTTTACTAAAAATTGAGCCTCTCTTCCATATACAACGCCGTGTCCTGATCCATCACCCGACCCTCAATCGTGGCCTCATATGTAGGCGGATTGGCCCCGTAGCACTTCTCCAGCGTTTCCATGAAGAGTCTCATGATGTCCTCGTATTTCTCCACCCTGAAATGCGCCCTCGTCAGATGATTAAAAGTGACTGTATTGGGAGACGTTTTGGTCGACGCCAACTTACTGAAGGATTTATCCATGTTGAGAAGTTCGGCATGGCACCCAAATTTCTTGAAGGCATGTCCATACTTTGTTTTGAAGCCCCCATTTTTACACACGTTGGGACTTGGGAGGATGCCAGCAAAGAAACGTTAATCCAAGTGTTAACGCATCACGTCCAAAAGTTTCCGTATGCCCGCCCTCGGAAGGTTCCAGTTCCATGTTGAAAACATTTCAAATTCTGCTCCCCTGACCACACACCTGGCGTAAAAGGCAACATCATTCGTACTCTGAGCATTTTATAATGAATTTGGTCAGGTTCTAGAACGGCGAGCCTACTGATACAATAAGTTTTGGCTTTAATTTTTCATTGTGTGGTGGGATTCGGTTCATATTTGTTTTTAATTATAAAGTTATGCGTGTTATCCAAAGATTTATCTTTAAACATATTAAGGCTTAAATAGCGTTCAAATGTTTTAGTGAGCATGAGGGTATGTGTTTGGTTAATAATTTTTACTTTAAAAAAGGGGGTCATCATTAACCCTAAATAAGTCTTTATGTGTGATCAAAGTTTTTTTTTCATCATTAATCCAAATAAGTTTTTATGTGTGATCAAAGTCCCTTTTTTTCATCATTAATCTAAATAAGTTTTTATGTGTGATCGAAGTCTTTTTTTTTTAATCATTAACTTAAATAAGTCTTCTGTGTGATCAAAGTCTTTTTTTTGGTGCAGATTTTCTTCAATAAAGTCATTTTAAACTATTAGTTTGTTGATGATTTTGATTGTCATTCTCGAATGTTATTCCTCAAAGTCAACGATTGAAATTGCTAAACAATAGAAACCACTAACGGTGTGCTTGACAGGGCATTTCATCGAAGGTCTCATCGGTCCAAGGAAAAATATTTAAAAACTACTTATCATTTATTTTGCATATTACTTGGTCTTGGAATCAGATAAAATATTATTTTAATCACTTGTCTGAATTTGTTAAATTAACATGTATATGCAGGGCTCATTGGTCCAAGGTGAAAATATTAAATTAACATGTATATGCAGGGCTCATCGGTCCAAGGTGAAAATATTAGAACTACTTTCGCTTTGCAAGTTACCCCTCAAGGTTGTCAATCAAAACTACTAATCACGTGTCTTGCAGGGTGTTCTTTTATGAGCGCCAATTGAAACTACTAAACATTTTCTTGCAGGCTGCCTGTCAAAGACCCCTTGTGGCATTTTAAAACTTATTTTTGAATCATTTTGTCTTACATCTTGTATATATCTCTTTTCTTTTTTATTCTTGCATCTTATATATATCTCACATCTTAATTAAATCAGTTAATTAATCTTTTTGGTCTGCTTGTTTGTCACCTGAAGGCTACAGTGGTGTATGCTCTCCTCTTTGCGTCCTTGCAACGATTCTTGGAGGATCAAAAACCACCTATAAAACCTCTATATTTTTTATTTTCTAGGGGTCGGTGACATGGATTTCAGTACCATGCATTTGACCAAGCTTCATGTTCTGACGGAGTCTAAATATCAAGTGAGTTGTCATTCGGTGCCAAATCAAAATTCTCCATAAAAGGTTTCATGGAGTGAGGGGTGGTTAAGCTCCAAAATATAAGGTGGTTAGACAACATCCTATATGGACTTAGGCCCCATTTTACCTTCGTGTATATAGTGGCACACCTATAGAGCCTTGTGCAAACCTAGCATAAGATCCTTTAGCCATAACATGCACCTCGATGTCGGAGTCAATATTAACTCCTAAGTAGCCATCATGTATAAATAAGGTCGAGAGAGATCGGTTGATTCTGTAATGGGTCACCGACCTACAACCTCACCCATGAAGCCATTGGATGATATGAGGATCGGGTTACACACCCTTCAGTTTACTAATTGTATGGTTATGGTTTGCTTGCTTGAGTGTGTGTTGTGCTAAACTCATACTGTTTGAGAGCTAAGTTAGCCTTCACCCAAACCTCCATACCTATCTAGGTCTTTGCACACATCATCTTGTACATCCTTATCCTATCATCCTTTTGTACATATCAACCTATCACCTTGTACATACTTGTCATCATCCTATTGTACATATTGTCCTTTTGTACATACTTTTATATCGCATATTATCTCTCTCTTGTCTTCATCTCCCCTTAATTTAATCATATCCACTCATTATTAGTCATACCCCCATCACTCACATAATCAAGTCTTGTTAATCATCTCATCACTTCTTGTTACAAGTCCACCTCATCCATAGTCACTCACACCTTCCCTTGATGGTCTTGACCTTGTCTTATCCACCATCTTTCCCATAGTCCTAATCATCCCTACCATCATCGTTATCACTTAATCCACTTTGTCCACCACCTAAACTTATTCTTATCCATCACTTACATATCTTGTCATTCACACCTTGTCATAATCAACCTTTTGTCTTGACCTTGCCTTAGCTTAGTCACCTCATCACCATCTAGTCTAACCCCATCTTATCTTATCCTAGTTGGCTCTTTAGGTCACATACGGGTCTAAACCATCCCCATCTCATTCATCTTATCCATTATCATTTCAATATCATCGATCATCATATTTGTCCTTGTCCTATCATCCTAATCATCTTCATCACATAGTCATATCCCATTCCATCTTAAGCAAAATCAGTTCAAGGTTTTGAGCTAGTCTTCTTATCTACATCATCCTCTCATGCTAATCCACTATCACTCATCCCATTGGTCAGATCTCTAGTCAATATTCCGCTAACATCTTATCACTTTGTCAAATTTCAATCTAGGAAACCCATCATCAATCTAATCTCTATCATCCTTTCCTACTCATAACTAGCACCCATCATATCGTCCTCTTACTAGTTTGAATCTAGGCACCCATCAAACCCTCAATCCTTTTGCTAGCTTGACAACTAGGCATCATTGATAGGACATTAGCGCTTACTGAACTATCCATCTGAAATCTAACCTTAGTCTTATATCATCCTAATCACATTTATTCCACCTCATCATCATCATTACCTATCATAATAGCTTGGTCATTGGACCCAATTTGTTCAGGGAACCGTACTTAATCCTTAGCCTCCCTCCCATCATCCATCTCTTATCATCCATCCCCCATGGAGTTAGACCCTGCTTTCATAGACCAATGCATAGCTGCCAACAAGGATGAGATCATCTTACGACTTCTTACGATGGGTACCCCACTACTCAAAGGTGTTGACCCCCTTCAACTTATTTCACCTTCCATCCAAGCCCCTTCACGTGAGTCCCACACCAATACTCCATTTGCTAGTCATAAACCATCGTCTACTCATTCCCATACTAGCAAAGGGAATCCAATCTTGGCCACCTTGACTACTACCAGTCCATCCACCCAGTCACGTCAACAATCATCTGATCTAAAACCCAATGCTTTCACATCTAAGTCACACAATGAAATGGGTCCATATACCCCTCTTCCTATGTCCTTAGAAGCCCTTTTCAAACAACTCATCATCGCTAACATGATGGTCTATCCACCTATTCGACATCTTGATCCCACCAAATCTAAGCCCTTTTGGTATAAAGCTAACAAATATTGTGCATATCACCAAACTTGGGGGCATACCATCAATTGATGTTGTCCTTTCCAAGACTTTATCCAAGGCCTCATCAATCATTGTGGCATAATAATCAAGCATAAACTAGGTGAGTCTCCATCCTTGGGTGCACAAGAAGAGGAAGGCCAAGTTTCCATTCTCGCTTGAGATCAAGCCCTTCCCCTTCCCAGCCAAGGTCAAGACATCGTATCCATATTACATGATCCCCCCATTGTCGAACAATCCTCCATCAACCACAAGTCCATTTCCCATACACCTCATGCCCCTATCTTTCATGAATCCTTCCATGGCCCCCTCTTTACTCAGTCCATTATTCATCCATCATCCCCCTCTCACCCATCATATCCAATACCTCATGTTGAGAGGACAATTACAGACAATCAATTTTATACTCATAGCTTTGCCTCTTGTACCTCAAAGTTAGCATCAGAGCCAATACAAGGATCATGTGCAACACCAACATCTAGTTAGATTCCTTATCAAAAACATCATCCCTCAATTTTAATGACAACCAATCACCAGGCATATCTTTTGATCCCAATCAAGATGATGAAGTCAAAATTGAGTTTTTACAAACTTTTTCTGTAGAAGATTTTCAAAATGGATATGATCTTACCATGGATGCACATAATACAACTAGTCTTAGTGATCATTTGAGATTCTTCAGGACACTTCCTCCAACATTGAGGCTAGGGCTCCTAGTGACCTTTACGAGGACTATGCTGCCTATTATCCCCTTAATCCATCACACAACATTAATCATCCACCTCACCTCCATAACCCCTATATCCCACTCCATGAAGGGGAGGAACAAGAACATGCATAATTGGATTCCCCTCTGCATTCAATATCACGTGCCAAAAATACCAGAGTCCAAGACCATAATTCAAAAGTCATCAATCATAATCAGATCATTTTTTATCCCATTAGTCAAAATCAAGAAAAGTCAAATCATTAGCCTAACCCAAAAATGTCTTCCTCTAGTGAAGCCCAATATCAGGAACCAGGAAACTATCAAAGTCAAACTAATCCAAATCATATATCAAGTCAAAAAAAAATTTCCCCTAGTGACACCCAAAATCTGACATCAAAGGGCAATCAAAGTCAAACCTGCTCAGCAAATCAAAAGAGTGGCACGATTAATAATTACATGGCCAACCATCCTCTTAATATGTGGATCAAAAAATTAGCAAATCAAAAGTTCTTGGATCCCTTAATCTCATGGCACTAATCTAAAGATTCCCCTCCACCATATCCAATAGTGTATGTGACTGTCGAACCCCATTTTTGCTCCCCATCTCATCATATCCTTCCTTCCCATCCTATATCCCATCATCACAATCATGACATTCTCCCATCCATACCATATCTCTAATCCTTGGGCAACATTATCCCTCATAGGGGGTATAAAGACACCTGGTCAAAATGTCTGGAGGATGCTAAATCAAGAATTAATAAAGGCCATTGAGACATGATCCTAGCATCACATAACTCCAGAACAGGCATTGGTTAAAGATCCCATAAATGCATGCATTCTTGTATCTCACCCTTTTCTAATAAATAAAATGCTAAAAAAAGTCACAAAAAAAGTCAAAAAAGAAAAAAAAATGAAAAATTTCATTCGTTCAATGGTGAAAACTAGTCTTCTAATGCCTTGGGCAAGTACCATGATGAAAATCAATTTCTAGCATCATGGTAGAATAATTTATTGTCTACATTTTACCTCAATACTTGGGGGGAAAATCCTTCCATCCATCCATGTCCCTTGTACATTGCCTCCACCCATTGTTCCTATCCATCGTCTGCCATCATATCATGCATTTTATCTCTCTTTGTACCCCTTGTTTTGACCTTCATAAATAAGTGGACGGTGTCTTGATAACTATTCTCAAACCATCTTGGCATATCATCCAATGAACACTCAGGCAACTAAACATTTGGTTCCTTCACAATGTGATCATTATCCATCCTTAGTCCATTCTTTCGTAGTCCTCATTACCTTTTTCACATCACCCTCATCCTTTTGTCATCCCGCCCATCATTCCTTACGTCCATGTCTTGGTTGCTAGGCTTGGTATTCCCTTTGCTAGTAACCCCATTTGTATATACATATCCCAAAAATCCCTAAAATTTTGAAATATGTTAAAAACCCTAAAATCATAAAATTTGAAAAAAGCCAAAAATAGTCCATGTTGTCTTGCTTGTCTAAACCCATAGTCACGTCTCTATCACATCATAATATCCACTTTACCATCCTAAATAACATCCATCCCATCTATCCCCATCCCAAACATCTAATACCCATCTCCTAGTTTCCTCTGCATCATCCTTCAGGTACTATATTTCGTCTTGGAACCCAATCCTAGTGGTCACCCATCTATACCTTCATTAACATCCCATTTGACAAAGGCATTATCAACATACATAGCCTTGTCATATAATTTAGTCTAGCACCCACCACTTATTTATCATTGCTTCTTCATATCTGGCACCCATCTAATTGTTATTTTGCTAGTATGAAAGGTATATGATCCCATCACTTCTCTATCATTGCCTTTCCATACCTAGCACCCATCCAATCACTATTTTGCTAGTATGAAAGGTATTTGATCCCATCATCTCCTAATCCTCTTGTTAGATTGGACTCTTGCAGGGTTTTGTTTATTGGTAATCCTTGGTCATCTTTTCTAAACCACCTTCCTTGGCCACTTTTTGATTTGATTTCAAGACCAAATCAATATTCAAAGACCTCCCATACTCCATCCTTCTATCCTCAACTAGGGGAAACATCTTAGCCTAATCCTAATCATGATCACCCTATCCAAATCCAAGTCCATCCTAAGTCCACAATCACATCACGATCATCCAACCCATCACCTAGTCACTCATCCCATCATTAGACAAGACATTGTGACACTGCATGTAGATACTTGTGTGTGTGTGTTATTTGTTTTGTTTGTATTATTTGTTTATATCTTGTTTGTTTTACATCATGTCTCTTTTTTGTCTATTGGGAAATGAATGGGGATGTTATGAGGTCACTAATATTGCTTATAAGTGCCCTCGTTGATGCAAACTTCATTATTTACCCCATTTTTTGTACTTGGGCACAATGCCCCCTTAGTCATGCTTATATCATGGGGCATACTGTCATGTGCCATATTTATCACTTAGACTATAATGAGTTTTATGACATCTATGATGGCTTGATCACCTACACCCTCATCATTTATCTAATCATCCCTTTTCCTATCATTAATTTTAATCGTATCAACTCTTCTGGTTAACATCCAATCTTTTATCCTCGTCTTATCATTTGAACTATATCCTTCAATCACTAACAAGTCTAATCATACACATCATCATCACTTTCTAATCATTAATCTTTGTCTTCATCATCATCTTCTAGTCAGAACTACATCGGCTTGAGGTCTTTTAGACTATGCAGGCAACACTTGGCCATCTTTTAGTACTCAATGGTAGCTTGACCACCATCACATCACTCTTATATTACTCCCCTACATGTGTACCTATTAGGGGCACCATCATCAATCACATTATGGCTCATTGATTCGATGCTATACATTCTAATTCATCTTTTGGTCACTCAGTCATATCATTTCTTCTCTATCATCACATACATCACATTGATCAATTTATCTTTGAGTTACACCCATCATTAATCTTATCAAAACATCATCGAATCCTTAGCTTATAGCTCTCCCTTGCATGCATCCTTGCTTGAGATATGTTTAAAGCTTGTGGTCTTTTAATCCTATCCTCATCATATTATGGTTGATTCCCTCTTGAGATGTGTCGACAACCATGACACCCATCATCACTACTCCTTGTGCATGTGTCTTTGCTAAGGGCATCATCAATTTAAAGCTTATTGCTCAAGTTGAACTCATCTTATTTATCATCTATCTCACAATTAGCATCCCATTCCCTATCTATTAATCACATCCCACCCCTCGTTTCCTATTTCAAGTAGCTGTATGTCTCATTCTTCCTCGCATGTCCCCTCAGGGGGGCATCATATCCCCTAATATCACATCTACTAACATTCATCCATGACATAGTTTTTCTTTGAAAGACCATTACTCCTACTTCGCTTCACTCGTAATTCCCTTTCAAAGAGGAGTAAAATGTATGCACCTAAATTCGCTTGTCTACATTACCATTACTAATATTACTATTAGTCAACACTAATTCTACTTATCTCATTTATTCTAATTTATCCCACTAATTTATCTTCTTTTTAATCATTTATCTAATATGCTCTTCTATTAGCCATCATCTACTAACCTTATTCTATCCCACCTCTTCATTAATTATCTTAAATCCCTATTATCTTAATCTAACTCCACTTTCTATTATTTGAGAATTTTAAATTCTCATGACCCACCTACCTACCTACTCCTAGGCTTTCCTACAAACCTAGCCCCTAATCTTTCCCTAATCCCCTTCTAATCCTCAATTAGTCCTAACATGAAACTAGAGGCTTCTACTCTCTAGAAGCTTCCCTCATCCTCCACATCTTCTAGATATCTCCATTTCTAGAGAACTCTAAAGAATTTTAAATTAGTTAAAATTTCTCATTTTTTCTAGAGACTTCTTTTCTAAAAACTCAGAATAAAATTTTAATTCATTGCACAATCCTCCACCATTGATTCTCTTCACCCAAATTTAATTAATGGCCATTGATCTTCCCTCCTATCTATTTAAACAAGCTACTCCTCCATTAATTACATAATCTCAAATCCAATGTACTCAAAATATCAATCCACTATTAAAATTTAGAATCAATTAGGAATAAAATGGAAGGACAAATGAAACATTCATACCTAGATTTCATCTTAAAAGATAAATGCTCCAAATCATGATCAACTAGATGTAAAATAAAAAGATTGGATTGATTATCTTGACTCAAATTTTTGACATGGTGATGTTTGATTATGGATTCATGGACATGAATTTGCTATGAATTTGTAAATTGGCTCCAATGGAGGAGAGGAGTGATTTAAATAGAAAGAGGAGGGAAAGATCTATGGTGGAGATTGGATGTTTGAGGAAGGAGATCAAGGGTTGAGGATTAAAACTAAATTGATTTTTTTTTAAAGCCTCTACATTTATAGGCTTCTAAAGAGGAGGGCTTAGAATAGAGAGGATTCTAGAATCCTTTAATTCTAGAATCTTTTTAGGGATTAATTAGGTTTAGGGATAGATTAGATAGGGATTAGGTGAGGTGATTAGGGACTAGGGGTGTATGAGAGCCTAGGAATAGGCTAATGTAGGTGGGTAGATGGGTCATGAGAATTTAGAATTTCTAAATAATAGATAAGTGGGGTTAGATTAAGATAATGGGGATTTAAGATAATTAATAAAAAGGTGGGATAAAATAAGGTTAGTTAATAAAGAAATATTGAGGGGGGACATTAGATTAATGATTAGAAAATGAGGATAAATTAGCGGAATAAATTAAAATAAATGGGATGAGCGGAATTAGTGTTGATTAATAGTAATATTAGTGACAATAATGTGGATGAATAAATTTAGATACATACATTTTGTCCCTCTTTGAAAGGGCATTGTGAGTGGAGAGAAGTGGAAGGAGTAATGGTCTTTCAAAGAAAAACCATGTCATGGATGAATGTTAGTAGATGATGTTAGTGGATATGATACCCTCTTGAGGGGACATGCGGGGAAGAATGAGATGGCCACTTGAAAGAAGAAACGATGGGTGGGATGAGATGGATAGACAAAGGGATGGAATGCCATTTGTGAGATAGAAATTTTGAGCACAATGAATTTGAGATTATGTGATTAATCTAAATCTACTCAAAATATCAATCCACTATTAAAACTTAGAGCCAATTAGGAATAAAATAGAAGGACAAATTAAACATTCATACCTAGATTTCATCTTAAAAGATAAATGCTCCAAATCACAATCAAATAGATGCAAAATGAAAGGATTGGATTGATTACTTTGACTCAATTTTTTGACATGGTTATGCTTGATTGTAGATGTTTGATTATAGATTCATGGACATGGATTTGCTATGAATTTTTAAATTGGCTCCAATGGAGGAGAGAAGTGGTTTAAATAGAAAGAGGGGGGAAAGATGTATGGTAGAGATTTGAAGTTAGGAGAAGGAGATCAGGGTTGAAGATTAAAAAGCATTTAAAATTCCTTAGAAGCCTCTAGATTTATAGGCTTCTAGAAAAGAGTGGTTAGAATAGAGAGGATTCTAGAATTCTCTTAGAGATTAATTAGGCTTTAGGAATGGATTAGATAGGGATTAAGTGAGGTGATTAGGTACTAGGGGTGTAGGAGAGCCTCATAATAGGCTAGTGTAAGTGGGTCATGAAAATTTAAAATTCTCAAATAATAAATAAATGGAGTTAGATTAAGATAATGAGGATTTAAGATAATTAATGAAAAGGTGGGATAGAATAAGGTTAGTTGATAAAGAAATATTGAGGGGGGCCATTAGATTAATGATTAGAAAAGGGGAATAAATTAGCGGGATAAATTAAAATAAATGAGATGAATGGAATTAGTGTCGACTAATAATAATATTAATGAAAATAATGTAGGCGGATAAATTGAAATGCATACATTAATATCTTTTCTAAAACTAGAAGTTCGAACCTAGCCAAGCACCCTCTCATAAAGTATCATCACAAGAATAATCAAATGTTTTGGAATATGTAGATCTCAAAGTTGTTGGATTAAAATTTGTCTAGGAATAGTGTCAAATGCCTTCCTAAATCAACAAAACAACAATAAAACTAATTTTTGTGTGATCTTGCTTCTTCAATTACAACTCTAAGAGTCAATGTATGGTCCATTGTTTGGTCATTTTGTCTAAAACCTGCTTTCCTATTTACCTAAAGTTTCTTGGACTCCACAAATCTAGAAATCAAAATATCTAACACTATAACAAATAGCTTACTCAAGGTGTGACCAACTATGATGATTCTATAATTATTTGGATCCTGTTGGTTTCTTGATTTGAGTATGGAATAGATGATATGAGATGCCCATACAAGTGGGAACCTATGAGAAGCCACTATATTAAAGAGATGAACAATGTGTTGCTAAGAGAGTTAGAGTATGATGAAGAGATTTTGCTCTTAAGTGCTCTATGTTAGCAGATTTACTTGACATCTTGACTTTGAAGATAGCTTGCAACATTAGTGAAGATATGCTTACCTTGTAATCTCTTTTCCATTGAAATTGAGACTTGCTTTGGAATGTTGTAAAGAAAAGATGCACAATTGGACCAAGTATCTTTGTCGAATATGGCATGTGAAGGGTTCCTTAGAAGAAAAATTTTCCAAAATGATTTAGCATTGAACTTACGCATATTTAGTATATCTCTTGTTTTCTTATTCAAATATAATTTCTTCTTATTTCATTAAATATGATGATAAACTCTTTGAATATACTTTTTCATGTAAAGATGTTGCCGAGTAATGTATATTGTAATCCTATGGAGAGATCAACTATTACTATCAGTGATGCCAATATTCAAGTGGAGGGATGATGGGATGATTATGAATATATTGAGGGAAGAACTTAAATAACGACGAATATGTGTCTATGGGATGGAAGCATGTTTCCCAAATAAAAGATGAGTACAAGGGGTCAGTAACCATGGTTTTGGCCCCCAACAATTAGAGTTCTTGTGATGATTAAATCTAAAATGAAATGCTTGTATATAAAGAAAAAAACATGAACTTAAATTTGAGATTGTACAGGACGAAAACTAGCAAACATATATATTGATTCTTAACTTTTTATTTTTGTATTTGAATTTTTAAAATGGTCACACACAGATTTGTTGTACATTGGCATTGGTGTAGATTGATTCACGGAGTTCCAATCGTTATTGGTATTCTTTGAACTCTTTTAGCACGCATATATTTTTATTTACAGTCCAGTAGATAACAATATATGAGAATTATTCAGCCCAGTCTAACTCAGCTTGGCTAAAAATGAGGAGTCATCATGAGGTGAAGGTAGAACACGTTTCAGGCTGTGTTACAAGTATATCTACTTAAATGGAGCCAACTGTTGATTGCTGTACATATTCAGGAACATGATAGAAAGGTGAGAATGTTCATTCAGCTGCAGCTGCACACTTGGGGAGATCCTTCTCAGACATTGGTGCAGTCCTCATGATAGGATTGCTTTCGAAGAAATTCGTTGGCTTGAGTTCAAAAGCCGAGGAGACTGTTGGCATAACTGGGTAGTCTTCTTGGCAAGGAAGATGATGGAAGCCTAATGTGTACCAAAGCACAATGTCTCTTTTCTCAATTGGGCGGTCCCTGAGATAAAATAGCATATAATAATCAAAGAAATCTTATTATCCTGAGAAAGGTCCTAAAAGAAATGGTTACCCATGAATATTGGCCACCAAAGAGTTGACTTAATACACACTGTAAAAATGCCACAAAAATGAGAATCTAACATATGAACAAGTTTCATAAGAGCTTCATACAAGTATATCTAGATTTAGTTCATATCCCAAGTTATTTCTGATCAAGTCTGGTTAACTAAAACTTATTAGAAATTTAGGGTAAAGGATTCTTAGTCTTTGAAAAAGTTCAATTGATAATAACTAATGTAAATCATTAAGTCCATGAAGAAATTGATCTAGAAAAAATGAATTGCATGGGATTAACACTCACCTGTTAGACCACACAGCCAGAGTATCATCACCTTTGCTTTGATAAGGATACAACCCACTAGCCCACTCCTCACTACGGTTATATGGAGTGACCCATATCTGATAAATGCAAAATTATTGAGTAAAATACAGTCGGATAAAATCTTAAGAGTTATATAAGAGTTTGATTAATAAGTTGACAGGACATGGTAGATAATGATACTATGATGCTTCTAATTTTGTATCACTGGTTGACATACTTGTGCCTATGATATTGACATACTTGTGCCTATGATATAAGCATACTTCCGTTTGTAAACTTTCACTTCAATGTAAAAAAAATAGTTTGATTAACAATGCCATGTTCCTCCCATTTTGTAGATGTTAGTCAATGACCTTTTGGCTATGAATCTATAAGACACTCAGCAATTCAATGTTTAGTTCTGATTCTACTGCATGAAAATGAGCATGGACATGTAAGACAGACAATCTTCAATCTGAATTTCAGCCACAAAGAAGATATGAAATTCAAAGTCATCTTAGTCCAGACCTGGTTGTTAGTGAAGGCCCCTCTGAGTTGAGGAGGGTCATTGAGATCAAGCAAGCTTGCAGCTGTGCCCCCAGAGACAATTTTGTATCCTACTGGATTTCCTATCTTTGTCTTCCTTGATGGATTGATCATATGAAACTCAGATGGATGATAGAGGTTCAGCTTAATTTGGGCATCCTTTTCTGTTTTGGCAACGTGTCTTTCTGCTGTCCAGAAACTTTTTCTTGGAGTTGGTCCATTCTTCACTGTCTGCTTGGCCATCTTGACCTGAACAAAGGAATTGTCTGTGCCATCAATATCCATGTCCAAGTACAATGTAAGATAATGGTCATGGATAACACCAATTGTGTTCTCAGCAAGCAAAGTTCCATGGAGTTCAACACTGGAATCTATCTGGTTGATATTTTCGTACTTTGTCCCTTTGACCATCAAAATCCCAGTTAGCCCCACCTGTGACCAAAACAAAATGGTCATAAGTTTGTCTTCCAAGTTAGTTTTTGAAGAGAAAGATTTCACACTAAACATTGATTAAAACCAACTTGCTAATTTGTATCTTTGAAGAAAATACTTTCAACTTGCCTACCTTGACTCGGATTAGGCCATCTGTCTGAAATTCCCAATCCACAATATAATCATAGTTTCCAAGAGATGCTGCCATGCGGACTACCAAGGTCACCTTTGGTCTCACTTCTCTAATCTGGAGCAGAATGAATATAAAAAATTACAGATAGGAAAAAAATGAAAATGCAAAACAACATTTAGTCTTTTCATACAAATTTAGTGCCATCTTTTACTAATCATATAAAGATGGAATTGTTTCAAACAAGAAAGGAAACTGACCCCTAAATAACAAGTCAGTATAATAATCTGCTAAGACCCTAAATTTTCACAGAAGCATATATTATGGATGGTTGAATAAAATCAGACACGTGATAGGCAAGAACAGCTTTCAATTGATCTCTTCCAAAAGCTTTAATTATGAGGCCAAAGGATTGAGTCTATTTCCGCTCCAATTATTTCAACATTTAAGAAAATGGAAAATACCTGGCATGATACAATGAAGAAAATATGACAACTGAAAATCTTAGGTGGTAAAGATAAGGGCAAGGCAATGGAATGTTGTTTTCCTGGATACAACTCAGAGTATACAATATGCCTGTGGGGTAATCTCAACGAGATCCCCATTCATATAAAGGCCTCTAAAGGAAACAAGCTAGATTGCATTCTTGGAAATGAAATTATACTGATTGTGTCATGTACCTCTTCCTACACCTTAGTAGAAGGGAAACAAAACCTAAAGAACATTGTAGACAATCCAAGTTATTCTCAGCAGTATTTCTTTGAAGAATGGAAATCAAATTTGTATTTAGAAACAGTATAACGGGTATTCATGTGAATATAATGGGTATTTATGTGAACTTTAGGATAGACAATTGAGCTACCTCCATGTCTGTGATCGGACATTCGGTGTGACGCCAACCGATCTCCCCTGCATATCTCTCAAATATGCAGACCATGTTAGACCTTACATAAGGTGTCCCATCTGCATTAGCAAAGACCCCATCCATGTAGTAGGCATTCCTTGGACAATCATTTAGGGGTTCAAGAGACATTGCATTTGTTCCAAATCCATATTCCCCTGCATCCATATAGGTTTTGAAGTACCAACCATCACTAGGATCCATGTAAGGCACAAATAGCTCAGAGGTAAAACCCTTGTATAAAACTCTCCTAATTTCTTCTGTATCTGGATCCTTAACATTGGCTTCTGATATTATAACTCCGGCACGAGGATCAGGCTTGACATGGAACTCCCAACTTCCCCACTTGACTTGATGCCCATCAACGTTAAAGCTAGGACCTTTGGGCTGCTCAGTAGAGATAGGATTTAGAGGGGGTATCAAGGGGTACTTTTGGGACGAAAGTCTGTAGTCTGAACCATCTCCTTTTGGTAAGGGTATATCACTCCCATTATCTGTGATTTTCAGAACCTCTTTGGCATCAATATCAACCAGAACTATGAGACCCTCAATTGGTCTCATATAGAAGTTTGGAGTTCCTGCCATTGAATAACACCCTATTTTTGTCAGTCTCCTGCCTTCTTCAGCCTGGCCAAACCAACCTGAAGAAAGAGGCACGCATATGAGGTCACTCACATTGACCCCTCTCTTGGTTACATTTTCTAAAAAAAAATCGTTTTTCAGAGGCACACTAAGGGCTGATTTCACATCCTCCATTGTCACAGTGGGATACCCACTTTCATGATTGACTTCATTAGTTACAATATGACCTAATTCTAGGTCTATAACAAGTCTGTGCGAATGACCATCAATGAAAGCAATGACTGTAGCCTTCCTGCTAGGAAGGTTTTGCCCTACCTTCCAAGCCAGGACTTCTTCTTTTAGGGGCTCTTCCAAGACCACTGAATGAAGTGAAAACTCACCGTGGTTGAAAATTGAGGACTTGCTCATGATGGTTTGGACCATTTTGATTTCCTGAATGGTAAGAGGATCTAGGGGATGTTTTGCAACTTGATTCTCATGTTTTTTCTGCTGATGATTGGGCTTGTTTATGTTTATAGAAGGATCACTTATGCTTCTAGTTCTACCAACTTGAATCCTATTCTTGAAGGTACACCAGGACCCATATCGTGAGCAATCTAATTCAAGTTTCCTAGAATTGAGAGAAGGCAAAGGAACCCAAGTCCTAATAAAATACAGCAGCAGCAGGGCTGCCATGAGAAGAAACATGACTCTAAGATAAGAGGGGGCATTCATGGCTCAATCTCGAAGGCTTATAAATTATGGGCGATAGTTCAGAATTCTGCTTGATTGCTGTATACTTGTTTGTGGGTGTTGTTTAATTGTACTGCTCATAAGTGGAGATGGAATATACCAAATTCATTGATAGGTTTTTGACAGCAAAAGGAACTTGCAGTTCTAAAGAAAGATACTAGTTCCAAAGATACCTTGACCGCTCTGCTACACCTTATTCGGCAGTGGTCCCATGCAGGGCTTACCATAATTTATAAATATGGAGCCATATGTAGTTAGTAGTTGTTTTACAGGGATTTATAAACAAATTAACTAGTTATTTTATTTTAAAAAAAAATCATCATTATCTATATCATTTTTTTTGAGTAGGTGTTACAAATATGTGGTTACTACTAAGGAAGAGAAACTCTTTTCTTAAAAATGAAGGGGCTCCTTTTTTTATGAGGAAGTTTTTTTAATCTTTATACACATGAAAAATAGAAGACGTAGACTTCTCCATAGGACTTCATCCTTAATATTATTATAATTTTTTTTTTAATTATTATAAGTTATTAATCAGTCATATATTAATATTTATATTATAAAGTAAATAGTATTAATTATATTATATTTTTCTTAAAATTTAATTTAATTTATATTTTATTAGTTAATAGATTTAAGTTTTAATTATAAGTACAAAAATACTATATATATATTATTCTTATACATTTTATTAATAGTATTTTAATTTTTAAAAATAATTATTAATTTCATATACATTTTATTATTAATTTTTTAATTTTTAAAAATATATATTAATTTTATATGACATGTTTGTGTTTTTTTTAATTTTTATTTATAATATATTTTTCGCTTTACACTAACATGTGATATGTTTGTACTTTTCTTACTATATTTAATACCTATTTATTTACAATTTGCATTTTAGCATAACTTATATAATAATGGTTTAAAATTAATTTTAATTAATAAATATATAATTTTAGTTAATTTTTAGTATGATTTATATAATAAGTATGAAGTATTTTGTTTTATCTTATATATAGTACAAATATTTTAAGTGCATTTAATTTAAAAATGCCTATAAATATTAATCCCAAGTGAAAAATGTCATCAATATTAAAAATATCTTTCCCCATATAAAAATAGACTCCAAATTCTATGGCTAAGATATTTTCTCAAAGCAAAAAAGAAAACATTTTAAGTGAGAGTCAAACAAACGTCAAATTTGAGATTCCACATTACAACCCTGTATCACCATCCCAGTTACCATTGTAGGATGCCTATCGACATAACGAAGTAAAGATATTTGATACTCTATCTTATATTTAGCATTGCATGATACAATTATAACCACTAGCCATGTATTATAAAGATGTCTACACTTTCTTAAATTGTTTTCCACATACAAAATGAGGCAACTAATCTTTATGGGTTATTTTACTCGAAGGATTTGAACACTCAATAAATTAAAAAAAAAATGTTTATGTAAGATATTGTATGAGTGATATTTAGATCTAAAAATCGCTCGCATAATTTTATCCAAAAAGAATTTTCTTTAATCTTATGGATTATAGAAATATTATATTTCTTACTTATTAAATTATAGTTATACCAATTATTCAAGTTATACAAAGGATTGTCTAATTTATACCTCTTATTTATTACCTTATCGAAGGCAAGTAATATAGCCTTCAACGTTTTAAATAAACTTTTGGTCCCAACCAATCATAAGTCGTCAATTTTTTCATCTAATGTTTAGTCTATTATTTTTAAGAAATACATATTTTATATTTAACTATAAAAGATAATTATCAAGGATGTGATTAGATGGTTAACTTTTTTCCTTCATTGTTTACAAAAAATGAGGCAATTTTTTTCTCCTTGGTTTATAATTTTAGAAAAAAATGAATGGGGTGTAACATTAACGTGATATGCCAACAATCATTGTGTTAAATCCTTGATATTGAGGACAAAAAATCTTTCAAATCTTATATTAGAAAATAGAAAAGAACACGATGAGGCATATGACCTTCTCTAAGTGTGATGTACCCAAAATTTGAATTCATGAGATTTTTAAAATTTTGGTTCCCATTTGAAGAATTTGAAAGTTTGTCACTAGATCGGTTAGGCCTAATATATGTACCGAGTCTTCTGCATATTTCACTTGAATAAATTTCATTTTAGAGAAGCTAGAGAAATCAAGTACTATTTGCACCTCAAGTGTGTAACGAGTGCAATTCTCCATTTTGGCATAAATTTCACATATAGTCTCTGTTTTGGTTGTCATTTGATGTGTTGGATAGATATTATTTATGGGGTCATATTTGCTTTCAATCTCAAAGTCCCAAAGCTCATAAAATTTTCACACCGGAGATTTGGAACTTCAGAGCTAGCAAGGATGAAGGACCAATTAGGTGAAAAATCTTTATTTCAACATAACTGTCACTCCCAAACTTTGTTTTGATTCTCATTTGATGTGTTAGATAGATATTGTCTAAGGGATCATCTTTGCTTCAGATATTAGAGTCCTAAAGCTCATAGATTTTTCACATCGTAGATCCAAAACTTTGAAGCCAATAGGAACGACGGGCCAATCAAGGGTCAATTCTCCATTTTGTCATATCTTTCACATTCAGACTCCATTTTGGGTCTCATTTGATTATTTGGAATGATATTGTCCTAAGGATCATCTTTGCTTCAAATGTTAGGGTCCCAAAGCTCATATAATTTTTACAAATTTGAACCAAAAATCCAAAACTCTCAAGGATAGATTATTGGAACTTACAAGATCGTCTGGATGGTCATCATGTTTGTGCCAAACATGCCCACATGTTGAACATGCAAAGGAAAAATTTAGCATCTTATTTTGGACATAAATTTTGTATCTAGACTCTATTTCAACTCTCATTTGTAGCACTGGAAAAGTATTGAAATGATTTATCCATTGATGTAAAATATTTGATTCTTTCATTTAGTGCCCTGAATCAAATCTAGAAAATTCAACCCAAAAGGAAGAAGCCACAAAATAATGCACTTAAAAGGAGCATTCAACCTCCTTTCAAGAGCTTTAGATGAGTCATGAAAGTAGTAGGCTTCATATTGGTGAAGAAGAGACATGTAATCATGTTGAACACAAGCGCATAGCATATTTTGAAGGAGAAGCAAAAAATAATTCAACAAGAAGTTCCTAATCATGTTGAACACATGAGGTTTTGGTCCCAAGCTCACCTTTGGAGGCAAAATAAGATTTAGTTTAGCCATTCATGGTTGAAGAACCACAAGGATAGCCAAAAAATGAATATGTTGTAGGTGTGCCTCATGTTATTTGTTTTTCATATTTAGAATCAAAACATACCCTTTGCATCCAGGATTAAAATGTGAGTGTCGTACATCCTTTTGTAAATACAAGTAATATTCACATCCTGATCATACATGGTCAAGTGTTTGAATCAATATTTATCTTTTTGCCCATGCCTCATATCTTTCCCATGGACACAATAAAAAACATGTTATTTTCTTTACTCATGATTTTTCAAGTGTTGTCCTCATCTTGCTAAAATTTGTCCTGTAAAAGCTCATACTTAGTCCAACCTATAAATGTCTATGTTTAGTCTTGTTATGTTTTCATTTCCTTTGTAAATGGTTTCCCTTTTTGTAGAGTTTTGGCTTATGTTTTTTCATTTTGTATTTCTTTTGTGTGTGTGCGTGTTTATGTTTAATAAATGTATCTTATGCCTTGTGGGGTTTCCCCTTCCTTGTGTTGGAGTTGATTACAAGACATAAACCCTTGATGGAATGCTTTGAGCTCTGTAAAGATCCATTCTAGGTAACATTTCTTGAAAAGGTAAATAAATCAACTTGTGTTTTTAAACAAAAAGTAAATTTGTCCTTGTATATCCTTCCAAGCATATAACATGCCCAAAATTTTAGCTCATGTAAATAAGTGGAGTTTTGAAGATAATGATCTAGTCCGACAGTGTGTGTTCATTCCCATAAAATTAAGACACATGAACTAGCTACCATTTGGACA
Source organism: Torreya grandis (assembly GCA_037957365.1). NCBI lineage: Eukaryota > Viridiplantae > Streptophyta > Pinopsida > Cupressales > Taxaceae > Torreya > Torreya grandis. The sequence continues at coordinate 2,638,277 of JARHVA010000277.1, read as the reverse complement.
GATCAAGATATACATGTGTACTAAATACTATCCACATGGTGGATAAATCACTAGTCACCAAATAATCTAGAGTTCTCCTTTATTCCTTTAAGAAATGTGGTCCCACAGTTAGAGCCACTATTGTACCCAAAATTTGAATTCATGAGAATTTTAAAATGTTAGTTCCCACTTGAAGAAATTAGAAGTTTGACACTAGATCATATGGGACTCACAGACATACCAGGTCTTCTACATGTTTCACAAATATATTTCATTCTAGAGAAGCTAGATAAATCATGTACTATTCACAACTCAAGTGTGAAATAAGTACAATTATCCATTTCAACATAACTTTCACATTTGGTCTCCATTTTGGTTCTCATTTGATGCGTTGGATAGATATTATCTAGGGGATCATCTTTGGTTCAGATCTCAATGTCCGAAAGCTCATAGATTTTTCACACTGGAGATTTAACTTCAGATCCAACAAAGAAGAAGGGTTAATCATGTGTCAATTCTCCATTTAGGCATATCTTTCACATATGGTCTCCATTTTGGTTCTCTTTTGATGTGTTGGTCATATATTATCTATTTTGCTTTAGATCTCAGAGTCTCAAAGGTCAGATTTTTCACATTATAGATTTGGAACTTCAAAGCCAGTAGAGAAGAAGGGCCAATTAGGTGTAAATTCTCCATTTTGGCATAAATTTTAGATCCAAACTCCACTTTGGTTCTCATTTGATGCATTGGATAGATATTTTCTAAGGAATCATCTTTACTTCAAATCATAGAATTCCAAAGCTCATATACTTTCTATATCAGAGATATGAAACTTCAAATCCAGTAAGGACAAAGGGCCAATCAAAGTTCAATTGTCAATTTCTGCATATATTTCACATCTGAACCCCATTTTGGGTCTCATTTGATTCTTTAGAAAGATATTGTCTTAAGGATCATCTTTGTTTTAGACTTTGGGGGCCCAAAATTCATAGTTTTTGTACAAAATAGAACCAAAGATCTGTAAATCTCAAGGATGGAGGACTAGAAATTATAGGGCTATTTGGTTGGTTTTCATGTCTATGTTGGATGCACCCATGCACTGGGCACACAAATAAAAACATTAACATCTTATTTTGGCCATAAATTTTACATCTGGACTTCATTTTGACTCTCGTCTGAAGCATAGAAAAGGTATGGAAATGATTTATCCAAAAATGTAAAATATTTGATTCTTTGAAGAATATTTTGGCTGAAAAAAATATTAATAAATGTTGTTTTGAGAGTGCGTCATAAGACACACTAGGCACACATTCTCTATTTGGTCATATATTTCACATCCAGAATCCGTTTTGGCTCCCATTTAAAGCATTGGAAAGGTTTTGAAATAGTAAATATACTTATGTAAATAATTTTATCTTCATACCTTTCAATGTGTTCGATTCTTAGTTTCTAGCCAAATGCCCCTTTGCGGGACCTAGTTTCATAAGTTAAATTGTGACACACTATTTATTGATAATATCACCTAATGGACAAGGCTCGATGGACCCACTTGGTGCTTTATTTGAGCCACTATTTAAAAATAAGTGTAAAATAGAATAAGACAAAAATGAGGATACGAAAGATTAAAGTGAGAATATGAAAGGTCAAAGTGAGAATATGAAAGGTCATTTCATCCTCCTATTATTATAAATAGGAGAAATGAAAATTGTAAAAGTGTTCTTAATTTCAAGCTCTTGGGGAAGAGCTAGCTGCAACTTTGTGTCTGAGATGCATAATTTTATATATTTGAGTAATGGAATGCAAGCAAGAAGGTGATATTAATATTTGGCTTCTTGGGTTTTGATTATCTTTGTTTGTGAATAATGTAATTATATTCATAGATAGAGAATCTATTAAAATTATACATTTTTATTAGTTGTGTGCAACTCACAGTGTTTCCAAACTTTGTATTAAAAATCTCGTGTATGGGTTTTGAACCAAGTGTACCCAATCTGATTTTTTAGGAGACTTCATACTTCTAAGTAAGCCTTTCATGTTTATTAAATATGTCGTTCATAGTTCCATTTAGTGTGATAAGAAGAATTTCCAACCACTTCATTTGAATTTGATTTATTCTAATAGTTCTCTGGGTTCATTTCGATGTGGGTTTCTCACCTCCATCCTCCTTCATTCTTCTCATCTTCTATTATTTCCAAATTTTGTTTCATTTTTATTCTTTCTATTTAAAAGTACACAAAAAAACCTTAAAATTACACATATCCTATGAGGGAACTGCCCCCTTCAAAAGCAGAGGAAATTCACCATCTCAACAGTTTTTTCTTCAATTATTGAAGAATTTGTGTCGATTCTCATTGGGCGAGTCATAAAACCAATAAATAGAAAAGTGACCAAAATTCCATTGATAAAGTGAAGGGTTTGATGAAGAAATATAATAAACTAAGTATTTGGTGATTCGTTTTCAAGGAGGCCATTGATATCAACATCCCCAGCTCCTTAATCATCATTTATCAAACTCCCCTTCAAAGTATTCTATTATCTCAAAGAAACCTTGAAATTTTTTATTGTATGAAATCCATTTCATGACCTATAAAAATGATAAGATGGGAGATGTTTTGACCTTGAACATAGAGGATCCCTCATTGAAGAAACCCCCAAAACCCCCACCTAGATTCCCCCACAGAAACCTTAGTTTTAGACACTAAAACCCTAGAATCTACCATTGAAACCATACAAACCTACGTTTTATTTCAAGAACTTGTGGGTATTTTTAGAGGCTTACATAAGCTACCATCAACAAATAGAAACACAAAATTTTGTGATTTTTGCTTCCATTTTTGGACAATACTCAAGATTGCACTCCTTTAAAGCCATAACAACTTTCTTTTTCCATAAGGATTTGTATGAATTGCATGCATTTTTGTAGGATAAAGATATATTGGCCTTTAAATTTTGTTGGAATATATAAGCTCCAATAGACATATAGAAAACTAGGCAATGGGATAGGTTAGATTCAACTGAAGAGCCATACTTTTGAATCTCTTTCAATAATCCAATTCTAGATATAGATATTCATCATGGTCTTCATGCATGATTTTAATTATTGGAAACAGGACCGAATACAAAACAATTTATTCATGTTGATTTTTTGAATTTCTAAAACATTTTTTTTAGATGGAAAATTCAAAAAAAATTATACATTGTTCAAATCCCTATGCCTTATTCACTGATAGTGCTTTATTTTATACTACTAGAGCAATGAAACAACCTCAACAACCCAAAATCACATTTTATGTTTCACTTTTTTGTTTTTGTACGACAAGTATAGATATTTTCATATTCAACATTTTTCTATCTCCTTTTTAAAGTGTTTTCATAGTTTACATTTTCACATTTACATGAATAGCTTAAAAACTATGCTAAGATTATAGGCATATAGATGTAACATATTTTCTAAATCCAACTCAATTCTTGCATAAATTCATGTCTACCAAACATTTTATCTTGGATAAATGAGTGGAGATACACATTAAAATTGTTAAAATACATGTAATTTTTCACATGGATATTAAATTGTCTCTACTTGTTTCTTTATAATGAAAAATTGCTCTTTAAGGGGGCTATAGCTATAGACACTGTATACACCCAACTTTTACATGATGTGACACTCCTAATATAAATATGATGATGATGCAATGATATCTTATTTTGTACTCCACAGGAAACTCTTTAACTCTTTTCCCCTCATTTACTTCCCTATTCCTCCCTTAACCCCTTTGGGCCCCTTTGTTTGACTTCTATAGCTTCTGTTAGCTTGTTTTAAAAACTTCTCATGTAGGAAAAAATTACCACTCCATGTGACAAAACTGCCCCCCTCCTTTACAAAATCGCCCCTCTAATTACACAACTGCTACAACAGTTTTGTAATATAGGAGATGGTTGTGTCTTAAAGATGTAGTTTTGTATTAAAAAAAGGGTGGTTGTGAAAATTTAGGTGATAGTTATATTACCCAAAGCAGTGGTTTGGAAACCACTCTGTCATAAAGCATCGATTCTTTCCCCTTGAATTCATCTTCTAAAATTAGCTCCTGAGAATAATTCTTTGACGTGTTTTACATGTTTTATTATTGCGTTTCTTGTTCACTCCATCCTAAGTTTGCCTCCAATCAAGCCCAAGTCATTCCATCTTCTATTTTCAATCATTTTAACTTCCTCCCAAATTCAAATTTTAGTTGAACTCAATTAAACTCCCTCATGTAAACTCCCAACTCTTTCTACAAAAAGGCCATTTTTGATTTGATTTCATATCAAAAATTTGCATTAGAAGTTATTATTCTTAATATTTTTTAGCCACAGTTCTACTACAATTTATTGAAGGTCCAACCTCTATAGTTTTCATGTCGACTATATTGCCACAGGTGAAGAAGTGTTATTAGTCCAACAACTCAATCTTTGCAAACTAAAGCATTGGTCAACCTCAGTTCAACTACTCTCCATTTATGGTTGTATATTCTCTCCTTCATTTTTTCATATCTTGGTCATTCTCCATTTAGAGAGTTCATAGAATTCACACAAGAATAAAATAAGCTAGCATATTGAGGATTCTTTTATCAACATACTACACACATTCTAACTGATCTATCCTTGTCAGGTTGGAGTTTATTTTAATTTTTAGTATTTCTTTCATTTATTAAATTATATTTGTGTAGTTTTTGTTGCATTAGATTAATTTAATTATTCAAAAAAAGAACAAGTTTTATAGGAAGAGAGATTTATTTTTTTCATTGTCTTTGCTACCAAAAATAAAAACTAGTTAGTTTGGTTGTGCTTGCATTCAAATAGATTTGTTTTCTCTCAATTTAAAAATCACTCCATAAACAATTCATATGAAGATCTTGGTGAACTTTCAGAATATTTCCAGCCAACATAACATCTCATTTTCAAAGTCAAAATAAGTTTTCTTGTATTCAAAACAACCAACTAGTCAACCATAAGGGCCTAAACAATTTTAGGTGCATTAATAGAGCTAGCATATTTCTGATTTTGTTTGTTTTGATGGATTAAAAGTGTTTTTGTTTCCTCTCGAAAAGAGAAAATCATAATTTTTATTTCTTGTCTCTCTTTTAACAAATAATTTGAAAAGCTTGTTTACAACAAACTAAGAAAGTTAAAAGGGTAGTTTAGCTTGTTTATAGACAAAGAAAGTAAAAAAAAAAGTTTTGTGACATTGTTATTTTAGACTGGATTTCCTTTTGCATTTATTACACATTTATAAGACATAATTTTCATGTTTAATCCATTCCACATAAACAAATCAAAAACTAAAAAATATCACCACCTAGTTTGCATTTAGACAAAGTTAGGAAAAATTAGCAGTTTGCATAAAGGTTTCTTCCTCTCTCCTTTGCATGCATCATGAATTATTGGAAAAGGGATAAAAATAAGTTTTGTTTTCATTTACTTTCATTTTTATCATTTATTTCTTTTTATCACATTAATTTCAACAAGTATTTTACTTCCATAAACTCAAAAAAATTAAAAAAACAAGCCTAAAACAATAAAAACTCAAAAAATAGTATCAAGAAGCCCTACCAACACATGCATGCATCTAGATTTAATTAGAAGCCTTTCCAACACATGCAAGCATTCAATTTTAATCCAAGGCTTGCCTATTCATGTAAGCATTCCACACAAAGCCTTACTTCAACATTACAACAAACATACAAAATAAGCCAGTGTTTAATAAGATCATATGCTTCTACCTTAGCTTTTTACCTAACCTCCTTTGGATGACCCTTTCCAAGACACTAGGTCTTATCCCCATAGTTTATTCCCTAGGTTTAGAGTACCTAGTCCTAGAGTTGGCATACAATTTGATATGAATATCGAGTTAGGATGCGAGGTTTTCCATTCCACCTTGAATCCTAATCTTATTGTTGACTCCTTAACTAATTTGAATGAATAAGAAAGAATTTTTAATCCACCCATCATTGTCCTTCCTCAGAATAGAGGCTATCACTATAACATTATCTAGGCTTAATTTCACATTCATACCTCCTCCTTCTCCTCAGGTCTAGCCTCCTCTTATATAATTCACATTTTGTGGATGACATTGACTGGGCATAGCCAACTTGATAGAGTAGATATTTTCCCATGAATCATTTAGCTTGATCTTCCCCATTTCCCTAGCCCTAGTCTCAACCAAGAGCTTCACCTTATTTTGATCTCAAAAACCAAAGGGTCTTAAAGATCTATTTCAGATAGATTGATGCTCGTAATGAGCACCATGATGTTGTTGGGGTGTTTTGGTTATGTCATGAGAACCCATTTTCACCACATATTTTGAATCCCATTCAACATAACAACCAACACAATCTATAGCCCATCCATTATGTTGGCTGCCTGAACTTGACTTCAGGGAATTGAGCGCATAGGTTAGCATGTTTTATTCATATGTGTATAAATTGGTGAATCTGACATGAAGGAATCCATCTTTTGCATATCCATTTCTTCCTCTTCTCCTCTCCTTTCTCCATTTTCCTCCTTCCATTTATTTTGTGGGTATTCATATACCCCCAAAATATATCTAGATAGGACATAGGTAGATATCTTGGCCTAAAAGGCTATAGGAGAAGCCATATCAACTCTAGTGAGCCTTAGTTGATGAGTTGAAACAACCCAACCTTTGATACCACTATAGCCTACCAATTTTATGATTACTCTCATCCCAACACTCATCCCAAGAGTGGGATTTCCATTCAAGAAATATGACATGTATTTAAAACTATGGGTAACCACCCCAACGCCAATGTTATGACCCTTATTGGGGGAGGTGCAATGATTCCTCATATGGTCATGAGACCATCCATCAACTTATAAATCTTAGACATAAAAATCATAGTTAAATACGATTATTATCTAGGAAGGATATGTCACTTAGAGGATGGGGTCAACCATATGAAAGTGATCATTCATCCCCCAAGTAGGAGTTAAGACAATTTTAACCCACCAAAATAAGCCACAAACACTACCACTGTGGCTCTCACCCCAAACCAACCTCTTCATAGTACCCCATGTCACACCTCTACCCCTCATGTATAAGAATCCCTTAGATCTAACACCAACACTGGCTTAAACCAAATCATTAGCACCTTTGTGAGTTTCATTTGTGACCTGGAAAATAACCAACAAGCTCTAGGTTAGGGGATAGGCCTAAATTATCCTACACCAGCTCATCCTTATCCTTATCTTATCCAAAAAATGACTCATACAACACCACGCCAGCAAGCATTTATGCTTCTATTACACCAATAAATTATACCCCTATAAAACCATGTCTCTCATCAACCCTTTGGGGTTATCCTCACTTACAAGGTCCCTAACCCTAACACCTATAAAACCCATTCATCTCACCAAACACATATTCAAACCCCAATGGGAGGCATATACACTTATGTTTCACCTTTGTAAAATGATGTGGCAACCAATAATCTAATTTTTTTTACACCTATGAGTTACATACCTCTCGCATACACTCCCCCTCTGTAGACAAGCCATGCCCCACCTTATGTATCATCAGGTTACATACTAACCACATACACTCCACCATAACAAACCTCCACACCACTTACATCTAACAATCTTTCCCCTTAATTTCATGTGTATTCAAAATCCACTCAACCAAATAACTATTTTTTGGCATGGCATAATCCACTTCACCTTATCAGGATTCCTCCATTTCTTATGGTGGTTACCAACTCAACCCCTATATAACCCCACCTTTTCATTCTAATCCCACTATGGTAATGACAAACTTTAACAACATGAGGACATATTTTGTGTACCTCAAGGAACCTCTTGATGCCAACATATGGGGGTTCTTCTCCCATGTCCCCTACTTGACCTTCCCAATTTAAAGGGGAGGGGAATCCCAATACACACATCAAAGCTTACACTATGGGTGTTAGGGAAATCCTACCTTGGGATGGGGTTGTTGTACTCAAATGGAATTATCATCTCCCTGAAGGGTCTATACATTCTTTCTGCCAACTCATGGCCAAGTTTTTCAAATATTTTGATATGAACAAACTCTTAAAGACTAGTATGCATGAATTCTTGCACATCAATCAAGAACACAATGAGTCTGCTACCCATTTCATCATGAGATGGTGGCAGGTCTTATATTCCTATGTTAGTGCACCAATTATGGATCAATAGGAATTATGTGATATCTTCATCAATTCCCTTAACAAGGAGATGAGGGAGGATGTCCATAAATTCCCAAATCAATCCTATGAAGAAGCCCTTGAGAGTGCCTTACAAATTGAATAGGAAACTATTGATAATGGTTGGCATACTTACAAGACCAATGGACACATTATCACCTAAAGCCAAAATAGTGGGGGATTTCAAAATGCAAGTCCAAAAAATACTAATAACCAAGGTCCCAAAGTCCTAAATCAAAATAATAAACCTATGAATAACAACCAATATTAGCTTGTAAATAATGCCAATGTTGCTAATAACATGGGGGCTATAAAATAAAATCACCCTCCCACCATCCATGTCAGTGATTTTAACTAACTGCCACCATGAAAAAAGTAACACCATAACCATAATCAAAATCATTACCAACTAGTCAAACAATACCCTCAGTTTCAAAACCAAACTTATTACCAATGAAACAATCAATAAGGGTTTGGGTAATAGGGGTAGAATGTGAGACCTAGGGGATATAATTATAATGTTTATTTATCCTTTCATTGAGTTATCGGTCATGACTCTTAGAACTGTAGAGAATATAACAAATTTGTACAAAGACTCCCAAAAGATCAAAGGTAAAAATTGGTAGACATGTTTTTAGGGAATGCTAACATAAACTCCTAGTTCAAATGGTCTTGTCACCCCTCAAAATTAGATTATATAAATCTATTAGAACCCCTTCCCCAACCACCAAACATGCGTTAGCCAAATCCAAAAATAGGGTGGCCCACAAAACCACCCTATTTAATGTAATCAACCTAAAATGACATGTACTCATGATGCCAAAGCCTCCACCTCTAGGTTTGCAAATACTGATGCAGATCCTTAATTAAGACTGCAAGGCAAAACTAAAATGATAGGAATCATAGAAATAGAAGTCAAACATGATAAAAACACCATCAATCAAACTATACATTATCAGCGTATGGCCATCCATCCCTCAAACATTTTGGAAATAGAGTTTGCTTCTAAACCCGTGAGGAACTATGACTTACTATAAAATTTAACTAAAATATTCTCCCACATTTCATTCATATACTTGCTCAAGAACTCCCTAGCTCATCTGTCACCCTTGCTCAATGCCATATAACTAGGGAATTTATCTAGTATTACTCCCCCACAAGCTTAGATCAACCAAATTGATCCAAACATGTTTTTGCCTAGTCAAGATTCATGGGATTCTAGTTATTTATTCAATTTTAGAAGCCTTCCTCTTGAATCTAAGATGGAAAGGAGGGGATATTTGGCCTTATATCTACAGGTATGGATTTATAACAACTATGTGAAGAGAGTTATGGTTGATGATGGAGCAGTAATCAACATCATCCCCTTTTCCTTCCTATAATAACTTGGTTATGGGGAAACTAATTGTTCTACAACATGTAACACCTTATGAGGCTAAGACATCCTCAAATATACTTTCATAGGGACCATTATGCTCTCAGTCACTTTGGGCCCCAATACAGTGTTAACCAAGTTATATGTCATAAACAAAGACACCAATTACAATATTATCTTAGGAAGGCCTTGGATATAGAGGATGAAGGTTGTCCCTTCAACCTTGTTTTATAAAATCGGGTTCTTACACCTAAGAAAGGTATTCATAGCTTAGGGAGATCTTAAACCCTTTGACATGTTATAAGTAATCATGCATAATCAACCTAGGCTACACATCGATTACCATATACCTACCAATGGGGTCATGAAACCCCCATAATTAGTCAATGTTATTAGACCCACAAAATCCAAAATGATCATCCTAAAGAAGGGTTTTTAAATACTCTAGGCTCTGCTAAAGGATGCATTAGAAGAAAAAGACATAATAATAGCCAAAAAAACCATTAACCTAGAACTAGTCACCAGTTTGGAAATCTCCACTATGTTTATGGATTAAATTATCAACCTCTTGGAGAAGAACACACCCCTCATCCTCCAATTCGACCCATGAGGGGTGGGGACCTACGATTTATTTAGACCTCAAGACTAATAGCCCCAAGATGGGTTAGCTAGCCTACCAGACCTTTGCATTATAGAAGTGTCTAGAAATGAGGAAATCCCCCTTCAAAATAACCATCAATGCTACCACTCAACATTAAACCATATAGAGTAAATCCATGCTTTGCATTCCACCCTTGCCACTTATAAACTATTTCAAAGTATGCTTGTGGATCACAATATGATAGGGCCATATTGGTTTTTAAGATTATTAAATCCATTGGGTCTACTCCCTCTAGAGATGTCAATCATTCTACTTTGGCTTGCACCTGGTTGTGTTTCTAATCACACTCTAAGTTTACCAATAGGCAAACAAACCATTATGTCCCCTATCCCATGTTGGAACTCAGGGAAAATATTTGTACCATGATAGTGAGATAGAGATTAACATCGTAACCCATGATTACCCATAAATTAATAAATGAGGGCCTCTTTTTCCCCTCACGAAGGAAGAATACCTTGGAAAGTCACTCACTAGACTCTTGCAAGCTTTCCCACATATAATAACATGACAAACAATATCACCCATGTCCTACCCATAGTATTTCAAGCTATACAAATATACCCATGAGCTTCTTGTACCAAAGTGAGATCTTAATTATGCTGGTGTACTCCCCATGCTAAAACAAAACCCTAATTGTGTTGACATACTTACCACCCTAACGAAAATGTAAATTAAACAACATTTTGAATTTATTGAGGTACTTACCTAGCTTGACCTAGAACTTAGAAAATAACATTTTAAGTTTCTAAAAATTCCTCCCTTCATTCATCTACAACACAATGATGAACCATTCACACCTCTGTAATCCCTTATGTTCACCCAACAAAGGGGGTGGGCTCATTGTCTTCTTGAACCTTGAGACTAGGGATCCCAAGAGGGATTACTAGATATTTTTGATTTCCATATGGTAGATATATTAGAAAACCAAGAAACTTCACCCAATAACTGTCTCGCTTCTACACATAATCAATTGGTCCTTTACTATGATGGTGCCAATTTCCACCTAGTTGTTGAGGCATGAGTCATTCTCATTTTTACTAAAGGGTGAGTCATGCCTTTTGGGTTCAAGTTATACTTTGAGTGTATAAAAAATGGGGCCGAGTATGAGGACCTATTACTTGGCATGCTCATTTCAAAATGCCTAAGAATTTAAAACCTAATGATCTAGGGTGACTCATAGTTAGTCATGAACCATGTTTTTGAGGTCTATCAGATCAGGGATGAACACCTTCAACTATACAAGACTTCTATGTGCAAGATCACCTAAGTAAATCAACCAACTTACTGACTCCATGGTTACCTTGTCTTTGCACTTTGACCCCCATCTAGTAATACTAAAATCTAATTTTGTAGTCTCGATCAAGATGGATCCTCTTGTGCATAAGAATCCTAATGACCAAACTATCACCCACATTCTAAGGGATGATGACCCCCTATCCCTTTATTTGAATGAGAATGATGAGGCCATCCTTGAGTTTATGTGATCCTATGATGACCTCTCATCATTCCACCATACCCACTATCCCACCTTGGCCCTTAGAACTGAATATTACAATTCTTATTGTCATATTGAGGATTACCTATCGTTTGATGATGAACACAATGTATTAAATATGGAAGGTGAATATCTTGATCTTTTCCCATCCCTCAATGTGTTTGAATAGGGTAACACCTCTCTCATCTAATAAATAATTGGCATTAACATCAGGACAGGAGATAATCTCAGACTTCTCAAGCTAGGGTCTTCACTCTTTGAGCAGGAGTTGAAGCGCCACAAGTAGCTCCTTATATATCTCTCAAAATCTTTCTATTTCTCCTAAACTGATATGGTAGGCATCAACCTCGATGTAGTCATCCATAGCCTAGTTATTGTTAGGAATATTTAATTAGTGCTCACATTTGAGTTAGTATTAAATAATATTGTATAGGTTAATATTATTTGTGTGCAAATAATGTAAGTGAGTTGTTCACACAACTCATGCAGATTATTTATAGAGAGATATTAAGAGTGGGATAAAGATTCAATAGAGATAAGGGGAGATAATGGTTCATTGTTAAGGATGATGATTGACTCCTTTTTGAAGGATCACTCTCTTATATATGTAACCCCAAATCAATAGAAGAAATATCTTGAATACAATTCAAATTGAAAACTATTATTTGTTATGTAAGAAGTGTTTTTGATGTTTAGTTTTTTAAATATAAACCATAAATAATATTTGGTATCAAAGTAATGGAATCCCAAGATTCAATAGGGGCATTCATTTAGTATTTTGCCTTGTATGATGGTGAAAAGTTTGCTTTCAAAATAAGGTGTTTTTTATTAGATTTTTTTTGTAGTTAAAGAGCCATTAAAATAGAGGTAAACATGTTTTGGGAGGTGTTTCTATATTTGAATTCTATGACAATGGATCATAATAGCCACATCCTACTCTAACATTATTTTGATGTGTCTTCTTGTCATTGTCAAATCAAGTCTTGCACAATAAGTTTTGCATTAGAATTTGGATCAGCCTTCATAGCTTGGCATTAGTTTTAGTTTATTTTATCTAGGTAGATCAATTTAATAGTAGATTGAACCATTTAAATCATCATATATTTATCCCTTTCATTCAACCTTTTTGGAACATCATAACCCATAATAGTAAACAATTTATACATGTGATGTCCTCTACTAGCTTTAATCTATTAATGATTATGTTTGTTTAATTTAATTTCTCTCAACTTTCATTCCATCATATCCAAATGGTAAGATAGACAACAAGTTACCCATAAGTTTATTTAGGAAAGTTATTCACCTAATAGTCCATGTAATCCAATTCCATATCTCCCATACATCATGAAGTTGAGTAAATAAGCGGACCATAAGGAGATCAATAACAAAAGTCTAAAGCTCAAACACCTTTCATCCGGTGCCTTGATCGACATGAAAACTTAATTTAAAGAAAATATTTTTTTGTATAAACTCATAGTTTTAGGTTTTAAGCTTGTTTATTATTCAAATTCAATAGTGAATTTTTAGTCTTTTTAGTTTAGACTAGTTGTTTTAGTTTATAGCTGTTTATTTTTTTGAAGTGGTTGTAGTTTTTAAAATCATCTTTAGAAAGTATTTTATTCAGTTTTTTAATACTGTAATAAAGTTGGTGAGCCTTCATTTACTATGTGGTTCGAGGCTAGAGTCTAGTTAAAGTCGTTAGTATTAGAATAATTAAAAAATTAAAAAATAAGGTTATAGATTTTTTAATTTGTGAGTTCTTTATTTTGTTTATTATTAGTCTTTTTAGTTGTAATGTCTAAATAAATAGATTTATAATTAAATTTTTATTTCAAATCTAAATTTTTATATAGTTTCAGTAGTCATCTTTGGTTTTTATGTCTTCTTATTATCAAAGTAGTGTCAATAGTATGTCTTTAGTCATTAAAGATTCAAGAGTCAAATTCAACACTTGTTATATTGTAAAGGATGCATTCTTGGTTGAAAATAACATCCAACAAAAATATGTATTTATAAATTATGGGGGTTTCTAATTTATATGGAAATAATTAATAGAGAACCTACTAGAACCATTAGAGCACATGCTGAACCAATTTATTGAGTAAGCAACAAACCTACAAGAGGATGGAGGACATAAGAGGTTGAAGGATAACTAACATACTCTCACTAGATGCTAGTGATGGGGATGTGTTTTGAGATAGTGGCATTATATGGGCCACAATTACTATGCCAAGGATGATTATTAGTGATAGTGGTGACTATCTACACTTTACAGGATTAGGTGGCAACAATCGCATATAATGGTTATAGGAGGTGATGAGGACTAGTCCTCATTTTTTATTTTTTATTTTTTTAGTATTTTGTGTGGTGTGATTTGAAATAAGAATATAAGTACATTCCTATTCACATATGTAATAATTGAGCAAGATTTTTAAGTATTCCCCTACCATGTAACATCTCCACAGAGATTTACTAGAATAATGCAGTAATTTTTTAAAAAAAAATTTACATGACACTTATTCTTTCACTAGATTAAACCATGAAAATCTAATTTGTGATCTTATCAAACTAATTATGTTAAACATAAGTAAACATGTATCATTAATAGTTATTGATCACTAGCATCTTATGTAACATAACATATCTGCATAAGGAAAGTAGTTACATCAAAATCCAACCATGATTGGTATAATAATATAGCCACTACTGTTAATGTACAATGCAATTACATTTACAAAAAGAATTATACTTCAACATAAATAAAATAATAGATAAAATGCTCCATGGAGCTTGAGTCACTATAACTCCAGTATCTCTGATAATCTCAAGTGTAGTCTTTAATAAGTACTGCAGTAGGGAGGGAGAGCATCATTAAAGCACTTTTTCATACCAACCATGGACCATTGATCTCCCATACAGTCCCCCAAATAATGAATGACCCTCCTTTCATGGATGTGTAGATAGTGATAGTGTAGGAATCCAAAGAGATATGCTAATACCTGTATGTTATAATATTTTTAATATATGAGGTGTACCATAAAAAAATACATTTTAACATGATATTGTACAAACATGTAAATCATACATATGAAATAAAACTGTCTATATAAACATTACTTTGGTAAAAGTTTTAATATAACTATTGATCTCTAGGATCAATCAGACTCATACACACCACTTGATTAGATTACCTTCATCTGGCATTGGTGGTGACAAGTAAGCTAGTGAAGTTTGTCTCACTGCTTAATTAGTACTAGTAATGCAAGATTTAATTAAAATCAATATAACCAATAGATTTATACTAATTAATTACTTATATCAATTATAAAATAATCTAATTAAAATAATAATCACTTTAGTCCGTCAAATGTATGAATGAATCTTATTATTATTATTCATCACATATAATCATAACAGGTTTATTTATCCATCAGATAAAATACAAACTCATAATAAAAAATCTACTTTTTGTAAGTAAATACAAATGTAATAAATTCAACATTATCAAAATATATTACACATACTACTCTATTATAGCAACAATCATAAGAAATTAACTTATAAAACCAAAGTATAATATTTTATTTCATTATACCTGTTGGGAGGCTTTATGCATAAAATTAAAGCACCATATCTTTTAAGTTTTTGAATTCATTATTTTATGAAAACTATAACAATAGGTATTCATCCAATATATTCATACTAGCTATATATATATATGTAGACCTAAGTTCACATATAAATATATAACATATATATTTATACACTGTTCATTATATATATATTCTTCATTCTATTGCATTTTTCATTTATTTAAAGACTATATAATTCAATAACCTTTTTATGAACAAGCATATAAATCTAAAAAAGGTCTCAGTATTTCCTTTAGCATCTAACTAGATTCACAATAAAATTCATATTAGATGTGGTACAATTTTGAGCCCAAAACCGTTACAAATATAATACCATGTTTATCCTTTATTAATAAGTTTATCAATTGTGTACATATTAATGGAAAACATAATATAATAAGCATAAGATCAGCACTATGCTTTGTTTTATCCATTAGAGATTCTTTACTAAAGTTATTAAATAAAACTTAAGATTCAAATTGATTTATAAAACATCCACAACAAACTTTACTAATTTGAAAACATTCCAAAGGAGGTAAACTTGTTTACAGTCATCTGTCCATGCCTTATATAGTTAACTTGTTTTTTAACTACATTTAGAGGACATTTTCACTATAACTATCTCCTCAATTCTATTGTCTAGTAACATATAAAAGTTATAACCTTCCCTTTGTTTTACTATCGAAACATACTTTGTTTCATATGTTCCCTATTGACACATAGTCTATTTCATATGTTCCTAGTTCAATACATACTCTATCCCATATGTTCCTAGTTCAACATAGTTCATTTCATATTGTTTTCACCTTGATTATTATAAATATATCTCATTCATTGACTGTATAAACTTGATTTAAATTTATAATAAACATTTAGTCCATAAAATGTGTACTCGTTCTATAGTGTAGTACACAGTCTAACTATTTACCAATTCACAATGTTCAATTATGGCTTCACATAATTATCTATGCTCTATATTTTGTGCAACATACATACATACATACATGTGTGTGTGTGTACCCTAGGACTATTATTTTCCTAAATACTCAAATCGATTTGTATAAACTAAATTTTGTTCATAAATTAATCTGTTGAATTTTACACAGTCATTGTCAAGTCGACATCATATACATTGATACCCATTATGTATGTATAGAAAAGTAACAAAAGTGCGAAAACTTTCCTTTTAAACCATTAAATTTTTTTTTAAACTCAGACTTAGTTAATATATCATTCTAGACTTGTATATATCCTTATATGTGTGTGTAAGTATATACTTAAAAGGTCTTATATATATATTTATCTAAATGTATTGTGTACATGTATATACCTTTTAAAAATTCAAAAATCAGTTATATTTATATATAAACACAACAATATCATCCACCTAGGGTTTTTATTCAAGCTAGGGCATAGTAATTTTATGAAATTAAATCCATTATACCCTAATGGCTCAGCACCTAAAAACAAACCAATTTGTAATCTTAGGGATTTATAAAGTATTTTTGCTTAGTTATATGGATGGTCAAGCCATCCATAGGGCTACGCCTGTGTTTTATTACAAATTTTCATATATTTCTAACCCTAGGAATTTGAAACATAAATAGTAAAACTACTAGCAAATAAAAGTAATTACTGCACCAACTTGATAAGTCACTTTCAAATATGAGACAAGATGAACTTGAATTATTTTTCATCATTTCTCTCTATTTTACTTCTCTTCTTTACCCATACCTCCTTATCCTCTTAGCTTGTCTCTTATCCTATTCTACTCACCCATCGATTCTTGCATACAAATTCACCCAACTCACAGTCACTATGCAAAATTCATGTTTTTCTCATTTTAACAATGACTAAAGATAGTTAAGCTTCCATTAATAATGATTAAGAAAGCCCTAATTTAACTTTATTCAACTTTCCTCATTTTCTAAATCATTATTTTACTCATTTCAAATCTATGCATGTTAATCTATGTTATATGTCTGAGTATACTACTCAAAAGTCCACTTTTAATCATTTTACAAAATGATAACTATACTTGTAATTTTAACATAGTCCATGCATGCTTATAAAACTTAGACTTAGATCTTAGAATAATATGTAGGATAATTAAACCTCCTTCAATAACTAATAAAAGTAATTATCTCCTTTATTTTTATGGCAATATGGCTAACACAATGTTAATTATCTTCTTATAATAAAATGATAGACCAGTCAATTATTTATTTCAATCATAACAAGATAATCATTTATGTCATTACTAGTGTATATAGGCTATTTATGTCTTTAGTTATTTTAATAGCTTGATGTATATTGATATTCTTGAATATCAATAATATCAAGCTTAATGTTATAAAGACATTTTGTTAGTCTATATACAATAGTAATTAGATATCATTTACATGGTTTTACATTCTCATAATCATAAAAAAGCATAATTAAAGTAACCTAATATAATCATTATGCACTAAGTCGATGTAAAATATACACAAAGCAATCACATATAAGATTTATTCCATATTTATGTACTAAAATTTAATTAAAATTTACTAAAATGTAAAATCTAATATTTAACTATAATTAACTTTAACAACATACTAACTCTTACAATACAAACACATAATGTATATACATTTACAATCTAATGTAGCATCCCTAATGGGATCTAACTAAAAATATGTAAAAAAAATTTAAAAATAAACACATATGCAAAATTAGACTACATCATAAAATTATAATAGAGATAATAATAGTATCATGTGCAAATATGACATAAACTCTTATTACAACATAAAATGTGGATCTCTAATATCATGAGAGAATAACACTTCAAAATATAAAGTAATTATAACAATATATATATTCAACTTATCTAAATCCTCAATCACCACTATCAAAGTGCATCAATTTATAATTACAACTCTTCATGAAAATTTACAATAAAAAGTACAATATAATACAATATATAAATAACATACTTGGCTATCTTAGAGCATAGTTCTCAAACTTCAAGTATCTGTGATAATCTCAAGTGTCATCTTGATAAGTAATACTGCTGTGGGGATGGAGAGCATCATCTGAGTAATTTTTTACACCAATCATGGACCAATGATCCCTTGCACTAATTTCATCAGGGAATGATCCTCCCTTTATGGATGGGTAGATAGTGATGGTGCAGGAATCTAAAGAGACTAGCAAGTACCTGTGTGTTGTATGATTTTTAACTAACTAAACATGTAATGTATCATAGAAAAATTAATTTATTACAAGATATCACATATACATGTAAATAATAATCATGAAATGATAACATCTCACTAAACATGCTTTGGCCCAAATTTTTACAAATAGTAATATAAAAGTGAACTATAGTGCTATCAATTTCATGCACACCACTTTATTGGACCATCTTCATCTAGCAATGCTAGTAAGCCAGTGAAATCTATTTCACTCCTTACTCTACATTAGCAATTTAGATTGGTCAAATATAATTTAACCACAAGATTCAATAACTTACATCGTACTAGTAAATGCATCACATAACATGCTATACATAGGAGCAATAACAACATACATTTAGTCCATCAAACATATGCAAGAATTTTTTATTATATTCTATCCCATACTAGAAATAGTGAATACAAATATACCATTTGAGTAAACATATAATTTAACTATAGAATTCAAACAATATAATTGGTTTTCATTTATCTACACCTTATGGTAACCTATATTACCACAGTCCAGTGTTTTAAGACTTAACTACCAATTTTTCATAATCAATCATATGAAGTAATTTTAAATACATGGAAACACAAGCGTTTGACAAGTAACTATATAACAAATCAAGTCATCATTTCATGAAACATAAAAACATACCAACACAACATTTTTTAAACTCTCAAAATTTGCATGCATGCATATAAAATTCTTGTCAATAGTTATAAAACACACTATACATAGCAGAAATGAATATGCATACAATAAATCAATCAAATGTAGATATGAGTTTAGACATAATAATTATAGGATGTACCACCTGAGTACAACATACTTTTATAATGTAGTACCCTATGATGTCCCATACTATCATAATTTTCAAACTACATAAAAATCATAACCAAACATATGATTTCAAGAATCAAATGACACACACATATAATAATAATTAAACAAGTATGAAGCTATACCACCCAAGTATACCCTAGAACTAAATTGCATGATAACATACCAAAGGATCACAACATATAATCATGCATCATGATGCACCATTATGTACTAGGTATAAAAAATATTTATACATATTCTCACACTCATAGTATGTAATGTACACCAGTATTCCATATTGAATACACATGATTAACAATCATTCATATTATTAATAGTGAGGTGGATAATTCATAAACCCATTATGACTTCACATCTTATCGATTCATTTATTTCTAAGAGACAGTTCCAAAGGTTATGATTCTTGATTTCTAAAAAAATTTAATAATTTATTCAAATTATCTAATGAACTATAGGTATAATCTCCATATACGAGCACTTACACACCATAATGTGCACCACATGTAGGTATTCTAATGTCATGCAATTTATAAACTACAAGTTAGTATTTTAATCATAACTATCAAGCATATAAATCAACTAATGAAGTAGTTATAAATACATAGAGCACACTCATTTCATACAATAATTCAAAACTTTATTTTTTTTGAAAACATAAGATATCTAGTTAATCATTCAGTTTATTTTTAGATGGTTTACAAACAATCATTTGATAAACTATATTATTCAATTCTTTCACTTTTTCGGTTAATATTTTTCTAAGAATATTAACTAAATAAATGTACCCCCAAGGTTTAATTATGTAATTAGTCATAACTCAATACAATGTCACATATTGTATGACAGGTTTTTATATATCAGGGAATCTAATTTTTTTGCTAGTTCTAACCCACAATACATGATAACTATATTTTATCTATTCACTACCATTTACAAATTATTATGATTGTCTATACAATAATTACAAGAATCTAGTTTTGCATCACTACTTCCACACTAAAATTATGAATTCAAGGTTCATACTCACTAAGCAATACAATTCTATTATTATTGTAGCAAAAGTGAAAATTCATTACATATGTAAAGTTTATATTAAAAACTTAGATTCTATTCCTTACATAAATTGAGTTTATGAATGCTTTTCAAGTTCTTTTTACAAAATTTTAACATTTAAAAACTTCTTCTAATATGTTTCTATTGGCAAAACCTGATGAATTCATAGGAGTTATGTTATCTATGTCAAGTTTTGCAACCCAGACTTAAATAAAAGTATTGTACTATGAAAAAATTATAACTTTGTAACTAGTTAATGTTTATCTAACACCTTAGCTAATGTTTTAAGTGAATATCAATTTATTTTCAACCTCAACCTAAATAACAATATCAATATATACGAGCCTTAGGTCCTAGAGTTCAATATAGACATATCTGAGCCTTAGATATGATATCTCAAATATATAATGATCAATATATTAAAAAATCATTGACCATATAATCAAACAACATTAAAAAAAAATTCCATTTAAGAAAATACTAAATCAACAACATGCAAATAAGATTCCTCTTAGTAGCATAATAAAATTATAAAAGGGGAATGAGATGATACAAACTCATCTCTAAGATAATTAAGAGAGATGACACTCCTTAAACCATATATCTAAAGGGTGAAAATTTCATAAACAAACTCTTAACATAAAGGAATTATCAAGCATTACAGTAACACTCTTAGGATTCATGAATATAAACACATAAATTAATAACATAAATTTAAATGAGAAGCACCCTAATCCTATTAAACACACAAAACTCAATGACAAAGATGACATGATAATCAAGAAGAAAGTAATCATACTCGAGTTGTTTGATCTATGTGATCAAACTATGGTAGAAAGATTTTGTTTATAACCTATGAACTATGCTATAAACCCTTCTTCCCAAGCCTTGAATACAACCATCACCATATAGACACTCGATAAACTGATCTCCTAAACAACTCAAAGGGGTACGAGTCCTCTTAAGGGTACACACTCAATGATCTACATATATTTTATGAAAGCCACAAAACTCTAATCATGGTGTAACTTGGTTCTGTACTGAGACACCATAAGTCTAAATAACATTGAAAAATTTCATGTCACTAGGTTCACAAGACACAGAAATGTTAATAGATTCATTAGATCCTAGAGTTCAAGCCATAACTCCGATACCATATGTAACATCCCTACTGAGATATAATTAGAAATATGTTTATTAAAAAAAATAAACACATGCAAAATTAGACTACATCCCAAAATTAAAACAAAGATAATAATAGTATTCACGTGTAAACATGACATGAACTCTTATTACAACATAAAGTGCGGATCTCTAATATCATGAGAGAATGACAATTCAAAATAGAAAGTAATTATAACATTATATATTCAACTTATCTAAATCCTCAATCACTAATGTCAAAGTGCATCAATGTATAATTACAACTCTTCATGATAATTTACAATAACAAGTACAATATAATATAATATATTAATAAGATACTTGGCTACCCAGAGCATAGTTTCCAAACTTCAAGTATCTACGGTAATCTCAAGTGTCATCTCAATAAGTAGTATTATTCTCAAGAGGGAGAGCATCAGTCAAGTACTTTTTCACACTAATCACGGATCAATTTTCCTCACACTAATCCCATCAAGTAATGGCCCTCCCTTCATAGATGGGTAGATACTGATGGTGCAGGAATCCAGAGAGACTAGCAAGTACCTGTGTGCTGTATAATTTTTAACTAACTAAATATGCAATGTATCATATAAAACTCAATCTATTGCAAGATATCGCACATATATGTAAATCATACTCGTGAAATGATAATTTATCACTAAACATACTTTGGGTCAAAGTTTTACAAATAGTTATATAAAAGCGAATTATAGTTCTATCAATTTTATGTACACCACTTGATAGGACCACCTTCATATAACATTACAATGCCAATAAGTCAGTGAATTTTGTCTCACTCCCTACTCCACATCATCAATGTAGCTTGGTTAAATACAATTCAACCACAAGATTCAATAACTTACATCTTACTAGAAAATGCATCACATGACACACTATATATAGGATTAATAACAACATACATTTAGTTCGTAAAACATATGTAAGAATATTTTATTATATTTTATCCCATACTATAAATAATGATTACAAATATACCATCTGAATAAATATACAATTTAACTATACAATTCAAACAATATAATTGGTTTCCAGTTATCTACACCCTATGACAACCCATATTATCAGAGTCTAGTGTTCTAAGACTTAACTACCAGTTTTCCATAATCAATCACATGAAATAGTTTCAAATACATGGAGACACAAGTATTATACAAGTAACTATATAAAAAAGCAAGTCATCATTTCATGGAACAGAAAAACATACCAACACAACATTTGTTAAACTATTAAAATTTGTATACACACATAATTTTTTTTATCAACAGTTATAAAACATACTACACACAGTAGTAACCAACATGTATATAATAAATCAATCAAATGTATATATGAGTTTAGATATAATAATTACAGAATGTACCACCTAAGTAAAACATACTTTTATACTTTATTACCCTATGATATCTCATTCTATCATAGGTTTCTAACTACATAACACTCATAACCAAACATATGATTTTAAGAATCAAATAACATACATACATAACAATAATTAAGTACGGGGCTATACCACCCGAGTATACTCTAGAATTGTATTGCATGTTAGCATACCAAAGTATCACAACATATAGTTATTTATCACGATACACCATTATGTACCAGGTATAAAAAATATTTATACATATTATCACACTCATAATATGTAATGCACATCAGTATTTCATATTGAATACACATGATTAACAATCATTCATATTATTAATAGTGAGTTGGATGATTCATAAATTTATTATGATTTCACATCCTATCAACTCATTTGTTTCTAGGAGACTTTTTCAAAAGTTATCGTTCCTGATTCCTAATAAATTTAATGACTTATTTAAATTATCTAATGAACTATAGGTATAATCTCCACGTATGAGCACTTGTACACCTTAATGTGCACCACATGTAGGTATTATAATTCCATACAATTTTTAAACCATGATTTCATGTTTTAATCATAACTAATAAACATATAAATCAACTAATAAAGTAGTTATAAATACATAGAGCACACTCATTTCATACAATAACCCAAAACTTTGTTTTCCCCGAAAACACAAGATGTCCAGTTTATCATTTGATTTATTTTTGGATGGTTTACAAGAAATCATTTGATAAATTATATTACTCAATTATTTCACTTTTAGGTTAATATTAACTAAAGAAATGTACCCCCAAGATTTAATTATGTAAATAGTCATAACTCGATAAAATGTCACATTCTGTGTGACAGTTTTTTATATAGTAAGGAATCTAAAAGTTTCACTAGTTCTAACCCATAATATAGGATAGCTATATTTATCTATTCAAATCCATTTACAAATTATTATGATTGTATATACAATAATTACAAGAATCTGGGTTTACATCACTACTTCTACACTAAAATTACCAATTCAAGGTTCATACTCACCGAGCAATATAAGTAGATTGTTACTGTAGCAAAAATGAAAATACATTACAGACAAAGTTTATATTAAAAACCCATATTTTATTTCTTACATAAATTGAGTTTATGAATCCTTTATGAGTTCTTGTTATAAAAGTTGAACATTTAAAAACTTCTTCTAAGATGTTTCTATTGGCAAAACCCAATGCCTTTATAAGAGTTATGTTATTTATGTTCAAGCTTTGCATCCCAAACTCAAATAAAAGTAATGTACTATGAAAAATTTATAAATTTATAACTTGTTAATGTTTATCTAACACCTTAGCTATTTTTTAAAGTGAATATCAATCTATTTTCAACCTCAACCTAAATAACAATATCAATATATACGAGCCTTATATCCTAGAGTTCAATATAGTCATATCCGAGTTTCATGTATGATAACTACAATCTATAATGATTAATCTATTAAAAATCCATCTACCATATGATACGACATTTTAATCCCATTAACCATATATTGACTATTATATATGAACCATTATATTTTAATAAAATTTATGCTATTAATGTTTAATGGGGTGATGCTTCCAATGGCTCAAATTTTTAATAATGGGGATATATACTTATTTTAATATAACATAGCATTAAATACTTTAATTTTTATGTTATTTTAATGGGATGATGCCTCTAATGGATTGATATACTGCATATAATGTTATTTTATTGTATAATCTAATAATTCAAATCGCTTGATCAAAATGGGGCAATGCCTTCATTTCATATCACCTGAAACAAATCTATATATACTACCCATCTTAATTTTATAATTTTAAAGTTTCCTTTTTCTTTTATCTATTGATGCTCAGATAAATTGATAGACTTTACAAAAGCATTTACAATATTTTATTATACATATTTTTTTGGGTGTATGCCCACCATCAACCACTTAGAAAACCAATTATATGAAATTGAAACCCTGAATTGCTTTTACATAGGTCATTACTTAATTGTTCAACACCTACAAGGATTAACTAGGCAATCAATTCTACTTGTTACAATTTTTTGTTTGTAAAAATAATATCTACAACCATTCTGTATCTAATAATCCAAGTAATTTTTTTTATAAATATAAAATAGAAAAAAATAGGACAGGTAGCAAAAATTTAATTAATTTTTAGTTATAAAGTTTACATCGACCGAATGGTAACTAGATCTTTTATTCACTCACAAAAAATGATTCTAAACTCAACGCCATTCAATAAGATGGCTGTAAAAAGACATAACAATAGTATTCACCAAATGGTTTTAAACTCAGCTATTTCTTAAAAATAAACACAATATTTAGACTATGATCTAAGCCACTCATACTTATGTTAGTTGGGTATTATATATATCATATCTTGATTTTATACTTACGTATAGTATATATATCATATAATAATTAAATCATCTTAATAAAAAATTCTGATCTTAAATTTTACTTATCAATCATAGAGATACAAAATTATTTTAATATGTAAGTTTTAATTTTTCATATATAAACTAAGATCACCCAAATACGAATTTTAAGAGATTGCCTACCTATAGATTTGCTTGTTGATCTTTCACATTTATTTTCTTCAATGTTATTTGCTTTTCTCTTTCTTCTTCAATGCATACGTTGTATCAAAATTTCTTTCATTCTTTCTCTTAAATAGAAATAGGTGCAAATTCTTTTTCCTAATTTTTGTTTGTTTTTGACTTTCCTTTTTGTGTTATCTTTAAAAAATAAATAAATTTAAAGACCTCTAATTCTTTTCTTGTTTTTTCTAGATTTTTAATTTATTTTTCTCTTTTTTCTAATTTATAAAAAAATAATTTCCTTTTTTAATATTTTAATATGAAATCCCAATCTCATATTTAACCCATTTAATAGTTAATATTTCTTTAGCAATTTAATGGTAAAATCATAAATAATAATCTATATTAAATTTTACCTACTCAAGCAATCATAGAAAATAACAATTTAAACAAACATCAAAACAATTTTTTTTTTAAATGCATTTTATACCATGACTATTTATTGTGATGTGTACAAGGTTTCACTAGCTATCTATCGACCAACAATGTTACCATCTATATTATCCTCTCCAATGATGCTCTCCCTCCGATATGCTTGAGGGAAGAATTCTCCTACATCCACCTCACAACACATAGGTAATTAGATATTTTTACATAATAATTATAAGCAATAATATATAACTAAAATAATTCATTAATATACTTAACATGTAAAGTTATTCATAATAAGTAATCATGTATTATCATCTAACTAAATAATATTTTATTATTTTAAAATAACATAAATCTCAAGCTTAGTCAGAAATATAATCAAATCTAAAAATTTTAATTGCAAATATCCATAAATAATCTAGTCAGTTTGTCTAGTGAGGAATCGAGATGTAACATCTAATGTGATGTGTGCATGGGTTTTATTAGTTTCACAATTATCCTTCAGCGTCTCCATCTACATCATCCTCTCTGATGATGCTCTCCTTCCGTCATACTCTGAAGGATGAACTTTCCTACATCTAACTCAAGACAAGAAGGTAAT
The DNA here is from genome assembly GCA_037957365.1 of Torreya grandis. NCBI lineage: Eukaryota > Viridiplantae > Streptophyta > Pinopsida > Cupressales > Taxaceae > Torreya > Torreya grandis. The sequence goes on along the minus strand of JARHVA010000277.1, from coordinate 2,611,637 downwards.
TAGCCCAATACATCATGATATATATTATCAAATAATGTTATAATAATAAATATAACATAATCATTATGTACAAAATTCATAATATAACCAACCCATAATAATGAAATCATGAAAACCAAGTAACATACAATTGACCCATATCAACATATCACTTATAATCTAGTTAAAAGGTAGTAAATCAATTTAACAAACATAATAATATTTGGATAATTAAGTAAATTAGTTTAGCTAAAAATGAAAATATATCATCCTTCCCTCATAAAGTTGGTCATCGTCCCATTGACACTTATTTAAACAATAGGTTTAAATAACAAATATAGTTTAGCAGAAAAATATAACATCTAGCATCAAATCAAGTAAAAAAATATGGAAATAGCCTATAGAACTAATCATAGTCTTCCCAAGTAACATTATCCTCAAAGTATTGGTCTTACAAGACCTTACATTGTGACACTTCTCTATTACATAAATAAAATTTGTATGTCAATTACTCTAATTGGTTCTACCATGGCCACCTCAGGATCCAGAACCTATAAAACATTTCAATCTAATACAAGTGAAGGATCATATATATATATATATTTAAAGATAAGATGAGAGACATTATGTAATAGAGCTAGGGCTAGTGGCAATGCAAGCCTATACGCTACATGATTGATCACCTCTAAAATTTTAAAGGGTCCCACATATTTCAGTAAAAGTTTTTTTGACTTCCCAAATTTAATCTAGCTCTTTTGTAGCTTAACCCACAAAAATAATTTATCACCTACTGAAAACTTCTTAGCTATTCTCTTCATATCAGCATAACTCTTCTACCTATCATTGGCCTCAACCAAATCTCTATCTGATTGTTCTAACTTGATCTTCCATTTTTGAAAGCATCTCAGGTTTAAAGACTACCTTATCTTCCAACCTATCTTAACTAATTGGTGTTCTACACTTTTTTCTATAAAGTGATTTAAATGATGCCATCTTCAAAGTAGATTAATATGTGTTATTGTATGCAAACTCAATCAATGGAAGGTATTCTTCCCATTTATATTATTGATCCATGCAATACATATGAATAAGATCTTCTAACACTTGATTAACTCACTCAATTTGACTGTTAGTCTGTAGGTGATATGCAGTACTGAAGTTTAATTGCATACATAAAGTTGAATTTATAGTTAACCAAAACCTAAAAATCATTCTCAGATCATGATCTGATATAATCTTCTCTAAAAATCTATGCAAATGATACACTTACTTTATGAATCTCTTTGTAATAGTTAGTGCATCATCTATCAAATTGCTTGGTATAAAATGTGCTAACTTTGTTAGTTTATTAACTACAACCAATATCATGTCATGCCTGTTCCATGATAATGATAATCCTTGAATAAAGTCCATTCTAATCACCTGCCATTTCCATTTTAGTATGTCATGTGAATATAACAATCTAGCTATATGCACATGATCAACTTTCACTCATTGACATTCCAAACAATGTGACATAAAGTTCACTACATTTTTCTTGATTATCTTCCATAAATATAGTGGTCTAAGTTCTTCTATGAGCTTGGTTACTCATAGATGTCCTGAATATAGGGTATTGTGTAGTTTCTTTAGCACGGTACTCTTTATATTTTCTCTATCTAACACATACATCCTTTTGTTATATCATAGAATACCATCACCCTATAAGCTATATCCTTTATACCTAAGATTTTAAGCATTTTAAGACAAAAATTTCCTGACTTCATCATAGAATTTGTCTCCTAGTGAGAACTCGATTATAGGACAATACTCTTGATAGTAGTCATAGTTGTTATGTACCTTCTACGACTTAAAGCATTATCTATTATTTTCTCTTTGCCTTTTATGTAATTGATATCAAAGTTATAGTCAGACAAAAACTCTATCCAATTTCTCTAATGGGCATTCAAATTTGGTTGGGTGAAAATGTATTTAAGTCCCACGTTATCTGTCTTAATCTCAAATAGTTTTCTCAACAAATAATTTCTCCAAACTTGCAAAGCATGAACAATTACTGCAAGTTCAAGATCATGAGGGCCATAATTCACCTCACAAGGCTTTAACTTCCTTGACTCATAAGCTATCACTATACCATATTGCATAAAGACTCCTAGTCCATCCCCAGATGCATTTGTGATCACTAAAAATTGACCATTAGGATCATGAACTCTTAATATTGGTGCTGAAGTAAGCCTTATTTTAAAATTTTGAAAATCTACTTCAAATTTATCTAACCAGATATAACTTTGATTTTTACATTGTAGAAAGTCAATCGAATTAGTTATCTTAGAAATTTTTTAAATGAATTTCCTATAATAGCTTGCTAATCCCATGAAACTTTTTAATTTATGGACATTACTTAGTTTCAACCACTCCATAATTTATCTTATCTTAGTTGGATCAACAAAAATGCCATTCACCAAGATAATATGTCCTATATATTGTACTTTCTTTTGAAAAATACACACTTAGACAATTTTTCATATAGCTTGTGATTTCGTAGATGTTGCAAAACCAATTATAGATGTTGAAGATGTTCTTCTTCATCCTTAGAATATATAAGAAGGCCATCTAAGAACACCAAAACAAAATGATCTAGGTAATCTTTGAACACACTATTCATGATATTCATGAATGTTGCAGGTGCATTTGACAACTCAAATGGTAACAATGTAAACTTGTAATGCCATAACAAGTTCTAAATGCCATATTTGAAATATTCTCATATTTTATTCTTAACTAATGATATATATATATATCTAAGATAAATCTTAGAAAATATCAGTTCTCCTCGCATATGATCAAAAAGATCATCTATTCAAGGTAGTGGATACCTATTTTTGATGGTTGTTCTATTCAATATTCTACAATCAATGTAAGGTCAAAGAGTGTCATCCTTCTTAATAAAGACAACTGGTGTACCTCATGGTGACACACTTGGTCTAATCAATCCTTTAAATAATAATTTTTGAAGTTGTGCCTTCAATTCAACCAATTTAGTGGATGCCATTCTATATGGTGACTTAGATTGAGGTTCTGATCTTGGTTTGATATCAATAGAGAAATCAAACTTCCATTTAAGAGGTAATCTTGGAATTTTTTTTGGAAACACATCATGTGAATTCTTAAGGAAATGATAATATTCAATTGATGGTTTCTTAGTTTCCTCTATTTCATTTATCTTGATGTTTAATATTTGACAACCATTTATTTGGACCTTTCTAAGTTGCATTGCAAAAATTTGCCTAAGTTTTAACTCCCTTTTCTCACCCTGAATTACTGTCTGATTTATAAAATCATCAAGACACTCATTTTTTTTTCATACAATAGTTAACCTTAGTCCTATGCTTTGCAAGCCAATTGACTCCTAAGATCACATCATATGACCCTAGTGGTGCTACATAAATATTTACTATTGTGGTGACTTTAGACAATCTAATTTTTGCTTCTATTAAACATTTGTCAACTTGGACTCTAAAATCATTTTCATATTATATCGACCATGTATTTTCCATTATACCATATTTTCTAAATAATTTATTTAGAATTATATGATATATAATACATTTTGTAGCCCATATATCTATCAAAATGGAAATTAGATATTCAAATAAAATATCTAAAAGTTTAATGGGTGAAGCTTAGAATTTAGCTTGTCAATTATCAACTACCGCATGAATACATTGCTAAAAAGTTTCTTGCTAAGGGGTATAACCTTTTTTCCTTAACTTATCTTGGGTACATTCACATGCAAAATGGTCACCTCCACAGATAAAGCAACCTCTTGGTGGTCCCTTCCTATTAGATTGTTAATTTCCCTTGAAATTACCTTTGGAACCATTACCCAATTTCTTTTTACCTTTACCACTATTTAATCTAGTATTTTGGCTCTTGAAGTCACTCTTAAATCCCACACTCGTTTTCTTCCAATTATTCTTTCTAAAAGTTGGCTTAGAACTTCCAATTTTTTTCTTAAACTTATCCTTGACCTGAGCAAGAGAGTTCAACTTTTGGTCTCATTTGACTACTTTCTCAAAGACTGGGTCCATGGTAGATGGTCCATGAATGTACACCTCTCCACCAATCTAGGGTTTTAATCCCATAATTAAATTCCTAATCTTGAACCTCTCATTTTCATGATACTAAGGTACATATTTCAAAAGTTTGGTGAACTGTTCCTAGTACTTATTCATTGATAAGTCTCTTTGATTTAGATTCTAAAAATATATAAACTTTTGGTTAAAATATAACTGTAAAATCCACCATTATATGAATAGTCTCACAAATTACTCCCAATTAATGGTGGTCAAGTTCAGATTCATTTTCAACTTTTTGTTGGCGTATCATGTAGCTACTTCTCCAACCAATTGATAAGCTCCTCAAATGACTTTGGTGACCTCAACGTAGTTCTAAATCTTTAAATACTTGTCCATTTTAGTCAACCATGCTTCAACTCTATCTCCTATAATGATTCTATAAAACTTAGGTGGATTCACCTTTTTCATATCCCTTGCTAATTCTGTAGCTACACATACTCTCACATCTTGAGGTAATTCTTCATATCTTTTCTCTTAAGATATTTCTTACTGAGAAAGATGCTCTTTAGGTTCATCCTAATGAGATTATTCTTTATGTCCATTAATTTTCTAGTCTAAGGATACAATTCTGTCCCTCATCTCATTCATGGCTATAAGAATATGATCTAACTTTGCTATTTGTTCAGCGACAAATTAGTTAGGATCAAATGAAGGGATATTATCATTGACATTCAAAGGACCCTCTCTATATTCTCTTGATTGAACCATTCATCTTTTTATTAACATAAGAATATGAAAATATTAGCAAACTCATTATGTCCTAGAGTTTGAGCCACAACTATGATACCAAAGTGTAACATCCCCACATGAATTTATTAGAATAATGCATTATTTTTAAAATTTTTTTACGTAACATTTATTCTTTCATGAGATTACACCTTGAGAATCTAATTAGTGATCTTATCATAATAACTAAGTATGTTAAACATAAGTAAACATGTAAAATTAACAATTACTGATCACTAGCATCTTATATAACATAACATAACTGCATAAGGAAAATAATTACATTAAAATCTAGCTACAGTTGGTATAATAATGCATTAACTGATATCAATGTATAGTAATCAATCAATTATATTTCTAATAGGCATTATGCCTCAACATAAATACAATAATAAATACAATGCTCTACAGAGCTTGAGTCACTCTAACTCCAATATATCTGATAATCTTAATTGTAGTCTCTAATAAGTACTGCAGTGGAGAGGAAGAACATCATCCAAGTAATTTTTCATACCAAACACAAACCATCTATTCCCTATGTAATCCCCCAAATAGGGAATGACCCTCCCTATATGGATGGGTAGATAATGATGGTACAAGAATCCATAGAAACATGCTAGTAGCCATGTGCTGTAAGATTTGTACTACGTGATATGTACCATAAAAAAAATACATTCTAACATTATATCGTACAAAAATTTAAATCATACATATGAAATGACAATGTTTGTATGCTATGTTATTCACAATACTCACCTTCTTTATACCAATCATGTTTAAGAACATTTTCATTGAAAGGTTTGGTGTTAGGCAAAGTGATCATGTTAGCATGGACCAAATTTTGGAAAACATTTTCATAAGTGTCAACCAATTGAGTGAATTTACACTTAGGTCTTCCTTATCAAAGTTATCCACTATTTTGTGAGTACATTTTCATTTTATGCTCTCACCATTTTATGAGTATATTTTCATCTTCCCCTCCCTTTATCTATTTATTATTACCATTTCCTCAATTTTTTTTCTTATGCCCATTTATAGGAGAACTGCATGTGGCTTGAAGTCTATCCCAATTTTTATGGTTGTTTGCACCATTTTTACTGGTAAGATCATTGAGACTAGGTATGTAGTAATTGGGGGCATGGGGCCCTTAAGGTTAGTTTAGACACTATCTCCATCATCTCAATTCAGCCAAAATATGATTTAAATTTTTTTCATTTATATCTGAAACCACATGGTTATCTCAGTTTTTCCTCTTTTGTCATTCAATGTTGTCATAAATGTTGGCTACTCAAAAGTCTCAACCCTCACCTAGAATTTTAGTCATGTCATTTTCTTCTTTTCTTAGTGTCAATTGCTTTAGTTTTTATTTTTACCTATGTTTTGTAGTGAGTATCCTTAACTTGTCATTGTTACGATTGCTTAATCTTAATTGTCTTTTCATGTGGCTTGTTAGTTTTATCATTTACTTGTTTTATCTTACACTCATTAATTTTGTTTGTGTAATATTTTTTTTGTTGTTTCTTTTTTTTTTGCGTTCATTTTTTCCACTTATTTTTCTTTCTTTTTATCATTTTTTGAGTCAAGATTCTTTTTTGTATTACACTTTAGTGTGATTATGATTTTTCTATATCATGATGTACTCTATTTTTCATGAATTACAATCTTTTTAGTCTTTATGCATAAAACACACATATTCATTATGATTATTTCATATAATTGGTGATTATTATTTTATGCTAAATTAAAACTTAGGTTTCTCAAATCTTACTCATGTATTCATGTTGGAATTCCAAATCAAGGAAAAAATAAACACAAGGCAATTGTCTAACCATCCATATAATATCCATCCATGCCATCAATTTATAGTTTCCAATTCATCCTCTCTATATAGCATATCCCCTTCCATTCTAATATTTTCCCCTCTAACCCATCATTTTCATATTTTTCAACCATTTTTTCCTACCATTTCAGGCCTCAATTAATTGACATGCTATTAATCTTTATCAACTTATTGTACTATCAATTTTGTAAAATATTTATTTTAAATTATTATTATTTTTTTTTTAGGCCTGTAACTTCCTGGGATATATCATTTCCACCTCTTCTCATGTGACCCTTGAGTCCTGATCACCATCCAAGTGTGTAGTTTTTGAGAAAGACATTATTTTTCTAATCTATTCTCTACTTTTTACTTAGGGAATATCATTTTACACAAATTTTAATATTGTAAGTATGATATCAATTTCTAGTGCTTCAATTTCTTGATGACCTTCATTATCACCACTTCCTCATTTTTCTTCCTATATCATTTCGAGCATTCATCCACTTTCTCAAATGAACACTTGAGGGGGCATCATGAGTCCCTCTTTTCATTCAAATCCTTATCTTCCATTTAAAATCCTACATCTATTGGTTGGGAATGCCAAAATCATAACATTCATTATTTCTTTGTCTATTTTTTTTAATTCCACCTTTCTTAATGACTTTTTCATTCTTTGCAAATTCATTACTTCATTAATGCCTCTCAATGACTTCTCAAAGAGGGTAAAAATATAGACACTTAAAATTGGATACTTTGTGTTGATTTTAACCTTCTTTACACTAAATATCTAGTCATCTCTAATCATATATAATCATCCTTAATTTTCCCTAATCACTATTCATCACCACTATTCACTATTTATTATCCTTAAATTAATCCAAAATTAATCAACTAATCTTTTTCTAATTAAAAATTCTATGAATTTTAAAAATTCTATGAATTTTAAAAAATCCAAAAATTCAAAATTATCCTCACATACCCTAAGTCTCCACTTGTCCCCCACCATTCCAATTTAATAATATTATTGTCCTTTATGATCTAATTTAATAATCCACATTTATTTTCATTGTCTTACATGATCTATTTTTTTTCAATTTAATAATCCATATTTATTCCTATTATCTGTCATGATCTAATTTTCTCTAATTTAATAATCAACCTCACACTCAATAATTTTTTAGCATATCTTCCTCCCAAATTAATTTTATATTTATTTGTGGGTCCTGCATGTTTTCAACTCTAATTTTTAATTCAAAATTTACATTATGAATTAAAAATTACTTTTTATTCTCAACCCTTGATCTTCATCTAAAGATGGATGGTTCACATTTATTTTCAAATTTTACAAATTGGAGGTTCTTCCTCTTATTTAGCTAAGCTCATTCATTACAGGTTTATCATGTTGAGTTTATAAGAGATTTGCATATTTTTACATCCAAAATAATCAAATCCTTCAAAGAGAATTTTGTATACCATAACTTTGGTCATTTTATCTTGTATTGGAAGAGTGAGCAACCACAATTTAAAGAGAGAAAATTAAATTCAAATCACAAATGAGGAATCCTTCTGAAACTAAGGTATAAGTTTGTGTTGTTTCTTTCATTTATATTTCTATCATAGGTTGAGTTAGTTTATATTAAAATTCATAATTAATTGATTTCTTAGATTAATTAGCATTCATATATTTACTACACATATATTTCATAGTAAATTTCTAAATTATCTACTCACTAATGGTAGTTATTGACTAATTGGTCCACTCACTACCTTCTTCAATCTTTGTATTCAAACATGAAGCACAAATAATTTTTTTGTGCTTGTGAAATTATTTGTGTGCATCTTAATTAACATTTCATAGAAGGTAATTGCATGAGGAGACTCTGCCATACCAAATATGTGTGTAGCCAATATATATATATTAATTAAGCTAAGAAATAAACTAATAATGAAATATAATCTAAACTAAGTCATATTATCATAGAGATAAAAATAAAAGAAACAACATAAAATTATACCTTAGTACAAAAAAAATATTTTTACGTTGTGATGTGATTTCTATTTACCCTCTTTGAATTATGGTTACTCATTTTTCTAATACAAGGGTAAATAGAAATCACATCACAACGTAAAAATATTTTTTTGGTACTAACTAAATTATGGTACTCATTTTTCTAATACAAGGGAAAATGGGTGATGTTGTAGTATGCAAAATGCTCTTTGATGGATTCGATTTGTTTTAATATGAAAATGTGCAACTCCCTTATAAACCCAACATGATAAACATGAAATGAAGAAGGTTGGCTAAATTAGAGGAAGAACCTCCAATTTATATAATTTGGGAATGGATGTGAACCATCCATCTTGAGATGAAGATCAATGGTTGAGAATAAAAGGAAAATTTTAATTCATAAAGGAAATTTTGAATTAAAAATTATAGTGAAGAACATACGAGACCCATAAATGAATATAAAATTAATTTGGGAGAAAGATATGATATAAAATTAGTAAATGGATGTGAGATGGATTATTAAATTGGCATATCTTGGGAGATAATGGGAATAAATGTGGATTATTAAATTAGAAAAAATTAGATCATGGAAGACAATGAGAATAAAGGGGGATTAAAAACATAAAAATAAAAAGAGATGAAGAAATAATGGATTTTATGATTTTGTCATTTCCAATCAACAGGGGCAAGAGTTTGGATGAAAGATAAGGATTTTAATGAAATGAGGGATTCATGATGCCCGAAGTGTTCATTCAAGAAAGAATATGAATGCTTGAAATGATGTAGGAGGAAAAATGAAGAAATGGTGATAATGAAGGTCATCAGAAAGTGAAGCACTAGAAATTGATATCATATTTGCAAGAGTAAAGTGTGTATAAAATGATTTACCTCTAGCTAAAAACTAAAGAATATATAGAAAAAGAATATTTTTCACTCAAAATAATCATGCTTAGATGGTGCTCAGGACTTAGGGGTCACATGAGTAGAGGTGGGAACAATATATCTCAGGAAGTTACAGGGCTAAAAATAAAAAATATAGATTTTCCAAGTTGAGAGGAATATTTTACAAAATTAATAGTTTCAAGTAGTGAAAGAGAATTAATATGATAGTGAAGAATATATATATGCCAAAATGTCCACCATTGTGTAGGGGAACAAGATGATGTAGAATTGGAAAGGAAAAAAAAGTGATGAAAAGGGTATGATAAACTACCAAGGGCAATTGGAAATGATGAGGATGGTAAAATAATATGGAGATAGAGGGAAAGGTTGGGAGGAAGTGGAAAGAGGGTCAAAAATATGAATAAGTGGGTGGTTGAGTGAGCAGTGAAGCATGCAAAAGAAATGTAAAGTAGAGTAGATGGTGACTTTATAGGAGATAAGAGAGGTGGATGAGGAAGGTTGTCAATCATATTTTTAAAAGATATTAAAAAGCTATAAAAGTGGTTAAAAGAGAATGTCAAGATAAAGGGGAGGAGGTGGTAAATAGATAGGTAGATAAATAGAGGAAGACTCATGTGAGAAAAGAAGATAAAATAAGGGGGTGTTGCTAAGTTGACCTGAGTAACTAAGTGTTGCCTACATAGTCTGAAAAGACCTCAAACCAATGTGGTTCTCCCATAAATAGGAGGAAAAATAAAGATGAAATATTAGAAGATGTTAAAATAGAAGGATGCTAAGAAAGCTTCAAAACTTCCTTGGTGTAGGATGCCTTAATTAAGAGGGTGCTATTAGTAATGAATAATTAGTGAGAAGAAAAGATGAATAATGGGGATGCTAATTAATTTTTAGTGACTGAGATGGCCTTAGAAATTTAGTAGTGCCTACATAGTTTGTGGACATCAGTCCAATGTTGTTCAACACGTAAAAGAAGTGATGAGAAAATGGGTTTATGGATGAAGCGTTAAGTGTTTGATGAAAAGGTAAACAATTTCCCACCCAAGAAATATGAGTGAGTTAAATGATGTCGAGTCATTTGGAAAGATAGTGAAGTTGGTAGATGTAGATAGGTTAAGTGTGTGGATAAGTGAAGTGAGTGATATTTCACCTTGATGTTTGATGTTTCATAATTTTTTTGTGAGATGTTTTACTCACATGTCCTCTATAGAGGTGGATTGAACTAGAGACTAACTATACAAACTCGACATTAAGTATGATATATAGAGATGTTATGGTCTATTTTAGTGACTTATCATTCTTGTGTTATGGATTGAATTTCATTATATGCTTTTAATTTTATAAAATTTAGATGACCAGGCATTAAGGATATACCATGTATCTCTATGTTTTTATGATAGTATTATGAAAAATTCTTATATATTTGAGAACAAAAAATGTATGAAAATGATGTAACATGATGGATATGCATGAAGATTTGTGAATATGCTAACAACTATTTTGCAGGTGATAACTTAGTTATTTTTTTTACACAACATATGGCTTTCAATTTTTAGCAAAGGAAATGAAAAGGGGAATATGATAAGTATGAAATGGTGAATATGAAAACCAAAAATCAAAATTTAGCTTGGAAAAGGAAGGTGACCTAATCATTACGAGTAAATGGAAAATGTACTTTCTAAACTCATAAAATACTAACTTTATTAGATACGTATAAAAATTACTAACCTTGATAAAGTAGGTAATGGGATAAAGTTACCCTTTTCAACATAGACATATAGACGAGTTTTTTGAATAAATTTTTCTTTGGACACCTTTTGGTTTAATATTTAATAATTTTCTTTATGACCCCATACATGTAGTCTCATGTGACTAGGAAGACACACAGGCTCATCACCAAAGACTATACGTAGATGAGTAAGGGTATCTCTCCCCAATGCTAATTCCATGCAAATAGTGAGATGTGAGGTCTCAACACCAAATATCAATGAAGGGAGAGAAACATGGAATTTGAATTTGATGTTTCATGAGCTTTGGATAAGGGTGTCATTTTATTTATAAGGATTTTACCCCCAAGTCTTTGCCCCATGAAATTAGTAAGATGTAAGGGCTCATCATCGAAGACCAAGATGCGTGAGTAAAGTTACCACATTTTTTTTAGCATGCTAATATTTTTTGCTTAGAGGGAACTGTAAGAGGAGACTCTGTCATGGACAAGCTTCTAGACTAGGTTGTGGGCTAGTATTTTATAAGTCTTGCAAGAAGATGTAGGTAAAATAAATGCACTCTACTCATAATAACCAAGGTAAGAACCAATGTAATGATAATTTTGAGAATGTTTTCCATGGGATAATAGGGTGATATGAAAAATGAAATGATACGATAAGTTACATTTTGAAAGTTTGTGTTATGCAAACTAACAACCAAATAATCACCAAACATGACATCTGATATTCAAGACAAAATATAAATGATGAAAAATAAAATACAATGAGGGAAATGTAAAATATAATTGTAATTGGGAAGCCCCCAAGTGTCAAGGTACTTTTTTTAGTGTCCCCATAGATTAGAAAATGCTTACGAGTTACCAATTAGATTAGAATGATGAAAATTATCTAATTAGTTAGTACCCATACTTTGATAGCTTGTCCATCTCTTTTGAAAAGAAGATTCAAAACCTTTCTCATACCCCTCTATTATCTCCTATAAACCCACCATCTACTCTATTTTTTTGATCCCCATATTACTTTTCATTGCATTTCTTTTACATGATTTGTTGCTCACTTCACCATCCACTTTTTCATATTTTTGTCCCTTTCTCCACTTCTTACCAAGCTTTCTCTCTATCTTTTTCATCTTCTTTCACCATCCTCATCATTTTACCTTACCCTTGGCCATTGGCCATTTATCATACCCTCTTCATCTCTTTATTTTCCTCACTAATTCCACATCATACTATTCCCTTGCACAATGGTGGACATTTTTGCATCTTTTTCTTCTTCACTACCACCTTCTTACTTCTCTTCCATTACTTCTAAGCCATTTTCATTCCAAATCTCAATTCTTTTTTTCATCTTTCCCATCTTTTGCATATTAAATTATTTATATTTCTTTTGTTTCTTTTACCCCCCCATCTATGCACATCTTATTTTTCTTCTCTTGTGTTTCCCCTTGTCTTTTGCAACCCTCTTTTTTTTCTATCTAACACCATTTTTTTGTTTTTCATTTCTTCACACCTTTTCCATTTTTAGTTCTTTGTTTTTAATTTATTTTCATCCTTTCCACCTCTTCCATATTTTTTTATTCATAGCTAGATTCCTATTGGGTCTTTATCATTTGAGAATCCTTCCATAGTTGACCTTTTATTCTTATTTATGCACACCTTTGTGCTTTGATTTCACCTTTTCATATTTCCATCTTTGTTTGCACTTGTGTTTTATATTTGTGTGTGTCCATGCTTTGTATCCTTATCAACCCTCTTACTTATTCCTTCTTTTTTCTTCTTATTATCCCTTATCTTCATCTCTTATTTTCATCTCATTCCCCTTCATTGTATTTTTATGTAGCTTCAATATATTCTAATAAGATGATTGAAACCCACCCTGTCTCTTCACATTCTTGTCCAACAATCCTCTAATCCCTCCCATTTTCCTAACCCATTTCACATCTTCCATCCCATTCTCATCTCCAAAACCACCATCTGATTTTCTCCATTGTTCATCACCTTGCCTATCATCATTTCTCTTATCCACCCTTACTTGGTTATAATACCCCTTATTTATTCACTCTCCTCTCATCCTTTTTGTGTCCGTATTCCACTCCTATTTCCTCCCATTCCACTTTATTCTATGTGTTTCCTTATTTTTCATTTTCATCACCAAACTATTTTCTCTTTGGTCTCTTTTAGACCTCTTTTCACTTTTTTCATTACCTGCCATATTTTTCATCATCAACTTCCCCTTCATGTTTTCTAACCTTATATCATATTCCTTTTCAATTCCTTAATCTAATATTTTTAGCACATTCGTCTCACCCCCCATCTTATACATTTTATTTTTCTTCTCATTCCTCCATTTAATTTCACTTTTCTCATCCTTCCTGATTTCAATTGGTGACATTACTCATGCTTCATGTCCCCTTTTATTATTATCCATATTAAGATTTTTACACCATTATCCATCTTCATCATCCTCTTTATCTATGACATCACTATCTTATCAATCTTGCTTTATCCATATCCTTATCAGTCTTTGCCTCAACATCTATTGTTGGCTCTCCCTCACATTTATCATTAACACTCAAGTTCCTCACCAATTTAGGTGTGGTCACCAGTTTGTATTGATCCTACATGCATCTCCATGCATGTTTTTTCATGCCTTCCACTCTCTTACTTTAATTTATGAAATATTATCAGGTTCACTTTTTAAATTACATCCATTTATTCCTTCAATGTCTTTGTATGTTGTGAATGGATACACTTTCTATGCTTTATCCCTCTCCATCTACTGCCTTCACCTCACAACCATTTTACACCCCTTTTACCATTATAGGACCAGCTATACAACCTCATCCTAAGGTTTCTTACTAAAACTCTCCCTTAAAAAATCATCTTCACCTTCCTATATATCATGATTTTCCTACCCATCAACCTAATCACTATTCATTTTTGCATTCGTATATCTCCCTTACTCATTTAGCCATGCCATCCTTCATTTTTACATATACAAAACCTACTTATTATTATTTGATTTATTACCATCTCTAGGTTAATATTGTCTCCCCTTGAACTTCTGGTGTACCCATATTCATTATTTTTCACAACACATACTATTCTACCCCTAGATGTAATGGACATGGTGATTGTATCAGTCACTATAGGCATGCCCACTCATCTATTATCTCTTTATAACCCTAGATGTAGTGAACACCATGATTGTCTCAATCACTATATAAGTGCCCACTCATCTATTATCTATCTCTTGCCTTAGATTTAGTGGATTTTGTGATTATCTCAATACTAAATAGGTGAAAAATCATATTTTTACCTCTCATATATTTTATTCTCCCTCCATTAGGCTCTTATACTTTTTCAAGTATTATTTTTATCCACACTCAATATTTTGTGAGTACATTTCCATCTTCACCTCCCTCTATTTGTTTCTTCTTGTCATTCCCTTATTCCTTTTTCTTCTTCCCCTTTCTCAGAAAAATACATATGGCCTGAAGTCTATCCCCATTATCATGGGCATTCACATTATTTTCATGGGTAAGAGCATTTATACTATGTACATAGTGTTCAAGGGCATGGGACTCCTAGGGTTAATTTGGACACTATCTCCATCATCTCAATTCATGCAAAATGTGATTTCACTTGTTCTCATTTATATCTAAAACCGCATGGTATCTTTAAGATTACTCCTCCATCATTCAACGTTGTCATAGATGTTGGCTACCAATATTTTCAACCCTCAACTCAAATATTAGTCATGTTATTTGCTTCCTTTTTTAGGTGTCGATTGATTTAGTTTTTGTTTTAACATATGTTTTGTTGTGATTGTGTTTAACTTGTCTTCTTTAAGATTGCTTAATATTTATTGTCTTCTCATGTATCTTGTCATTTAATTATTTTAAATTTTACTCATCATTTTTGTTTGTGTTCATCTTCTTTCCACTTGTTTGTTTTTCTTTCTTTTTATTATTTGTTGAGTCAAGATTCTTTTATGTATTACACTATAGTGAGATTATGATTTTTACATATCATGATGTACTCTATTTTGTACAAATTATAATCTCTTCAACCCTTATGCATAAAACACAAATATTCATCATGATTATTTCATATCATTGGTGATTATTATTTTTTGCTAAATTTAAACTTAGGTTGATCAAATATTACTTGCCTATTTATCTTAGAATTTCAAAGAAAGGAAAAAACAAACACAAGGTAGTTTTTTAACCATCCATACAATATCTATCCATGCCATCAATTTACAATTTTCAATTCATCCTACCTCTATATCCTATCCCTCTCACATTTCAATATTTTCCCTCCAACCCATCATTTTCATATTTTTCAACCATTTTTCTCCACAATTTCAGGCCCCAATTAATCAAAATGCTATAAATCTTTATCAACTAATTACAAATATCAATTTTGTAAACTCTTCCTCTCATATTGAAAAATTTATAATTTTTGTAAATCATTATAAGGAGCAAAGGTTTGACAAGTTTTAATACATTATTTTAGATCAAAGTGTATCCACATCTGAAATCATAGCTTGGTGGTATGCTAACAATTCTTTATTGAGCCTAATCACACCACTCCCTTCATCAACACCACCGATCCTTCCTTTCCTATTTCAAGTTCATCTCCCACACCTATTGATTGTGACCAATATTCTTAATTACCATTAGTTTCTTCCCACAATGATAATAAAATAATCATAGACTTCATAGCTCACCTCCAATTATAATAACATCATGAAATATTTGCATATTCTAAGAAATAATAAGCATTCTTTGGTCAAGATGAATCCTACCATCCAAATAAAAAATCATTGTCCCTTAGTGAAATCATATTTGAGGCACTATAAGATAATGTAAATCCAAATTAAAATCCCAATATAAATCAAATTTAGAAAACAAAAAATATTAGTCCCTTAGTGAGAACCTCTTTGAGGCATTCTTGGACATTCTAAATATACAATATAATAAAAAAAATCAAGAATAATCCCTTGGTGAAAACCTTTCTAAGGCACCAATGGATGAAAAACTTAATCTACCCCTACATAAACATAGTTAAAAGATGGATCTATATCACATATTGAAGACACCATTGATCCAAAAATGAATCCCCAAATCATCCAACTTGTGGTTACTCCCAGTCTTGTTGACCATGAGATTGATCATCCCAATCACCTTTCACATCATGAATTCTATATTTATCCCTAGTATCATTTGATCCCTCTAAATATTTTATGCACTCAACATACATCCTTCATCCAACATACTTTCCAATTCACCCTGTTTAGCAATACCCTTTATTGCAAGGGCTATGATGGCATCATGTTAAATTTGAAACCAACTTAAAAATAAAAAATTTTACTGAAGATATCTCTAGATCACATACTTGAATGATCAATAGGGATCAATATCATGAATCTCAAACCCTTTTATAATTGAGATGACAAAACTAAAAAAGAAAAATCACAAAACATCCAAAACTAAAAAAACACATGATGCATATTATGACCCTCCATTGGGTTTAGATGCTAATAAAGCAAAATGGTACATCTCATGACCCATCACCTAAACCTTAACTTCTATTCTAGTGAGTGAACCTTGAATTTATGTTGATAATAACATGAAAAATTCTTTGTGCTTCATGTTTAAATACAAAGATTTATAGTATTTCAAGTTTGATTTACTTTGAGTGAAGTTTTAAAGTACCATCTATAATTTAACAAGCACAAAAAGAAGCTTTCTCCATTACAATATGAATTCAATTTGCTCTCTTTGAATTGAGGTTGATCACTCTTCCAATACAAGGGAAAATGAGTAATGTTGTGGTATGCAAAATTCTCTTTGATGGATTTGATTTGCTTTGATGTGAAAATATGCAACTCCATTATAAATGCAATATGATAAACCTACAATGAAGAAGCTTTATGAATGTGCTAACAATTGTTTTGTAGGTGATGACTTGATTATTTTGTTTACACAACATATGAATTTCAATTTGTAGCAAAAGAAATGAAAATGGGACTAGGATAAGTATGAAATGGTTAAGATGAAAACCAAAAATCAAAATTTTGCTTGTAAAAGGAAGGTAACCTAATCCTTATAAGTAAAGGGGGAAATATACTTCTTTCTAAACTCATAAAATACTAGCTTTATTGGCTATATCTAGAGAGAAATAGCCTTGAAAAAATCATTAAATGGGATAAAGTTACCATTTTCATCATAGACATATAAACAAGAATTTTAAAAAACTTTTTCTTTGGACACTTTTTGATTTAATACTTAATAATTTTCTTTGTGACCCCTAAATGTAGTCTCATGTGACTAGGAAGACACATGGGCTCTTTATCATTGGATATATGTAGGTGAGTAAGGGTATCTATCCCCAATGCTAATCCCACACAATTAGTGAGATGCGAGGGATTAACACCAAAGACCGGTGAAGGGTGAGATATATGGAATTTGAATTTTATGCTGCATAAGCTTTGGAGAAGTGTGTTGTTTAATTTGGAAGGATTTTACCCCAAAGTTCTAGACCCATGTAACTATTAAGATACAAGGGAACATTATTGAAGACAAATATAGGTGGGTAAAGTTTCCATATATTTTTTTATCATGCTAATGTTTTATAGTTAGAGGGAATTGTACAAGGAGACTCTATCATGGAAAGATTCTAGACTAGGTTGTGGGTTAGTATATTCTAAGTCTTGCAAGAAGATGTAGGGAAAATAAATTTACTCTAATTGTAAGAACTAAGGTAAGAACCAATGTAATTTTAATTTTGAGAATGTTTTCCATAGGATAATAGGGTGATATGAAAATTGAAATGATGTGATAAGCTACATTTTGAAAGTTTATGTTATGCAAACTGACAACTAAATAATTATCAAACATGACATATAATATGCAATACAAAATGTAATTGGTGAAAAATCTAATGAAATAAGGGAAATGTGAAATGCAATTATAAATGGGCTTCCCCCAAGTATTAAGGTAATTGTAGATAATAAGTTATTTTATTTTTGGTTTTTTATTTTATAATTTTTTTTGGCTTTATTGTCATTTAAATCTAATGGAGAGTCACGAGATGCTTAATTTTTTTTATTTTATATCGCATGAAAATTATAGATAATCTCTATCATTATGACTAGATTTCCTCTTCAATCTCAATTTTAATTTTATCATTTACTTTGAATAGTACTTGACTAGGATGAGGTTGTTGAGCCCAATAAATGTTATTAGCAAACTATCCTAATTATTGTTCCCTATTGAGAAATAATTATTATTGAGTTATGTTACTATGGTTGGTGTTGAGAAATATATGTTTTCATTGATGTAAAAATCAAGTTATATGTCATTAATTTCAAGGTCAAGAGTAGAGACCATGCATGGTGAAGTGGTATGTGACAAGGAGTCTTATGGAAAGAATTTTTTTGAAGGCAACCTATTGTTTATCTATTGAGAAATAATTTTAAGGTAACACAGTAATTATTCTAAGATTTATGTCATGTCAAGGTCAAAATCATGATGTAAGGTAAGCTACTGTTGAGTACTAGGTGTCTTGAGAAGCTTAGTCTAGCCCTGAGAGAAAGTGTATGCATGAAGCATAGTGAAGCTTGATGAATTATATCATTATAGGCATGATAGAGTGTAAAAATATATTTAAACATGAGAAAGAGGCAAATAATCCTTTAGATGAGCTCCAAAGTCATTTTAAAGGCTTAACCCTTACATGAGAGACTTAGTGAGAAGGCATAGGCCTGGTAGCATGATGATATGAGGAGTATGAGACTTGTGTGACTAAGGTTGGTAGTGTTTGATAATTGTATGAGGATTTATGACATGAGGATGAGGTTTTTAGAATAGTACAATAGGTTTCAAGATATGATCAAGGTCTTAATATGATTGGTAGTTTAAGGCCTAGTGTGCAAAGAGACCTAGTGTGACCTAATGAGGTGTCAAATTATATTCCCAAGATGCTAGAGATAATAAAAGAATTTTTAAAAGTGTGATAGGTTTTATTAATAATTTTTACCAAGGTTTAGGTCATATACTGAAGGATAAGGCATGAAAATTGGTGTTGAGGTCTTCTATGTGTATAAAATGGGGTGTTATAGACCCAAAAAGGATTTTATTATGATCATTGACACATGAAACCTTTGCATGAGATCTTGATCAACTAATGGAATTTTGGTAAGGGTCATATCTTTAATTTATTAGCATTGGATTTGGGTTTGAGGTGCAATCCTTTATGAATGATTGGTAAGAATGGAAGGTAGTCTAAACCCTCATTATGACATGACAATAAATATATTATTTTAAATGGAAAAAAATGGATTAAATTACCTATTTTTATGTTTATAAAATGTACAGGACTCTTCCAGGTTTCTCCAAGTGGCATTGGTTTGTCAAAACATTAAGTGGAAGCTACATGAAATCCCTTATTTCTCATATTTTTGATATTACAGGTAGGGTTGACCAGGTCAAAGCATGAAAATGGTTGGATGGTGATGTGTGATAATTTTAGTTTGTGCCCATGTAAGTTTATGAATAGTTTATATACATAAAATGTGCTAAACTAGTCATCGAAGTTGACATATCGTTAAACAGGCCTAATGAGGAAGATAGTGAGAAAACTAAGCATAAGTGAGAATGAGATTAGGGATTGGTTGCAATGGATTAGGGATAGATAAAAAAGAATTATATAATTTTTAAAGACCTATATCACCTTTAAAATTTTAATATAATTTTTGGTGATGCACATAAACAAGCAAAAATTTGTTCTCAAAGTGACTTGTCTAACACAATGAGGTTTGTGTATGGTGAAGACATGAGATTGGTTTGTAAGACAAATATTGATATTTAAAATTGTAATAAATATAGTAAAATATGTTATAATTATGATTAAGTATAATATAAACCCATTAAAATATTCATAAATGGTTCCTACATGTGTTCTAAGACTTATTTTTCATGATTGTGTTTTTGGAGCCACATACATTTTTTTTCTATGAGTGAGAAGGATGTTCCTGAGTATTTTTGCATAGAATTGAAGAATAAAATGAACAATAAGTTATTATATATGTATCATAGGATAATTTTAACAAAATTTTATTCATGATAAATGCCTATGAAGGAATTAAAAGTCAAAGGCTTTTGACTGGGTTCTTAAGGCCTATGTGCAGTTCTGAGTGAGCATATGAAGATGATTAATTTAAGGTATTTTGAACTATTTGATGAAATATAATGGATTTTATTTTTAAATTTATTTGATTTATGTTAAATCCATGTTATTTTTTTATTGGGTTATGAGGCAAATTTGAGTGTATGCTTCAAATTTACAAGACAAACTTTCAGGCAGTGAGAAGGCCTAATTACGAGTAGATCTAATTATATGGTTCAAGGAGTAAAATGAGATAAATGGTGTTAGGTACCTAAGGTTATCTTATTATTGGTTTAATTTAAACATTTATGAAGTTTTTAATACTTTTTTGGAGGCTCAAGGTGTTCCAAGGAGGCCAAAGTGAAACATGTGCTTAGAGAAGGCCTAATTGCATTAGGTCTTTATTAGGCCTAATGGTGGTTTTGGCCTTTAAGGGTAATGAAAAACATATTTAGTGGTTTTTTCACTTATGAAACATGTTTTTTTATCTATGAAATTTTTATACAAGTATGTAAATGTTATTGTATAACCAAGATGAGTAATATTAAGACTCAAGTATAAAGAGAAGGTCTAATAGGCGTAATTGACTAGTTAGAATATTAAGGACATGAGTGAATGATATAGAGTTTTGTAAAATAGGGATATGGATTAAATAAAATCATATATATGTGATTAATATGTCATTAATATATAAATGTGTTACTATAGGTGATGAGCAAGGTCATATGACCTAATTCTGCTAAGGAAAGAGCTAGTTGAGCAAGAAGACCTAATAGACTATTTGAGAGAGATAGAGGAGTGAAAAGAGAAAAATAAGGTAGTAATATTTAGTTGAGTTATAAATATGTGTAAAATGGTGATCATATATCAAGGTAACTAAGTTTTTGCTAAGTTACCTAGGGGGTTGGTGTCTCTTTGTAAGTTGGTGCTTGACTAGATAAGGGGTTTTGCTCCTTGTGGGGTTGGTGTCTCAATGTATTTTGATACATTACTTATAGTACTATATTAAAAGTGGTGTTTCAAATTTTTTTATCCCCCACAAGGGTTTCTCACATATCTTATGTGTTCTTATGTTGTTTGCTTTCATAGATGTTTATTTATGCATTGGTTAATGTATGCATGTGAATGAATGCTTCATGAATGATAAGTGAAATTTAAGGATTAATTCAAGGAAAATGATTCAACCCCCCTCTTAGTAACTATACTTAAAACATTTGTTATAAGAGTAGGTCATTTGAAGGAGACCTAATAGCCTAAAGGATATCCTAAGCAAGTGAAGATGGCTAATCAAGCACATGGTGGTTTTTATACAAGCAAGGCTCTATTGTTTAATGGATCCAATTATGATTTTTAGAGTTTCAAGATGAGGACATATTTGATGTATAAAGGTCATTATGTTTGGAAATTATTCTTGGATGGAAATACTACACCGCCATTCCTCCTACAAAATTAACAAGTAAGAAGGCTAATGATAATAATTCAAAAGCAATGAATGGTATTATGTGTGGCCTATCAGAGGAAGAACTTGTGAAGGTGATGCAATGTATATACTATAAATTTTTTTGGGACAAGTTAAATACTATCCATTAGGGAGACTCCAAGTTTAATTTGGATAAGTTGTAAACTGATAGAAGATAGTTTGAAAGCTTAAGGATGAATGGAGATGAGACCATTGCAACCTACTTGTTAAGGGTTGATGAAGTGGTCAACATCATAAGAGGCATAAGTGAATAATTTAAAGAGTATACTATTATTCAAAAGGTTTTAAGATATATAACTCCCAAATTTGATTCTAAAGTGTCTATTGTTGAAGAGATGCAATATCTACATAAGTTAGAGATGGATGGACTTCATGGTACCCTAACAACCTATGAGATGAGGATAAGTGATGGAAGACTTGAAAAGAAGGAAGCTAATTTAAAGGTATAAAATAGGTCAAAATAAAATAAGACACAAGGTAAGAGATTTAAAGATAATGATGAATCTGATATTAATGATGATGAGTTGATAGCTATGTTTGTAAGAAAGTTAAAAACTGGTCTAGTTAAATACAAGGGTAAGTTACCCTTTAAATATTTTAATTGTGGAGAGATTAGACACTTTAATAACAAATTCCATTATAAAAATAAGGCCAAAGATGATGAAGAGCATGATGATGATAAAAAGTCCTATAGGTCTGACAAGAGTAAGAAAAAATTTCAAAGGTATGATGACAAGATGAACTTTTTCAAGAAAAAAAATATATTTTACACTAAGGAAGATTGTAGTTTATTTGACGAAAGTGAGATAAGTGATTATGAGAGTGACCATGAAGGTGATGGTCCTGATGTCAATGAAGTAATCTTCATGGCTGAGGAATCAAGTTTTTCAAATCAAGAAGAGTCCATATGGATTGGAGGTGATGTTGGTGATTTAGATGAAGAATAAGATGAGGTAGAATATGAGGCTAAGTTGATGAATAATCTAGAAAAAATTAAGATGGTAAAAAAAATAATAGGGTGATGATGTCTCTTATAAATGACTATGAGGAGCAAATCAAATTTTTTAAAGCTATACTACACAACAACTCTAAAGAATAATAAGAAATCTCAAATAGGCAGAGACTCAACTTGAGATTGTGACTGCAAGCCTAAAGGCCAAAGAAGAAGAATGTGCAAGGTATGTGACTAAAGTGGATTCCTTGAGAGATAAGTTAGATCAAGCATCAAGTAAGGGTGAGTCCTTTGTGAAGTTGGAAAAGAGTACAAATGATCTAGATAACATCCTGAGTAGTCAAAATACTGTTAATGATGAAATAGGTATTGGTTTCAATGAAAACCAAAAGAACACTAATGAGATCAAGAAGGTCAATGGTCATGCAAGGAATGATGGTATTGGTAGAATAAAAACTAATCCTATCAGACAACCTAATGGTATAAGGTATGCTAATCCTTTCAATGGCTATTATTATTCATGTAACCAATTTGGTCATAGATCAAGGCATTATAGAAGGCCTTCCAAGAATGAATAAACATAGAACTATGAGTAAAGTCATCAGTCAAGAGGTATGGGTCATGGTGTGTTTCCATTAAGAGGAATAGTTTGTTTCAATTGTTAAATAGTTGGTTATATTGTAAAATTATATAATCAAGAATTATCAAGTCAAAACAAGAAATTTGAGGCCCCTAGAGTACAATAAATAAGACAAGACAATAAGTGGAAACCCAAGGAAACTAAGGTTGATTATCAAAATTCAAGTCCAAGAGGATTATTTTCCATGGTAGAGAATAGTTTAGATGTAAGAGAGTGCCAACAATTCTCTCTATCAGCTCAGATTATGGATGAAGGAGTCAAGACCAATAGACCAAGTCAGAATCTTATTCAAATAGATATTGAAGAGGTTAAGCCAAAAAGGATATTCAAGCCTAAGAGGATCATGAAGAAAGTTTAGTCTAATAAGGACATGGAGATCTAGGAATCTCTTAAGTTTATGCTATTTTAGTACCTTATGAGAAGAGGCAACTCTATTAGGATCTATGGAGGTACTCAACTAGTGAGCATAAGCATGAAGGATGCTTGGTCTTAGGGGAGTTTTATGTTTTTTATTGACATTCAGGTCTAAGGTTTAGTCAAGAGTCTATTGTAGGTGTGATCACAAGAGATAGGTCATAAGGAGTTTTGAATGATGACTTGATCAAACCAAGTGATAGTCTTGATATTGTCTAAATATCTCATGGATATAAGGGGAGAAAATCATACTCCAAGATTAGGTGTATTGTTCCAAATCCAAGGATTAGATAGTTGCCAAGAAGATGACCATTTTTCATTAATTTCAAAGTAGGAGAAAATTCTAGTTTGGAAGAATGGTCAGTTTTAAGAAGATCCATTTTGGGGAGATGTGAATGATCAAATTTGTTTAAGTGTTTACCATCAGTGACAAAGGGGGATATTATTGAGTTATGTTCCTATTATTTGTGTTGAGTAATTTATTTTGTCATTTATGTCAAAATCAAGTTGGATGTCATTAATGTAAAGGTCAAGAGTTGAGACCATGCATGGTGAAGTGGTATGTGACAAGGAGTCTTATGGCAAGAATTATTTTGAAGGAAATTTATTGTTTATTTATTGAGAGAGAATTTTAAGGAAACCTAGTAATTATTGTGGTATATTTGATAGATAGACTTTTAGGTAGTAGAAGGCCTAATTGCGAGTAGACCTAATTATGTGGTTCAATGAGTGAAATGGGATAAATGGTGTTGGGGACATAAATTGAGACTAAAATGGGTATAAATTAAACAAT
Organism: Torreya grandis; assembly: GCA_037957365.1. Classification (NCBI taxonomy): domain Eukaryota; kingdom Viridiplantae; phylum Streptophyta; class Pinopsida; order Cupressales; family Taxaceae; genus Torreya; species Torreya grandis. The sequence goes on along the minus strand of JARHVA010000277.1, from coordinate 2,586,887 downwards.
TATGAAGGTTTTCATATATTTTTGGAGTCTCAATGTGTTCCAAGGAGGCCAAAGTGAAACATGTGCCTAAAGAAGGCCTAATTGCATTAGGTCTCTATTAGGTCGAATGGTGGTTTTGGACCTTAAGGGTAATGATATAAATATGTAGTGGTTGTTTCACTTGTGAAATGTGTTTTTTGATATATTCTAAGGTTTATAAAAATATTTAAAGGTTATTGACTGACCAAGATGGGTAAGAGCAAGAGTCAAGTATAAAGAGAAGGTCTAATAGGCCTAATCAACTAGTTAGAATATTGAGGACATGAACGAATGATATATAGTTTTAGAAAATAGGTAGAGGGATTAAATACCTTTAGATATATGTGTTAAAAATTTCATTAATATTTAACTATGTTACTACAGGTGATGATTAAGGTCATATAACCTAATTCTGCTAAGGAAAGAGCTAGTTGAGCGAGAATGCCTAATAGGTTATTTAAGAGAGATAGAAGAGTGAGAAGAGATAAAAAGGTGGTAATCTTTATTTGAGTGAGAAAAAAATCCAAGGGTGATAAGATATCAAGGTATCTAAGTTGGTTCTAAGTTACCTAGGCGGTTTGTGCCTCCTTACAGGTTGGTACTTGCTAAAGGAATAGTTAAGTTGGTGCTTGACTAGACAAGGGGTTGGTGTTCGTTATGGGGTTGGTGACTCACTAAATTTTAATTTATTACTTATAGGAATATATTAAAAGTGATTTTTTAGTTGGTTTTATCCCCCAAGAGGGTTTACCACATATTTCACGTGTTTTTATGTTGTTTGTTTTCATAGATGCTTATTTATGCACACGTTAATGTATGTGAATGAATGTTTCATAAATGATGAGTGAAATTAAAGGATTGATTCAAGGAAACTAATTCACCTCCCCTATATCAGTATCTATACTTCAAACACTTTTTGAATAAATACATCAAGATATAAATTTCTTTGGTAGTGTTCTATGGTAATTTTAGTTTTTCTTAGGAAAATGTAGTTATCAAATAGACCCATTAATATGCCTAATATTAAAGCTAAAATATATAAACCTTATAAGAGGTTTTTAGATCAGCATATAATTATGAATCCTTTCCCTATAAGGGTTATAATCAATAATATTAAATAGTATCAAACATTTGGGACTAATTAGTTCACCATACGTATAAAAACCAATATCTCTTACCCAACCACTACTGACTAACCACCAAATACTACAAAATTAAAAATAAGATAGGTCTATATTGACAATCCTTAATTCCTTCATAAAACCTAAATATCCAAATTTTCTATGATGTGCATAAATGTGATATCAAAATCATGATTTAACTTGTTATAGTACTATGCTACTAGATTAGCATAATAAGTATGTAAGACATGAGTTAGGATTCATTATTGAATTATAAATAGAAGATAATTCCATGTTGTTTCTCTCCTATCTAGCCTGATGTTTTCATTATCATCGATATTATCTTCATCAAGCAATGAAGAGCTTATTTGTTCATGTATTAGTGTCTTGAAGAGGTTTCCACTAATCAGATATCTTTTAATTTTGATTACCCCCTAGAGTGATCCAAAACTCAGAATTTTTTGTTGATAAATATCACAATAACATAGAAATAACACAATAACAATGAATTCTCTGAGAAGAGATGTAGTATTACTCAAAATCGCAATACAGAAATATGCTTATCTCTGGGAAGAGATGTCTGTCTTCACATTTCAGGTTACCTCTTCTTTTATACACAATTTGAAAGCATGGGAAGGATGTGGAAGGTCACCAATCTCGAGGGAGATGAAGTGGTATGACTTCCAATATTTAAAACAATACATAATTCGAGGAATTACTATTTTTTAGAAACTTACTATTTTTAGACAGCACTATTAAAATTGAAATTTGAGGCACTTCCGTTGGGTTTTATGGGGCCAAACTTCATTAAGTGGAGCTCCATGCCATTTCACAATGTTCCCCTCATTCCTAGCTTTCCAACGGTTCAAACGGCGAGTCAATTGGAGCTACGGTGCAAAAGTTATGGCTCTCAGAAGTTCCGTCATCAATTGGGGTGGAACTGTCACCCGAATTGTCGCCTGAATGGATGCCTGGATCATTCCTCCCTCCTTGAAAAGCAATGGTCCCCATTGCGTCAATACTCCCCATCAGGTGTGGTAGTTTTTTCTTGATTTGATTCTCTGTGAGCCACTCACCTTGATGGCTCAGCTGACCCCTTTTGACCACTCGATAAAGCGGAATAGAACGTCCTCTGGTTGTCTTCATCCAAGTATCCACAATCTGATCCTCTTCCACTGGAGCAAAAATATGTGGATCAAGTTCATCAATGTCAAGTTGTTCTGCTACAACTGAAGTGTCCAAGAGAGGTGGATGATATGGCTTGAGGAGCTCCACATTGAATATTGGGTGCAGACCAAGGTAGGCTGGGAGGTTCAACTCAAAAGCATTTTCTCCAACTCTTCTGGTGATGGTGTATGGACCATATCGCAGAGGCCAAATTTTTTTGTGTGGGCCTGCAAGTCGTTCCTTCTGGAGCTGCAACCAGACCTTGTCACCCATAGCAAAATGGTGTGCAATCCTATGTTTATCATGGCGTTGCTTGTACTTTTGATTCATCTTCTCCAAGATGTCATGAACTTGCTGCTGGAGGTGTTGCATTTGTTCAATAAACTTTGTAGCTTTTGCTGCCTCAGATCTTCCATGAGGTGTGTATTCCATGGTGGAAAATGGAACTGCTATATCAACTGGTGCCATGGGTTGGAACCCAAAACATACTTGGAATCGACTGTGCTTGGTCGAGCTGTGCAGTGCCCGATTGTATCCATGTTGTATGAAAAGAAGTCCCTCATCCCATGTGCGTGGATGTTTGGAGTGGTACATCTGAATCATGTGAACAATCAAGCGGTTTACCACCTCTATTTGACCATCAGTCTGTGGATGGAAGGCTGTGGACTTCATCAGCTTAGTATCCATCATCTTCCATAGAGTGGACCAGAAGATGCTCAAGAACCTGCTATCTCGATCTGAGACAATGGACTTGGGAAGACCAAAATGGAGCCATACATGACCAAAATATAGTTGAGCAGTTTCCTCAGCACATATATTTTTTTTACAGGCAATCATGATAGCCATTTTTGAAAAATGATCAACTACCACAAAAATACAGTCCTTACCATGTTTGGAAGTGGGCAAGCCTGATAGAAAATCCATTGAGATGGATTCCCAAGGCCTGGTTGGTTCTGGCAATGGCGTGTACAATCCTTGCTTCTTATTTGTCGGCTTGGCTATCGCACATGGGGTGCAGGATTTGAGATATCTTTCTACATCCTTTCGCATATGGGGCCAGTAGAAGTGTTTTTGAAGAACTGCTAATGTTTTCTCAATACCAAAGTGTCCAGCTGTCCTACTGAAGTGTGCTTCCCATATCATCTTTTGTTGCTCTGCAACTGGAACATAGATGTGTCCCATATGACAGAGGACATTATCTTGCAAATAGAAATCGGAAACATGTGTACCTTTTTGAAGTGCTTGATATGTAGCAGCAAAGGTAGGATCTGCTTCATACAGGGTACCCCAAGTGGCAGTCTCATGTCCGCACAGGTCCAAAACTGTTGTGAGTGCAGTAATTGGTGGGCGGCTCAGACAATCTGCAGCTGTATTTGAGCTCCCCTTTTTGTGTTTGATTATCAAGTGGAATTTCTGAAGATATGTGGCCCACTTCTGATGCCTCTCATTTCGGAGCTTGCTTTGTGTCTGGATGAATTCCAATGGTCTGTGGTCAGTGTGAATGACCGTTTCTTTTCCCAAGATGTAGTGTTTCCATTGTTTGCAGGCTTGCACAATGACATAGAGCTCCTTATCATATGTTGGATATTTCCTGACTGTATCAGTGAAAGTTTCACTGTGATATGCAATAGGATGGCCATGTTGCATGATGACAGCTCCCATGGCATATTCAGACGCATCTGTCATCAACTCAAAAGGTTGATGCAAATCTGGCAAGGCAAGAACAGGGGCTGAGCAGAGTCTGTTCTTCAAATTCTCAAATGCCCTTTGCTGTATTTCACCCCACTGAAATGTAGCTTTTGCTCCTCCTTTAGTCACTTGGGTTAGTGACCAAGCAACATGTGAAAATCCAAGAACAAACCTGCGGTAGAAATTTGCAAGACCCAAAAAGCTACGAAGCTCTGTGAGGGTCCTTGGTGTGGGCCATTCTCGAATAACCCAAATCTTTTCTGGATCAACATGGACCCCTTCTACATTCACAACATACCTGAGGTACTGAATTGTTGTCATCCCGAATGTGCATTTGTCAAGATTTGCATACAACTTGTGCTCTCGAAGAGTTTGAAGCACCTTACGAACATGTTGCAAATGTTCTTCCCACGTTCTGCTATAGATGAGTATGTCATCTAAGTAGACAACCACAAACGAGTTGGTGAAGGGTCGTAGGATGTCATCCATCATCCTCATGAAGGTTGCAGGTGCATTAGTTAAGCCAAAAGGCATAACCAACCATTCAAAGAGCCCCTCCTTAGATTTGAATGCAGTCTTCCAGACATCAGTGGGATCGATGGGAATTTGGTGATAACTAGATTTGAGATCAATTTTGGTGAAGAACTTTGCACCATGGAGCTGGTCCAGTAGGTCATCAATCCTGGGGAGAGGATAGCGATTCTTCACAGAGATTTTATTCAGGGCTCGATAGTCAATACAAAGCCTCCATGTTCCATCTTTCTTCAGTGCTAAGACAATTGGGCTACCACAAGGTGAAGAGCTTGGCCTGATGTGACCCTTTTGGATCAATTCTTGAATCTGTCTTTTTATCTCATCATTCTCCAAAACTGATCTGCGATACACAGGACTGTTAGGCAAAGGTGATCCTGGGATCAAATCGATAGAATGTTTTACCTAGCAATGTAGTGGAACTCCTGTAGGTGACTTGAATAAGTCATCATATTCTCTTGTGATGCGTCCTATCTACGTCTGTTGTTGTGTTGATTGCGTAGTCAGGACTGTAACATCGACCTTCGTGGATTTTTGCGGCTTGACCACCATGAGGACAAATTGCTTTGTTTTCTCCACCAATCTCTTACATTGCTTCGCACTGATCAGGGAGACAGATGTGGGAGGTGGTACCTCTGGTACCCTATAGTGCCATTTTCCAAGGGTGAGAGTAATCCTTCGGGTTCGTGATTCATAGATGCCATGTCGCTCATACATGAATGGCTGACCAAGGAGTACATCACAAACATCTAGATTGACTACATCACACAAGACTTCATCTTGGAATGGTTTTATGGCATATGAAAGAAGACACTGATGGGTGACACGGAGGTCTCTCCTTGGGCTTAACCATCCAATACTATAGGGCTTTGGATGAGGCTTCACAGATAGATTTAGACTTTTCACAACTTTAGCAGAGATTAAATTCTTTTGACTCCCACTATCAAGAATGAAATGTAAAGGCGTACCTTTTACCCATAGTTTGGAGTGGAACAATCTTTCCTTGTCATCTAGTCTTTCTCCACGGTTCTGTGATGAAACGACAATGGTGTCTGGCTCAGCATCTACAATTTCTTCTTCGTCCTCTTCGACTGTGGGTTGTGTATGAGGCAGAGTAGTGGACGTTGAGTATTGTGACTCAGAAAGTAATGACTTGATGGCCCGACATTCTTCTTTGGAGTGAGTCCCAGTTTTGTGGTAATCACACCATTTTCCAGCCTTTCCTTTCTGGGATTTCTTATCCTGAAACTCCTTTTGCTTCCAATTTGGGCCTCGTGTTTGACCTTCCTTATCACTTTTCCATTTTGAGGGTTGACTCTTCGTATTCTTTCTGCCATTCTTCTGTTCAATCTTCACTGCAAATTTGTATGCCTCACCGAGGGTTTCCAAATTGAAGAGTTCCATTTCCCCCCGTATGTACCATTGTAGTCCACCATGATATTTGAGAGTCTTATGTTTCTCACTTTATTGAATGCCCAACCTTGCAGACAAAGAATGAAAAGTGTCTGTGTAATCTTGAACAGATTGGTCCTTACCTTGGCGAAGTTGTTGCCACTGTATGTAGAGATCATCATATGCTCCGATGGGATAGTACTCTTCTTTCACTGCTTCTACAAAATCATCCCAGGTAGGTTCTGCCTCAAGGCCAATGTCATCTGTGCTGAACCTCTTTTTGCACACTTCCCACCAATTTTTCACAGGCAATGTTGATTTCAAAAGAGCAAAAGTAATCTTTTCTCCATCGGTAAACTTATTTATAGAGAAGTAGGAAGACAGTTGATCTAACCAATTTTCTACTGCATCAGCATTGATTTTACCTTCAAATGTAGGAATATCAAAATTTACCTGGACCTTGAAGGGTGTTGGGGCACTGAAAGGTCGTTCCCTGGATGAGGAGCCAGGAAGTGGAGCCGCAGAGCCAGGATTTCCCATCGGAAGTGTTTGAAGAATTTGGGCAAATTATTGTAGCATCTGTGCTTGTTGCCGTTGGAGGGCCTCATTCACCATTTCCTTAAAAGGATCGGATGTCTCGGTGTCGTTCGCCATTTGAGGTCGTCTGGAGCGAACAGGTGGAAAATTTGGAAGCTCAGTTGTTTCCCACCCAAGCTTCTTATAGCCTGACCTCATCCTCGGGATCATACACTCTCAAGACAAACCGTTCTGATACCACTGATCCAAAACTCAGAAGTTTTGGTTGATAAATATCACAATAACATAGAAATAACACAATAACAATGAATTCTCTGAGAAGAGATGTAGTATTACTCAAAATCACAATACAGAAATATGCTTATCTCTAGGAAGAGATGTCTGTCTTCACATTTTAGGTTACCTCTTCTTTTATACACAATTTGAAAGCATGGGAAGGATGTGGAAGGTCACCAATCTGGAGGGAGATGAAGTGGTATGACTTCCAATATTTAAAACAATACATAATTCGAGGAATTACTATTTTTTAGAAACTTACTATTTTTAGACAGCACTATTAAAATTGAAATTTGAGGCACTTCCGTTGGGTTTTCGGGGGTCAAACTTCATTGAGCAAAGCTTCATGCCATTTCACGATGTTCCCCTCGTTCCTAGCTTTCCAACGGTTCAAACGGCGAGTCAATTGGAGCTACGGTGCAAACGTTATGGCTCCCGGAAGTTCCGTCATCAATTGGGGTGGAACTGTCACCCGAATTGTCGCCTGAATGGATGCCTGGATCATAGAGCCTCAAACAAGGTTTCAATATGAAACATTTCTTCAAATTAAATGTCATCTTAGATATTTATAGATGCTACAACTAATTTTTTTCCATGGAATAAGTCTAATTATGTGTGTTTCTTTGGGTCCCAATTGAAATGTGTAGGAAATGGGATGTTAGGATATTAGATGGGAAAATAAAGGGTAGTGATTATGGAATAAGAACATGCTCCACAATCCTTATAGAGGTTACCAAGACAAATTCCATTGATTCCAAATGAAGCTTCCTTAATAACTATAAAAGGGTCACTAACAGTTTCAAACTTGTATACTGATGAAGTTGTTGTTGAGACCAAGGTGAATGTTGATATTGAACTTTCTCTTAATGCCAAAAGAGATTGTTAATCAGATTTGGATAATAAATTTGATCTTGGTTTGGAGGTGGCCACAAGGAGGGCCTATTCAATTGCATTATCCATAAAAAAAATTTTCCCTGGGCATTTGGAAATGATGGATTCAGGATGAAGATTTTTTTGGAAATGGGAAATCTTAAGTAATGATTGAAAAATATGTTGTTGGCCAATGATGGGTTGTTGATCCATTTTTATAAATGAAAAATTCTAATTGTGATTGAGAAATAATCTTGGTATATCTCCATTTTCCTAATTTCAAACTTAGACACATTTGATTCTTTAGTAGATAGGGGTTCTTGGAGGAATTTATAAGGGATGTATTTATACATAGGTGATGTTTTGAGAAGCTCTAGGATGGGAATGCTAGTGGGTGTCTTTTCAAGATGGTCAATAATGTTGTAATTACATTCAACATTGGATGATGATGAACTAGGAATGATATTTTTACATGCCTTGTGGTAACCAAACAATCTTGGGATGTGATGCAGAGCTCTTGATACTTTCCTTAATACTCTACCTTTGTCCTTCATTCATTCATTCATTCTTCCATGTTCATTTTTGACCTCACACAAAATGTTCATAAAATTTATCACTCCTTAAAATGTATATACTTCTCCCAATATTTTTAGATCCCTTATTTCATCCACAATCTTCTCCCTGAATTCTCAACCCTTTTCACAACTTTGATCACTCTTTACATTAGTCAAAACATTACTCCTTGACCTTGATTTCTTAGTTCATTATTCAATACTTTGGCTCACATATTCACTTTAATATATTTATGAATTTTAATGAAATTAATTTTTATAAATAGAGGTTTATTAACCCTCGCTGTCCTTCATTCAACTCTGTCAACCCTTCCCAATTCTCAATCCTCTCTTTTACACAATTTGCATAAACTTTGTCATACTCCTACTAGCCCTATGTAAAGCAATATACCTTTTGTATAGAATTGTACCTTATAAAAATTGAAATATAAATCCTAATATAGATACCCTTTTCCATTCTATTTCTATCCTTAAAATTTGAATCCTTAACTCATTCTTTTAGCTACTTTTCTTAGTAAATATTCCTCACTGTTGCCTTGTATTAGGTCTCTTCAAGACTAAATACAAAAAAGTCCCATAAAATCTATACTATACATTCCATACCACCTTAAAACCATAATATTATGTTAGAGAACATGTATTAGGCTTAGACTACAAAATTTTGTCCTTTTTGGATGGTGAAATCTGTAGATATATAAAAATCCCTAGTCTAGGGTTTTAAAGAGACTGTCTTAGTCGAGATTGTGTAAAATCCTCTTTTTGACATTGTATTACATTTAAATATTTCAAAATATAATTTTAGGGTCTAACTAAACTTGGGGTAACTCATCCAAGTGATGGCACTCACTTCCCAAACATTTGTCTAGGGTTTTCAACTCCAAATGCATTCAACTATGCATGAAAATACTTGTTCTACATGTCTATGTTTAGCTGTCATAAATAATATATAATTAATGTACAATAAAATGGTTCAAAAAAATTCCAAAATGTTCATTCACTCTTACCATAAAAATATTTAGCCTTGTAACTTGATCCTTGATCATATCTTGTCATGAATCCACACACACAGTACACTGTGACCATGAACTGTCTATAGGAAATAGGGGTATAAAAGATAGATCTATATAGTTTACAATGAGAATTTTATCTTAAACCATTACCAACATATATTCAATCACATGGAGTACACTCTGTAACCTTTTCTTTTAATCTTCTTGATAATGTTGGTCTATAATTTCAAGAATCTCACTATACACAGGGGTTTGCTTTCATCTTATCTGAACTCCATATGTATTTCATACAAGTTATCTAAATAGTATCCTCAAAATATCACTAAAAATATAACCACTATATTTCCAAACATGTTAAGAGACACCACACAATCATTCATGTAACAATATGACAAAGATAATATTGTTGCTTGGTCACAATTCATTAACAAAGTTCTCAATACATTTTGCAGAATATGGTTTATTCCTTTCACTATTCCTTCAAATATATTCCTCAATCACAAATAAATATAAATTTTAATCATACCAAGAAACATATTCATTTTCATTCTTTCATCCAATCAAACAATTATAATGCTATCAATAGTAAGATTTGACCTCAAAAGGGTTTGTGTTCATTTCAATATCAAAATAGGGGTTAAAACCATCCCCTTCTTTTCTTCATACAAAATTTACAATAATTATCCATTCCTCATTTATAATGGAATCAACCCAATACAAAACAAAATTGACTCTTTTATCCTAACAAGAATGCATAACTAAATTTTTGTCTCTTCTTTTCCACGTGAAGGTTTCCTTCATATATACCTGTTTCTTTATTTGCACACAATATGATATGTTTAGACCATAACTATAGACTAATGAATTTTTGATTGACCTTCGATATTTTTTACAACCTACAGACATGAATATACATCTTCCACCTTCATACATAACTCAAAAGTCCTTATACAAAGTTTAATCAACATTTAAATTTTCAAATAGTGATTTTGGAGGGAAAACCTATAATTTGAATTCTATGCATCTTAACTCTCTCTAAACTCCACATATGAAATTATTAAGGCCTATAGCATCTATAAATCACCTAATAGACAAACTAAAAAAATGGTTCATTTTTGGGTCCTCATGGGATGCCCTTGCATCATACTCCTAGGGAGTATAGAGATTGAACTCCAATAGATTGCTTGTTATTCTTTCCTGTCTTCTAGTTATTATCTCTTGGATCATCATTGCATTTTGTTACTCCTTCATACCTCAGCTCCTCCTCCTTGTGCTCAGCCTTACCTCTATCATATACTATCCTACATCCTTGCTTACTTACATCATCTTGCATTGCATGTACACTCTCTTCTTCTTCTTCTTTACCTTTGTCATGTGGGCTGTAGATGCCCAAACATACTATTGTAATTCTTGTAATTTTAACTTATTTTTCTTCCATATTCATACCTAAAACCAATATAAAAGCAATCTATTACCTAATTGTTATCTCAATGAAATTTAAGTCTCCATAAGGCTCATCATCATCAACTTGCTATTTTGTTGTAATCATATCCTTTTCTCTATTTTATTTTCCCTCATTCATGTGAGTTTCAAATGCTGCAACCTACATTTATTTATCTTCATTTTCTATCACTTCACCTTACAATGCATTTTCTATGGATGTCAATTCTTCCTCCAGTTGCTCATTGCTTTCATATATAAACATAAAATCAAAATTCATACCTTCTTCATTGGGTTGCATTCCTTTGTCCAATCCTTCAATGAGGCCTTCTAGTTGATCTTCACCTTATTTGTCATTCTCAACACTTGGTTGGATGAAATTTTTCTATTTTTCTTCACTCAATCTTACCTCATCCATATCAAGGTGCTGCTCTTCCTCTTGTTCCTTATGTTATCCTCTTAACTAAAGCATTTTCATTTCTCTTTTCAGTTGTTTGCATAACAACTTATTTTGTTCTTTCTCCTCTCTCTTTTCTTGTACCTTTCTTTTCTTCATTAATAATTAATTGGCCACTTGAGTGGTTTCTTACTCATTAAACATCCAAAATGTGGGCTTACCATTTCTTTTATCTACTCTAACATATCCAACATCCTATCCATCTGCTACCTCATCTTAGCCATCTCTCTTTCCATCTCTATTCTCTACTTGGTGTCATCTTGCACCATATTCTTGTGGTAGCTTCTCTCATAAACTATGCCCTATTTCTTATTTTATCTCTCTTTCCTCATCTCCTCAAATATTTCTATCAACTCCTTGGCCTCACCTGGACCTATACCTCCTTCTGACAAGCCTTCACTCTCTTGCCACATCTTAACCATTCACTTGGTTTATCTTTATGTCTTGACCTTAACTGGGTCTCTTCTTCTTGTCCACACCTAGGACTTCTCCTCTTTTCCTACCTATAGGACTCTTTCTCTCTTTTGAGATATATTTATGAGCCTCTCTCTCACTTAATATTGTTAATATCTCTCTTGATCAATAAGCCACACTTGGCTGCAGAGGTGCTACCATCTCACAATCTATACCTTCACTCACACTTCAATGCATCAAATCAAAACATAAATTAAAATGAAATCAAAAGTACCTTGTCATGCTTGCTGCTATCTTTCTCTTCCCAAAGAATCTTTAGGCTCTGGTACCAAATAATGTAGATCTCTTGATCCTTTCCTTAATACTCTATTTTTGTCATTCATTCATTCATTCATTCTTCCATGTTCCTTTTAGAGCTCATGCACAATGGTCATAAAATTTATCACTCTTTGGTAGAATGTATATACTTATCCTAATATTTTTATGTCACTTAGTTCATCCAAAATATTCTCCCTGACTTCTCAACCCTTTTCACAACTTTGCTCACTCTTTACATTAGTTAAAACATTACTCCTTGACCTTGATTTCTTAGTTCATTCTTCAATACTTTGGCTCACATATTCACCTTCATATCTTTATGAATTTTAATGAAATTCATATTTATAAATAGAGGTTCATTAAACCTCTCTATCCTTGACTCAATTCTATCAACCCTTCCCAATTCTCAATCCTCTCTTTTACACAATTTGCATACACTTTGTCACACTCCTACTAGCCTTGTTTAAAGTAATTTCCCTTGTGTACAAAATTTTACCTTATAAAACTTGAAATATAAATCTTGATATAGATACCCTTTTCCATTCTCTATCTATCCTCACAATTTTAATCCTTAACTCATTATTTTAGCTACTTTTCTTTGTAAATCTTCCTCACTGTTGCCTTGTATTAGGTCTCTTCAAGCTTGAATACAACAAAGTCCCTTAAAAGTCATAATAGACATTATATACCACCTTAAAACCATAATATTATATTATATAACATGCATTAGGATCAAACTACAAAATTTTATCCTTTTTAGATAGTGCAATCTCCAAATATATAAGAAACCCTAATCTAGGGTTTTAAGGGGATTGTCTCAACTGAGACTATGTAAAATCCTCTTTTTGACATTATATTAAATTTAAATAATTATAAATAGAATTTTATGGTCTTTCTATACCTGGTGTAACTCATCCAAGTGATGGCCCTCACTTTCCAAACCTCTGTCCAAGGTTTTCAACTCCAAATGCATTCAACTGTGCATGAAAATACTTGATCTATAGGTATGTTTTCAATTTTCATAACTCATATATTTTTTAAATACAATAAAATGGTTAAAAAATCTTAAAAAATGTTCATTGACTCTTACCATAACATTATTTATCATTTTAACTTGATCCTTGATCATATCTTGTCATGAATCCACATACACAGTACACTGTGACCATGAACTATCTATAGGAAATAGGGGTATATTAGATAGCTCTTGTAGTTTAAAAATATTATTTATTTACAATGAGTCTTGTAATTTTAAACCATTCCCAACACAACTTTAATCATATGGAATATACTTTACAAACTTTACTTTTAATCTTCTTGATGATGTTGGTCTGTAATTTCAAGAATCTCACTATACACAAGGGTGTGCTTTCATCTTATTTGAACTCCATATGTATTTCATACAATTTATCTGAATAATGTCCTCATAATATAAATAAAAACCTAACCACTATATTTACAAACACATTAAGAAACATCCACACAATCATTCATGTAACAATCTGACAAAGATAATCTTGTAACTTGGTCATAATTCATAAACAAGGATATCGATACATTTGATAGAATAGGGTTTATCCCTTTCACTATTCCTTAAAATATATTCCTCAATCACGAAAATATCTAACCTTAAATCATACCTAGAAACATATTCAATTTCATTCTTTCATCCAATCAAACAATTACAATGGCAACAACAACAAGATTTAACCTCAAAAGGGTTTGTGTTCATTTCAATATCAAAATAGGGTTTACACACATTCCCTTCATTTATTCATAAAAAATTTACAATCATTATCCATCTTAGTTTCAAATGGAATCACCCCACTAGAAAACAAAACTGACTCTTTTATCCTAACAAGAGTGAATAACTAAATTTTTGGCTCTCCTTTTCTACATGGAGGTTTCCTTCATATATAACTATTTCTTGATTTGCACACAATATGATATGTTTAGACCATAACTATAGAATAATGAATTTTTGATGGACCTTATATATTTTTACAACCTATTGACATGCATATACATCTACCACCTTCATACATAGCTCAAAATTCCTTAAATAAAGTTCAATCAACCTTCAAATTTTCAAATCGTGCTTTTGGAGGGAAAACCTACAATTTGAATTCTATACATCTTGACTCTCTCTAAACTCCACATATGAACTTAGTAAGACCTATAAAATATATAAATCACCTAATAGACCAACTAAAAAGAAATGGTTCATTTTTGGAGTCCTCATGGGATGCCTTTCCATCAAGATGGTAAAGTAATGACATCAACATGATTACGCATGTAATTAACACAATTAACTATGGAGTCATAAGGGTGATTGGTGTGGTTAACATTACTTACTTTAGGTTGTTTTGGGTGCTAATCCAAACCTGTGGTGGGAAAATTGCAATAGAGGAAGCTTATTTTTGTGCTAAGGTATAATTTTGTGTTGTTTATTTCATTTATATCTCTATCATAGATTGAGTTAGTTTAGTTCATATTTCATTATTAGTTGATTTCTTAGCTTAATTAGCATTTCTAGATTTACTACACACATATTTCACAACTCCCTAACATATTTATAGAGTTAATTTGACTAATAGGCATAGTGTTCTCCACTCTTTACCATTTCAATCTTCACACTATATAGACATATTGTATGGATGGTTAGACAATTACCTTGTGTTTAGTTTTTACTTACTTTTGAGTTCTAACATGAATAAGAAAACCCATTATGCCCATGAATAATTTTAATCTATGATAGGTGTAGGTGTTTGGATGGAAGAATAAGATAAGAATTTGAATGAAATGAGGGACCCAAGATGCCCCTTCAAGTGTTCATGTGGTAAAGTGGCCGAACACTCAAATTAATGTAGGAGGAAAAATGATGAAGTGGTGATAATGAAGGTCATCAAGAAAGTGAAGCACTAGAAATCGATATCATACTTTCAATATTAAAGTTTGTTTAAAATGATTTTCCCCTAACTAAAAACTAGAGAATAGATAGTAAAAATAATATTTCTTGCTCAAAATATGTATGCTTGGATGGTGTTCATGACTTAAGGGTCACATGAGCAGATGTGGGAATGATATATCCTAGTAAGTTGCAAGATTGAAAACAAAAATATAGATTTTCCAATTCGAGAGGAAGAATCTACAAAATTTATAGTTGCAAGTAGTTGAGAAAGATTTATAGCATTTCAATTAATTGGGGCTTGAAATTGTGGAGAAAAATGGATACAAAATATGAAAATGATGGGTTGGAGGGAAAAATATTGGAATGGGGTGGGGATAGGCTATAGAGGGAAGATGATTGAAAAGTGTAAATTGATGGCATGGATAGATATTTTATGGATGGTTAGACAACTTCCTTGTGTTTGTTTTTGCCTTAATTTAGAATTCCAACATGAATAGGTGATTAAGAGTAGAACAACCTAAGTTTTGATTTAGGTTAAAATAATAATCACTAATGATATAAAATAATTCTAATGAATATTTGTGTTTTATGCATAATAACTAAAGAGATTGTAATTTTTGAAAAACATAGTGCATCATAATATGGAAAAATCATAATCACACTATAGTGTAATACATAAAATAATCTTGACTCAAAAAATGATAAATAAAGAAAACAAACAAGTGGAAAGAAGATGAACACAAAAAAAAATAAAAAAAAGTTTACACAAGAAAAAATTATGAGTGTAAGTGAAAATAAGTAAATGACAAGACACATGACAAGAAAATCAAGATTAAGGAATCTTAATGAAGACAAGTTAAGCACAATAACAACAAAAAATAGGTTAAAACAAAAACTAAAGCAATCAACACCTAAAAAAAGGAAGCAAATGACATGATTAACATTTGAGGTGAGGGTTGAGACTTTTGGTAGCCAACATTTATGACAACATTAAATGATAAAAGAGGAAGCCCAAAGATAACCATGTGGTTTTGGATATAAATGAGAACAATATAAATCAAATTTTGGATGAATGGAGATGATGGAAATAATGGCTGAACTGACCCTAAGGGCCCCATGCCCATTCTTGATAATATCTATCATTCTAAATGGATTTCATTTTCATTCTAAATTTTAGTTTTGTCATTTGCTTTGAATAGTACTTGACCAAGATGAGGTTATTAGGCCCACAAAATTTATGAGTGAACCATTATGAGTATCATTCCCTATAGATTTCCTTGTTGAATAAATACATCCAGATATAAATTTCTTTCATAGATTTTTATGGTAATTTTTGTTTTTCTTGGGAAAATAGAATTATCAAATAGACCCACATTAATATGCCTAATAGTAAAGCTAAACTCTAGAAACCTTCTAAGAGTTCTTTAGATCATCATGGAATTAGGAACCCTTTCCTTATAAGGGTTATAAAAAATAATATTAAATTATACATATAAAAACCAACATCGATTACCCAACCACTACTAACTAACCACCAAATACTAAAAAATTCAAAATAAGATAGGTGTGTATTAAAAATAATTAATTCCTTAACAAAACTTGAATATTCAAATTTTCTATGATGTGTATAAAATGTGATATCAAAATAATAATCTAACTCGTTATAGTCCCATGCTACTAGATTAGCATAATAAGTATGTAAGTCAGGAGTTAGGATTCATTCTTGGATTATAACTATAATATCATTTCATGTTTCTCTCCTAGCTGGTATGATGTTTTTATTATCATCAATATTACCTTCATTAAGCAATGAAGAGCTGATTTATTCATCTAGTGGTGTCTTGAATAGATTTCCACCAATAGGATATTTTATATGTTGATTACCCCCTAGATCCTCAAAAAAGTTTTTTCTATGGTGTGTTTCTTCAAATTGGATGTCTTCTTGGATCTTTCTAGATGCTACAACTAATATGCTTCCATGGAATAAGTTCAATGATGTGAGTTTCTTTGGGTCCCAATTGAAATGTGTAGGCCATATGATGTTAGGATATTGGATGGGAAAAATAAGGGTAGTGATTATGGAAGAAGATCATGCTACACAATCCTCATAAATGCTACCAATATAAATTGCATCGATTCCAAATGAAGATTCTTTAATAATTGTAAAAAGGTCACTAACATTTTCAGACTTGTCTATTGATAAAGTTACTGTTGAGACCAAGTTGAATGTTGATGTTGATGTTGATGTTGATCTTAATGCCAAAACATATTGTAAATCAGATTTGGATAATAAATTTGATCTTGGTTTGGAGGTGGCCACAAGGAGGGCCTGTTAAATTGCATTATCCACAAGCACCTTTTTTAGTAGACATTTGGAAATGATGGATTTAGGACAAAGAATTTTTTAGAAATGGGGAATATTAAGTAATAAATGAAATATATGTTGTTGGTCAATGATGGGTTGTTGATCTGTGTTTGTAATTGAATGAGTTTGATTATGATTGGGAAAATACTCTTGGTATATCTCCATTTGCCTAATTTTAGACTTAAACACATTTGATATTTTAGTAGTCAAGGTTTATTTGAGGAACTTATAAGGGATGTATTTATACATAGGTGACATTTTGAAAAGCTCTAGGATGGGAATGCTAGTGGGTGTCTTCTCAAGATGGTCAATAATATTGTACTTACATTTAACATTGATGATGATGTATTAGGAATGATAATTTTCTCATGACTTGTGGTAACACCACAATCTTATGATTGTAAAGTAATGAGATCATCATGATTGCAAGCATAATCAACATAATTAACTATGAATGTGAAAGGGTGATTAACTTGGCTAACATTACTTGATTTGGGTTGTTCTTATTTTTGCTTACCATTTCCTTACTCATGTTTGGGGAATAGATCTTGATATATCCCCAAATTTTGATTGTTATTTGGTTGTATTTGGAATTGAATGTTGGTGAGTTGTGTTTTGAATTGGTGTTTTCAAAGTGGGTTTTGGATTTGTTTGATGTTTGTCACAATATCACCCATTCTTATTCTTGGGAAAAAACTTTGGTTTTCTTAGGTTGTTTCGAGGAATTATTGTTGGGTTTAAATATCTTGATAATACCTTTATTGATCAAAGTGCGTTCAATCTAGACCCCCTTTTCAATAATTTCATCAAATGACCTTTGACAAAGGAGTAAAAAGTGATGTCCCAAGTCTGAGTTAAGATTATTCAAAAATATATTGACAAGTTTGGTTTCAATAAAGGACCATGAAAAATGGATTACTAATGCCCACCATCTTTGTAATAATGAGGCAAAGGTTTCACCATTACGTTGTTTAATGTTGAGAAGGTCTATTGTGGTCATGCCCTTTTCGATATTATATGGAAAGTGACAAAAACATTTCTCAAGGGTCCTCAAAAGTGAAAATTGATCCTTTGGGAAGGTGTGAAAACCACTCAAGGGATTGAACCCCAAGACTTCATGGAAATAGTTGCAACATGTACTTGCTACTATAAGCAACATCATCACATGTGTGATAGAAGTCCTTAAGGGGATCCCTAGGATCGCCCTTGCATTTGAATTTGTCAAATTTTGGAAGTGCAAAATACTTAGGGAAAGGTGTTGTCATGGTAGTTAAATCATATGGGTAAGAACAAATTTCTTTGAACTTATATTGTTTTTGTTGGGAAAATGTGCCATCCTGCAAGTCTTGAACTTTATCTTTCAAGTTTTGAAATCCTTTGTAAATTATAGTGGTATTTGATTCCTTTGGCTTGAAGAAGGTAATAGGTTTTGGCCTATGAATGGGTTTGGGTTAGTGTAGGTTTGCGAAAATTGGTGAAGTGGTGGATTGTTATTAAAGTGATTAGGAGGTGAGTTGGGATATTTAGCATGTTATGGATGTGCAAAGTGGTTTGGATTGGTTGAATTAGTGGAAATGTTAAAATGTGTTGGGTTTGGATTAGTGTTAAAATTTTTGGGTTAGGATTGGTGTTGTAGTTAAAATATTGATGGTTTGGGTGAGAATTAAATTTGGGGTCTGTTTGATTAAAATTTGGGTTGGATTTGATTGGGCTAGTTGGGTTAAAGTTGGTGTTAAAGTTGAGGCTAGTTGGGTTAGGGTTAGTGTTAACATTTAGGTTATTTTGGTTAGGGTTGGTGTTAGAATTAAGGTTGGTTGGGTGAGTTTGGTTTAGGTTTTCATTTGGATGTGAATTAATCATGTGATTAGAATGGGTGTTACTTTTAAATGGTTGGTTGGGATGTGGATTATTGTTGAATGGATTGGTGTTTAGTGATGTTTGGTTTAGATTAAATTATATAAGAGAATGGGAAAACTAATTTTGTAAAAAATTGACATTTGTTAGTGTAGTGCTTTTTCCCATTGAGTTTTGCCTACATGGCCTTACAACCAATCTATGTTAATTAAGATTCCTTAGGTTAGTTATAAAAGGATCACATAGGCTAATTATATTTTAATGTAATTATCTAATTAAGAAAATTAGAGGCTTTCTCATGTTTCCTTAATTTTCTCTATATGTACCCCACTTTTCCTTTTTGGAAGGTTAGACAAGTTAATGCGATTTTATGTAAGTAGCCATATTTTACAATATTGCCACGTGAAGACAAGCTTCTTCCTCCTTTGCAATTTATCTATGATTTTATTGCTACATACATAGATTTGTTTAAGATTATATGCAAGGATCAAAAATCATGGCCAATTTGACATGGTATCAGAGCCATTTTTATCAGTATTACAACTTTGTGGTAAAATCTTGCTACATTCGTTATTCCAACAACAAGAAGGGTTTGGTGGGATTCCTTGGAGAATCCATGAAATTTTTTATACTAGAGCTTTAGATCTCAAAACTAACTACACCATTAGTTTTATAAGGTGGAAAAAGCTTAAGATCGACTGTAAACTTGATCTAGTTCTAGAATAGTCAAAATTTTCCCTTTTTTAGTATTTGCAACCCCATTTTTTATTTTCAAAAAAAAATCATACTTCATGTATTGCTGTACAAAAACACCTTCTAGGTTTTCTTCCTTAGAGCAAGATCTCAAATGGGTCTCTTTCAAAATTTTCATTGCTAAAGTATTTTAGACATTTTTGGCTTGCTTAAGTTTACGTGCCTTCATCTCTACGTCACTCAAAAATGCCTCGAGTTATATGCATTAGAGAGTTTCCTGACCAATTCAGACTTTTGGAGGGTAATTACTTTCTTGTAGACTAATTCAAATTTTATAAGTTGATTTACTTAAAATTCGAGAAGTTAAGTAGTTTGTAAAACCCATATAACACTAGGAAGACCAATTCAAGTTTTTGAAGGTTCGTTACTTCAAAGGTTGATTACTTCTCAAGTAGTTTGGAAGACTTGGATAACACTGGGAAGACTAAATAAGGTTTTTGAAGGGTCGTTGCTTCAAAGGGTGATTACTTCTCAAGTAAATTAGTCTAGAAAACTCATATTACACTAGAAAGACCAATTCAAGTTTTCAAAGGGTCATTACTTCAAAGGGTGATTACTTCTCAAATAAAGTAGTCTAGAAAATCCAAATTACACTAAGAAGACCAAATCAGGTTTTGGAAGGGTCATTACTTCAAAGGCTAATTATTTCTCAAGTAAAGTAGTCTGGGAAACTTGAATTGCACTGCAAAGGCAAACTCAAGGTTTGGAAGGCTCATTACTACTCGAATCATTTCTTCAAAAGTCTCATTGGACAATGATTCCACCTCAAATAGTGACTTGGATCCACCTCAAAATCCTCCTAATGATTAGGATGACTCTTCTTTTTCTTCTTCAAGTTTAAATGATGAGAGCAGTGATGAAAATTCTCCTCTTCCATCTAATAGTCACACTTCTAATCATGATGACTCACCTCTTGATTCTCTAATATCATACAATTTTAGTCCCACTTAGGCTAGACAGACACTTCAAAGTGCTAGAAAATGGGATGGAAATCCATTGAATATAAGGTAGACATGTTCACAGTTTTAGGGGACTTCACATGCTTACCTAGCCATTACCTTAGATCCATAGACCTTTCATGAGGCATCTACCATTCTAGAATGGGATTCTACTATGCAGGAGGAATATATTTTCCTAATCAGGAATAAAGCATGGGACTTGGTCCCTCTTCCTAAAGGAAGAAAATTAGTCTATTGCAAATAGGTTTATTAGACTAAGTATGGTGTAAATAGGTCTATTGATAAGAAAAAATATCATTTGGTTGTAAAATTATTTTCTCAGGTGCTTGGCATAGACTACACTAAGACATTTTCTTCTGTAGCCAAGACTACGTCTACCATACTCTAGCCATTGTAGCTACGCATCATAGGGATGTTCACCAAATGGATGTTAAGAGTGATTTTCTACATTATAAAATCAAAGAGGAGATTTACATGGAGCAACTAAAAGGATTTGTGGAAGATTCCTCCTTGGTTTGCAGACTCAATAAATCTATCTACAAACTCAAATAAGCCCCTTGGGTATGGTATGCCAAGATTGACTCCTTTCTCCTCACAGTCAGGTTCACCAGATGCCACTCAAATTTGAATGTCTACATCTTATAGCATGATGATTCTCTATTGATCCTAGTTCTCTACGTGGATGACTTGTTGATTATAGGGAGCTCACAATCATCAATCTCAATAGTGAAGACTAAACTTTCAAACAAATTTTCAATGACAGACATGGGATTGCTACATTACTTTCTTGGGATTGAAATCATTCAGTCAGATTCTAGGATAAATTTATCACACTATAAGTATTCTCTTGATTTACTTTTGAGGTTTAACATGATTTATTGTAAGCCTATTCCTACTCCTTTCTTATCTGGTGTGAAGGTTGAGGATGATTATCCTACACCATTGGTTGGTACAACTCCATATCGATAACTTGTGGGCAGTCTTATCTATCAAACACACACTAGACCTGGCATATCTTATGCAGTTGGCATTGTCTCCCAGTTTATGTAGGAGCCACATGAATTAAATTGGAAAGTAGCTAAGCAAATTCTTCACTACATTTAAGGTTAACATAATTATGGGATACACTATAGAGTAGGAATGGAGGTTGATTTGATCAGATACATAGATTTAGATTGGGTTGGAGATATTCAAAGTTGAAATTCCACTTTAAGCTATAGTTTCTCACTTGGTTCAGGTCTAATAAGTTGGTCAAGCAAGAAGCAACATGTAATTACTTTATCATCTACATAGGCAAAATATTGAAGGGTTATCAATGCCACCACTGAGGTAATTTAGATCTAGGGGATTCTCACTAAGTTTGGTATCCAGTTTCATAAGCGAATAATCATCTACTATGACAACCAAATCACTATCCACATTTTTAGGAATTTAGTTCTCCATCAAAGGACCAAACACATATATATTCACATGCACTTCATCAAGGAGATTATAAACAAGCATGTCATTAATCTTTGGTACTGTCCAACATCGAATCAAATTATAGATATTCTAGCCAAACCCTTGACACAAAGTAAATTTGTTCATCTACGAGCTCTCATTAGGGTTAGGGTTTCTCCACTTTCTTCTTCCTATTATGGAGGTTTTTCACTATGTACTTGGGTACCTCATCAAGCTTTCAATACTAGGACCTAATCTCATCTCACCTAAGCTATGCTTAAGGGGAGGGGTGTTAGTGTAGTGATTTTTCCCATTGGGTTTTACCTACATGAACTTACGATCATTCTATGTCAATTAAGCTTCCTTAGGTTAGTTATAAAAGGGTCACATAGGCTAATTATATTTTAATGTAATTATCTAATTAAGAAAATTAGAGGCTTCTTCATGTTGCCATAATTTTCTCTATAATGTACCCCACTTTTCCTTTTTGGAAGGTTAGACAAATTAATGCAATTTTATGAAAGCAACCATATTTTACAATATTATGTTGTGAAGACAAGTTTCTTCCTCCGTTGCAATTTATCTATGATTTCATTGCTATATATGTAGATTCACTCAATATTTTGTGCAAGGATCCAAGATCATGGCCAATTTGACACCATTTGTATTTCAATTGGTGGGCATAATTGAAGTAATACTCAAGCTTGGATTTGATAAAGATTGGTTGATTTACAACATAGAATAATTATTCAAGATCAAATTATGATTTGGATTGTTGAATTTGATAATTGGTGGGTCATGAAGACTTAGATTTGGATCAATTTATGAGATATAATAATTATCCAAGCTCAGATTATGACTTAGATTAATGGTGTTATTGATTGGTGAGTCATGAAGACTTGGATTTGCATTAATTTGTGAGCTAGAATAATTATCCAAGCTTAGATTATGACTTGGATTAATGGTGTTTTTAATTGGTGAGTCATGAATACTCATATTTGAATTGATTGGTGAGATAGAATAATTATTCAAGCTCAAACTATGATTTAGATTGATGATGTTGTTAATTGGTGAGCTATGAAGACTCAAATTTGGATTGATTGACGATCTATAATAATTATTCAATTTTAGATTGGATTGATTGTAGATAGGTAAAATTGAATAAAAATTCAAGTTTTGATTGGTTAGATTTATGATGGGATACATTGATAAGGGAAGGACTTGACATAATAAAAACTTGACACTAGACTATTAACAGATTAAAGTGACAAAAAAAACTTGACTAACAACTAAATGCCTTTGAGTTTGAATGTTTTGATTTTATTGGTTTTGTGGATAATAGACTCAAAACTATTTGTGTTTAAACTCTAGGTTTTCAGTACGTGTTAGAACACAAGGAAACAAAAAAAGAAATCCTACTCTAAACAATCAATCAATTGCACAAAAAGGTGAAAATCTAGGAAGAAGGTTATGAATAACCTTTAGGCCTTCCAATGTCATTTATTTTTCTATGATCTTAGTCACAACCTAATATTTTAATGCACTAACCATGGAGGATCACTCCATTTCCATCACCCACTGAGTTTGGTTTCAATGGTGTGTGAAAGGTAACTTCTCAATGTTAACCATTAAATAATGTACCAAAGTTGAATTACAAATAGGCTTACCTATGCTTAAAGTTTTCAAAAAATTATTTAAAGGGGAGTCCTCTATATACCTTGTGGTAAAATGAGGCCCAAGACAATATATGAAGTTATTGAAACCTTGAGTATGGAATCCCCTCACATCACGGTGTACTTAAAACACAACACTTCTTAGGCATTTGAAATAACTAATTATTTTATTTATACTCCATCGGTACATAGTATAGACATCCAATTCCTAACACCATTGTGTTGAAATTTTCAATCTTACTCAAAATTTATGAAAATGCATAAATTGGGTGAAAATCACTTAAATACGCTAAATGGTTTGAGCTTGTTATATACAAGTCTGATTTAGGCTAATGTATCCCTAAATGGGGCAATGCATTTTATGTGATTATTAACTTTGATTAAATCATTTTGAGTCAAAATGGTAAAAATGCATTTGGGTGCTCTAGATCACTCTATTATTCTAATTCAAGAGCACATGACACATGCATGTATTATTTTGTGTCAACAACATCCTAAATAGGATGGCAGTCTATGCATAACTAAAATCACCTTCTAATTCCTCTCCAATCAAATTATGACTCAATAATATGACTTTTTGACCAGTTTGATTAATGAAGTGCACCAATTTCTAAAGAATTACACTAAAATTGATTAATCTTAATTAGGCAAATTAAACCAAATTATGAGTTTAATTAATTATTCCATGAAAGTTATTGATATTTCTTTATTGGAAATTGATTTCTATTAACTACATCACCAAGTGAGGTCATTTGTGGGGTGGTATCCATAAGCCATAAATACAACAAATGTAAGGATTATGGCTTCACAAGCATATTTAATATCCCTTCTTCTTAAATATTTATGAGGATATTTATGGATATTATTTACATAATTAGATTAATTCATGGCCACACATCTTGATCTCAAGATGGATGGTCATGGTTGATCTCGATCAATTTGGAAAATCTATAAATAAGAGGTCTAAGACCACTTTGATTAAGCTTAATTTGTGTAAACTTATTATGCAAAATTCTCTCCACATGCCATTTGTGTGTTGACTATTATGTTTAATTTTTAATAAGATAGCTTCATTGATAGGCATAGATTTGATTTCATATCATGATCCTAGATTATACTTGGTGTTCTTTAAATGGTGGAGGATCTTTCCTTGCACCATTTTTGATGACTTGAGCACCAAGTCAAGGGGAAAACATGCTTGGAGTTGCATTTGGATGATGGGAAGCTCTTGGGAAGGTAACTTGTGTTCACTTTCTTTCATTTTCTCTTAATTGTCATTTGCACACCCCATTGAATAGGTTGGTCTGGATTGTTAGTTCTTTATGCATTTTTCTTGATTTCTTGACTAATGCTTCATCTAACCATATTTGTAATCCATCTCTACATCTTAGCATTCTCGATGGGACCACACATCCCTCTCAATCAAGGAAGATATTTTAACAATTTTAGATTTCCATAAAATTCATTAAAATTCCTTTAACATCAAATTTTAGCTTGTTTTTCCCATGTTTTTAACATTTTTTGTTGATATACAGGTCATTTAGTGATCGACGCCAGTTTTGGGTGATCGGCATTGGTCAAGGCTAATCGGTACTGGTTAGGTTGTAGGGAAAAATATGAATAACAATTTCAATTTTAGAACTTTTATCAATTTTGTAGTTATCAAATTGATTTTTTAAGTCTCTAGTCTAAACATATTTACCTGATCAAGAAGTTTTCTTTTGTATATTTTATTCTACCATTGTCTTAAAAAAAAATTTTATGACATATTTTTTGCTTAAGTATTCAAATTTGACTGTTATCAGTCATTTATTGACTGGCAACAATTTTTTTATGACCAGTATTGTCTTGCAATAATCAACATCTGTCACTATTGACTGACGCTAGTCTCTATGTTTTTAAAATAGATAATTCGAGATCAATGAATCCAAAGTTGCTTGTTTCACCATTGATTGTGATTCAAAACTAAAAAAAACTCTCTAACTTTTTTGTAGGACCCACATGGAAATGTGATTATTTGAGCATAATTAAGTCTATAACCTTACCTTTGGTGTTTAAAAGGAACCTAGATCTTGCATGTTTAAATATTAAACCTTCCCTTTGGTGTTTAAAAGGAACTTAAATGGTTTGATTTAATATTTTTGTGAATGTTTTTAAATTTTTTTTCAAACTAAGGCCAAGGGGCCAAGAACTTCACTTAAGATTTCAATTTGGTGTAATAAAATGAACATTCACTTCAATTGCTTTTCAAAAGTGTGTTATTTTATGTAAATCATCTATCAATTGCTTTTTAGATTGTTTGATCAAGAATAATCATGAATGTATGCTCTCCCCATGACCCCTATAGGGAACTCAGGTGACCAAAAGTGCTTTTTCATTATGATTGTGCCTTTGTCCAAGGCATGAAAAGGAAGTTATCTAGGCTCTCCCCAAAACCTGTATGGTTTGTGTGATCTAAAAAAAACCTCTAAAGCCTTTTCACTTAGGCATTTTATTTCATATAATTTCCTTGTGGAGGGGAGATCATTGGCTCTTTGTGAGTTCTTTAGGGAAGCTTTGACCTGGGGTTTCATCTCCCAGCATTGACTTCAACCCATGTCCACAGGGGGGTATATAAATTGGGATCATCCCATTAGGATGGTGGTTTGAGCGGTTAGATGATATTTATTAGTGGAAATCCAACTCAGAATGTATGATAAATCAAGACATCATACTACATTGAGAATTTGAGGGATGTAATGGTTGTGAAGAGGACAAGACCTTTTCACAACAAGTAGATTTATGTGGATCCAATTAACTTGTTTCCTCCCTTATGTTAGCCACACTTGGGACCATCTAGATGGTTTTAAAATATAAGTTTTAGATAACCCCACTTGCCATGGAATATTATTGATATAGGGTGCACCCAAAGGTCTATGTCACCATATTGCCTATTGGGAGAAGGGGGGTCTAAAATACCCTACCAATTAATGCATTTTTATATTAGATGAAAAATTTAATTCCTCCCAAGTGCATGTATAAATATGAATTTTATTAATACAAAGCAACCTTGTCATTTTAGGGCTTAGAAAGATTTACTTAGTTGTATTTGGTATTTTTAGTCTTTACTTGGTTATTGATTTGAGTCAAAACTTTATTGTAAATACATGTCATAACCAAACACATTATCCACCATTTCTTGAACAAAGAGATGTTATGCTAGTCAAATCCAAATTATCTTTGCCTTGTTCAAATTCTTATCTCAAACATTTGTGTTTGTATTGTCAAAACAACATAGTTATGCTACCTATTTGAGTCTAAACCACTTTCCAAAATCTTTAAGTCTTTCATTGATAATTCAAATTTAGAATTACACCTTTATAAGTTACTAGGTTAACATATTAATTGGTTTTACGATTTGCACTTGACTTGAGTAAATTGGGTTCAATTTCCCTTTTCAATTGAAGGCCATTTATAGACTTATTATCATGTGATCATTGTGAACTTAAGTCATCATGTGTATCATTCAAACTCTAAGTTCAAGAACACATTTTATTCTACCTCCTAGTATCATGTGGTGGCATTATGATGCCCTTTTGGTTCTAGTTTTATACTTAGGAATTCTTGCATGTTTTCACATATTGAGTTTCTTGGTTCACATTGTTGCCTTCCTAATCCAAAGGGATTTATTCTAATTTCCTAGTAGCAACTCATCAAATTAAAACTAGATTTTATGGTATTGATGTATCTCTCAACCTATGTTTAGTATACTAATTTACACTTAGGTCTTTGAGTTATCATACCCTCTTCTAATTTATATGATTTCAACCCTACCGATGGTTGAGTAATTTCATGAACACATTCTTCTAATTGTGTGTGGTACTATGCCACCCTATTTTTTTATTATAGTCTCTTTGTTATCTAGTCATTTATTTAGAAAATATCAAAACCCATACCTTGTTTAAACATTTACAAAACATTTTCCAAATGTAGAGAATAAATTTTTTAATCATGACTCAAAGGTACACTTGTAGTGGGGTCTCTTGTGGCCTTAGTTGTGAGGTAGAGCATTATTATGGTAGATATGAAGACTCCATCTTGTTTGAGTATGTCACACTCTTTGAGCCTATTTATTGAATACCAATACGATATATGATGATTTTTATTCATCATCCTTATCCTGTCCCTTCAATTCGCATGTTATGCTCAAAGGTTACCATTTTAATATATCCTCCTTCAATTTATACATCGTTCTCAAAGGTTAACATTCTAGGTTATCCCCCCTCGGTTTGTACAAATGAACAAGATCTACAATGCATGAAGGTTACCATTTTAGGCTATTATCCTTCAGCCTGGGCAATAAATTAGGCGCTATAGTGTGCAAAGGTTATCATTTTAGGACCCCTTCCTTTGGTTTTCACAAGCAACCAAACTATGCAACATCTGGGTATTACCATTCTAAGCCCATCACCTATATTTATTAATCTTATTATTGAAGAATGTCTATTTGACAAACCAATCTTTACTGGTCCCTTCTTCGATAGTCTAATTTTTGGAGATCCCATTATTGAACCACAAACCATTATTCATAATGAGCCAAATGTTCCCCACTTTAGAAATTCCATGCTGATCTTTGAGCCCCAAAAACAACCATTACCTCTTCAAGAGACATCTTATGAGGACCAAAATGTGTTCAAAGTTGATATTTTGCAACCAATTGTGAACCAAGATCATGATGTTATTTTTGAAACACCCATTTATGATAAGTTAACCTGTATGAGTTACCTATTCACATTTTACCTATTTTTAAAGAACCTCATCTCCTTGACAATCCAATCTCTACAAAGTTATCTCTTGATGTTTTCCCACTCATTAGGAAGTCTTCTTTTAACAAATAATATTTTTTCAAGTCATCCCTTAAGCGGTTCCCTCTCTTTGAGGGGATTCACTTAGATGAGCCAGTCTATGTTGAAACCTTCCTATATGAATCAATTTTTATAGAGACAATTATGACATCATAGGCCATTACTTATTTAATACCAAGCATTCAACATAATATCAATATATAAATAACCACATCAGATGAATAAATAATATTAGAGTAATGTTCTATTTCTTAACCAACATCATATTTAGCATCAAAAGTAGAATCACTATCATAATCGATATTAGATTTAAAGTCCCTTTCCTCAAACTCAGCTTCAAAAATAGATTATAGTCATAGTTGTTACAATATTGGTTATAATTTACTCGTTGATCAATTTGAATATATTTTTGATCCTTCTATGATTTTCTATGATAATTACTTCAACATTGACATAGGTTCTCTTAGTATCTTCTATGAGGATTATGTTTTTATTCATCATTCCATTACCCCCACTCAACATAGCCATTATATTGACATTTCACCTCCCACAAGCATCAAATGGGACTGATAGAATCAAAATTTGTTGAACTACATCCATGGAGACATACCATTAATAGAATATTAGGGGGGCCAAGACCACATTAATTCAAAAGAAGAATAATTTCCTAGTGAAACCTTTTCGGAGGTGCTAGGGGGCGATCAAAGCTCAAACTCAACATCTTTTGGTGAAACCCTTTCAAAGGCGCTAAAAGACAATCAAATTCAAATGTTAATATCTCTTCATGAAACCTTCTCAGAGGCACTATTGGATAGTCAAGATAAATTCATTGGTAAAAACCTCATCGAGGTGCCAATAGGTGAGCATAAAAGTTATTCACTGCTTGATGAAGATATTATTCAAGATCAAATAATTATAACGTCTAGTCTATAGGATAATCAAATAGTATCTAATTTTAGGATCAAATGACATAAAACTATAGTGGTCCTACCAAGAGCATCTTTAGAGGTCTTCATCCCTACCATGACCAAAATTATGTCAAATATGGAATCATAAATATTATGTGTGCCTAAAAATCCTGATATTCATTTTTTTCCCAATCATTATACATTACATTATCATTCACATTTATATTACCTATTTATATCATTTATCCTATACCAACATTATTTACCATCCTTGGTTGCACTTTCCTTTGTAGAGGTTAAAAAGATACCTTATCTTGACATTTGAAGGAAGCAAAATCAATGACCAACAAGGATCACAATAATGTAATTAAAGTAAAAGTCTATAGCAAGTTATTGATATAAAATATCTTACAAAAGGGTGTTGGATAATTTTTTTTATAACTGATCATTTATGTTATCTCACATATTAACTAGGATGTGCATATCAACGTCAGTAGGAGCAACAGAACCAATTTTCATTTGCCATTTACCCTATCATTTCTCTTGACTTATCTCTTGGGGGAATCCATATAAACCATTTCATTTTAAGAATTTTATATCATTATGTTCCATTTGTTTTGTGATATTTGAACTACATTGAGTTGAGGTCCTTTGGGACTATGTAGGCAGTGCTCAATTTTTATTGAAGTTAGCTTGGTCATCTTATCCATGTTTTCACCATTTTGCAAGCATTATAAGTTTGAACACTCTATTTGAACTACATTGACTTGAGGTCATTTGGGACTATGTAGGCAGTTCTCAATTTTTATTGAGGTCATCTAGGTCACCTTTTCCATGCTCTCATTATTTTATGAGAAACCTAAGCCACACTCTCATCATTTTATGAGTAACCTAAGGCATGCTCTCACCATTTTATGAGTTAACTAAGCCAATCATCACTTGGAGGAAACTTGGTTGCCACTATAGCCAATTGTCTTCTAATTATTTTCCTTATGCCATTTCTTTATTATTGATCAAGGCTTATTTTTAGCCATCCTGCTTACCCTATTTTGATCTTGGTTCTTTCAGTTTATCCTATGCTTTCCATGGGGGGATTCTGATCCAAATTTAATAGTCTTAAAATGTCATGTTTAATGACAGTCTATGAAGTAGTGTGATATTTTATCTAACAAGTTATATTTCATCTATCTACTTATCTGGTATCACTGATTATAACTACCTATGGGTAAATCAGTATTATATTTAATACCCATGATTATAAACACTTTTGGGAAAATCAAAATTATGACATTGTTTCCTAATTATTAATGCCTATGGAAAAATTAGGCACATCACCTTTTTATCATGCATTGTCACATCACCTGGTTATTATTAATATCATTTGCCTTTATTTTTGAACATATTGTGGCTTGGTCAAATTTTCATCACCTTTTATGTAGTTGAATCATTGTGACTATAGGTCCTAATGGGACTACGTAGGTTTTTCTCGATTCATGTTGAGGTCAACTTAGTCCCCCATTTTCATAAACTTTCATCGTATTATGAGCATTTTAAGTTGGCACACTCTAGCCATTTTATGAGCACTCTTTGCAATACCTTTGCCATTTTGTGAGTTGGACCATTTTGTGTCTCTTAATCCTCAATCGAGTTGAGATACTTATAAAATCCCAAAAACATTCATCAAATGTTAAAAACTATATATATATTTTTTTTGTGTGCATGTTTATTTGATTTTTATTTGTTTTTTTGGTCTTTTGATTTAATATTTGGTCTTACTTTTTTATTTCCTTTTCCAAGTACATATTGATGGTCCACATGGATCTTGATTATTCATATATTTATCTCATGTTGTTAATATGTTATTGCTTGGTTTTTAAACATTGTTGTTCCTACTTGAATCTGGATTGTTCATATCTTGATTTTAAGTTGGATTTATTTTTATTTTCTTTTTCTTTCGTATTTGTTTTTTATTTAAATGTAAATATCTATAACTCTAATCTTGGTCATTTTCTACCATTATCCTTAGTTATAGGTATTCACATTTGAACCAGATCAATGTAATTGAAATGTCATGTCATTATAAGTTCCTCATATTTAGGATGCATGATTTCATTTTGCTATAGAAAGTACTTTGTGATTTGGTTCCTAGTCTCAACATTGATGCAAATTTGATGAATATCTCTCAAGAACACCAATGAAAATAGGTACCTATGGCTTATCATGTTCCTGACTCTATTCAAGACGTGCATATCTTGGCATACATTAAGAGTCTAGTAAAACACTGGTAAGTTTTCTTCATCTCTCATTCTATTCTCTCCCACTTTTGGGTGAAATACATTATCTTGAGGTCTGTTTGCAATATGTAGACAATGACTGGATACATACCATATCTCGAGTCAACTTGACCACCTTTATTCTTCTTTTCATTTCTTTCATCACTTTACACATCCTTGTATGCCTAGTATGCCTAGTTTTTTGTGGATTTTTTAGTCATTAGATCATCACATCTATGTTTGTGCCCACTCATATTTAATATATGATTTAAATTATATATTTGAACTATTGCTTTCCAGTTTTCCCTTTAGGATCATAACATTTAGACCAATGGTTGAATCAAATTAGCTCTAATGGGGCAAACCATTTTTTATCAGTAATCAAAATCAACCCTATTAGGGAAAAATTATTTATCACATGATTATATTATGCTCTATGAGAGTACATTATTATTTCCTTTAATTGTACACATATTTATCCTTTTATTCTAATTTCAAGCTTTGCAAACTTTTTCCCTTATTTTGGCAATATTTTAGTGTGCAACTTGTCTCAAGATCAATCATTTTGTAAGCATGTAGCTTGCACCCTAGCTTTGGGTGTGTTTAAAGTGTGTTGATTATATTTTTGGATTGTATCCTTCCCCTTCCCCCATATTTTGGGCCCATTTTGATCTAATTATATTTTGAACATTGATGGAATCAATGTGTGAAAGCATTGGCTCATCTAAATTTAATCTGTTCCATGGGTTAATCCCACTTTTTCTCTATTTTTGAGAGTGTATCCTTCTATTTCATCCTACTGTGTCCTCTCAAAGGGGCATCATGGGTCATTTTTGGTCAATTTCATCTTGACAAATCTTTTATTTAAAAATACATTACTTCACCTAAATGTTTCACTATGCTTTCTCAAACAAGGGTAAAATGTAGACATCCAATTCCTAACACCATTGTTTGAAATTATCTATCTTACTAAATATTTGTGAAAACACATAAATTGGGCCAAAATCACTTAAACATGATAAATGGTTCAAGCTTATAGTATACAAGTGCTGATTTAGGATAATGTATCCCTAAATGTGGTAATGCATTTTATGTGATTATTAACTTTGATCAAATCATTTCGAGTCAAAATGATAAAAATGCATTTTGGTGCTCTAGATCATTCTTTTCTTCTATTCAACACCATACGCCATGTGTATGTGTTATTTTGTGTCAACAACATCCTAAATAGGATGATGGTTTGTATAAAACTAACATAACCTTTTAATTCCTCTTCAGTCAAATTATGACCTAGTAATATGATATTCTAACCAATTTGATTAATGAATTACACCAATTTCCTAAGAGTTGCACTACAATTGATTAATGTTACTTAAGAAAATTAAACCAAATTATTAGCTTAAGTAAGAATTCCATAGAAGTTATTAAATATTTCTTTATTGAAAATTGATTCCTATTAACTGCATCACCAAGTGAGGTCATTTGTGGGGTAGCATCCATAAGCCATACATGCAACAAATATCAAGATCATGGCTTTCCATGCCTCTTTAAAGCTCTTTACTCCAAATATTTATGGATATTATTTACATAATTAGATTAATTCATGGACACATATCTTGATCTCAAGATGGATGATCATGGTTGATCTTGATCAATTTAGAGAATCTATAAATAAGAGGTCCAAGACCACTTTGATTAAGCTTAATATGTGTAAACTTATTATACATAATTCTCTCCACATGCCATTTATGTGTTGATTATTATGTTTAATGTACAATAGGATAACTTCATTGATAGGCATAGATTTGATTTCATATCACAAGCTTAGATTATACTTGGTGTTTTTGAGATGGTGGAGCAGTTTACCTTGCACCTTGTTGAAGGCTTGAGCACCAAATCAAGGGGAAAACATGTTTGGATCTACATCTAGATGATGGAAAACTCTTGGGAAGGTAACTTGTGTTTTCTTTCTTTCATTTGCTCTTAATTTTCATTTATACACCCCATTAAATACGCTGGCCTAGATTGTTATATCTTTATGCATTTTTCTTGGTTTTTTGACTAATGCTTGATCTAATCATATTTTTAATCCATCTCTACACATAGAGTTTGGCCTACTACATTATGATAAAATCCATGGTTGATAGAGCCCACTAGAAAAAAAAGAGAAAAAGTTAATGCTTGTCTTTAATTTCTAGGTATTAGCATCAATGTGATGTTAAAGGAAGAGTATACACACAAGCATAACTTGGGTAACATAAAGATTTATAAATTTCCTTTTGATTCTCAAGTATCTTCACCAATGTGACACCAAGGGAAGAGCATACATAACCTTACAACACACACATAGATTGTTGAAATAAAAAAAATAATTAACTCCAAGAAATTAAGTGAGAGATAATAACTAGAAACTATAAATGAAACTAAAATGAAATATTAGTAGAAAAAAATAAATATTTTGGTTTTTGTTTTAACCTTTTTGTGAAATTTCTTTGACTAGCATCCTACAAATAATTTGTCAAATAGTTTATTTTGGCTTATAGTCAAGGGAGCCTACAATAAAGTAAAAAACACCATAAAAATAAGATAAAAAAACAAAAATTAGTTGAAAAATGCTTCTAAATGAAACTATGATAAATATGAGGGAAATGTTCCACTAGGCATGCCCAATAGTTGCATTTAGAAGCATTTATCAATGGGACCATATCTAGTGAAGGGCATTCACATTTTTAACACACTTGATGGGACATTCCCTCATCATTTTCATCTCATATTCATCATAGTTTTATTTAGAAGCATTTTTCAGTTGATTTTTACAATTTTTCTTCTCCATGTGTATAATCTTGGTCTTGTAAGTGTTGTTTGAAGTTACAGGTCATTTTTTGGCATTTTTTATTTAATCATTTTAAGCCAAAATAAACTCTAACAAATTGTTTTTAGGATGCTAGTCAAAGAAATTTTGCAAAAAAATAAAAATAAAAACCAAAATATTTCTATTTTACTACTAACGTTTAATTTTATTTTGTTTTCGATTTGTAATAATTAGCTCACAATTAATTTGAAAGAGTTAATTATTTTCTTTTTTCAAAATTTTATTTGTGTTGCGAAATTGTGTATGCTCTTCCCTTGGTGTCATGATGGTGATGATACTTGAGAATCAAAATTAATTTCATAAATTTTGTGTTACCCAAGTTGTGCTTCTGTATGGGGTAAGTGGAAGGAGTTGGGGGACAATTCCATAAATATTTTAGGTAACATGATCATGTTAATAAATAATATGATCACATTATTTAATTAACATGATCAAATTATTTAAATTATAGCTTAGTAATTACCGAGACATAATGTGATCATTATAACATGATAATATTAATAGATAATGTGATTGCATTACTATTGATTTACACATTAAAGCAATGGACATGTAGATGGAGTGAATGTTGCTTAATAGGTAACATGATTGTGTTCCTTTTATATTGCACATAAAATCATGCATGAGTTGCACATGAAGGAAACTTTGGCTAGAAGCTTATATTTACTACTCTAGATGTTAAGTATAAGTTTACATTTATATTATTACATTTATTTTCTTATAATTTAAAATTATTTTAGTAAATATAATAAATTAGGGTCACTCAGCATCTAATATATTTTGTCTCACATCTGCATGGCTTATGATGTGGAAAATAGTTTTTAAAAATCCAATTTGGTCAATACTTAAGCATTTTTAAGGTCTATGTATTAAACCTAGGGAGTTCAGGACATGATTTTTGTAATTGATGTCCATTTTTGGTAAACATATAGTCATTTTTTAGGTTTTTGTGCCTTCTAGATTGATTCCTAACATTTCTATGAGTCTTAGGTTTGTAAAAATTGAATTTTGGAAACCACTCACTTTGAATTTGATGCAAAGTGGTGTGATTGGGGTAGCATAGGTCACATTGATGACCTCCACACATCAAAAAACCATTTTGTGTTAATTTTACTTGTTCATCATCCCTCCCTCATCCTTGATCACTTCTTATTCAAGCCTTATCACCCTTAATCACTCCCTCATTAACCCTCATTATCCTTAGTCATCTCTAATCACTCCATCATCATCCCTGATTACTCCCTCATTGGCCCTCACTATCCCTCATCATCCCTAATCACTCACTCCTTATCCGTCATCATCCCTCATTGAACCTCACCATACCTCATCATATTTAATCACTCCATCATCTTTAATCACTCCCTTATTGGCTCTCACCATCCCTCATCATCCTTAATCACTCTTTCATTGGCTCTCAACATCCCTCATCATCCCTAATCACTCCCTCATTAGATCTCACCATCCCTAATCATGACTTCATCATCTATAATCACTCCTTTCTCATCCCTCATCATCCCTAATCACTCCCTTATTATCCCTCACCATTCCTCATCATTTATAATCCCTAATAAATCCCTCATAATCCCTAATCACTCCCTCATACCTCATCATATCTAATCACTCATTCCTCATCCATTATATACCCTAATCATTCCCTCATTAATCCTCACCATCCCTCACCATCCCTAATCACTCCCTCATCCTCTTTAATCACTCCATTGAAATTCACCATCCCTCATCATCCCTATTGACTCCCTCATAATCTCTACCCAATTCCTCCTCATATTTAATCACTCCATCTAATACCTTAATGGTGGTATTTTGTCAGGGTTTAATAATGTTAGGAGATATAAGTGGAGAGTTGAGTGCTAGCATAAAATATAATACATAGTGATCAAAATGATGTGGAGGAAAATTTGAAACATAAATATTTAACACCTATGAAAAAATATGGGCCTATTAGAAATGATGTAATTCACAATTGAAAATCCACTAGAAAAAGAGAAGCAAGTAAAACCACCATAGCACCAAAAATTGGTAGTAAATATATGAGGATCACCAATCTATGTGATTTAATAAAACCAATCAATTGCTTTCCATATGAGGACATTTTATGATCTAAATAATTACATTAAAGGCCTTTTATTTGTATGTCTATTGATTGAGTCATCATACCAAAGAGTGGAAAATAGTTTTCAAATGATTATAAGAAGTGGTCCAAGATTGGAAAGTGATGCATAATTTATAACTTCAATATTCAGTCTAATGAAGATTGTCACACTCTGAGATCTCTACTTGCACATCTCCAGAAGTGGGTACAAGTTATCTAATACTATAAAAAGGTAAGTAGATAATATATTATGAACCCAATGATATGGTTAGTACTAAAAATATCTCTACTTCCCCCAACAAGAAATTAAATGAATTACAAATATTATTTCATTAACAAATGCAGATCAATGGTGAGACAATACACTTCATCATTTCTAATGGAAGTTAGAAGAATTTAATTTTTCCTAAAGCATATTTTTAAAGTTTAAACTTGAATATTAGACATCATGCATAACTGTACACTAGTGTATGGTCTAGTGTAGGCCTTGAGAAATGGATCACGTAGTAGTGTCACTTTGTGTACAAAATCAAACTTTTTAAAGATGCAATCCTTTGTGACATCTCACCATTAGAGGCGTGTGATGTTTTACATGTGGTAAACCATATATTTACCATTGACATGTAGTCTATGAAGTAAATCCTTGAAATTTTGTGATAGATTGTCATGATCTAAAATATCATATATCATAGTTAGTTCATAAGCTTTCAGTTATTAGTGCTAGGAAGTGCAAGAATCTTATTAGTTCTAGTAATAAATATACTCTTTATGGTAAGAAGTAAATGTAATAACATCCTTATGTCACCATATCATAGTGTGGTTTATCCAACAATAATAAAAACAAAATAATTAAACCATAAACTAGATGAGTACAAGGATATATTTCAATCACCTAAATAATTTATTATAACTAAACAATATTATTGATTTGATATCTTAAGTATCTCTACCTCAAACCTCTTTACAAAAAATATCATTTCTAGAGAATGAATAGATCAAGTTTTGAATCCATGAAATTATGGATAATGGATAAATCATGCCCAAATCATTGCCTTATAGAAGCCCAATTGTGTTTCTGCCAAAGTTGTGAATCAATTAAAAAAATCTTAATAAGATTAAAGTGAAGAACTATTATCCTCATTTAAATATTGAGGAATTTTTATACCATATCCATGGTGTATAAGTATTTTCCAAAATTTATCTTAAGTTTTAGTATCATCATATTCATGTTAAACCTCTAGACATTTGGAATATAGTCTTAAAAACAAAGGAAGGATTGATTGACTAGTTGGTTATGCCTTTTAGGTTAACTCATGTAACAAATTCATTCATTTAAAGACGTTGAACGACATCTTCAGGCCCTTTACCTATATAATTTTTTTAATCTACCTTGATGACATCTTAATCTTTAGAAAACATGGGATGAACATCTACACCATGTTGAGCTAGTGTTTCACATTTTTTAGAAACATGTTTTTATGATAACATGAATAAATATTCATTTTTCATGCAAGAGATAAAATATTTTGACGCATTACACACACAAGGAGTGCATGTGTGAACTTGACCAAGATTCAAGTCATTAAAAAATGGGAAACACTAAATAACTTTGCATCTAGTTTAAATCTTCTCAAAATTAGAAAATTATACAAGATATTTGTGTTTAGTTTTTATCTCTTGAACCAAACTACCAAAGGTGGAACCAAATAAAGTTTCATCTAGTCAAATGCACAACAAAGATAATTTGATGAAATAAAATTTAGACTCTATTTTATGTTAGTACTTATGTTACTTGACTATAAATTTGGAAGATAATCCAATTCATTCAGTAATAAAGTTGACTATCACAAATGGGTATTGATAACACAAGTCCTAGAAAAGAGTTAATTTATTTTATAAAGTATTAAACAACATATGATTGGAATCAAAGATATATTTAGAGTATGTACTTAATTAGGGAGTGATTAGGGATGGTGATGGTTAGTGATGGAGTGATGAGGGATGGTGAGGGTAAATGATGGAGTGATGAGGGATGGTGAGGGTAAATTAATGAGTGATTAGTGATATTGACATATGAATAAAGATTGATTAGGGATTATGAGGGATGAGGAAGGAGTGATTAGGGATGATGAGGGATGGTGATAATTAATGAAGGAGTGATTAAGGATGATAAGCTCAAGTGATTAGAGATGATGAGAGATAATGAAGTTCAATGAGGGAGTGAGTAGGAATGAGGAGGGATGAGTAAGTGATTAAGGATGATGACAGATGAGGAAATAGTGATTAGGTATGATGAAGGATAGAGGAGTGATTAGCTATGATGAGGGATAGTTAAGGTCAATGGAGGAGTGATTATGGATGATAAGGGAGTGATTAGAGATGACTAGGGATAGTGAGGGTCAATGAGGGAGTGATTAGGGACAATGAGGAATGATGAGAGAGTGATTAGGGATAATAAGGGTTGAGTTGGAAGTGATCAAGGATAAGGGAGGGATAATTAATAAGTGAAATTAACTCAAATTGGTCATCTAATGTGTGATGGTCATCAATATGACCTACACTACACTAATCACACCAATTTGGATCAAGTTCAAAGTGAGTAGTTTTCAAACTTCAATTTTGATAAACCTAAGAATCATATAAATGTCAGGAATCAATTTAAAAGGCAAAAAAACCTAAAAATGACTACATGCTTACCAAAAATGGCAATCAATTGTAAAATATATGGACT
Organism: Torreya grandis; assembly: GCA_037957365.1. Taxonomy (NCBI): domain Eukaryota; kingdom Viridiplantae; phylum Streptophyta; class Pinopsida; order Cupressales; family Taxaceae; genus Torreya; species Torreya grandis. The sequence continues at coordinate 2,547,382 of JARHVA010000277.1, read as the reverse complement.
AAAATCCCTAGATTTAATACCTAGACCCTAAAAATGCCTAAGTAGTGACTAGATTAGATTTTGAAAAACTATTTTCCACATCATAAGGCATGCATCTATGAGAGAAAATTTAATAGATGCTAACTGTCCTTAATTATTTATATTTACTAAAATAAATTTAAAGTATAAGAAAATAAATGTAAACTTATACTTAACATTTAGAGTAGTAAATATAAGCTTTCGACCAAAGTTGCTTTTATGTGCAACTCCCACATGCTTTTATGTGCAAAATAATAGGAACGTGAGCATATTATCAATAATAGGAATGTGATCATATTATAAATAATGTGATAAAATTATTAATAACATGATCAAATTATTAATAACATGATCATATTACCTGTTAACTAACATTCACTTCATCTACATTTTCATTACTTTAATGTGAAAAATAATAGTAACATGATCATGTTATTATTTTTACAATAACACAATCATGCTATCTATTAATGTGATTGTGTTATAAATTAACTTGATTATTTTATTTTAATTTTAATTCAATTCCCACACCTTTTAGCTCAGGAATGGCTTGGATTCCCAAGACAAAGACTTGGTTTGTCAATGTACAACCGAGTTTTGAGAGTTATGATTAAAAACAAAATTCAACTTTGATTTCTGAATACACAAAGAATTTCAATGTGAAAATTTAAATAATTAATACCATCATGATGATCACAATATCCTCTTTCCAAAAATATGTTCTTTATAATTTTTAGACTAAATTAAGGTTTTAAACTATGTTGATTTCTAACTATACCTTTTTTAGGCCACTACATGTTGTAAACATACATGACTATACATGTTCATGTAATTTGTATTTCATTTATCCAAGTGAAAAACAAGTTATATGGTCACAAACTAGGCTTATTTATACACATTAAAAAAAAAATTATTTTCATTTTTTTTTGAGGTAGTTAGGTGCACTACATGGATGGCTATCCAAATTTTTTCCATTTTTCAAGATCTATTTACTTACAAAATTCATAAAAAAAAGTATTCATTGAGAAAATATAAAACAATATAGGTCATAAACTATAAGACCTTATATGAATTTTCCCAAAGGGTTTCAAATTATATTAAATACTGCTTAAAAAATGGTGCACCGTATGACCGTCTATCTACTATGTTTTTCAAAAAAATAGGAGTTTCTCTTTAAATTTTAGATGTCTGACCTAGTTATACTTAACCATTTTAAATTTTTTTAGTGTTTTGGAAACTAGATTTGAAATGGTACATTTCATGTTGTTAAACCATCTTCAAATTTTGAGCGTAGATATCTCAAATTATCTATAGAAATTTAGATTTCTAAAATTTTAGAAAAATCATGTCCACAGGTAGGCCTTATCATCATATTGGTGATGATACCTAGAAATAAAAAATAACTATTAAATTTTTATTTCTTTTTTTAGGGGATCGATCAACCATGGATTTCATTACCACATTGTAGGTCAAACTCTATATACTGGTAGACTATAAATATCAGGATAAACTACCATTTAGCCAAGAAGGAAACCCCATATAAGATACTATGAATGTGAATAATTGACTTTCTAATCCAAGAATTAGACAACATCATATATGAATTTGGGTCTCACTATACCAAAAGGTATCTTGAGGACTCCCCCTTTATAAAATATTTTTGAAACCTTAAGCCTAGGTAAGCCATTCTATCTATCTAATTTATGGTGCACCTAAGAGGATCGTATCATCTAGGGATGTTACTTTCCATGCACCCTTAAAATTAGAATTAGTGGACCATGGGAATGGTAGAATACTCCATGGTTAGTGCCTTAAAATATTAGGCTACAACTAATGTAATGGACAAGCAAGTGACATGGAAAGCCCACAAATTATTCAAGTCTCTTTGCCTAAATTTTATCCTTTTTATTGTAATTGCATGTGTGTTTAGAGTAGGACTTGTTTGTTTATATCCTTGTGATATACCATATGGTAAAATATTTTAGTGAAAAAAAAATTACTTGATTCTTGAAACATGTTAAAAATCAACCAATATTTTAAAAATAAAAATCCAATCCAAAGCACAAAAGAACCTTGTTATCAATCAAATCACAATGGAGGAAGCTTATTTTTATGCTAACGTATAATTTTGTGCTATTTCTTTCATTTTTAGCTCTATCATAAGTTGAGTTAGTTTAGATTAGATTTCATTATTAGTTGATTTCTTATCTTAATTAACATTTCTAGATTTACTACACACATATTTCATGTCTCCTTAACATATTGACAGAGTTAATTTGACTAATAGGCATAATTTTCTCCACTCTTTACCATTTCAATCTTCACACCATATAGACATATTGTATGGATGGTTAGATAGTTTCCTTGTGTTTATTTTTTCCTTTCTTTAGAATTACAACATGAATAGGTAAACCCATGATGTCCATGAATAATTTTAAACTATGACAGGTGCAAGAGTTTGGATGGAAGAATAAGATAAGTATTTAAATGAAATGAGGGACCCATGATACCAAGGTATAATTTTTGTGCTAAGGTATAATTGTTTTTGTTTATTTTATTTTTATCTATATCATAGGTTGATTTAGTTTAGATTAGATTTCATTATTAGTTGATTTATTAGCTTAATTAGCATTTTTAGATTTACTACACACATATTTCACAACTCCCTAACATATTGATAGATTTAATTTGACTAATAGGCATAGTTTTCTCCATTATTTACCATTTTAATCTTCACACCATATATACATATTTTATGTATGGTTAGACAAATACCTTGTTTTTATTTTTTATTTGCTTTATAATTCCAATGTGAATAGGCAAACCCATGATGCCCATGGATAATTTTAAACTATGACAGTTGTAGGAGTGTGGATGGAATAATAAGCTAAGGATTTGAATGAATTCAAAATAGTTTCAGCCTTAGGAATTCCAACATGAATAGATGAGTAATATTTGACCAACCTATGTTTTAATTTAGCGTAAAACAATAATCACCAATGATATGAAATAATCATGATGAATATGTGTGTTTTATGAATAAGGATTGGAAATATTATAATTTATGAAAAAAAGAGTAAAACATGATATGGAAAAATATTAATCAAACTATAGTGTAATACACAAAAGAATCTTGACTCAAAAAATGATAAAAATAAAGATAACAAAAAGTGGAAAGAAGATGAACCCAAATAAAAAGAAACATAAAAAAAATTTACACAAACATAATTGACGAGTGTAAGATAAAACAAGTAAATGACAAGACTAATAAGACACGTGATAAGACTAAATATTAAACAATCATAATGAAGAAAAGTTAAGCACAATAACAAAAAAATCAAAGGTGAAAACAAAAATAAAAGAAATCAACACTGAAAAAAGGAAACAAATGACATGACTAACATTCTAGGTGAGGGTTGAGACTATTGGGTAGCCAACATTTATGACAACATTGACCATCAGAAGAGGAAGCCCTGAGATAACCACGTAGTTTTAGATATAAAGGAAAATAAGTGAAATCATATTTTTGATGAATGGAGATGATGGAGATAGTGGCCGAATTGACTCTAGGGGCCTCATGCCCCTGAGTGCTACCTACATAGTCTAAACATTCTTACCATTAAAAATAGTGTGAATGCCCATGATAATGGGGATATACTTTAGGACGCATGTAGTTCTCCCAGAAAGGGGGAGAAGAGAAAGTAATCAGGGAATGATAAGATGAAATAGATGGAGAGAGGTGAAGATGAAAACACGCCTAAAAAATGGTGAGAGTGTAGCTTAAATTTTTCCCAACATGGTGAGATCATGGATAATAGTAATACTCACAAAAAGGCAAGAGTCTAATGGAGAGAGAATAAGAGATAAGAAAGGAGTGGGAGAAAAGATGAGTTTTCACTTGGTTATTTATGGGATAATCATAATGTCCACTTCATTGAGGGCAAAAGAGATATAATAGATAAGTGGGCATGTATATAATGACCGATATAGTCACCATGTCCATGTATCTAATGAAAAAAAGAGATAATAGATGAGTGGTAATGCTTAGAGTGACTGATATAGTCACTATGTCCATTCCATCTAAAGAAAAAGAGAGATAATAAATGAGTGGGCATGCATATAGTGACCATGTCATCTAAGGAAAGAGAGAGCTTGTAGATGGGTGGGCACTCATATAGTGACATATATAGTCACAGTGTCCATGTCATCTAGGGTTAGAGTAAGATGGGATTCAAAAAAATAATGAGTATGGGTACACCATTAGATCAAGAGGAGATATTATTAACACAAAGATGATGCTAACACAAATAAGGATCATTAGATTTTGGATATGTAATAATGAAGGATGGCTGGCCAACATGATTGAGGGAGCTATGTGAATGTAATAATGAATAATGATTAGTTTGATGGATAGTAAAATCATGATATATATGATATTGAAGATGATGAGCTAAGGGATATTTTATCATAAAACCCTAGGATGAGGTTGTACAATTAGTCCTATAATGGGTAAAGGGGTGGAAAATAGTTATGAGGTGAAGGGAGTTGTTGGAGAGGGACAAGGTACATAAAGAGTACCCATGCACAACATGTTGAGACATTAAAGGAAGAAATGGATGTAATGTAGGTAGTAAAGTTGATAAGACTTCATGAATTAAAGTAAGAGAGTGGAAGGCATGAGGAAACATGCATGGAAATGTAGGAGCAGTACAAACTGGTGACCATACCCTAATTGGTGAAGAGCATGAGTTCTAATGGATGAATGTGAGGGAGAGACAACAATGGATGTAGATGTTAAGGCTGACAAGGAAATATATGGAGGATGGAGAAGATATGAAGGTTAATGATAAATATGATGACGAGGAGGGATTATGGTGTAAGAATCTTGATATGGAGAAGAATAAAAAAATGATCATGAAGTATGAGTAATGTCACCTAGTGAAAACATAGAGGATGAGAAAAATGAAATGAAATGGAATAGTGAGAAGGAGAACACAATGTAGAAGATGGGGGTGAGAATAATGAGGAGTGGAAAAGGAAGATAAAATAAGGGGGGATGCCTGAGATGACCTTTGTAACTAAGCACTACCTACATATTCCAAAAATACCTCATGCCAATATTGTTCAACACATATAGGAAGTGATGAGAAAATGGGTTGATGGATGAAGTGTTAAGTGTTTCATGGAAAGGTGAAAATTTTACCTCCCAAGAAAGATGAGTAAGTTGAATGACGTCGACTAGTTTGGAAAGGTAGTGAATTTTGTAGATGTGGATAGGTTAAGTGTGTGATGTTTCATGATTTTTTTGGGTGAGATGTTTGACTCACATGCCCTCTATAGAGGTGGATTAAACTAGAGACTTAATTCATAAATTTGTTATTAATTATGATATATCTAGTTACTTTGGTTTATTTTAATGACTTATCATTCTTATGTTATGGGATTAATTTCTATGTATGTTTTTTAGTTTATGAACTTTAGATGACCAGGCATTGAGGATATACCATGTATCTCTATGTTTTTATGATAATGCTATGGAAAATGCTTATATATGTGAGAAAAAAATGTATGAAAATTATCTAACATGATGTATATGCATGAAGCTTTGTGAATTCACTAATAATTGTTTTGTAAGTGATGACATAGTTATTTTATTTAGATAACATATGAATTTCAATTTGTAGCAAAGAAAATGAAAGTGGGAATAAGATAAGTATGAAATGGTGAAGATAAATACCAAAAACCAAAATTTCACTTGGAAAAATCCTTGCGAGCAAAGGGCAAAATGTATTTCTTGATAAAATCACAAAATACTAACTTTATTAGATGCGTCTAGAGAAAACAAGCCTTGACAAAATTAGTAAATAGGAAAAATTTATCCTTTTTAGCAAAAACATATAGACAAGATTTTTGAATAAATTTTTATTTAGACACCTTTTGATTTAATATTTAATAATTTCTTTGTGATCCAATACATGTACTCTTATGTGACTAGGAAGACATATGGGATCATCACCAAATGATATGCGTAGATGAGTAAGGCTATCTCTATTTAATACTAGTCCCACACAAATACTTAGATGTGAGGGATCGACACCAAATATCAATGAAGGGAGAGAGATGTGGAAGTTGAATTTGATGTTGCATAAGCTTAGGATAAGGGTGCCATTTTATTTGGAAGGATTTTACCACCAAGTCTTGGCCCCATGTAACTAGTAAGATGAAAGGGCTCATCATCAAAGACCAAGATAGGCAAGTAAAGATACCATATTTTTTTTAGCATGCTAATAGTTTCTACTTAGAGGTAAATATTAGAGGAGACTATATCATGGACAAGATTCTAGACTAGGTTGTGGGCTAGTATTTTCTAAGTCTTTCAAGAAGATGTAGGGAGAAGAGATGTTTTATGCTCATAATAACTAAGGAAAGAACCAATGTAATGCTAATTTGGAGAATTTTTTCCATGAGATAATAGTGATATGAAAATTGAAATGATATGATAATTTGTATTTTTAAAGTTTGTGTTATGTGCACTGACAACTAAATAATCACCAAACATGACATTTGATATGAGAGACAAAATGTAATTGATAGAAAATGTAATGCAATTAGGGCAATGTGAAATGTAATTTTAAATGGTCTACCCCCAAGTATCAAGGTACTTGTAGACAACAAGTTATTTTATTTTATAATTATTTTTGGCTTGATTGGCATCTGAACCCAATAGAGAGTCACAAGATGCATAATTTTAACATTTTGTGATTGATTTTTTTATTATTATATTTTTTAAATTTTTTTTTGGAGTTTTGAAAACTAGGATATACACAAAAACATTAGAATGATTTAGGCATAAAATATTTTGAAGTGCATGATGTTCATTGGTTCATCAATCTCTTCTCCATTTTTACTAGCCAATATATATGCTCTAGAGCCATATTTGGCAATGCAAACATATGGGCTGAACCAATTTGTTTCAAACTTTCCTTTCTTCTCTCACTCAACATTTATATGACTTTATTTTTCCTTGAGAATAAAATATCTGATTTCAAACTCCCTAGATTTTATTAGCTTAGTATAGCCATGACGAAGGCAATTTTTGTATACTTGCAAATGGTTTAAAGCATTAAATCTTTTCTCATTTAGAAGGTTAAGTACATTTAGGTGTGAATTATGATAGAATAATTCATTAATGATTTATTTTAAATATATATACAAATATAGAACCTTGACTTTTATGGGTAGAATAGACTCATTACCATATACAAGGCAATAAGGGGTTTCCCTAGTGGGTATGTGGATGCTAGTGCAGTATGCCTAGAGGGTAGTATATAGTTGTGTATGCTAGTCATGACCAACTATATTGGAAACTCTTTTAAGGATGTGCAAAATGTTTTTATTAGTTACCTTAGCTTGGCCTTTGCCTTGTAGGTAGTAAGGAGTGAACCACTTATGATTAATGTGGTAAGTATGATAGAGTTTTAATGTCATTATTAAATGATTTACCATTATAAAAATGATAGTAGAAGGGATACCAAAGTGACAGATAATGTAATTTAAGATAAATTTGGAAATTTGATTTCTAGTTACATATGTAAGGGGCATTACCTTGACCCACTTGGTTAAATACTTGGTGAAATACACATGATAAGACAATCAAGATTAAACAATTTTAATGAATATAAGTTAAGCATAATCATAACAAAACATAAGTGAAAACAAAAACTAAAGCAATCAAGACTAAAAAAAGGAAGCAAATGATATGAATAACATTCTAGGTAAGGGTTGAGACTATTGGGTATCCAACATTTATGACAAAATTGAATGGCAAAAGAGGAAGCTATGAGATAACCATGCAATTTTGGATATAAATAAGAATAAATGAAATCACATTTTGGATGATGGAGATAGTGGCTAAACTGATCCTAGGAACCCTATACCCCCCAATTGCTAACTACATAGTCTAAACACTCTTACCATTGAAAATGGTGTGAATGCCCATGATAATGGGGATAAATTTTAGGCCACATGTAGTTATCCCAAAAAGGGGGAGAAAAAAAAGTAATGAGGGAATGATAAGATGAAAAAGATAGAAAAAGAGGTTAAGATAGAAATGTTCCTAAAAAATGGAAAGAGTGTAGCTTAAATTTCTCCTAAAATGGTGAGATCATGGATAATAATAATACTCATAAAAGGGAGATATCCTAATTGAGAGAGAAGAAGATATAGGAAAATATTGGGAGAAAAGATGAGTTTCCACTTGGTTATTGATGAGATAATCATAGTGTCCATTTCATTGAAGGTAAGAGAGAGCTAATAGATTAGTGGGAATGCATATGGTGAATGATACAATCATTATGTCCACATAATCTAAGGTATTATAGATAATAGACAAGTGGGCATGCATATAGTGACTAATATAATCACCATGTCCACATCATCTAAAGAAGGAGAGATAATAGATGAGTGGGTAGGTGCATAGTGACTGATATAATCACCATGTACATGCCATATAAGGAAAGAGAGATAATATATGGGTGGGGAATCATATAGTGATGAATACAATCATGGTGTCCACATCATCTAGGATTAGAATAGGAGGTGCTTAAGAAAACAATGAGTATGGGTACACCATTAGATCAAGAGGAGATGAAATTACCCATGCATAACATACAGAGACATTGAAGGAAGAAATGGATGTACTTTAAATAGTGAAATTGATAAGATTTAGTGTATTAAAGTAAGAGAGTGGAAGGCATGAATAAATATGCATGGAGATACATGTAGGAGTAGTAAAAACTGGTCACTGCACTCAAATTAATGAATATATTGAGTGCTAATGGATGAATGTGATGGAGAGCCAACAACAAATGTTGAGGTGAAGGATTAGAAGGATATGGATGAAAGAGAATGGATAAAACATTGAGTTCATAGATAAAGATGAAGATGAAGATGGATAACGGTGTAAGAATCTTGATATGGAGAAGAAGAAAAAATATTATGAAGCTTGAGTAATTACTCCAAGTGAAATTAGGGAGGATGATAAAAATGAAATGAAATGGAGGAATTCAAAGAAAAAAATGTATGAGATGAGGATGAGAGGAATGTGATAAAAAAATAGAATATTAAGGAATTGAAAAGGAATGTGAGAGAAGGTTAGCAAGCATGAATGGGAAGGGGATGATGAGAAATATGGAAGGTAATGAAGGGAGTGAAAAGAAATCTAAAAGGGACCAAGGAGGAAATAATTTGGTGATGAAAATGTAAAACAAGGAAACACAAGGAAGAAATGGGAATGGGAGGAAAGAGGAGTAGAATAAGGACACAAAAAGGATGATAGGAGAGTGAAGAAGTAGGTGGTATCATGACCAATAAAATGTGGAGAGGAGAAATGATGATAGGCAAGGAGATGAACAATGGATCAAATCAGATGGTGGTGTTGGTTATGAGAATGAGATGAAAGATGTGAAAGGGGTTAATAAAAATTAGGGGAAGTAGAGTATGGGTGGACAAGATGGTGAAGAGAATGGGTTGGTGTCGATCATCTTGTTAGAATAGATTGAAAAGTTTGGTGATTATAAGAGATTGACAAGTTAAAAAAGGGTGAGGTGGTGAAGAAATAGTGGAGATAAAATGGAAATTAATGATAGGAGAGTGAAGAAGAAAATATACATAAAAAGGCAATGAGATGAATATAAGAGATGAAGATAAGGGATGACAAGAAGAAAAAGGATGGATTAAGAGCATTGACAAGGATACAAAGTATGAATACCCACATAGATGAAAAACACAACTACATATAGAGATGGAAAGAGGAAAAGGGGAAATAGAGGAACAAAGGTGTGCATATATATGAATAAAAGGGAAATTATGTAAGGCTTCTCAAAGTATAAATACCTAGTTAGAAGCTAGTTATGGAGGGAAAAAAGATGGAAAAGTTGGAAAATAAACCAAAAAAAGGAATGAAAAATGAAAAAGGTGTGAAGAATGGAAAAAAAAATGGTGGAACATGAAAGAAGAAAAGAGGGATGTAGAATACAAGAGTTAACACAAGAGAATAAGAAGAATATGTACATAGGTGGGGGAAAGAAGAAATAAAAGAAACAAAAATAATGCAAGATGCAAAAATGGGAAAGATGAAACAAATTGAAAATTGGAATGTAAATAGCTTAGAAGTAGTTAAAGAGAAGTAAGAAGGTGATAAAAAAGAAGAGAAAGATGCAAAAATGTCAACTATTATGCAATGGAACATGATGATATGAAATTGGTAAGGAAAAGAAAGTGATGAAGAGGGTATGAAAAATGGCCAAGGGTAAGAGGAAATTATGAGGATGGTGAAAGAAGATGAAGGAGACAGAGGGAAAGGTGGGGAAGAAGTGGAGAGAGGGATAAAAATATGAAGTGGGTCATGGAGTGAGAAACAAATCATGCACAAGAAATGTAATGACAGATGATGGGTAGACCAACAAAGTAGAGTAGATGATGAATTTATAGGAGATAAGAGAGGAGGATGAGAAAGGCTGTCAATCATCTTTTTAAAATAGATTGATAGGTGTAAAAGTGATTAAAAGAGATTGAAAAGTTAAAGTGGAAGAGATGGTGAAGATATAGGTAGAGAAATATAAGAAGATGAGTTAGGTGAAAAAGTAAGATAAAATAAGTGGGTGTGGTCGAGCTGATCTCAACAACTAAGCACTTCCTACATATCTAAAAAGACCTTAGGATAATGTAGTTCTCCTATAAATGAGAGGAAAAATAATGAATAAAGATTATATGATGTTAAAATATAAGGATGCTAAGAAAATGTCAAAGCTTCCCTGGTCTAAGGATGCCCTAAACAAGAAGGCACTATTAGCATTAGACAATTAGTGAGAAGAAAAGATGAAGAATAGGGGTACTAATCAGTTGTTAGTGGCTAAGATGCCCTTTGAAATTAGGTAGTGCCTACATAGTCTGTGGACATTAGGCCAATGTAGTTCAACACATTGATGAGAAAATGGGTTGATGGATGAGTTTTAAGTGTTTGATGAAAAGTTAAATACTTTCCCACCCAAGAAAGATGAGTGATTTGAATGATGTCAAGTGGTTTGGAAAGGTAGTGAAGTTGGTAGATCTGGATATGTTAAGTGTGTGGATAGGTGAAGTGTGTGATGTTGTATGATGTTTGAATCACATGCCCTCTATATAGGTGGGTTAAACTAGAGACTAATTGTATAAACTCAACATTTATTTTGATATATATAAATGCTCTGGTTTATTTTAGTGACTTGTCATTCTTGTGTTATGGGATTTATTTATATGTATGTTTTTTAGTTTATGAACTTTAGATGGAAAGGCAATGAGGATATACCGTATATCTCTATGTTTTTATGATAATGCTATGGAAAATGCTTATATATGTGTGAGAAAAAAAATTGTATGAAAATGACGTAACATGATGCATATGCATGAAGCTTTGTGAATGTGTTAATAATTGTTTTGCAGGTGATGACCCAATTATTTTATTTGCACAACATATGACGTTCAATTTACAACAAATGAATGAAAGGCAAAACATGATGGGTATGAAATGATGAAGATGAAAACCAACAATAAAAATTTTACATGGGAAAAGAAGGTGACCTAATCCTTAATAAGATTAAAGGGGAAAATGTATTTTTAGCTAAACTCACAAAATAATAAGTTTATTAGTTACATCTAAATAGAACTAGCCCTAACATAATTGATAAATGGGATAAAATTACCCTTTTCAGCATAGACATATAGACAACTTTTTTGAATAACTTCTCCTTTGGACACCTTTTGATTCAATATTTAGTAATTTTCTTTGTGACTCCAAAAATGTAGTCTCATGTGACTAGAAAGACACATGGGCTCATAACCAAAGGCTATACATAGGTGAGTAAGGGCATCTCTCCCCATTGCTAATCCCATGTAATTAGTGAGAGGCAAGGGATCAACACTGAATATTAGTGAAGGGAAAGAGATGAGGAATTTAAATTTAATGTTGAATAAGCTCTGGATAAGGGTGTATTATTATTTAGAAGGATTTTACTCCTAGGTCTTGGCCCCATGAAACTATTACGATGCAAAGGCTCATAACCAAAGGCTAAGATAGGCAAGTAAAGTACCATTTTTTTTGTAGCATGCTAATGTTTTCTACTTAGAAGGAATTGTAAGAGTAGACTCAATCATGGATAATCTTTTAGACTAGGCTATGGGCTAGTATTTTTTAAGTCTTGCAAGAAGATGTAGGGAAAAGAGATGTACTCTAATCGTAAGAACTAAGGTAAGAAAAAATGTAATAATAATTTTGAGAATTTTTTCCATGGGATAATAGGGTAATATGAAAAGTAAAATGATATGATAATCTACATTTTGAAAGTTTTTGTTATGTGAATTGACAACTAAATAATAACCAAATATGACATATGATATACAATACATAATGTAAATGATGGAAAATGCAATGCAATGAGGGAAATGTGGAATTTAATTATAAATAGTATACCCCAAAGTGTGGTACTTGTAGACAACAAGTTATGTTGTTTTTGTTTTTTGATTTTATAATATTTTTTTTGGCTTTATTAGCATCTGAACCCAATGGAGGGTCATGAGATGCATAATGTTTTTTTTTAGTTTTGATGTTTTGTGATTTTTTATTTTATTTTTGGCATCTCAATTATAAAAGGGTTAAATATACATGATGTTAATCCCTATTGATCTTTCAAGTATGCACTCCAGATATGTATTTAGTAACTCCATTGATTTCTAAGTTAGCTTCTTCCAAATTTAATAGGATACCATCATATCCCCTATGATAGATGGTAATGCCAAACAGTGTGAAGTAGAAAGTATGTTGGATGAAGGATGATTGTTGAGTGCATAAAATATTTAGAGGGATGAAATGATAGTGGGGATAAGTATATGTTTCATGATGTGAAAGATGATTGGGACCAACAATCTCATGTATAACAAGACTAAGAGTAACCATAAGCTAGACGATTTGGGGATTCAATTTTGGATCAATGGTGTCTTCAATATGTGATAGAGATCTATCTTGAAACTATGCATATGTGGGGGGTAGATTAATTTTATCATCCATTTTGTGCCTTAGAAAGCTTTTCATCAAGGGTTTCTTCTTGATGGTTTTGATGGGGATGTAGATTTAGATTGTCCAGTCGCACCTTAAAGAGGTTTTCACTAAGGGACTCATATTTTTGATTTTCTATATTTTGTTTTGGATTTGGATTTCAATTTGGATTTAGATTATCTGATAGTGACTCAAAGAGGTTTTGTATAAGAGACAATGATTTTAGATTTGGATGGTGGGATTCATCTTGATCTAGGAATGCTTGTTATTCCTCAGAATATGTAGATGTTTTCTGATGCTATTCTAACTTGGGGCCAACTAGGAAGTCTATGATTATTTGATTATCATTATGAGAGGAAACTAATTTTAAGTAAGACTATTGGTCCCAATAAATGAGTGTGGGAGATGGACTTATAATATGGTAGGAAGGATTGGTGGTGTTGATGAAAGGAGTGGCATGACTAGATCCATGAAAGAAATGTTGGCATACCCTCAAGTTATGATTTTTAGATGTAGATACACTTGGATCTACCATAATGTACCATTTTTCAATCAGATCTTGGATATAATGTTTTAGTCTCATACAATGGCTTGTGGAATGGCTTTATATTTTATGATAGTCACAATATTCCTTATCTTTATAACAATCAAGTTTTTGGACATTTTCATCATTTTTTTGGTGTTTAAAAATATGACTAAGTTTTTAGCAACCAAATTTTTAAAGGCCACATCATAAGGTTGTCCTAAATAAGGGAATATGTGTTTGTGATTTTATTAATTAGGCTAACCACTAGGCATGGTAATGTTGTTGGGAGGTTGGATGATTTGGATTTGGTGTGGCTTTGGAGATGAAGTGATACTATATGTTTGGGATGTTAGAAGTGGATTCTATTTGCTAGTGTGATAAGGGATTTCAGAAATAACGCTATAACTAGTGGATGGGATACTTGGTTGACTTTTTAAAAAAGAGGGTTATTAGTGGTAGGGTGATGTGGAATGTCTTGGGTTTCAAAATCAAGAGGAAACTTGGCTCCTAGACTTAAAACTTGTAGGGATACCTCATTTTTTTTCTCTATGATGTATTCTATGATTTGGGAATGTGGACTATGGAGGGGGAGTGTTGATGAATTTATTTGTGTTAAAGGATGGATTTATTAGATTTGTTGGATTCAAGGATGGATTTTATATATTTGTGTTGAAGGTGAAAGTGTATAGATTATGTGGACTTGTGAAGTTATATGGATGTGTGGATAAATATGGATTTGATGTAGTTTGGTTCAAGTTTAGGAATGAATTGGATGTAGAACCAAATGGTTGATTTTTATGGATGTTAAATGGTTGGTTTTGATGGGTGTTGAGATTAAAGGTTGGATTTGTATTGAAGGCTATGTTTGGATTTTATTGGATTGGGAGTTGACTTGTGAATGGTGTTTGGTTCAAACATAAAATTGAAAGTGGTTGTGAAATTGAACCAAAGAGTTGATTTTGATTGAAACTAAGGTTAGAACTTGAAGAATTGATAAATATAGTTTGATTTGTGGTTGGTGGCTCTCAATTTGTGGATGGATTATAACTTGTAACATAATTTGAATAATTTTGATTGGTAAAGCCTAAAAATTGATCAACTATTGTTCCCAAAATAAAATTTAGATGTTGATTGATGGGTAAACTTGAATGAGTATTCGAGTTTGATTTTGATTAAATGATGTCTGGATTAGATTGATTGACTGGTAAATTTGAATAAATATTCAAGTTTGGATTTGATTGGTTGATATTTTGATATGATTGTGTGATGGGTGAGGTTTAATGAAAATCAAAACTCATATTTGGATTTATTAGATAATTGATCAGTAAACTTGAATAACTATTCAAGTTTAGATTCAGTTGGTTGATGTTCAGATATAATTGATTTATGGGTAAAATTAAATAACTAATCAAGTTTGGAATTAATTAGTAGATGTTTAAACTTAAATAATCATTAAAATTTGGATTTTACTAATCAACGGGTGAGGTTGAATGCACATTCAAACTCAGATTTGAATTTATTGGATGATTGATTGGTAAACTTGAATAACTATTCAAGTTTGGATTTGATTGGATGATGTTTGAATATGATTGATTGATGGGGGAGGTTGAATGCACATTTAAACTTGGATTTATATTTATTGTATTATCGATTTGATGTTGAATAAAATATGCATTTACATCAAAATTGATTGGATTGAACACTAGGTTAAGACTAGGATTATTTAGATTTGGACTTGTGACTGGATTGATTAAGGGATAATTCAACAAATCCATTTGTATAGTGATATGTGATATTAATTAAAAGAAAAGCTTTGACTTAAAAAAGGATAAATTAAATACTTTTTATTTTTAAAAAATTAAAATACCAAATGATGAAAACAAAATTGATTGATAACAAGGTTATTTTGAGATTTTGATTTTTAAAATCTTGGTTGATTTTTAACATGTTTCAAGACTCAAAAGTACATTTGTTTTCACTCAAGAATTTCAAAATGTGGTATATCACAAGGAGACAAAAAAATAAGTCCTACTCTAAACACACATGCAATTATAGAAAAAGGTGAAAATCTAAGATAAAGATCATGAACAATGTTTGGGGCTTTTGATGTCACTTCTTTATGCTCTCATCCATGGCTTAATATTTTAGAGAAATAACCATGGGGGATCCCATAATTCCCATACCCCACTAAGTTTAGTTTCAAGGGTGTGTGGAAGGTAACTTATTGATGTTAACCACTAATCGATGCACCAAAGTAAAATGACAAATAGGCTTTCCTATGTTTAAGGTTTTCACAAGCTTATCTAAAGGGAAGTCCTTTGATATACCTTTTGGTATGTTGAGGCCCAATTACATAAAATAAATTGATTAAGCAGATGCACATTATTGGATCTTGTCCCAACATGCCCAACATAACTGTAGGGGTTTTAGTGTGTTGACAATCAACAAAATTATATTTTGAGGCACCTATTGAAACCCTAGGCATTGAAACATGAAAACCCCTCATGTCACAGTGTGCTTAAAACACATAATTGGTTAGGTAAAAATAATAGTTAGATCTTAATTTATATACCCTATCAATACACAAGGTTTGGCTTACTACGTGGTGGTGAAATCCATGGTTAATAGATCCCTTAGAAAATAAAATAAAAAGGTAATACTTATTTTTAATTTTTAGGTATCATCACTAATATGATGTCAAGGAAAGAATATATATAAGCACAACTTGGGTAACATGAAATTTATGAAATTGATTTTGATTCATGATTATCATCACCAACGTAATGCTAAGGGAAGAGTATACACAATTTCACAACACAAATAGAATTCTATAAAAAAAAAATTGACTCTAATAAATTAAGTGTGAGTTAATTAATATAAACTAAAAATGAAATTGAAATGAAACGTTAGTATAAAAATATAAAGATTTTGGTTTTTATTTTAGTCATTTTGCAAAATTTCTTTGACTAACATCCTATAAACAATTTATTAGAGAGTTTATTTTGGATTAGAGTCAAGGAAACCTACAAAAAAGCAAGAAAAACCCATAAAAACAAAAGAAAACAATAAAAATCAATTGAAAAATGTTTCCATATGTAATTATGCTGAATATGAGATGAAAAATATGAGGGAATGGTCCCACCAGGTGTGCCAAATATGTGTGTAGTAAATCTAGAAATGCTAATTAAGCTAAAAAATCAACTAATAATGAAATATAATATAAACTAACTCAACCTATGATATAAATACAAAAAAAAAAAAAACCGTAGTACAAAAATAAGCTTCCTCCGTTACGATGTGAATTCGAGTTTCTCTCTTTTAATAATGGTTGCTCACTCTTTCAATACAAGTGAAAATGGAAAATGTTATGGTATGAAAAATGCTCTTTGATGGCTTTGATATAAAAATTTGCAACTCCTTTACAAACTCAACATGATAAACCTGCAATGAAGAAGTTTGGCTAAATTAGAGGAAGAACCTCCAATTTATAGAATTTGGAAATGGATTGAATTATCCATCTTGAGACAAAGATCAGAGACTGAGAATAAAAGGTAATTTTTAATTTATAATAAGAATTTTGAATTAAAAATTAGAGTGGAGAATGTGCAAGACCCATAAATTAATATAAAATTTATTTGGTAGGAAGATATGATATAAAATTAGTAAGTGGATGTGAGGTGGATTATTAAATTAAATAAAATCAGGTCATAAAAGATAATGGGAATAAAGGTGGATTATTAAATTAGAAAAAATTAGATCATGGAAGATAATGGGATTAAAGGTGAATTATTAAATTAGATTATGGTGGACATTATGATTATTAAATTAGAATGGTGGGGGACAAGTGGAGCCTTAGGGCATGTGAGAATAATTTTAATTTTTTGGATTTATAAAAATTATGAATTTCCTAAATTCATGGAATTTTTATTTAGATAAAGATTAATTAATTAACATTAGGTTAATTTAGGGATAATAAATAGTGAATAGTGGTGATGAATACTGATTAGGGAAAACTAAGGATGATTAGAGTTGATTAGGTATTTAGTGCAAAGAAGGTTAAAATCAACACAAAGTGTCTACATTTTACCCTTCTTTGAGAAGTCACTAAAATACATTGATGAATTTTTAAATAATGAAAAAGTCATTGAAAAAAAGGTGGAATAAAAAAAATTAGACAAAGAAATAATTTCTTTTATGATTTTTTCATTCCCAACCAATAGGTGCAGAATTTTGGATGGAAGATAAGGATTTGAATGAAAGGAGGGATTCATGATGCCCCCTCGAGTGTTCATTCAGGAAAGTGGATGAATGCTCAAAATGATGTAGTAGGAAAAATGAGGAAGTGAAGGTCATCAAGAAAGTGAAGAACTATAAATTGATATCATACTTACAAGGGTAAAGTGTGTGTAAAATGATTTGTCCCTAGATAAAAACTAGAGAATAGATAGAAAAATAATATTACATACTCAAAATGACATGATTGGATGGTGCTCAAGTTTAAACGGTCACATGATTAGAGGTGGGAATGTTATATCCCAGGAAGTTGCAGGCCTGAAAATAAAAAATATAGATTTTCCAAGTTGAGAGGAAGATTTTACAAAATTGATAGTTGGAAGCAGTTGATAACGATTTATAGCATGTCGATTAATTGGGGCATGAAATGGTGGAGAAAAATGGTTATAAAATATTAAATTAATAATTTGGAGGGGGAAATATTGGAATGGAAGGGGATCAACTATAGAGAGAGGATGAATTGGAAAGTTTAAATTGATGGCATGGATGGATATTGTATGAATGGTTAGACAAATGCCTTGTATTTATTTTTGCCTTAATTTGGAAATTTGAAATGAATAAGTGAGTAAGATTTGATAAACCTAAGTTTTAATTTATCATAAAACAATAATCACCAATAATATGAAATAATCATGATGAATATGTGTGTTTTATGCATAAGGACCAAAAAAATGGTAATGTGTGCCAAAAAAAGTGCATCATGATATGAAATAATCATAATCACACTATAGTGTAATACACAAAAGAATATTGAATTAAAAAATAATAAAAATAAATAAAAACAAACAAGTGGAAAGAAGATGAACACAAATAAAAAGAAAAAAAAAACAAAATTTTACACAAAAATTGATGAGTGTAAGATAAAATAAGTAAACGATAAAACTAACAAGACACATGATAAGACAATCAAGATTAAGAAATCATAACAAAAAAAATTTAAGAACAATCAAAACAAAACATAGGTAAAAACAAAAACTAAAGTAATCAACACTAAAAAATGAAGCAAATGACATGACTAACATTCTGGGTGAGTGTTAAGACTATTGAGTATCCAAAATTTATGACAACATTGAATGATAAAAGAGGAAGCCCTGAGATAACCATGTAGTTTTGGATATAAAGGAGAATAAGAGAAATAAAATTTTAGATTAATAGAGATGATGGATATAGTGGCCAAATTGACCCTAGGGGCCCCATTCCCTCGAGATTTGCCTACATAGTCTAAATGCTCTTACAATTGAAAATAGTGTGAATGCCCATGATAATGGGGATAAAATTAAGGCCACATGTAGTTCTCCTAAAAGGGGGAGAATAAAAATAAATGAGGGAAAGAAAAGAATAAATAGATAGAGGGAGGGTAATATGGAAATGTACTCATAAAATGGTGAGAACATGAACAATAAGAATATTCACAAAAGGGAAAAATCCTAATGAAGAGAGAAGAAGAGATAGGAGAGGAGTGGAAGAAAAGATGAGTTTTCACCTATTTAGTGAACAGATAATGATATAGTCCACTTCATCTAACTCAAGAGAGAGATAATAGATGAGTGGCCACTCAAATAATGATATAGTCATTGTGTCTATTGATGCTTAATTTTGCAACTAATTACTAAAGTTATGGGAAGTTTCAAAGATGTAGGACTTGATCCTTGAAACAACCTCCAGATTTTAAAAAAGATAGATCTTCTCTTTGGGGTTTGATGTAAAGGTAAAAGAAACAATGCATAATAGAAGTTCTTAAACTACTAAGGTGATACACTAAGATTGTATTCCTCTACCAAACAACACAGTAACTAGTACTAATAGAATTCACTGAAAAGATTAAAGAGAATAAAGCATGATCAATAATTCTAGCATAGACTATAGACTAATCAAAGGCTCATAACACAAAAGATAACCTGAATCATCATCTATCCCAATAGGATAGTATTAGATTTAACAACATTCACTGGTAAAATTAAAGGGCATATAACATGATTAACAATCTCAGTGTTTATGCAAAGCTAACAAAAGGCTCATGATAGAAAGTGAGAAGTAAGAATTAGAAATAGAATACAATTTTATAGAACACCACTCTCTCTTCATACATTGATAGGAGAATAAAGTACATAAGGAAAAATGTGTAGAATGTAATATTCAATCCCTCAAGAGAGGCACCTATTAAGGTAGTAAAATGCTTCAAAAACTAGCTCCTAAACTCTCTATTGATCTAGATGAATCTCTCATGATCTCTGCCCCTTTTTTGATTCTTTGATCTACTACTTATAACCCAAAATATCCATCATGGGTCACTACCACACTCAGCTTCTAGCTATATGTCCACAAATTTCTAATCTAAAACCTACATGCCATTGTAACTAAATAATTTGAAGCTTAATTCAATCATTTTTTATAGCTATCTATTTCATTTTGTTTCAACTGTTACTCCTATTTATCCTTAACTTGAAGTCTCTCTAATCATGGACACGTAGAGGTTCTTGTGGCTATTAACTATTTCAATCTTCTTTTCCCTTCATTCTACAAACTCTTTAGCTTTCTCAACTCTTTTAGGATTTAAGACCTGATGTGCTAACACGTGTTAGCTTCATGTTTAACAAAGGCTTTTTGATATTCAATTTCCTTTGGAAGAGTGCGAAAGTGATAAGTGACATCATCTGCATTCATTTGAGCCTTGAAGCTTTTCTTTAAGGATTTATTAAAAAGAGACTGCTTCGAGTCTTAGCTCTCACCATTAGATTTGCCATTGTGATCCACACCATCGATTCACCACTGACCCTTTGACTTCAAAAAAGAACCATTGTTTATCCATATGGTAGCCTCATGCTTAATGGAGGATTTTTGATACTTTCTTCTCTTTGAAAGAGTGCCAAAGTGACACATGGATACCTTCTGCTAGATTATATTCTTAAAGCTTTTTCAAGGCTTTAAAAAAAGAGATTCCTTCGACTGTGAAAAATAATATGACCCAAAATGTTATTTAGACACCTATATACTTAGTCAAATAATATACATAAATATCCAAAAGTAAAATAAAATGTATAATTTTAACTCTATAGTTCATGGTGACTCACCAGGGACTCTGTGCCTGCATGGAAGAACTGCCAGAAAATTACTCGAACCAAAACTTGATCAAAATTATCCTTGCTATAAATCACTCAAATATTCTAGAATGCAGCCCATAAATTGGCCCACTCTACCTCTGATGGATATTTTCTCTTTTGTAGAGCATGGAAAGCTCTATATAGTTCTATTATTTCTTTGTGGGAGAATGCTTGGAGGTTTTATACCATTGAGTGCAATTGAAATTCCAACTTTTCAATTAGGATTAAAATAGTTTCCACCTCTATGATAGTTGAAGAATCACTGAGAGACCATAAAACTATTTGATCATTTTGCTTCATGACTAGAAAATTTTGAGTCTAGTCTTCCATTAGCATAGTGTTTTCATCTAAAAAAAGAAAAGGGAGTCCCAATTAGACCAATTCTTTAATGTGCCCTTTCATTTCCTTTACACCTTATTTCAAAAGGTTTAGTAGATTCTTGAATTTGGGTGAAACTTTGTTGTAGCTCATAATCTCACTTACCCTCCGTACTATTGTTCACCTATATGTTATTCTAGCTACCTATAAAGTTTCTTCCGATGTGTCATATAACATTTGAATCAATGGTTGTGATTTAGGTAACTTGGCAATAACTGAAAGTAGGATATTCTCCATAAAGGAATCCACTTTCACACATAGGGTCTGAGCATTAGATATGAATTTGAATGCAGGCTTCAATTGGGTCATGTCTATTGATATTCTCTTCTAAAAGGAGACATAGAGTTCTTTGACCATTGCTACAACTCTAGCTGATTGGGGTCATTGGGCTAATTCTTGGGTCAACCTGATCACTTCAACCTTAGAGTTCTTGATTTGTACCTTTAAGTTATTCCTCTCTACCTTGGTAGCATTTATTTTCTATTAAAACTAAGTGACCTCAACTTTCTTGTCATCAATTCTTTTCTCAAGGAGACTCTTCTCCTACTACCATGAGCTAATAGAGGATTTAACTATATTGATCTCCTGCTGCAGAGACTTTGCTTTATCTTGTGAAGTCTTTAAGACTTCTTTGGACACTACCCCCTTTATATTCTTATTGAGATGGGCTATCTCCTTATCCTTGGCCTTGAGCTCTTGAGTCATGTAGCTCACAATGGCTTGGGTTTAAATTAAGCCTAATTTTGCCTTTTCCAATTTATTGGAGACCTTAAGATAGTCTATGGTAACCACATTCATAGTTTCAATCATAAACTCCACCTTGTCCTAGGGTCTAAACTAAGTTAGATCCATAACCACTACACTCATTGTATAATGTTTAGGATGCATTTTATCAAGTGGCTTATTCACATTAGGGACCATGTGGGCAATAATGAGGGTATGTTTTTTGTGGTCATATAGAGACCTAATTTGTTGTGTAGCTACTGACCTAGCCTCATTTTCCCTTTGTTTATCCTTCCTTGCCTCTCTTTCCCTCTTGGTCATGTTTGACTGAGTATAGAAGTCCAAGGAAGAGGTCACTACACCACCAGTGAAAGGAGACCCATGGGGTAAACCATAATGCATAGTGATTGACTACTAGGGTTGGTTTAATGATGAAGATGGGATTTTTAAGACCCTAAGAGAAAAGGTTGGTAAGTTTAACTATTGGGAAGTGAATGGAAATGGGGAACTAGATGGAATTAGTGTTTAAGTTGACATAGCCAAGATGGCTGAGAATGTTAAGACATGTGAAGGGGGTGGCATTAATAGTTTTTGAGTACAAGGTTGAGGAGTCATGTATGAAGTAGGATCTACCTCTTTTTCTTTGTCTCCTTGCTGAGACTCTAATCTTTGCTTCTTCCTTTGAGGGCTCTCCATAGGATCCTCTTTTTCTATTTAGACTATCACAAGCTATGATGAGTCTACCACCTCTTGTGAGGATGATGTTTCCTATGAGGAATCTAATGGGGCCTCAGCTATTGGGTCTCTAGATGTAGGCTAGGCCATCCTTTGCTTCTCCAACTCACTAAGATATGGTGGCTAGGTCAAAGCTGTGTGCATCGCTACAGATGTCCCTGCCTCATGTGTCTCTTTATTTTATTTTGAGAGGTTACTTGTATCTAGGCTAGAAGCTGGACTAACATGAGACTCATCCCATAGATTCTCCCATTGCTCATCTATGTCTACATCTTAAAAATTTATAGTAAACTCATAAATTTCTTGCCTATACTTCCAGTAGGCAACTATTTTATCCTGACTCCAACCTTCTTGACCAAGGCCTATCTCAACCATTTTTTCATTGCTCTTGTTGGGTCATAATTCTAAATGGGATGATAAAATAATTCCCATGGTGTGAATGGGATATCTTACAGTTTGACATATACATCTGGTGCATCCTTTTTTGGGGACCTCCTATCCACAATTAATTTCTTGCTCTCATGCTTAAAATAATCATGGAGCTTATTATGGGCAAGCCAAGAAGTCATAAAACCATTTTGGTCATATTTCCATAAATCTTAAATAAAAACTAGCCCATACACAACTAGTTTCCTTGTTAAAATAAATTTTGCTTGCCTCTTCACCAATGTCATTCTACCCCTTGTTAATGGGACATCATGGAAGGCCCTCTTCTTTTTTCCTACCCCAAAATCAGAATATATAACCACCAATTATCATGTCACTTCTAGACCTAATACTCTAATGGTCAAAACCTTGGGAAGCATAAAAGATTCTTCCCCAAGACTGTGAACCCTGATAAAAGAATGATGGGCTCCAAAAAAATAATCACAATGGTGATAGGCATTAGATAAGATAGACCTAATTGAGTCATTCATTTTGTTATTTATGACCTCGAGATCCAAATCCCCTACCATTGGTACCATAAAACACTTAATAAACTCATAAACAATTAATGACTTTGAAAACATAGGATTCCATGTAGACACAGGGATAACTTTATGGGGGTCTGATACCTCTAGGTCCCATAGGGTCAAACTTATATGATGTTTAAATAATTATGTATTTTGATACAAAATGAGATGAAATAGATATGAGGAATACTTGAAAGTAGGATGTACCCTAAAATTTTCTAACTATTGGCACAAGGAGTAGGTGATATGCTCCATGAAATCAAATTTGTACACTTATGATCTAGCTATAGTCCTCATTTGGAAAAGAGTCACCAATTTCCAATCATGTACCATTCTATCATTGTCCTCCCCAAAGATGAAGGCAAGCAATGAACATGCATCCTATGAATCTTGATTCAACATGCCCAAGGGAAAGGGTAGGGGTTAAGGTTTAGTATTATTATCTGCAAGACATAGTTCTTTATTTAAGAATGCTTATTTTTGGTGAACTTGAGACTAGACATGCCTCAATTGAGCCATGTCATAAAAATTAGTTGAAAGATCATGTTATAAACCTAGCATGTCATAGATAGCTTGTGGATTGATCACTACCTTGATCAGTCCTTTTTGAATTATTACATTAGTAGGGTCATAATTTTAGGCACATAAGTTCACCAATTATAGCTATTGGTGCATTGTTGGCACCATTTATTGGGCCAACCCTGAGGTCCAAACCCTCATACCAAAATTTTTAAGGTTGGTCTTATTCAACATTCTTGCATGTGATTCCTCCCTTAGGGTCTTAGTATTTATTTGTCTAAATAGGGTCAAAAATCTCATCTACATAATCAAAAATGAGGGAAGAATATCTGAAAATACCTTTCATCACTTCCCTAGTTATTGGGTATGTAGCCTTGGGTTATGTAGGATCTAACATGTATGACTGTGATGATGCTGATGTAACAACCATTTTGACTGAGACTCTTGGATATGAGAATACTACTCATTGTTCCTTGGGTCAATTCCTTTACTTCTCTAGACTCAAATGCTAGTTCTTCACTCAGCTCTAAGTAAAATCTTTACTCGATGGTAAGGAAAAAGAGACTAAAAATTTATTTTAAAATTGTTGCTTCTATGAACTCAAATTAATGACTCTCCTTGATGAATTAGTCATGTATCATTAAAATATTCTTAATGCCATACTCTAAGGTGTCGATTATCAAATCTTTGAGATCCTTAATTCAAATTTTAAAATTCAACTTAATGACACTAGGAAAACTGTTAGATAGGTATCCTTTTGGAATGGTCATAGGTGAAAAGACCATAAAAAAATTTAGGGAGCTCCATGGGAGACAGGTGTTAAAGGAACACTTATTTAAAAAGAGGTAGGTAAAAAACCTTAAAACATGAAAATAAAAAGAAACTAATTTAACTAATATACAAGATCAATTAATTATTATGTGAAGATCTTCAAAAATATCCAATTAACAGGAATCTATAATGCCTCTTCTTCCATCATTTCCATCTCATAAGCATTGCGCTACTTACATGCAATTATTTTGAAAGGCCCTATCCACAAAGATTCAAACTTATCATGATTCTTGAGTTTGGCAGCCCTTACATCTCGTTTTAAGATCCAACTCCCAACCTTAAACTCAGGTTTAAATGTCTTTTGATCAAACTAGCTCTTGATCACTTGTTGATGATTTATCATTGAATCATGAGTTGATTATCTCTTTTCTTGGATTTCTAATAATTCTATAATTTTGACTTGCATTGGATCATTTTCTTCCATTTCCATCTACTTTATTAATTGTAAGGCTAGAATTTCAATTAAAATGGGCATTATAGCACTCATTCCATATATTAGCTCATATGGTGAAGTCTTAATCACCTATTTGGATGTAATTTAGTATGCACATAAGGATACCTTTAGATGTTCATGCCATCCTCTCTTAGGATCATTACCCATTCTCTTGATGAGTTTGATCATATTCTTATTAGTTGATTTTTCTAGACCATTTCCTTATGGATAATAATTTAAAGAAGTCTTCAAATATATACCATTCTTTAGAGCAAAATGATATACCTTTGCCCTAAGGAATGCCTTAGCATTTACATATATGATAGTGAGAGGAGGTCCAAACTTGGTGGTAATCTCTTCTAGGAGATATAGGATCACATTTTCTATGGCCTCTTTCAAAGAAACTAACTCAATCCATCTTGTGAAATAATTAGTGGCAGTAAAAATCCATTTGTGCCCTACACTTGAGATTGGATTAATCATCCCAATAAAATATAGGCCCTGTTGAGCAAAATGTTCTTTAATAATTATTGGACTGAGTAGCAAGGGCACATTTCTCCTCTTACCCATGTAAAACTAGCAAGACTGACACTTACTAACCATGTCATGGCAATCAAAAAAAATTGTAGGCTAAAAATACCTTGCTTGGAGTATCTTGATAGTAGTAGTTCTCACTAAAAAATGTCCTCTAGATGTTCCACAATGCAACTCATTTAAGATCCTCTTAGTTTCTTTGATTTCAATAAACTTGAACAAGATTCCATCAAAATTCCTTTTAAAAAGGAAATTGTCTATCATAACAAAACTTGATCCTTATTGTCGGTAGTATCTTCTCTTTTCAGGAGACAACTATCTTAGATATTGACCAAAATTCATAAAATGAATTCTATCAGTGCCCCAAGAGTCTATTTCATTCTCTTGTATCTGTAACACAACTTCTATAATAGATTCTTCTTCTAGTAAGGATACAGAATCTTAGGCAATATATTGATAAAGACCCTTCCTCTTATCAGATTGGTAAGATTTACCTCAATATCATACTCTAATATTTTGGTTATCTAATTAGATTTTTTTTAGTTATTTCCCCTTCCATTATATATTCCCTGACACTTGGGTGAGCCACCAATACTATAGTCTTGTTACTTGTTTTAGATTATGGTAAAAGTAGGTTTTGAAGGGACCCCGAAACCCTATACATCAAAAAAAAGATAAACCATAAAGCCCAAAGAAGATCAAAACACCAAAATAGGTACAAACCAAACCAGGTAAAACAGGAACCTGAAAACAATAGAAAAAGACCAGATGTTTCCGCTGACACTACACAAAACATATCGTCGATAGATAGGAACAACATCCTTCAACCTTCAAAAAAATAATTAATTACCTTTTACACGACCGAAGGTTCATATCTAGAGGGGGGACCAAAGGCTTAGACTTCTTCCTCTTCACAGCGGTCCATCCATCCTCTACCTTAGCTACCTCTATCATCCATACCTCAGGAAGCGGTGGTCCATTAAGCCCAAGGGATATAGATGGCTCTGCAATATCCTTATGAACACCAACCAAAATCTGGCTCCTAGGTGGATCCTCCAAAATAGGGGGAGAAACCAAAGCCTCCACGACCACTGGCTTTGAAAGATCTTTAATCTCGGTCACCATAGGACCATCTATGGAGTCTTTCACCGGCGGCTCCTCCTCAATCATCAGCTCAGAGTGAATGCTATCTTCATTCTCAGAATCAGCCAGATCTTCCATAGGTTGATTAGCTATATAGTGTTCTAAAGAAGCATTGGCCCACCAAGAATGTGGTCTTCTGGACTTTGAAATCCCTGCTAAACAACGAGCGGCCAGATGACCCATCTGGTGACATCTTCTGCACCGAAAAGGTACACCCTCAAAATCCAACATTTGTGTCCAAGTTCCCCTTGGGGAGTCCAGACAAATTGCCTCTGGTAGGCCTTTTGAAACATCCATTTCAACCATAAAGCGAGCACAGTTTGAATGGTAACCACACAAAGTATTTTTATCCACGAACAAAAAGTCTCCTATTGCATTCCTGATAGTTTCAAAGACCGGTTCATGCCAAAGATGTATTGGTAGATTTAGTAACCGAACCCATATCAAAATCTTGTTAAAGGTTTCCATTAGCGGATTAAAATCCTTATGCCACCGTTTGGCCATGAGAGGATATTTGCCCTGCCATAAAAAATCACTGTTACTCAAGATTATCCTCCTGTCCTCAGGGCTTTGGAAGACAGCAATAAAGAATCCTTACTTGTTACTTGTTACTTGTTACTAAGTGCCTAAATTTATTTAGACCTTTTACAATAGCATAAGCTTGATTTCCAATAAAATTATACTTAGATTCATAATTTTGGAGAGTCCTTGAGAATAAGGAAATTGGGTTCTCTCCTTCTTATTCCATGTCCTTTTGTGTTAGCACTGATGCTATGCTATTCTCTCCTCCATAAATATAGATGATGAAATCCTTGGATAAATTTGGATTGTGCAATACTGGGGTAGATACAATGGACCTTTTAATATTTTCAAAATCTTGTCAGCCTTCGCTCATCCATTTTAAATGAATATCTTTCTTTAACATTAGATTAATGGGTCTAACCATTCCAATAAAGTCTAAGATGAATCTAATTATAAAATTAATCTTTCCAAGGAATGATTGTACTACTTTCTTATTCATTGGTAGTGATAAGTCTGATATTGCCTTAACTCTATATGGGTCTATGGTAATACCTTCTTTTGAAATAATGTGTCTGAGTATCTTACCTTGAGGTAATCTGAATACACATTTTTAGGATTTAGAGAGATCCTAAACTCTTAGCATCTCTAAAAGATGGCCTCTAATTGATCAAAATAATCTTCAATAGACTTGGTGAAGATAGTTATATAGTCTTGGTAAATCAGTATTATTTTATTTATTAGCTCCCTAAAAGCAATGTCCATTGCTCATTAAAATATAGCCTCCACATTGGAGAGTTTGAATGGCATTTTTGCATAAGCAAAAGTCCCTCACTTTATTATGAAAGTAGTCTTGTGTTGATCCTCTTTTTTAAACCATATTTGATTATAGCCTAATAAGCCATCCAATAAGGAGAATCTCTCTACTCCAACTACTATCTATAGAATTTGTTCCATTGAAGGTAGGGGTAATGATATTTAAGGGAATCTTTATTTAGATCCCTAAAGTCTACACATAGTCTGATTTCTCCATTTTTCTTCCTTATTGGGACCAAGTTAGAGACCCATGTGGAATGTTTGATGGGAAAGATAATATTGGACTCCAATAATTTCTTGAGCTCTTTTGTCATGAGAGACTCAATTCTTGGATTCACTAGCCTTTGCTTTTAGTAGACAAGATTTGATCCTTCTATCAGGCCGATAGTATGTTAGAAAATTTCTTTTTTATAACCATGAATATCCTCATACATCCATCTTATCACCTTATTATACTTATTACACAAAGATACCAGTTTATCTTTTTATTTTTGAGTGGTAACCTTACCCACTTTTAGCTTTCTCCCCTCTGAGATCTCAAGTTTTGAATAATCTTCTTTACTTGCTATGAACTTTCTTTTGTCTAGGTTTGCACCATCAGGGTCGAATAGATTATGAAAGGTTATTAGTCTCATTGAAAGCTTGTTAGACCTTAGTTGAATTATTTAGTCACCATATGCCTCTTCAATCTTAAGCTGTAGTTGGCTAGAAAATTATCCTAGTTATTGTAGAAATAGAATGATCTTAAGATCACTCTCAAACACTTTTTAATTATCTCTATTATTAGGAATGGTAGGATATATGACCATTTTGATTGATTATTTGTTAACCAATAAATATCTGGTTGGATCAAATTAGGATCCAATTTGAGCTATTTTGTCTACCTCAACATTTTGAGACTTTGGGATAACTTCAATAGTTAAGGTGTCAAAACCTTCAATCAAGTCCCACACCCTATGATGGTAAGAACTCATTCTTGTATTCTTTGTTACTGCAGTCTCCCTGATTTGATTAACCACTAATTTTAAGTCACCAAAGACTCTCAAATTCTTTATTCCTTCCTTTTGTGAAAAGATTAATCCATGCACTAGAGATTCATACTCAAATACATTGTTAGTGCATCTAAACTGAAAATATAGTGCCTTATGGATCTTTTTCCCTTTTGGAGAGATAAGGCATATGCCTAATCCTAAGCCATTATTTCTTATTGACCCATCAAAATTTAGGGTCCATATCAAAGAATCATATATGGGACTCTCCTTTTCATTGATCAACTTTATCATAATCTTAGGTATCTCAGGATTCTCATCATAAATCACCTAAGTTCCCAAACCAGTGGAGTCAAAATTACCAAAAGGGACTTTGAGTATCATATATGAGAGATAGTTTTCACCCTTTTGATTATCATTATATTCAATGCATTCATCCATATAGACTCTTTATTTTCTGGTGATCATTGCATGGGATGATTCAAAATTTTATATTACTTGATCAATAATATGCTCTTTATTGAGAGGTTCTAATAATACCTTCATCTTTGAACCATACTTGGTTATTGGAATAAGATGCAACCAATCAAGAGACATGTACCCTCCAATTTTAGCTATAAATTCCCTATATAAGCATAAATAAAAAATGGGAGGGATATATATTACTAATATATCCTAAAAAATAGTTATGTTTGGGAAAGAATATAGTTGTAATGGAATCCTTATAATTATCCCTACAGTTTATACTAATTTCCCATCAAGCTACATGACTCCTTTAGTTAGTGGTTCATACTTAATCTTCAGGGCATCAACTATTAACTTAGGCATAACCGTGGTACTTGCACCTGAGTCTATCATAGAATTATGAAGCAATTTCTTACCCACTATAAGATTCATATAGAAAGTGTTAGGTTTATATTTCTATACCTCTTCTTTGGAGTTGACTAGGGTTGATGGTTATTGTGGCTGAGATGTTTTCAGTGGCTCTTTGCCTCTATTTGATGGATTTTCCTTTTTGGCACTATAATCTAGCTAATTTTGATCCTTTAGTGATTTTTTTAATAGTTATTTTTGTTTAAGAATGGCCAACATATCCCATAATGAGACATTAGCAGGAGATTTATTTAGTTGTTCTACCAAATTTATTGGTTTGAGTGGCTGTACTTTGGATTACTATGGATACCTTGTCCTTTCAACTAATGTGTTAGAGATTCATTGAGTCTATGTAGTCATTGGAACTTATTCTCTTGTCATAAGGACCTAAGGAACTGTAGTGAATGACACCTTTCTTGATTTAGTATTAATAATAGGAACAAAATCTATAGACTCTACCATTCTCCTTTTTGATTGTGTAAAATAATTAAACTAAACCAAGTTCTTAGAAGTAGATGCCTCTTTAATGAAAATATATATTTCATCTTAAATTCATGAGAACAAAGTGTGTTTAGGGTAAATATCTCCTTCTTTTTCTAATGGCATGCCTTGCATCTGAGCTACCATGGCTGCATTTTGAACTTTGGGTGACTAATATGGTCCTGATGAGGTAGTTTCTTGGTTTCCCATTCTTCACTATTCCCATATTCTTTGTTGTAAATTTCCCATAGGGTAATATCTTGGCATTAAAGAGTCATTACAAGGAAAACACCATGCATTTATCTCTTTCACCACATTTTTTTGGCCATGGACCAGTTCTCTTCTTGAGCTTGGTAGAACTATCTAAAATGGTGTCAATACAGGGACAATCTGGTTAGATGGTAGTGATGGAGTTGTTATTTGAGTCCCTTGATACTAATTTGGCTGATATGGGGGTCTATTCCCTTAGAATCCTTGATAAGGAGGTTGTTGATATGAATTTTATTTCCTCTTAAGATTGAGAATTTCATTAGAAAAGGCTTTAAGGATGTTCTTGACATCATTCATCTCTGATGAGGAAGAAGATGGAACTATGGCTGATGTTCCTTGAGATGAAGGAAAGGTGTATAGAGAAGTAATGGCCTGAGAAGTGCTAAGAACCTCTTCTTGAATAGGGAGAGATAATTCAAGAAATATAGGCATAAGAGGCCTTAGGGGTAATTTCCCAGCATCTATCAAATTATTTTTTGCTCTTACAGTAAGATCATAAGCATCAAGAAGGGTATGCCCTCGTAGTGACTAGATCATGATAAGATATCAAAATTAAAAACCTTGAGATAGAAAATAATTACCATACCTGTAAGCAGTCAAGATGAGTTTGAGATTCTTAGTAATGTCTTCTAAAAGCTAGTGTTGAAATTGGTCATTTCTTCTTGGGGATATCTCTTAATATTTATTAGTTGCTATAGGAAGGATGATCTATCCCCATTTAATTGAATCTATCATATAATTTAGTTCCTAATTGTTCCTAATTTCCAATAAAATTTGGTGCTAAATATCCATACCAATCAAGAGCCCTTCCTTTTAAAGAGGCAGTGAGTAGTCTCAAGGCTACATTCTATTGTGTGATAAAGTGGATAGTACATACATCAACCACATCTTGAAGATGCTCTACTAGAGTTTTGAAGTTTTCTTTAGTAAATTTAGGTAATGATTTTAGAGCATTAGCTGGAATAGGGTCCCATGTATTAGAAGGTAGTGGTAGAATAAGTGGACTTCCACTATTCCAATTGACAAAGTTCCTAGGTAGAGCCTAAATATCCATTTGACTTCCTAGCATATTTTGATGAGTTGGCATTTTTTTTGAAGTAGTTACCAATGGTGGTATTAAGAGTCCTATATTTATAGTAGATTGAGATCTTGTAGTTAGTCCATAATTCACTCTTCTTGAAGGATGTCTACTCATGCACTGTTAGTTAAACTTCATCCCACTGGGCATGCCATGAAAACTATTGATGCTTAATTTTGTAACTAATCACCAAAGTCATGGGAAGTTTAAAAGATGTAGGAATTGATCCTTAAAAAAACATCCAATTTTAAAGAATTAGGCTCTTCTCTTTGGGGTTTGATGTAAAGGGAAAATAAAAA
This sequence comes from Torreya grandis, assembly GCA_037957365.1. Classification (NCBI taxonomy): domain Eukaryota; kingdom Viridiplantae; phylum Streptophyta; class Pinopsida; order Cupressales; family Taxaceae; genus Torreya; species Torreya grandis. The sequence goes on along the minus strand of JARHVA010000277.1, from coordinate 2,514,781 downwards.
ATGCATAACATAAGTAATTAGACTACTAAGGTGATACACCAAGATTGTATTCCTCTACCAAATAGTAAAGTAACTAATACTAACAAAATTCACTAAAAATATTAAAGAGGATAAAGCATGATCAATAATTATAGCATAGACTATAGACTAATCAAAGGATCATAATAGAAAATATAACCTGAATAATCATCTATCCCAATAGTACATTATTAGATTTAACAACATTCACTAATAGAATTAAAGAACATATAGCATGATTAACAATCTAAATGTTTATGCAAAGCTAAAAAAAGGCTCATAATAGAAAATGAGAAGCAATAATTATAAATAGACTACAATTACATAAACACCACTCTCTCTTCATGGTTTGACAAGAGAACAAAGTACATAAGATAAAATGCATAGAATATAATATTTGATCCCTCAAGAGAGACACTATTAAGGTAGTAAAATGCTTCAAAAACTAGTTCCTAAACTCTTTATTAATCTAGATTAATCTCTCATGATCTCTCCTCCTTTTTTGATCCTTTGATTTGCTACTTATAGCCCAAAATATCCATCGTGGGTCACTACCACTCACTCAGATTCTAATTATATGTTCATAAATTTCAGATCTAAAACCTACATACCATTGTAATTAAACAAATTGGAGCTTAATTCAATAATTTTTTATAGCTATCTCTTTCATTTTGTTTCAATTATTGCTCCTATTTGTCCTTAACCTATAGTCTCTCAAAGCATGGACACATGGAGGCTTCTATGACTATTATATATTTGACTCTTCCCCTTTGTTCTACAAACTCTTTAGATTTCTTAGCTGATTTTGGATCTAGGAAATGATGTGTTGACACCTGGTAGCTTCATGTTTAATGGAAGGATTTTTAATATTCACTTTCCTTTGGAAGAGTTCCAAAGTGACAAGTGGCATCATCCACATTCATTTGAGCCTTGAATCTTTTCTTCAAGGCTTTAATAAAAGGAGACTCTTTTGAGGCTTAGTGCTCACCATTAGATTTTCCATTGTGATCTATATTTTCAATTCAAAACTAACCCTTTGAATTTAAAAAATAACTAGTATTTATCCATGTGGTAGCCTCATTCTCAATGAAGGATTTTTTATACTTCTTTCTCTTTGAAAGTGTGCCGAAGTGACACATAGATACCTTCCACTGGCTTAGAGTCTTAAAGATTTTCCAAGGCTTTAACAAAAAGAGATTCCTTCAACCCCATGAAATAATATGACCCAAAATTTTATTTAGCCACATATATACTTAGCCAAATAATATACATGCTTGTCTTAAAGTAAAATTTAATGTAGAATTTTAACTCTACAGTGTCTAATTCATCTAAGGTATGAGAGAGATAATGTATGAGTGGGAACTCATATTATGGATGATATAATCATAGTGTCTACTTCATCTAAGGTTAGAATAGGATGTGATATAAAAAATAATGAATATGGGGTGCACCATCAATTCAATGGGATACAAGACTAACTTAGAGATGATACTAACTTAGATAAGAAGCATTAGGTGTTGGATATGTAATAATGAAGGATGACATGGCCAACATGAGTGAGGGAGCTATATGAATGTAATAATGAAGAGTAATCAATTTGATGGATAGGAAAAAGTGTGATAGATAACATGACAAAGATAACGTGCTAAGGGATATTTGATCATGCAACCCTGGGATGAGGTTGTACAATTAGTCCCATAATGGAAAAAAGGTTAGAAAATGGCTGTGAGGTGAAGGGATTAGTTGGAGAGGGATAAGGCACAAAAATATTACCCATGCAATACATGTAGAGACATTGGAATTAGAAATGGATGTACTTTAAATAGTGAAGCTGATAATATTTCATGCATCAAAGCAATAGAGTGGAAGGCATGAAGAAAAATACATGGAGATGCATTAGTATCAATACAAATTAGTGACTGTACTCTAATTAGTGAAGATCTTCAATGTTAATGGATGAATGTGAGGGATATCTGATAATGGATGCTAAGGTAAAGGATGACAAGGAGATGGATGAAGGAGGATTGATAAGATAATGAGGTCACTAATAAAGAGGAAGATGAAGATGGATAATGGTGTAAGAATCATGATATGGAGAAAAATAAAAAATATTGTGAAGCATGAGTAATTTTACCAAGTGAAATCAAGGAGGACAATAAAAATGAAATAAAATGGAGGAATGAGATTACAAACAAAATGTAGAAGATGGGTATGAGAGGAATGTGCTAAAAAATAGCAGATTGAGGAATTGAAGAGGAATGTGAGAGAAGGTCACCAAACATGAAGGGGAAGGGGAAGATGAGAAATATGGTAGGTAATGAAGGGAGTGAAAAGAGGTCTAAAAGAGACTAAGGAGAAAATAATTTAGTGATGAAAATGGAAAATAAGGAAACACAAGGAAGAAATGGGAATGGGAGGAAAGAGGAGTGGAATAAGGACACAAAAAAGATGATAGGAGAGTGAAGAAGTAGGTGGTATCATGACCAAGTAATCATGTATAATATAAATGATGACATGTAAGGAGATGAACCATAGATAAAATTGGATGGTGGTTTTGGAGATGAGATTGAGATGGAAGATGTGAAAAGGGTTAAGAGAAATGGGGGGAAATGGATGGACAAGAAGGCAAAGATATAGGGTAGTTCTCAATCATCTTGTTAGAAGAGATTAATAGGATAAATGGCTGATTAGAAGAGATTGAAAAGATGAAAAGGGGTGAGGTGATGAAGAAACAGTGGAGAGAAAATGGAAAATTGATGATATGAGAGTGAAAAAGTGAAGCTACATAGAAAGACAATGAAGGGGAATGAGATGAAAAATAAGAGATGAAGATAAGGTATGATAAGAAGAAAAAGAAAGGACTAAGTAAGAGGGTTGAAAAGGATAAAAAGCATGAACACCCACCTAGATTCAAAATAAAAGTGCATACAGAGATGGAAAGAGGAAAATGGGAAAACAAAGCACAAAGGAATGCATAGATAATAATAAAAAGAAAATTATGGAAAGTTTCTCAAAAGATAAAGACCCAACTATATGCTAGTTATGGAGGAAAAAATATATGGAAAAGGTGGAAAGGATGAATTTAAACCAAAAAATAAGAATGAAAATGGAAAAGGTGTGAAGAATAGCAAATCAAAAAAAAATGGTGGCACACAGGAGTAAAGAGGGATGAAAAATACAAGTAGGAACACAAGAGAAGAAGAAGAAGATGTGTACAGATAGGGGCTAGAAGAGATAGAAGAAAGAGAAATAATGCAAGATGCAAAAGATGGGAAAGATGAAAAAAATTGAGAATTGGAATATAAATAGCTTAGAAGCAGTGGAAGAGAAGTAAGAAGGTGGTAGGGAAGAAGAGAAAGATGCAAAAATGTCCACCATTGTGAAAGGGAATAGGATGATTTCGAATTGGTGAGGAGAATAAAGTGATGAAGAGGTTGATGGATGAAGTGTTAAGTGTTTTATGAAAAGGCAAACAATTTCCCACCCAAGAAAGATGAGTTAGTTGAACAATTTTGAGAGGTTTGGAAAGGTAGTGAGTTGGTAGATGTGGATAGGTTAAGTGTGTGGATAGGTGAAGTGTGTGATGTTTCACCTTGATGTTTGATGTTTTGTGATTTTTTTTTGATGAGATGTTGATTGACATGCCCTCTATAGAGGTGGGTTAAACTAGAGACTAAATGTACACACCCGACATTTATTATGATATATAGAGATGCTTTGGTTTATTTCAATGACTTGTCATTCTTATGTTATGGGATTAATTTATATGAATGTTTTTTAATTTATGAACTTTAGATGACCAGACATTTAGGATATACCATATATCTCTATTTTTTTATGATAATGTTATAAAAAATGCTTATATATATGTGAGAATAAAAAATGTATGAAAATGATGTATCATGATGGATATGCATGAAGCTTTACGAATGTGCTAATAATTATTTTATAGGTGATGACCTAGTTATTTTGTTTACATAACATATGATGTTCAATTTACAACAAAGGAATGAAAGGGGGAATAGGATAAGTATGAAATGGTGAAGATGAAAATGAAAAATAAAAATTTAGCATGGAAAAGGAAGGTGACCTAATCCTTAAAATCAAAGGGAAAAATGTACTTCTTACTAAACTCACAAAATACTATCTTTATTAGCTACATCTAGAGAGAACAAGCTCTGATAGAATCAGTAAATGGGATAAAGTTAGCCTTTTTAGAATAGACATATAGTCACAATTTTTGAAGAATTTTTTCTTTAGATAACTTTTGATTTAATATTTAATACTTTTCTTTGTAACCCCCTACATGTAGTCTCATGTGACTAGGAAGACACATGGGTTCATCACCAAAGGCTATATATAGGTGAGTAAGGGCATCTCTCCCCAATAATAATACCACAAAATGAGTGAGATATGAGGTCTCAACACCGAATATTATCGAAGGGTGAGATATTTGGAATTTGAATTTGATGTTGCATAAACTTTGGATAAGGGTGTCTTTTTATTTGGAAGGATTTTACTTCCAAGTCCTTGATCCATGCAATTAGTAAGATGTAAGCGATCATCATCGAATACTAAGATAGGTGAGTAAAGTTAACAATTTTTTATAACTTGCTAATGTTTTTTTCTTAGAAGGAATTGTAAGAGGAGACTCTGTCATGGACAAGCTTCTAGACTAGGATGTGGGCTAGTATTTTCTAAGTCATGTAAGAAGATGTAGGGAAAAGAAATGTAAATTTCTCATAAGAACTAATGTAAGAACCAATGTAATGCTGATTTTGAGAATGTTTTCCATGGGATAATAGGGTGATATGAAAAGTGAAATAATATGATAAGTTACATTTTGAAATTTTGTGTTATGTGAATTAACAACTAAATAATCATCAAACATGACATTTAATATATAAGACAAAATGTAAATGATAAAAAATGCAACTCAATGAGGGTAATGTGAAATTACATTGTAAATGGGATGATGCCCCTAAGTGTCAAGGTACTTATAGACAACAAGTTATTTTATTTTTGATTTTTGATTTTATAATATATTTTTTGGATTTATTGGCATCTGAACCCAATGGAGGGTCATGAGATGCATTTTTTTCCAATTTTTTTAGTATTGATTTTTTTTGGCATCTCAATTATAAAAGGGTTCAAGATGCATAATGTTGATCCATATTGATCTTTAAATTATGTGCTCTATATATGTTTTTAGTGACTTCATTGATTTTTAAGTTGGCTTCTTCCAAATTTAATAGGATACCATCATAGCCCCTATGATAGAGGGTACTGCCAAATAGTGTTAAGCAAAAAGTACATTGGATGAAGGATGTGTGTTGATTTCATAATGCATTTAGAAATATGAAATTATAGTGGGGATAAGTATAAGTTTCATGATGTGAAATATGATTGGGATCAACAATATCACGTATAACAAGACTAGGAGTAACCACAAGTTGGATGATTTGGGGATTCAATTTTGGATCAATGGTGTATTCAATATTTGATAGAGATCTATCCTTAAAATATGTTGATGCAGGGGGTAGATTAATTTTTTAATCCATTATTTCCTGATAAATCTTTTCACCAAGGGTTTATTCTTGATGGTTTTGATGGGGATGCAAATTTAGATTGTCTATTAGCACCTCAAAGAGGTTTTCACTAAGGGACTCATATTTTTGATTTTTGGTATTTTATTTTAGCTTTATTGGCATTTAAACCAAATGGAGAGTCATGAGATGAATAATTTTCATTTTTCATGATTGATTTTTTTATTAGATATATTTTTTATTGTTTTATTTTTTAGAGTTTTGACAACTAGGATATACACAACTTTAGAATGATTTAGGTATAGAATATTTTGAGGTTCATGATGTTCATCGATTCATCAATATATTATCCATTTTTAGTAGAAAATCTATAGGTTTCAGAGTGATATTTTTCAATAATAAAATATGGGTCAAACCTATTTGGTTCAAACTTTCCCTTCTTCTCTTGCTTGGCATTTGTGTTGCATTGGTTTTCTTTAAGAACAAGATCTTTGATTTCAAACTCCCTAGATTTTATCTGCTTATTATAACTATGCCAATATTGATTGTGGTATACTTCAAAATGGTTTGAATCATTAATTATTTTCTCATCTATAAGGTTGAGTTCATTTAAGCATTAATTATGATAGGATTCTTCATAGATGATTTTTTGTAAAGATATACACAAAGATGCAACCTTAACTTCTATTGGTAGAATAGACTCACTGCTATATAAAAGGGAATATGAGGTTGTCATGGAATATTATACACTCCATAAAAAATTAGATAAATTATTCATTTCCATTATTAATTAAAAATTACCTTTTATTCTCAGCCCTTGATTTTCATCTTAAGATGGATGGTTCACATCCATTTCTAAATTTTATAAATTGGAGGTTTTTCCTCCAATTTAGGGAAGCTTCTTCATTACAAATTTATCATGCTAGGTTTATAAGGGAGTTGCACATTTTCAAATAAAAATAATTCAAATCCATCAAAGAGAATTTTTCATACCATAACATTACCCATTTCCCCTTGTATTAGAAGAGTGAGGAACCACAATTCAAAGAGAACAAATTGAATTCACATCGCAACAGAGGAATATTTTTTTTGTACTAAGGTATAATTTTGTGTTGTTTCTTTCATTTATAGATATATCATAGGTTGATTTATTTTAGATTATATTTCATTATTATTTGATTTCATAACTTAATTAGAATTTTGATATTTACTACACACATATTTGGCATGTTCGATGTGATATAAGTGGATTGTATATTAGTACATATTTCTAGATTGAATCTCTAAAGGTATATAGAAGTCTCCCCTTTAGATAATATTTTATAAAAATTAATCTTAGGAAAGCCTATTTTCCATTTGATTTTGGTACATCTGTTAGTGGTTAACATCGAAAAGTTACCTTCCACACACCCTGGAAACTAGACTCAATTGGCCATGGGAATGGTAGGATCCTCCATGGTTATTGTCTTAAAATATTAGGCCATGGTTAAGAGAAAGAATAATTAAGTGAAATTATAAGTCTCAAATGTTGTTTACAACCTTTATCCTATATTTTAACCTTTTTATGCAATTACTTGATTATTTAAATTAGTATTTGTTTGTTTGTTTCCTTGTGCTCTGCCATGTGCTGAAAATCTTGAATGTAAACACACATACTTTTGAGTTTATTATCCATAAAATCATTAAAATCAAAACATTCAAATTAAATCCATCAATTTTTTTTTCATACCATAACATTGTCCATTTCCCATTGTCTTGGAAGAGTGAGAAACCATAGTTCAAAGAGAGAAAATCTAATTCACATCACAATGGAGGAAGCTTATTTTTTTACTAAGGTATAATTTTATATTATTTATTTAATATTTAGATCTATCATAGATTGAGTTAGTTTAGATTATATTTCATTATTATTTGATTTATTATCTTAATTAACATTTATAGATTTACTACACACATTTTTGACATGCCTAGTGGGAGATTTCCCTCATCTTTTTCATCTCATATTCATCATAGTTGTATTTAAAATAGTTTTCAATTAATTTTTGTTATTTTATCTTATTTTTGAGGTGTTTTATTACTCTATTTCAAGTTTACTTAACTATAATCCAAAATAAACTCTCTAAAAAATTATTTTTAGGATGTTAGTCAAATAAATTTCACAAAAAAACTATAACAAAAACCAAAATCTTTCTATTTCCCTACTAATGTTTCATTTCAATTTCATTTTTAATTTCTAGTAATTGCCTCACACTTAATTTCTTAATCTTAATTATTTTCTTTGTTTCAACATTTTGTGTGAGTGTTTTAAGGTTATGTATGCTCTTCCCTTGGCATCACATTGGTGAATATATTCAAAAATTAAAAGCAAATTTATAACTCTTTGTGTTATCCAAGTTGTGCTTGTGTGTATACTCTTCCATTGGCATTACATTGGTGATGATACATGTGAATTAGAGATAAATATTAACTTTTTATTTTTATATGGTATCTATCAACCATGGATTTCATCACCATGTGGTAGATCAAACTCTATGTATTGGTAGAGTATAAAGAATACAATTAGCTATTTTAAAAGCCTAAGCGGTGATATGTTTTAAGCATAATATAATGTGAGAGGATTACATGATCTAAAAAATAGGGTTTCAATATCTCCCTATATGGTATTGGGCCTCATTTTACCATAAGTTATATATAAGACTCCCCTTTAGATAAGCTTGTAAAAAACTCAAGCCTAGAGAAGCCTCCCCTTTGGTGCATCAGTTAGCGATTAACATCGAGAAGTTACCTTCTGCACACCCTTAAAATTAGAATCAGTGGACCATAATAATGATATGATCCTCCATTATTAGTGACTTTAAATATTAATCCATGGATGATATCACAGACAAGTAAGTGACATCAAAAAGCCTAAATGTTGTTCACAATTTTTATCTTAGATTTTCACCTTTATGTGCAATTGCTTGATTATTTAGAGTAGGATTTGTTTGTTTTTTTCATTTTGATCTACCATGTGATGAAAACCTTGAGTGTAAACACAAATTATTTTGATTCTATCATCTAATAAATCATTAAAATCAAAATATTAAAAGCAAAAATAAAAGGCATTTAGTTGTTAGTCATGTTTTTTTGGTCACTTTGATCCATTAAAAATTTAGTGTCAAGTTTTTATTGTGTCAATTACTTCCATTATAAATGTATCCATCACAAATCTAACTAATCCAAACTTTAATTTTCATTCAAATTCACCTATCTATATTCAATACAATCTGAGCTCAAATAATATCTAGCTCACTAAACAATCCAAATCTGAGTCTTCACGACTCACCAATCAACAACATCATCAATCCAAATAATAGTTCAAGATTGAATAATTGTTATAGCTCTCTAATCAATCCAAAATGGTCTTTAGAACTCACCAATAAACAAAAATATCAATCCAAGCTTGAATAAGTATTCTAGCTCACAAATCAATCTAAATATGAGTCTTCACAACTCACTAATCAACACCATCATTAATCTAAGTCATAATATGAAATTGGATAATTATTATAGATTATAATTTGACATAAATATGAGTCTTAATGGCTCACCAATCAACAACATCACTAGTATCTAAATCATAATTTGAGCCTTAATAATTTTTCTAGCTCACAAATCAACCAATCTTTATTAAATATAAGCTTGGGTATTACTTCAAGTATGCCTACCAATACAAATACAAATGGTAATTTATGAAGTTTACAAAATAAAATTTATCATTCTCTTATAGGATTTAATTCAAACTAAACATCACTTAACACCAATCTCTTTAACAATAATCCACATCCCAACCAACCATTTAATAGTAACACCCATTCTAATCACATGATTAGTTTACATCTAAATGAAAACCTAAACCAATCTCACCCAACTAACCTCAAATTTAACACCAAACCTAACCCAAACAACCTCAAATTTAACACCAACCCTAACCCAACCAGACTCAACTTTAACACCAAACTTAACCCAACCAGCCCAAACCAATCCAACCCAAAATTTAATCTTACAAGTATGATATCAAATTTTAGTGTTTTTATTTCTTTATGACCTTCATTATCACTACTTCATCATTTTTCCTCCTACATCATTTTGAGTGTTCATCTGATTTACCACATGAACACTTGAGGGGGAATTATGGGTCCCTCATTTCATTCAAATCCTTATCTTATTCTTCTATCCAAACTCTTACACCTATCAGCTGGGATTGACAAAATCATAACATACATTATTTATTCATATATTTTTTAATTTCACATTTTCAATGAAATTTTCATTCTTTAAAAATTCATTACTTCATCAATGTATTATAATGACTTCTCAAAGAGGAGAAAAATGTAGACACTTAAAATTAGACACTTCATATTGATTTTAACCTTCTTTTCACTAAATCCCTAATCATTTGTAATCATCCTTAGTTTTCTCTAATCAAAATTCATCACCACTATTCACTATTCATTGTTTATTATCCTTAAATTAGTCCAAAGTTAATTAACTAATCTTTCTCTAATTAAAAATTCTATGGATTTGAAAATTCACAATTTTTATAAATCCAAAAAATTAATCCAAGGTTAATTAACTAATCTTTCTCTACTTAAAAATTCAAAATTTTTATAAATCCAAAAAATTAAAATTATCCTCACATACCCTAAGGCTCCACTTGTCCCCCACCATTCTAATTGAATATTCATATTGTCTTACATGATCTAATTTAATAATCCACATTTATTCCCATTGTCTTCCATGATATATTTTTTACAATTTAATAGTCCACTTTTATTCTCATTAGCTACCATGATCTTATTTTCTCCAATTTAATAATCCACCTCACATCCAGTTATTTTATATCATATCTTTCTCCTAAATGAATTTTATATTCATTTATGGGTCTTGCATGTTCTCCACTCCAATTTTTAATTCAAAATTCCCTTCTGAATTAGAAATTACCTTTCATTTTCAGCCCTTGATCTTCATTTCAAGATGGATGGCTCGAATCCCTTTTAAATTTTTATAAATTGGAGGTTATTCATCTAATTTAAATAATTTTCCTCTGTTGTGATGTGAATTCAATTTTCTCTCTTTGAATTGTGGTTTTTCACTCTTCCAATACAAGGGAAAATGGGAAATGTTGTGGTATACAAAATGTTCTTTGATGGATTTGATTTGATTTGATGTGAAATCATTTTTAAATATGTGTTTCCATATTCATTAGAATGCTTTAAGTTGAGGTTTTCCATATAAAACTTTGTATTCAAAAATTCCATGAGTGGAACATTTATGTCGCTATATGAGTGCCCACCCATCTATTAACACATGGTCAAATTAATCTAAGTTTGAATCTTCATTGAAACTCATAAATCAACCCAAATCAAAGTCTCCAAGGCTCACCCATAATTACCAACCAAATCTTGAATACTCATTATAACTTTCCAAGTCAATCATCTAATCCTAATTTGAGCATTGCTTCATGCAGGATCAAAATTTTTAATTTAAATAGTGGTTTACCAAATCAATTTGTTTATCCCAATAATCTTGGATTTATTCCACCCAATCCAAATTCTAATCTAACTCTAACTCATTTTAACTCCAATCCCAACCTTTTATTTAACACTAATCCAAACCTAACACATTTTAACATATACACTAATTTAACCAATCCAAGCCACTTTACACATCCACAACATGCTAACTTTCCCAACTCACCTCCTAATCACTTCAATAAAAATCCACCACTTCACCAATTTTCACAAACCTACACTAACCAAAAACCATTCATAGGCCAAGACTTATTACCTTCTTTAAATATGTAATCCTTAATTTTAACCACCAACATGAATAATCATGATTCCACCTATTCATGTTGGAATTATAGGGGGCACCTCAGAGATTTGGCCCTTTATGTTGGAAATCCAATCCAAATATCAAAAGAACCTATTAGCTTCTTCATAGGAGTGGATGTGGAAATGATATATCCCATTCAAAAGCTGTAAACTTGGATTCATTGACTAATTATTGAGTGAGTGATGGTTTGGAAAGGTAGTGAAGTTAGTAGATGTGGATAGGTGAAGTGTGTGATATTTCACTTTGATGTTTGATGTTTTATGATTTTTTTGTGAGATGTTTGAATCACATGCCCTCTATAGAGGTGGATTAAACTAGAGACTGACTATACAAAATCAACATTTATTATGATATATAGAGATGCTATATTTTATTTTAGTGACTTGTCATTATTACATTATGGGATTAATTTCTATGTAATTTTTAGAGTTTAAGAACTTTAGATGACCAGGCATTGAGGATATACCATATATCTCTATGTTTTTATGATAATACTATGGAAATGCTTATATATGTGTGAGAACAAAAAATGATTGAAAATGATGTAAGAAGATGGATATGCATCAATCTTTGTAAATGCACTAACAATTATTTTGTAAGTGATGACCTAGTTATTTCACTTAAACAATATATGACTTTCAATTTACAACAAAGGAACAAAAGGGATAATATGATATTTATGAAATGGTGAAGATGAAAACTAAAAATCAAAATTTTGCATGGAAAGGGAAGGTGGCATAATCTGTATGAGCATAGGGGAAAAATTTAGTTCTTGATAAACTTATAATATACTAACTTTATTGGCTCATCTAGAGAGAAATAGCCTTGAAAAAATTGATAAATGGGTTAAATTCATGCTTTTCATCATAGACATATAGACAAGCTTTTTGAAGATCATTTTCTTTGGACACATTTTGATTTAATATTTAATAATTTTGACCCAATACATGTAGTATCATGTGATGAGGAAGACATATGGGATAATCACCAAAGGCTAGACATAGGTGAGTAAGGGCATCTCTCCCCAATTCCAATCTCATACAACTAGTGAGATGCGAGGGCTCAACACTAAAGATTAAAAAAGGGTGAGAGATGTGGAATTTAAATTTTAAATACAAAGGAATGGTCCTAAAAAAAGTAATTTTGGTTAAATGAGGGAATGATCCCATCAAGTGACTACTGATTTTGATTTCTTAGACTAAATCTATGGTGAGCATACTTGAAGTAATACCCAAGCTTGGATTTGATAAATGTTGGTTGATTTATGAGCTAGAATAATTATTCAAGCTCAAATTATGATTTGGATTGATGATATTGTTGATTGGTGAGCCATGAAGACTCAAATTTAGATTAATTTTTGAGATAGAATAATTATCCCCAAAATATTCATAATTCACTATTCATCATGCGCAGTCGATTAAATCTATGAGGTTCTTCCTCTAACTAAAAAAGACCAAGGAGAAAACAATTTGGTGATGAAAATGAAAAATAAGGAAACACAAGTAAGAAATGGGAATGGGAGGAAAAAGGAATGGAATAAGGACACAAAAAGGATGATAGGATAGGGAAGAATTAGGTGGTATCATGACCAAGTAAGTGTGGATACGAGAAATATTGATAGGCAAGGAGGTGAACAACAAATCAAATTAGATGGTGGTGTTGGATATATAATAATGAAGGATGGCATGGCCAACATGAGTGAGGGAACTATATGAACGTAATAATAAAGAGCGATCAGGTTAATGGATAGGAAAAGTGTTATAGATAGGATGGCAAAGATGATGTGCTAAAGGATATTTGATCATGCACCCCCTGGGGTGAGGTTGTACAACCAGTCCTATAATGGATAAAGGGCTAGAATATGGTTATGAGGTGAAGGTAGTAGTTGGAAAGGGACAAGGCACAAAAAGTATATGCATGCATAACATGTAGAGACATTGAATGAATAAATGGATGCAATTTAATAGTGAACCTACTAAAATTTTATGTATTAAAGCCAGAGAGTGTAAGGCATGAGGAAACATACATGGAGATGAATGTAGGAACAATACAAACTGGTGATTACAATCTAATTAGTGATGATCTTGAATGCTAATGGATGACTGTGAGGGAGAGACAATAATGGATGTTAAGGTGAAGGCTTACAAAAATATGGATGAAGGAGGATTGATAAGATAGTGAGGTCACAAATAATGAGGAAGATGAAGAAGGATAATGGTGTAGAAAAAAAAAAGACTAAGAAGCATTAGTAATTTTACCAAGTGAAATCTAAGAGGACAAGAAAAATGAAATGAAATAGAGGAATGAGAAGAAAAACAAAATGTACAAGATGGGTATGAGAGGAGTTTACTTAAAACTATCATATTGAGGAATTAAAAAATAATATGAGAGAAGGTTACTAAACATGAAGGGGAAGGGGATGATGAGAAATATGGCGAGTAAAAAAGGAAGTGAAAATAGGTCTAAAAAATACCAAGGATAAAATAGTTGGGTAATCAAAATAAAAAAATACCCTATTGGTGGAAACATCTTTAAGATACCAATAGATGAAAAAATAATCTCTTCATTGCTTGATGAAGATAGTATTGATGACAATGAAAACATTAGGCTAGCTATGAGAGAAACAACATGGAATGATCTTCCAATTATAATCAAAGAATGAATCCTAACTCCTGTCTTACATACTTATTATGCTAATGTGGTAGCATGGAACTATACCGAGTTAGATCATGATTTTGTGATCACATTTGACACACATCACAACAAATTTAAAAATTTAAGTTCTTCCAAGGAATTAAGGATTGCCAATACAAACCTATCTTATTTTAAATTTTATAGTATTCAATATTTAGTCAATAGTTGATGGGTAAGAGATATTAGTTTTTATATGTATGATCAACTAATCAGTCCTTGATGTTTTATACTTTTTAATATTATTGATCATAACCCTTATAGGGAAAGGGTTCCTAATTCCATGATGATTCAAATAAATCTTATACGGTTTCTAGAGTTTAGTTTTAATATTAGGCATATTAATGTGGGTCTATTTGATAATTGTGTTATCTCAAGAAAAACCAAAATTACCATAGAACTCTACCAAATAAATTTATATATGGATGTATTTATTCAACAAGGATTTTATAATAGGGAATGATACTTAGGATGGTTCACTAATAACTTTTAGTGGGCCCAACAACCTCATCCTAGGAAATTACTATTAAAAAATGGTCCCATTTCAATCTTTGTGATATTTCATAGTCCCTTAGTGAAAAAATTAGATGAAAATGATTTACACACATATGCTAGGATGAGGTTGTATAACTAGACCTATAATGGGAAAAGGGGTGGAAAATGGTTGTGAGGTGAAGGGAGTAGTTAGAGAGAGACAAGGCACAGAAAGAGTACCCATGCAGAATATGTAGAAACATTAAAGGAAGAAATGGATGTAACTTAAATAGTGAACCTTATAAAATATCATGCATTAAAGCAAGAGATTGGAAGGCATTAGGAAACATGCATGGATATGCATGTAGGATAAATACATATTGGTGACCACACCCTAATTAATGAGGAGTTTGATTGCTAATGAATGAATGTGAAGGAGATCCACCAACAGATGTTAATGTGAAGGATAAAAATGAGATGGATGAAGGGGGATTGATAAGATAGTGAGGTCATAGATAAAGAAGATGATGAATATGGATAATGGTGTAAGAATCATAATATGGAGAAGAAGAAAAAGGATCATGAAGCATGAGTAATGTCACCAATTGAAAGCAGGAAGGATGACAAAAATGAAATGAAATAGAGGAATGAGAAGGAAAAAAATGTATAAGATGTGGGTGAGAGGAATGTGATAAAAAATACCAAATTGAGGAAATGAATAGGGATGTGAGAGACAGTTATCAAACATGAAGGGGAAAGGGATGATGAGAAATATGGTAGGTAATGAAAAAATGAGGTCTAAAAGAGACCAAGGAGAAAATAGGTTGGTGAGGAAAATGAAAAACAAGGAAATAAATGAAATAATGGGGAATATGAGGAAAGAGGATTATAAGGACACAAAAAGGATGATAGGAGAGTGAAAAAGTAGGTGGTACTGTGACCAAGTAAGGGTGGATAGGAGAAATGATGACAATGAAGGAGATGAACATCAAAGCAAATCAGATGGTGGTGTTAGTGATGAGAATGGGATGGAAGATGTGAAAGGGGTTAATAAAAATGAGGGGAAGTAGAGGATGGGTGGACAAGAAGGTGAAGAGATAGGGGGTGTCAATCAAATTTTTAAAAGATATTGATAAGCTAAACGGGTGATTAAAAAAGATTGACAAGCTAAAAAGTGGTGAGGGGTGAGGAAATAGTGGAGAGAAAATAAAAAATGGATGATAGGTGTTAAGTGTTTGATGAAAAGGTGAATAATTTCTCTCTCGAGAAGGATGAATGAGTTGAAGAATGTTGAGTGTTTTATAAAGGTAGTGAATTTGGTATATGTGGATAGGTAAAGTGTGTGGATAGTTGAAGTGTGATGTTTCAACTTGATTTTTGATGTTTCATGATTTTTATTTGGTGAGATGTTTGACTCACATGTCCTCTATGAAGGTGGATTGAACTAGAGACTTGTTATACAAACTTGACATTTATTATGATATATATAAATGCTCTGGTTTATTTTAGTGACTTGTCATTCTTGTGTTATGGGATTAATTTATATGTATGCTTTTTAGTTGATGAAATTTAGATGCCCAAGCATTGAGGATATACCCCATATATCTATGTTTTTAAAATAATGCTATGGAAAATGCTTATATATGTGAGAACAAAAAATGTATGAAAATGATGTAACATGATGGGTATGTATGAAGATTTGTGAATTTTCTAAAAATTATTTTACAGGTGATGACCCAATTATTTTTTTACACAACATATGACTTTCAATTTGCAGCAAAGGAAATGAAAGGGGGAATATGATAAGTATGAAATGGTGAAGATGAAAACCAAAAATCAAAAATTTTCTTGGAAAAAAAAGGTGACCTAATCCTTATGAGAAAAGGGTAAATGTACTTCTTGTTAAAATCATAAAATACTAACTTTATTAGATGTGTCTAGAGAGAACTAGCCTTGACAAAATCGATAAATGGGATAAAGTTACCTTTTTCAGCATAGACATATAGACAAGTTTTCTGAAGAACTTTTTATTTGGATATATTTTGATTTAATATTTAATACTTTTTTTTGTGACCCCTACATATAGTCTCATGTGACTAGGAATATGCAAGAGCTCATCACCAAAGGTTATATGTAGGTGAATAAGGGTATCTCTCCCCAATGCTAATCCCATACAACTATTGACATGTGAGGGTTCAAAACCAAAGATTAGTAAAGGGAAAGAGATGTGGAAATTGAATTTGATGATCCAAAAGCTTTGGATAAGGGTGCCAATTTTTTTGGGAATGATTTTACCCCCAAGTCTTGGCCCCATGCAACTAGTAAGATGAAAGGGATCATCACTAAAGACCAAGATAGGTGAGTAAAATTACCATATTTTTTTTTCATGCTAATGCTTTCTTCTTAGAGTAAACTATAAGAGAATATTCTATCATGGACAAGCTTCTAGACTAGGCTATGGGATATTATTTTCTAAGTCTTTCGAGAAGTAGGGAAAATAAATGTACTTTTCTCATAATAACTAAGGCAAAAACCAATGTAATGCTAATTTTGAGAAGGTTTTTCATGGGATAATAGGATGATATGAAAAGTGAAATGATATGATAATCTACATTTTAAAATTTTGTGTTATGTGAATTGAAAACTAAATAATCACCAAACATGACATCTGATATGCAAGACTAAATGTAAATGATGGAAAATGCAATGCAATGAGGGTAATGTGAAATGTAATTCTAAATGGACTACCCCCAAGTGTCAAGGTACTTGTATAGAATAAGTTATTTTTATTTTTATTTTTGATTTTATAATTATTTTTGGATTTATTGGCATCTAAACAAATGGAGAGTCACAAGATGCATAATTTTTTTTTCAATTTCTATCCCATGCCAATTCTAGATAATCTTTATCATTATGAAAGGATTTCCTCTTCAATATCAAATTTCAGTTCTATCATTTACTTTAAATAATACTTGACCAAGATGAGGTTGTTGGGCCCACCAAAAGTTATTAACGAACCATCGTGAGTATCATTCCCTATTAGGAAATCCTTATTGAATAAATAAATACATCCAAGTATAAATTTATTTAGGATATTTCTATGGTAATTTTGGTTTTCCTTGAGAAAACATAGTTATCAAATAGACCCACATTAATATGCCTAATAGTAAAGATAAATTCTAGAAACCTTCTAAGATTTCTTCAGATCATCATGAAATTAGGAACCCTTTCCCTACAAGGGTTGCAAGTAATAATATTAAATAGTATCAAACACCAAGGACTAATTGGGTCACTATATGTACAAAAATAATATCTCTTACCCAACAAATACTAACTAACCACCAAATAATATAAAATACAAAATAAGATAGATCTATATTGATAATCCTTAATTCCTTGGTAAACCTTGAATATTCAAGTTTGTTGTGATGTGCATCAAATGTGATCTCAAAATAATGATATAACTTGTTATAGTGAGATGCTACTAGATTAACATAATAATTATGTAAGATAGGAGTTAGGACTCGTTCTTGGAATATAAATAGAAGATCATTTCATGATAATTATATCCTAACTATGTTGTTGTTTTCATTATCATCAATAATTCCTTCATCAAGCAATGAAGAGATGATTTATTCATCTATTGGTGTCTTCAAGAGGTCTACACTAGTAGGGTATTTTTTATTTTGATTCCCCCATATATCCTCAAACAAGGTTTTGCTATGGAGTGTTTCTTCAAATTGGATGTCTTCTTATATCTTTACAAATGCTACAATTGGCATGCCACCATGGAATAAGTCCAATGATGTGTGATTATTTGGGTCCAAATTGACATGTGTAGTAAATGGGATGTTAGGATATTGGATAGAAAAAGGAAGGGTAGTGCTCATGAAAGGAGAATATGTTGTACAATCCTCATAGAGGCTACCAAGAGAATTTGCATCAATTGCAAATGAAGCTTACTCAATAACCGTAAAAGGATCACTAACATTTTCAAACTTGTCTATTGATGAAGTTGTTGTTGAGACCAAGGTGAATGTTGTTGTTGATGTTGAACTTTATCTTAATTCCAAAATGTATTGTAAATAATATTTAGATAATAAATTTGATCTTAGTTTAGAGGTGGCCATAAGGAGGGCTTGCTGAATTCCATTATCCACAAGCACCTTTTTCACTAGTCATTTGAAAATGATGGAATTAGGATGAAGAGTTTTTTTATAAATGAGGAATATTAATCAATGAATGAAAGATATGTTTTAGTCCAATGATGGGTTGTTGATCTGTATTTGTAAGTTAATGAGTCTGATAATGATTGGGAAAATACTTTTGGTATATCTCTATTTGTCTAATTTCAGACTTAGACACATTTGATTATTTATTAGATAAGGTTTCTTAGAGGAATTTATAAGGGTTATATTTATAGATAAGTAACATTTTGAGAATCTCTAGGATTAGAATTTTAGTGGGCATCTTCTCAATATGGTCAATAATGTTGTACTTACATTCAACATTGGATGATGATGCACTAGGAATGATAATTTTTGCATGCCTTATGGTAACAACATAATCTTAGGATTGTAAGGTAATGACATCAACATGATTATATGAAAAATGAAAATAATTAACTATGGACTCAAAAGGGTGATTATCTTGGTTGACATTACTTGCTTTGGGGTTTTTTATTTTTACTTACCTTTTCCTTACTCATGTTTGTGGAATAGATCTTGAAATATCCCCAAATTTTGATTGTGTTTAGAATTGGTTATTGGTGGTTTATGTTTAGTATTGGTGTTGTCTAAGTGGGTTTTGTATTTATTTGAAATTTGTAACACCAACACCAACAACATTCTTATTCTTGGAAAAGAACTTTAATTTTTTAGGTTGTTTCGAGGAATTATTGTCAGGTTTAAATATCTTGATAATACCTTTATTGATCAAGGTGTGTTCAATATAGACCCCCTTTCAATAATTTAATAAAATAAACTTGCATAAAGGAGTAACAAGGGATGTCCAAAGTCTAATTTAAGATTGTTCAAAAATATATCGACAAGTTTAGTTTTGAGAAAGGACCATGAAAAATGGCTTGTCAATACCTACCATCTTTATAAGAAGGAGGTAAAGGTTTCACCATTAGATTGTTTAGTGTTGATAAGGTATATTGTGTTCAATTCCTTTTAGATATTGTATATAAATTGACAAATGAATTTTTCATAAAGGTCCTTAAAAGTGAAGATTGATCCTTTGGGAAGGTGTGAAAACCATTAAAGGGATTGACCCCAAGACTTCATGGAAATAGTCACAACATGTACTTGTTGCTATAGGCAACATCTACACATGTGTGATATAAGTCCTTAAGGTGATCCCTATGATCAACCTTGTCTTTGTATTTGTCAAACTTTGGAAGTTAAAAATACTTAGGGTAAGGTGTTGTCATGGTAGTTAAATCATATGGGTAAGAACAAATTTATTCAAACCTATATTGTTTTTGATGGGAAAATATGCCATCCTACAAGCCTTAAACTTTATCTTTCAAGTTTTGAAACTCTTGGATAAATTGTAGTGGTAGTTGATTCATTGGATTGAATAAGATAATAGGTTTTAGCCTATGAATGGGTTTGGGTTAAAGTAGGTTTGTGAAAATTGGTGAAGTGGTGGATTGTTATTGAAGTGATTAGGAGGTGGGTTAGAAAAGTTAGCATGTTGTGGATATGAAAAGTGGTTTGGATTGGTTAGATTCATGGAAATGTTAAAATTTTTTAGGTTAGGATTGGTTTTGTAGTTAAAATATTGATGGTTTGGGTGAGCATTAAAGTTGGGGTTTGTTTGATTAAAGTCTGGTTTAGATTGGCTTAGGCTAGTTGGGTTAAGGTTGGTGTTAAATTTGAGGTTGTTTGGGTTAGGGTTGTTGTCAAAGTTGAGGTTGGTTGGGTGAGCTTGATTTAGGTTTTGATGTAGATGTGAACTAATCATGTGATTATAATAGGTGTTAATACTAAGTGGTTGGTTGGGTTGTGGATTATTATTGAATGAATTAGTGTTAAGTGATGTTTGGTTTGGATTAAATTCTACAAGAGAATAGGAAAACTAATTTTATAAACTTACTAAATTGACATTTAGATTTGGATTGGTGGGCATACTTGAAGTAATACCCAAGCTTGGATTTGATAAAGATTGGTTAATTTATGAGCTAGAATAATTATTCAATCTCATATTATAATTTGGATTGATAATATTGTTGATTGGTGAGCCATGAAGACTAAAATTTGGATTGAGTTGTGAGCTAGAATAATTATCCATGCTTAGATTATGACTTAGATTGATAATGTTATTGTTTGGTGAGTCATGAAGACTTGGATTTGGATTGATTTGTGAGCTAGAATAATTATTCAAGCTCAAAATATGATTTTGATTGATAATGTTGTTGATTGGTGAGTTGAGAAAACTCATATTTGAATTGATTGGTGAGTTATAATAATTATTCAAGATCAAACTATGATTTGGATTGACGATGTTATTGATTGGTGTGTTGTGAAGACTCAAATTTGAATTGACTATTGAGCTAGAATAATTATTTGAGCTCAAATTAGATTGATCATAGATAGGTAAAATTGAATGAAAATTCAATCTTGGATTAGTTGGATTTGTGATGGGATACATTACTAAGGGAAGGACTTGAAACTAAATTTTTAATGGATGAAAGTGATAAAAAAAACTTGGCTAACAACTAAATGCCTTTGAGTTTTACTTTGAATGTTTTGATTTTTATGATTTTGTGGATAATAGACTCAAAATAATTTGTGTTTAAACTCAAGGTTCTTAGCACGTGTTAGAGCATAAGGAAATAAACAAACAAATATTACCCTAAATAATCAAGCAATTATACAAAAAGGTGAAAATATAAGATGAAGGTTGTGAACAACATTTATGCCTTCCGATGTCACTTACTTGTCTATGTTCTTAATTGTTGTCTAATATTTCAAGGCAATAAGCATGGAGGATCCTGCTATCACCATGACCCACTGAGTCTAGTTTTAATGGTGTATGGAAAGTAACTTCTCAACACTAATTTTTAAATGATCCACAAAATTTGAATGATAAATAGGCTTACCTAGGCTTAAAGTTTTTACAAGCTTATCTAAAGGGGAGTCCTCTATATACCTTATGATATAATGAGACTCAAGACCATATATGGAACTATTGAAACATTAGGTATTAGAGCGAGTAATACACTCACATCATAGTGTGATTAAACATAACATCATTTAGGCCTTTCAAATAGTTGACCTTGCTATTTATACTCTGTTAGTACACATAGTTTGGCCTACCATGTGGTGATGAAATCTAAGGTCGATAAAGCCCTTATAAAAATAAAAATAAAAAGTTAATGCTTATTTCTAATTCTTAGGTATCATCACCAATGTGACACCAATGGAAGAGCATACACACAAGCACAACTTGGGTAACACAAGGAGTTATAAAGTTATTTTTAATTTCTAAGTATCATCACCAATGTGATGCCGAAGGAAAAGCATACACAACCTTACAACAAACAAATAATGTTGAAATAAATAAAATAATTAACTCCAAGAAATAAAATGTGAGTTAATTACTATAAACTAACATGAAATTTTGGAAGCAAAATTTAAATATTTTATTTTTAACCTTTTTTTGAAATCTCTTTGACTAACATCCTGCAAACAATTGGTTAGAGAGTTTGTTTTGGCTTAGAGTCAAGGGAAACTATAAAAAATTAAGAGAACACCTTAAATACAAGAGAAAATAATAAAAATCAATTGAAAAATTCTTCTAAATACAACTATGATGAATATGAGATGAAAAAGATGAGGGAAATGTACCACCAAACACGCCAAATATGTGTGTA
The DNA here is from genome assembly GCA_037957365.1 of Torreya grandis. NCBI lineage: Eukaryota > Viridiplantae > Streptophyta > Pinopsida > Cupressales > Taxaceae > Torreya > Torreya grandis. The sequence goes on along the minus strand of JARHVA010000277.1, from coordinate 2,492,293 downwards.
GTAAATATAAAAATGATAATTAAATGAAGAAATCAACTAATAATGAAATTTAATCTAAACTAATTCAAACTATGATAGAGCTAAAAACTAAAGAAACAACACAAAATTCTACTTTAACATTAACATCTAATCATTTATTGCTATAATTAAGCAAATTCATCATTTATTGCTATGTCCCTAACCCACAAGGTTATGTAACTCTACCCTCCACCCAAGCACCTATCTCCATGTATTTATATGTGGCATCATCCTAACCACCCATGTTCACATACCAATATGTGGTAGCTTTGCAACCTCCTATCAGTTATCTGTATGTTGCACATACCCAATCTTAGCAGAATGCACCTTACAACATTGGAGGTGTATAACCATAGACCGATCTAGTAAAGATGGTGATGGAAAAAATGACTACTTTGGAGTCATCTATTTTTAGTGCCCTTAACCTCTTATCATATGATCAAATCTGAAATGAACCAACTCATCCATCTATCCCCATTCAACTTTATCCTCCTCAATGGGAACTCCCAAAATTTTCAAAATTTTAGAGCAAGGAAGACTCTTAACAACAATTGAGATAATTTAGGCATTCTTTCTATTTGATTGCCTATGATGATTCTCTCCTTATTTACACCTTTCCCATGTTTCTATTAGGTCTGGCACTAGATTAGTACAATGTTATTACAAAGTGCTCCCTCTTTTCTTTTTCCCCATTAGATCAAACTTTCTTAGACCACTTTTCCATAAACATCTTTAAGAAGGTTTACATCACTGATCTTTACTCCATCTAATAATTTGATTATGAATCCATTGCTGAATTTGTATCCCATTGGAGAATCTTGATAAATCAACTTTCTCTCTCTTTTCCCCAACTTGAGATAATTGATCTCTTTGCTCAGGCTTGTGCTAAACACATTTCCTTCACTTTGTGGGTTCAAAACTTCAAGACCTTTGATGAAGCTTTCACCATGGCACATAAATTAGAGAATAAATCTATTAAGCACAAAATATACTGAGAAGGGGGGGGTTGAATAAGTATATTATATATCTTTTACTTAATCTGATTTCTTTTCTATAACCACTTAATCACACATTCAAGATATGAAATAAAACTTGACACAATAATATGCACCACACGAGAGAGAGAGAGAGAGAGAGAGAGAGAGAGAGAGAGAGAGAGAGAGAGAGAGAGAGAGAGAGAGAGAGAGAGAGAGAGAGAGAGAGAGAGAGAGAGAGAGAGAGAGAGAATTTTTTTATGTGGAAACCCAAAGTAAGAAAACCATGGAGAACAATCTCAAGTATATGAATGAGCACCAACTCAAATTACAAAGTTTGCAAGCATCAACTTGCAGGAGCACCAACCCCTTTGCTGAGCACCAACACAACAACTATTTGTGAACACCAACCCAGAAGAGCACCAACCCCTTGAAAATATTTGTGAGCACCAACTCACAGGAGCACTAACCCCTCTTATGTATAAAACACAACTATCTCTCAATGTTGTTCACTCAACAAATGATAGAACTCTATAATATCTCCTAATTTTATCTCTTTGAAAATAAATACAAACCATGCACTCTCTTGCATATTACAAATGGATTCTCAAGCCTTTATTATAGATTTCTAAATGAACTTTGGCATTCAACCTTTATGACCCTTCCATCCTCATGGAAAATGGTACTAAACTTGCATGACCCTTCATATCCTTGCATTTGAAAATTTATACGGTGACCCTTCATAAGCAAATGCATCCTTTCTTATTTTGTCTTTATCTTAGTGACTTTTCATATTCCTCAAAGTGTCCCTTAATGGAAAAATGCACCATACCCTCTTTTGTCTTCATATTGTGACTCTTGGAATTCCTCAAAATGAATCTTCATGAGAAAATGCATCTCATTCCTCTTTTGTCTTTACCTTGTGACTCTTTGACTTCTCCATGGGCCCTCTTTTGACTTATATGTAACCAAAAATATATTTATTAATATTAAATAAATATTAACACACATTAGCCAAGATATTAATATTAAAAACACCATTATATGCAATGGGGCCTTTATCACCAATAATGCTAGACCTTTGACATCAATGACAATATTTCTAATAATCTCTCCCTTTATCATTGATGGCAACCTTAATATGAAACTGCCACATCCTAAAACCTACACATGCTAACATCTAAAAAACATATAGTAACTTCCCCTTACTAAAGTAGCCTATACCTATTCCCTATACCTATTTCTACACTTATACCCATACCTGTACTTATTTTTGTTCTTCTCCCCCTTTGACATCAATGGCAAAGGACCTACCTAGAGCAAACACTTAGCTCCCCTTCAATTGATGTTGAACGTCAATGGCAGGAAGTAAAATAAATTACTCTCAACTTCTCCCGTAGAAACTCAAATGTGTCTTTTGGTAGTGCCTTTGTGAAAATATCTACAATCTACTCTGTAGTACTGATATATTCCATCTTAACCTGTTGATCTACAACCTGCTCTCTCAAAAAGTGATATTTGATGGGAATTTGTTTTGTTCTTGAATGCATTACCAAATTCTTTAAAATATTAATAACACTTATGTTGTCACAAAAAATATAAATAGGTTCATCATATTTTACCTTGATATCTTCCAAAGTTTACTTCATCTAAAGCACTTGAGTACAACACAATTCTGCTGAAGTATATTTTACTTCAGCTGTAGAAAGTGATAGTAAATTTTGATTTTTGCGTAGCCATGATACTAAGCTATCACCAAGGAAGAAAACTCCTCCACTTATACTTATTTTGTCATCGAAGCAACCTACCCAATCTGAATCTATATAAGTAACCAAAGTGAAATCTCTACTTATGGGATACCACAATCCATAATCCAATGTCCCCTTGATATATCTAAATATTATCTTCACCAACTAAATATGACTATCTTTTGGAGTTGAATGATATCTTACAACCATACCTAATGCATGTATGATGCCTAGCCTTAATGCTATCAAATATAAAAGACTACCAATCATAGATCTATATAAACCTTGATCTGCAATAGGTAAATCTTCATCCTTGATCACCTTATTTCTTATACACAGTGGTGTGCTAACTATGGCACAATACTCAAAACCAAATTTCTTCAACATTTCCTCAACATATTTACTTTGAGATATGAAAATTCCTTTATCTAACTGAAATATTTACAATCATCAGAAAAAAGATAATTCTCCAAGCATAGACATCTCAAATTATTTTTGCATATTATCAAAAAATTATTTTATCATCTTTTCAATGTTTCCTCTAAAAATGATGTCATCAACATATATCACAACAATCAATTGATGCTCACCTTCTATTTTGATGTAGACATTATTGTCAACAAATCCTCTCTTGAAACCTTGATCCTACAAGGACTTATCAATTCTTGCATACCAAGCTCTGGGAGCTTGTTTCAATCCATGCAGTACTTTATTCAATCTACATACATGGCTACTAATATTTGAGAGAATAAATCCCTTAGGCTACTCAATGTAGACCTCTTCTTCTAGATTCTCATTTAGGAAGGTAGATTTGACATCCATCTAAAACACTTTGAAAATTTTAAATACTACATATGCAAGAAACATTCTAATAGCCTCTATCCTTGCCACTGGTGAATTTTTTTTTCAAAATCTATTCCATCAATCTAAGCACATCCTTTACATACTAATATTGTTTTATTCTTAGTCACTTCTCCATTTTTATTCAACTTATTTCTATAAACCCATTTTATTCTTATCACATTATGATCTTTTGGTCTAGTCACTAATTCTCAAGTATCATTCTTTTCTATTTGATTTTATTCTTCATCCATTGCCTTAACCCAATGATTATCATGTCTAGATTTTGAAAAAGTTCTATGCTAAATTTTGGAAAAGAAAGAAAAATTAACTTGCTCAGATTTACTTACCATCATTCTTTTGGTGTGAATTCCTTCATTTATGTCCTCGCTGATGTCACTTTAATTATGATTTCTCTAAACATATTTGGATGGAATTTTGGTATCCTTTTTTGCCTTCTTCTCATCTTTATCTGATTCTTCAAAATCTTCCTCGTCAATGATTTCAAGAATGTCTACTAGATCACTGATTCTTTGTGTTCCATCTTTTTCTATCTTGACACTTACACTTTCAAAGATTTTCTTGGTTCTTTTTTTATAATATTTATAAGATTTAATTTTACAATAATAACTAAGAAATATACCTTCATCTACTCTGGATTCAAACTTACCAAGTTTTTCATCAATTATCTTTATGAAGCATTTGCTTCTAAAAACTCTAAAATAATCAACTGTTGCTAGTTTGTCTTTCCATAGCTCATAAGGAGTCTTGTCACTATTAACCCTCAATAATGCTCTATTCTAAATATGCACTACTATAGAAACTGCCTCTCTCCAATGTTTATCTGGTATCTTGGATTTATTTAGCATTGTCCTTGTCATCTCTTGAACTATTCTATTTCTCTGCTTAACTACTTCATTTTGTTGTGGAGTTCTGGCTACTGAATAATGTCTCTTTATTCCATGGTCTACACAAAACTCAATAAACTAATTTGACATGAATTCTACTCCTTGATCTGATCTTAGACACTTAATCTTCAAACTGGTTTCATTATCAACTAATGCTTTGAATGTTTTAAAATATCTGAAAGCTTCTAATTTTTTATTTAAAAACATTACCCAAGTCATATATGAAAAATCATCAATAAAAAACATGAAATATTTATCACCTTAAGTACTTTGAGTTCTCATAGGTCCACACAAATCAATGTGAACAAGCTCTAGCATATGAGTGGTCGAGTACTCTGTTGTTTTTAACCATCTTCTGATCTACTTCCCATGCTGACAAGGTTTACAAAGTGTGTTGGATGGCTTTGTAATCTTTGGAAGCTTTTTGACTATAAAATTTGTTTCCAGAATCTAGATAATGTGAGTGCAATGGAGACGTGATCACACAAGTTGAAGTAAGTGCACACCACATAGATGCTAAAGCAATTTGAAAATAACACAATAAGAGAAATTGCATAAGACAAAATGGAGAAAACCAAAATCTGATTAGCATGAGATGGCCAAAGTGAGGAATACAAATAGGAGAGTACGTGAGTAACTCCTCCACAAAAGGTGGACAAGGCACCCCAAGAATATAATGTAACTCCTCCATGAAAGGTGGTGACAAGGTGCTAAGAATAGAGAAGTAACTCCCATCAAGGGAGTTACTTATGACATTCTTATGACACCTATGACACATCTATGACACACACCTCCACATAAGCTAGCCTATCCCACAAATGTAGAAAAACTCCATGTATGCACAAAAAATACAATTTCCTTAATTAATAAATAGGGAAAAATAAAAACTTACACGAATACCCCTCATAAGCGCAGCCTAGGTGGGCAGTGTGGAAATATAGAATGGGTCCTAGCAACTAGGCCTGATGAGGTACCCATGTACAAATGTAATCTCCCATAAGATAGAGAAAAGGAGAAAATCCGTAGGAAAAAACTCCCCCCAAAAGAGAGACATAAAAGAAAAGAAGAGGGTAGAAGGCCCCCCAAAAGATGATGATGCTGCAGATGTGGACCGCACCCCAAAAGGAGCTCATAGATAAATGAACTTGCTCTTGTGAAAGGTTTGGTGAAGATGTCTACAACCTGCTCTGAAGATTGGAAAAATATCAAGTCAATGACCTGACTATGAATAAGCTCCTAAATGAAATGCATGTGAATCTCTATGTGCTTGGTCCACTGGTGCTGAACTAGATTCCTGTAAATTTGAATGGTACTCTAGTTGTCACAATAAATGATGATGGGTTACTTGATAGGAATGCCAAACTCAGAAAGAATCCCCTAAAGCCAAATAGCCTTAGTAGTTGCATTAACAGCTCCCTTGTACTCTGCCTCTGTGGATGATATAGCAATAGCATTTTGCTTCTTGCTAGACCAACTGATAGGACCAGAACCTTGAGAGAAACTATAACCAGAAGTGAACTTGTGATTCTGTAAATTACCAACCTAGTCTGAATATGTATATCTAACCAAGTCAACCTCTATGCCAAATCTATAATGAATCTCGTATCTATGTGAACCCTGTATGTAATGCAAGATCCTCTTAGTTGCTTTCCAATGCAGCTCATGAGGTTCCTACATGAATTTGGAGACAAGTCCCACTGTATATGATATGTTGGGCCTAGTGTGAGTCAAGTAGATGAGACTACCAACAAGTTGTCGATACTGAGTGGCATCAACCAATGGTGAAAAATAATTAGCCTCAAGCTTGACTCCTGATAGAAAAGGAGTCATAGATGGCTTGCAATCAGCCATGTGAAATTGAGCCAATAAGTCAAGAGCATACTTAGGCTATGTAAGAGAAATCCCTAAATCTGACTGTGAGATCTCAATGCTAAAGAAGTAGTGCAACAAACCCAAGTCCATCATGTCAAATCTATCCTAGAGAGATTCCTTCACCACTGCAATAGCCAATGAATAACTCTTGGTGATCAAAAATTCATCAACATATAGAACCAAAATCAAGAGTGAATAATCCTGCTATAAGAAGTAGACATTAAGATTAGAATGGCACCTAGTGAAACCCACTTTGAGAAGGAAAGAATCCATCTTGGCATACCAAGCCTGAGGGGCCTATTTGAGGCCATAGATAGATTTCCTAAGTCTACATACTAAGGAAGAATCTTGAACAAATCCTAGTGGTTGCTTCATGTAGATCTCCTCCTCTAGGTCTCCATGAAGAAAGGCACTTTTCACATCCATCTAATGCACATCCCAATCATGTGCTGTGGCAATAGCCAAGGTGAGTTAGATAGAAGTCATCTTTGCAATAGTTGCAAAGGTCTCTAAGTAGTCAATGCCTACCACCTGTGATAAACTCTTGGCAACCAATCGCGCCTTGTACTTATCAATCAACCCATCTGCTGCAAACTTGGTCTGATATATCCACCTACATCGAACCATCTTTCTTCCCTTAAGAAGTGAAGTTAAATCCCAAGTGTGATTTTTTATTAAGGAAGAATATTCTTCCTCCATAGCATTATCCCACTTAGGTACCCCCGATGCCTCTCAAAAAGTATGTGGATTTGAAACTGTAGCAAAGAAGGCACGTGTATCTCTCTAAAAATCCCCCCTAGTATGTCTGTCATCTACGGGATCTCCTGCCCAAGTGCCAACACTCTCAAGTGTCTATCTAGCCCAAAGTGGCCTGAAAGTGGGTGAGTCAGGTGCTAACTCCTCATCCTTTGATTGATTAGAGGTGGATGACTTTGCATCACTATCCTCACTGTCTGAACTCGAAGAAGAAGAAGATGTCTCTGGCTCAAGAACCTATTATGGCTGATCTAAATCTGATGAGGAATCATCATGAAGAAGTAGATCTGATGAGGGAGAGAAGTGTCAAGTGTTGAGTCTCTAGGACTCTCCTAAAAATGGACACTTCTCTCGATGAATAACTCATGAGTGACTGGATCTAGAAGGCTATATCTATTAATACCATCTGGATATCCTACAAAGATGCAAGGCTTGGACTGACATTCCATAGCTTTGCATTTCTTCTTTAGAATGTGGGCCATGGCTGGGGATCCAAAAACCCTAAGGTGCTCAACATCAGGTTTCCTTTTATGCCAAGCTTCAAAGGGTGTTATTTATTTCAAAGCTTTATGAGGAACCCTGTTTTGAATGTAGCAAGAACAATTGATGGCTTCATCCTAGTACTATGGTGCTAAGGATTTGGATTGAATCATACAGCTACCCATCTCTTTCAAGAACCTATTTTTGAGTTTTATCACCCCATTCTGTGAAGGACTGTAAGTGACTGTGCGCTGTAAATCAATCCCCTATGTGGTGCAAAACTGCTCAAACTTGATGCTGACATACTCCCCTCTATTATCAGTTTGAAGAACCTTGATGGATTTCTCACTCTATTTCTCAACAAGAGCCTTGAAGTCTAGAAAGTTTTGAAACACTTTAGAATTTTATTTGAGAAAATATATCCAAGTGTACCTAGAGAAATCATCAATGAAAGTGAGGATGTACTTGGCCCTTGTGAAAGATGGTTTGGGAAAGGGTCCTGATACATCACTGTGGACTAACTCCAAAGGTTGTGAAGCCCTCCAAGCTTTGCCTTTGTCAAATTTTGCTTCGGGATGCTTTCCAAGGGAGCACCGCTCGCAAAGTCCTTTTGAGAATTGGACACGAGGAAAGCCAATGACCATGTCATTTTTGCAAAGTTGCTCAAGATAGCGGTAGTTAAAGTGGCCAAACCACTCATGCCACAATTTGATAACTCCATCTAAATGAGTCAGTAATGCTGTAGGAGAAGAATTTGATGCAAAATGTGAGAAGGTGTATAACCTAGCTTGGTGATCTGCCCTACCCACTACCACTGTAGTATCACTATGCAACTCTTTGATAGCCACTGAATCTGGTGAAAACTCAACTCTCATATCCTGACCAATGTGAGTGATTTGGTACAATGATAGGAGATTGGTTGAAAGAGAAGGAACACTTAGAACATTGTTGAATGTTCCTCCTTCCATTTCAACTGACCCTCTCCCTACAACGGAAACTGATGTGTCATCACCCAAACTAATTGAAGTCATGCTACAAGGCTCTAAAGATGAAAAATCAACTAGTGAAGAGCCCATGTGGTGAGAAGTACCCGAGTCTATGACCCATGAAGATGTAGAAGCTGTTGTAGCTACAAGGGCCTTGCCCTTTTATTTCTCCTTACCCTTGCCTTTTGCCTTAGTATAATCTTGGGTAGATGAATTTTGCTTAATGAACTCAGGAACACCTATGTTATTCTTCTCTAGAAGATGAGTTAGGTGATCTATTTGTTTCTTCATGCATTTGTGTTCATCATGCCCTGTCTTTTTACAATAGGCACACTTAACCTTCTCTTTCGGTTTAGCATTGGAGGATGAAGACTTAGTGTTGTTTTTGATAGGATTGTTGTTTTCTTTCTTCTTCTCTTGGTCCTTGTTCTTTTTCTTCTTCTCCTTTATTGAAGTCTTGTCCTTACCATTTACAGCTATCAAAGCTTGGGATTGAGTAGAGTTCACTGTGCCCATTTGAATTAGCTTATCTTGTTCCCTAGTCAAGTCAGCAATGAATGAATCCAAAGAAGGCATTTTCCATGTAGTACCAAGGGCACTTTTTGTGGCATGGAAAGTGGAGACAAAGACTGAATAGCTTGGACCTAGCTTTGCAAGAGTAGAAAGAATGAGTTGATCATCTTTCTTCTCTATCCCACATTATTTCAATTGCAATCTAAGGGCCTTAAACTTAGTGAAGAAGTCCTGTAGGGTGTCAAAGTTGCTAGGACTTAGACTTATGAGTTCATTTTCGAGCTCATGACCTCTCATCTCATCAAGCTTCCCAAACAACTTTTATAAGGTGTCCCATATGTCATTAGGAGTTTGGGAGGATTCTAAGTAGAAGAGAAGTTTTGGAGACACAAAAAAGCTTAGTAATCCAAAGGCTTCATCACTACAGTTGTACCACTTGACCTTTTCAGCATCAGTGTTGGGTTCTACTTCAGTACCCATGGTGATCCTATACAACCCTTTGCTTCTAAGAATGATTGACATTTTAACCTTCCATTCATGATAGTTGAAGGGTGTTAGGGGTTTAAGTTGAAAATAATCTATTTTTTAGCTGAATTTAGGTGAAGTTGTGTTGATTGCAAGTTGTGAAATTATGCAAAAAGGAGAATGAAAACAAAGATCTGTAAGTTGTGAAAAGCAATCACACCCCCCCAAAATATTGATCCCCCCCCAAATATGAAAGTGCACGCTCAAAAGACATCGGACTCAGCTGAAAATGTGTCTTAGAGTAATCAGTGCAAAACTAAAGCAAACAAGACGTCGGACTCAGTCGAAAATGCATCTCGAGAGACCCAATTTTTTGGCACTTTATAAACTAGTGCATTTTTAAAAAATAATAAGCCTACACTATGGATAATTGAATTACAAACACTTTTGAAAAATTGGCACCCAAATTTGAGCTACCATTTTCAAGATATTAAAGGTTCAATTTTCTCGTAAACTAGTGTTTTTGCAAAAAAAACACTAAAACATTAAAAAAATGCCTGTTATGGGAGAGAAAGTGTCCTTCCAACCACTCATTGGATTCAACATGGAATGAGGAATCCCAAAGAGGTATTTGTGAGGGGGAATTGGCCTCCTGCCAACCCAGGCCTCACCCTTTGTCTTCGTACGTCGAAGATACAAGTTAAAATTCAAACCCCCAAAATTACCAAACTGTCTAAAAACCTTAATACTCAGTCAAATTGACTAATTTTTGTTTTTTACAAGTCAATTTTCACTAAAAAATTTTAGTTAAGGACAAAATGTACATAATGGCAATGTGTTTAAAGGGTCCACATGGGATGCCAAGCATGAAAGAGGGTGCCTTTTTCATGAAATTATAGTCCAAAATTTACAGCAGAAAAGACAACAATTTCAGACATGTGCTAGACCGTATGGCTTGTCTGAGGCATGGCAGAAGACTATGGCTAAATATTTCACCAAAAAACAAGGGTGCTCTACTAAGACACCAAGAAAAATAGGAAGTGGCATCCAAAAAAGGTGTAGTTCTAAATTTTTATCAAAAACAAAACCAACCTGCAGACTTGGGCCGTATGGCTAGCTTGGCTGGTGGTGTGGTATCAGAAGTGGCTTTGCAGGAAGAACTATTGTGTTGAACGCGTGGCAACCAAGAAAGGTCAGTTGAGGATCTACAGAAGCATGGCACAGAGCAAAAGTTTGGTGCCTACCTCCTTGCTCTCTGCTCAATAATGGCACATGAGTGCATCAACCTAAAAATTTATCTGCAAATAGCTTGTCTACTAGTGGTATTCTGCCAAGACACCCAAATGCAAGGATCCCAAGGAAACTATCCAAAAATGATATATATTTTTTATTTTAGACCAAATCTAGAATAAAAAAATAAAGAGAACTCCACTCCTCTTGATTTCAAAATAAGCTAAAAGCATAATCACACACAAGATTACCAGGTTAGCTCTGATACCATATCGGAGTTGTTGCCAGAATCTAGATAATGTGAGTGCAATGGAGACGTGATCACACAAGTTGAAGTAAGTGCACACCACATAGATGCTAAAGCAATTTAAAAAAAACACAATAAGAGAAATTGCACAAGACAAAATAGAGAAAACTAAAATCTGATTAACATGAGATGGCCAAAGTGAGGAATACAAATAGGAGAGTACATAAGTAACTCTTCCACAAAATGTGGATAAGGCACCCCAAGAATAGAATGTAACTCCTCCATGAAAGGTGGTGACAAGGTGCTAAGAATAGAGAAGTAACTCCCATTAAAGGAGTTACTTATGACATTCTTATGACACCTATAACACATCTATGACACACACCTCTACATAAGCTAGCCTATCCCACAAATGTAGGAAAACTCCATGTATGCACAAGAAATACAATTTCCCTAATTAATAAATAGGAAAAAATAAAACCCTACACTAATACTGACTACTTACTTCTTGCTGATGTTGACAAGATTGTCAAAATTTATGTGTCTCATTCTCCTATGCCATAACCAACTTTATTCAATCTAACTCAAACAACATCTTTGACCTTTATTGTTTGATAACATATACAAATTATTGCTTGTTCTCTGAGCATCTGCAACCAACACATCTAATTTTTTTCTCTTAATTTCACAAACTTCTACATAAAAAATTAGTGTGTGCCCCTAATCACACATTTGAATTACACTCAAAATATTATGCTTAATACCTTCTACATACAAAACATTTTCAATTTTAGTTCTACCAGTATCTAAACTTAGTGTACCTTTTTTTGACAATTCTAGCAGTAGTATTATCTCCAAATTTCACTTTGCCACCATTGATCATCTTCAAGTTTATGAACTTGATTTTGTCTCTTGTCATGTGCCTTGAACATATACTATCAATGAACCATGGATTTTCTTTATTTCTTGCATATAAAGCTGTCTATATGAACATAGATTTTTTAGGTTGTTTCTTCTACCATGAACCTGTCTAAACTTTCTTTTTGATGAATGGAGCCTTGAAACTCTGTCCTAGACTGACTTGAAATTACTTCTACAATATTGATCTATGTGTCTAATTTTTTTTTACTTGTAACATATAATGACATCTTCATTAAAGCTTAATAGAGGAGCAAAAGAGTTGTGGCTTCTGCTTGAATCTGTATGACTTTCATTTTTTTTATTTATGAAATTGTTAGCCCTTTCTTGAGATTCTATTTTCTTATGACCATGTCCATTATAATAAAAATAGTAATCATAAAAATGGGATCTATTTGTGTATCTCTGACCCGATTGTCTTTTGTAGCTCTATTCTCTCCAACATTATTTATTTCAGATTTCCTCTGTATTATTAACTTTTTTCCTTTTTATTTCCTATTTTGTAAGAGATTCAACATAGCTCTTTTCTTTTTTCTTGTTTGTAAAAGTAGTGGCCTCCCCTTTCTCTTTTTCAAATCTAATACCTATTTTATTTGACATTGATATTTGACTTTCTAATATCTTATTCAACATATTAGTGATATTATTAAATTTTAAATCATTGGATGCTCTATCATCGATTGTTTTATTTGTTTACTCAAGATTTGATTTTAAAGAAGCAATTTCAATAACATACTTTTCACATTCTTTACTTAATTTTTGTAACTGTGTTGTTAGATATTATTCATTCTTCTTGGCTTATTCAAAGTGTGCTTATAGATCTTCAATTATGTCTTTTGACTCCTTTTCATTTTTCTTGATCTGAAACTTTAATATTTGATTCTTCTTTTTAAGAACTTTTAACTCTTCTAAGGCACAAATGAGTTCTCCTTCTAGATTTACTTTGGATTCATCTTGTTCTTCTTCTTGATCATCTGCACTTTTGCTTATGGAGGCATCTTTATCTATGGCCATGAATAAAATATCTTCTTCTGAATCACTGATTCCACTATCTTTAGCTGAGCTAGGATCTTTAGAATACAAACTCTTGTTCTCGAATCCCTTCTTGAATTTTCCTTTGAAATTCTTCTTGTATGTAGACTTTCCTTCTTCATTGTCACTATTACCCTTATCTAGTCACTTAGCTATAAAATGTCCAATTTTTCCAAAATTAAAATATTTAAAAGGTAATTTTCTTTGATATTTACCTATACCCTTTTTTTGCTTGTGAATGAATAGAGCTCTGCTGTCATCTTCATCATCACTAGAATTTTCACTTGATTCTTGAATCTTAGCCTTCTCTTTCTTTGATGTTTTGAAAGTAGCTTCTCTCTTTGAGATTTTCTCTTGTTCAATTCACATCTCATATTCTGTAAGAATACCATATAGTTCATCCATCTTTAGCTTGGCTAAGTTCTTCATCTTTTCAATTGCTTAAACTTTTGCATCATATCTTAATGGTAGAGATATCAAAAAAATTTGAACCATAATTGATTCTTCTAACTTTTCTCCAAGACCTTGAATCTAATTGACTATTTGATCAACCTACAAAAGATAACTTGCTATATTTTCTTTCTCTTCCATCTTCAAACTCTCAATCTATCTTCTGAAAGTCTGAAGCTTAGCTTGCTAAACCTTTCCATCACCTTTGTAAATATTTTCAAGTTTTATCCAAGTTTCATGAGCAAATTTACATTGCATAACTTTAAAAAATTTTGATTCACATAAACCACATAAAATGAAATTTAAATCTTTAACATTATTTTCACTTGCCTTCTTTTCTACTGGAGTATTTACAATTATTTGTGGCTCTTCATATTACTCCACCATTGCTTACCAAATTTCAAATCCAAGGGCCATCAAATAAATATTCATCCTTATGCTCCAAAAAACATAATTTGTCCCATAAAAAAAAGGTGCCTTATTTTTAGAAAAACTTCATGTGATCCAACCATCGTGCTTTCTCGATCTACCTTTAAGCAGTAAAACTTTTTCAAAAGGAACTTGCTCTGATACCAATTGTTAAGCATGAAATATACTGAGAGGGGTGGTGAATCAGTATATTATATATCTTTTATTTAATCTGATTTCTTTTCTTTAACCACTTAATCACACATTCAAGATATGTAATAAAACTTGAAACGATAATATGCATCATAAAAGAGAGAGAGAGAGAGACACTAAATTTTTACATAGAAACCCAAAGTGAGAAAAACCATAGAGAACAATCTCAAGTATATGAATGAGAACCAACTCAAATTACAAAGTTTGCAAGCATCAACTTGTAGGAGCACCATCCCCTTTACCAAGCACCAACACAACAACTATTTGTGAGCACCAACCCATAGGAGCACCAACCCCTCTTGTGTATAAAACATAAATATCTCTCAATGTTGCTTACTCAACAAATGACATAACTCTACAATATCTACTACTTTTCTCTATTTAAAATCAAATACAAACCATGCACTCTCTTACATATTACAAATTATTTCTCAAGCCTTCATTTATATCTTTCCAAATTACCTTTAGAATTCACCCTTTGTGACTCTTCAATCCTCATGGAAAATGGCACCAAACTTGCATGACCCTTTATATCCTTGCATTTTAAAAGTCATATGGTGGCCTTTCATAAGCAAATGCATCCTTTCCTCTTTTGTCTTTATCTTGGTGACTTTTCATATTCCTTAAAGTGTCCCTTCATGGAAAAATGTACCATACCCTCTTTTGTCTTCACATGGTGACTCTTGGAATTTCTCAAGATGACATTTCATGAGAAAATATATTCCATTGCTCTTTTTATTTACCCCATGACTCTTTGAATTCTCCATGGGCCCTCTTTTGACTTATATGCAACCAAAAATATATTCATTAATATTAAATAAATATTAACACACATTAGCCAAGATATGAATATTAAAAACACCATTAAATGCAATGGGGCCTTTATCACCAATAATGTTAGACCTTTGACATCAATGACAATATTTCCAACAAAGCCATTGATGAGGGGAAGTTGAAATTAATAAATAAGAGTTCTAAATTCAAATCAAATGAGGCCCCTCCTCTAAACCTAACAATCAAACCAACATTAACACCAAGAATAAGGGAACCATGAATGAGGTTTTCCTTAAAATCACTCCTCCACCAGTTGTTAACCAACCCAACTCTTTTAGTTCCTCCAATCAAATTATTAGAAACCCAAACTATAACAACCAAAATTAATTTAATCTATTGGGGGAGTCATATGCTTCAATCTTAGAAAATTTTTTGTAAGTGAATGTCATACAACTCCTACTGATAAAACCCCATAGCAATTTGATTCCTCTCATCCTGTACCTAGTTGGTATAAAGAGAATGAATTGTGTGCCTTCCACTATGTCATCGAACATGATATTAGTAGGTTTAATACCTTCAAAAATGTTTTCTAAGGTTTGATTAATAAAGGGGAACTTGTGTTGGATAACCCAAATGTACCCCCAAATCTATCACTTGACATATTTAGATAACCATGCCCCTTATGTGAATAATGAAAATAATAGAGCATAATCCTCTCATAACCATGAGGTCCATACCATTAAAATAGTTTTTAATGAAATCAATATTGAGGAAACTATTGATGAAACCACCTTTCCTTCCCCTTTACTTATTGAGGTACTGGAGTCACTCTCCATTCCTTTAGAAAATGAGACCAAAGAAAAAACTATTGATCTTTCTCCATTCATTAAGGTAGTGGATCTACCCACCTACCTTTCAGAAGACATACCAAAAGAGGTAGCCATTACCACCATATCTTTTTCTTCCATCATACAACAATCCAATCTACCTTTGAAAAACATCCCTAAAGAAGAGATCACTCTACCTACCTCTCCTATGGGAGGCTCATATTCCCAAACCTTGGACCCTTTGATTGAGGAAAAGGATGAGGTAACCACTCCTCTCTCTCCACCCATAGGTTTATCCTTTGAGATCAATATTGAAGGAATCAAACCCATCTATAATCCCTTCTCTAGACTGGTTCAAAACTTGGAGTAATTATCCCAACCCAACGCAGATCATGCCACATTTTGGCATCATCTTGGGCTTCCTTACCTAAGTAAGAAAGAGCTTTTAACCATGCCAATATTATCCCAACCTTCCATTCCCACTACTAAACCCACCATCACCTCAACAAACCCTTTTGAAACCTCTACCCCTCAAGTCATAGTTGAACCAACCAAACTAACTCCACCTAAAATAACTTGAGTAGCTTCCCCCATCACAACCAAACCCATAAAAAAACTTGGCATGCTACCTACTCATAGCCTTATTCATCCTCTGCTAAAGGTGGATTTGGCACCACCTAACCCACCAAAAGTCAAGCCAACCAAGAAAGAGGAACCATCTAGGATCCTAGAAACTAGAGCCTTGCCACCTATTTCTACCTTGCCTTCCATTTTGAGATGATATCCTTATTCCATTCTAGGACCTCCTTTGATTAACAAAACACATCTCCCAAATACAACTAAAACCCAACCTCTTCTTCTAGATAGCCCCCTACCTATCCTGTTCATGACCTCAACCTCCAAATCCTCCACTACCAAGCATCCCACTTCTAAACCTTCTATTTTAATATCACCCACTACCAAGCCCACTACTTATAAAAATTTGGACTCCAAACCATCAACCACAAAAAACAATCCACCTCCTAAAATTCCTACTTCTAAGCCTACTCCTAAGAAAGCTTTCATACCAACAATCAAAGCCAAAACTCCAATATCCTTTCACCTTTGCCTAAGTATTACTCAACCATACTATAAAGATTATTGAAAGCATCTTGCTTAGCTTTTCCACCAATAAAAGAGGGTTATGGTTGATAGGGAAACTAACATCAACATTATCTCCTCCCATGTATACAACCAACTCAAATTATCAGAGAAAATTATGTCAAAAACCTCAATGATGCTCTAATGAGTTAATGACACCATGACCACAACCTTCAGAACTATCATCCTTCACATTCATCTAAGACCTCACATGCTTCCTAAGCTCTTCTACATAGTATAAGGTGAGTTTTAGTATAATGTTTTATTGGGATTCCCTTGGATTCATTTCATGGGCTATGTTACATCCACCTTTTAGTGATGTGTTAAATTTAAACATGAAGGTCAAGTTGTTACCATACAAGCTGACTCAAGTCCTTTTATATCATGCAATATGACATACCAACCTAATGACATTCTCTTCCCTCTATCCAATAGGCCTTCATTAATAGAAGATGAAGCCCCATATTCTTATACCAAGGAAGTAGCCACTAGTTCATCCATCCCTTCCACCCAAATCCCCATAATAGACCCTTTGGAATCAACCTTCCAACATCTTTGTTGGGGAGTACCACCTTTTGACACTAGATGCTTTTCCTACTCCCCAAGAGTATGGAAATATTTACCAATAACCTAGTTATGACCCTAATGTTGGAACCATTATTCCTTTTAGGCCCTCAACTTATCATACCAATTTAATCTATGGGGGACTTGATAAACCCCTTGACACTTCTACCACATCTTTTTCACCTCGACCATTCACCTCCAGTTTCTCCTATTTGGATAAACCAATGTTTGCCAAGACATATCTCTATAGGTGTGCTTGGAAGGGATTTATTCTAGGTTGGTATGAACACAAACCACATATGAGTTAATTCTAATCAAAACCTAAAAACCTCATGAAAAGCATGGCCTCAGTTTTATGCCACCTAAAAAGCAAACCAACCCACCTCCCATTATTGTCATTGATGAAGAAATCACATCCTCACCATCCCCTCCACCATCGACATCTGAGTATTTCAACATCATCCCTCATAACTTTTTTTTCATTGACATGATCAGCCTTGAACCCCTAACTTATCAAAAGGATGGGGCCACTGTGACCATTTCTCTTACTCATTCTAAGATGGTAATAAATGACTCTCCTACCATTAATAACATTTGGCGTTAGGATGATGATTCCATTCTTGCCTACTTAGGTGCATAATATTCCTCTATCCATAAATATCTCCCTCTTGAAACTTTAACCATAGTGAATAAATCCACTATGGATATCAACTTGGGTACTTTGAATAACTCGTACATTATCAAAATTGACCAATCACTAAATTTTAAAGAGCTTTAGGATTTCCCCTCCTTCATAAAAGAATACAACATAAAATTTCTTTGGTATTATAGTAACATGCTAGGAATCAAGCCCTCTAGCACTACCTAAAATATTATTACCAACTATGATTCTAAGCTAGTTATGCAAAAAAAAATTGGATGTACCCTCGCCTAACCCTTGTAGTCAAAGAAGAGCTTCAACATCTCCTATCCATCAATTTCATTTAACGCATTGATTATCCCCAAGGGGTCTAAAATGTTGTCCCTATCACCAAATACATAGGGGGACTTTGCATTTGTGTATAATTTTGTGACCTTAACCTTGCTTGCCCAAAAAATGACTTTCCTTTACCAAGTATTGACTAGCTTGTTGATCTTACAACTGACCATGAGATGTTATCTCTTATGGATGGGTTCGTGGGTTACAATCAAATCTTGATTGCCTATGAATATCAACACAAAATTTCCTTTATCACCCCATAAGGAACCTTTTGCTATAGGGTCATGCCTTTTTTTCTAAATAATGTTGGTGCAACCTACCAATGTGTTATAAATTACATCTTTCATGACCTTATTCACAAATTATATAAGACTATATCAATGACCTTATTGAGAAATCCAAATGTCATAAAGATCATTTGGTCATTCTTGAGATTATCTTTGAATGACTCATCCATTACCATGACCACCTTAACCCCAATAAATGTACTTTTGGGGTCTTGTTAGAAAATCTCCTTGGATTTATCATCTCCCTTCAAGGAATTGAAGTCAATCCCACTAAAATTAAAGAAATCCTTGGTATGCCTCCTCCCACCCACCTCAAACAACTCCATATATTATAGGGGAAGCTCCAATCCATTAGTTGCTTTATCTCTTAGCTCTTTGATCAATGCTAACCTTTCTACCACCTTTTAAAGAAGTATGTATCTTTTAAGTGTAATAACAACTATCAAAAGGCCTTTAATTCACTTAAAGAGTACCTTCTATCTTTACCTATCCTCATTCCTCCTAAGGAAGATCAACCTTTTTAACCTTATATTTTTACCACCAACCACTCCTTAGGGGAAATGTTGGCTCATTAGGATGAGTGACATAAAAAGAAAGCCATCTACTTATTAGTTGTACACTTGTAGAGTATGAAAATTAATACACCCATACCAATAAACTTTGCCTCACTTGGGTCTTTGTGGCCAGAAAAATTCACCATTACCTTCTCAACCACAAGACCTATGTCATAACCAATACCAACCCACTTAAGTATATGCACTCCAAGCCATACCAAAATCAATGTATGGCCAAGTGGCTCATGATTTTAGCTAAGTTTGACCTTGAGTTCCTCCATTAAAAATCAATTAAAGGGTAAGTCATTGCCAATTAATTTTTCAAGGAAAAATTAATAGACAATTGACCTCCCCCTCTAAAGTTTTCAGATGAGTCCATCGTGACCCTCTCTCAAGCAAACTTCACCTATCAAGTGACCATGTTCTTTGATGGATTAAAGTGTCAACATGGTAGGGGAGATGGAATCATCCTTATATCCCTTCATGGTGAACTTCTAGAGAAAAGGGGAAAATTTACTTCTTGTTAAACTCATAAAATATGAACTTTATTAGCTGTGTCTAGAGAGAACTAGCCTTGACAGAATCGGTAAATGGGATAAAATTACCCTTTTCAGCATAGACATATAGATAATTTTTTTGAAGAAATTTTTATTTGGACATATTTTGATTTAATATTTAATACTTTTCTTTGTGACCCCTACATATAGTCTCATGTGACTAGGAAAATGAATGGGATCATCACCAAAGGCTATATGTAGGTGAGTAAGGGTATCTCTCCCCAATGCTAATCCCATACAACTACTGACATGTGAGGGTTCAACACCAAAGATCAGTAAAGGACAAGAGATGTGGAATTTGAATTTGATGTTACATAAGCTTTGGATAAGGGTGCCAATTTTTTTAAGAATGATTTTACCCCAAGTCTTGGCCCCATGCAACTAGTAAGATGCAAGGGATCATCACCAAAGACCAAGATAGGTAAGTAAAGTTACCATATTTTTTATCATGCTAATTTTTTATTCTTATAGGGAACTATAAGAGAATATTCTATCATGGATAGGCTTCTAGACTAGGCTATGGGCTAGTATTTTCTAAGTCTTTCAAAAAGATATAGGGAAAATAAATGTACTTTTTCTCATAAGAAATAAGAAAAACACTAATGTAATGTTAATTTTGAGAATGTTTTCCATGGGATAATAACATGATATGAAAAGTGAAATGATATGATAAGCTACATTTTAAAATTTTGTATTATGTGAACTGACAACTAAATAATCACCAAACATGACATCTGATATGCAAGACAAAATGTAAATGATAGAAAATGCAATGCAATGAGGGAAATATGAAATGTAATTATAAATGGACTACCCCCAAGTGTCAAGGTACTTGTAGATAATAAGTTATTTTGATTTTGATTTTTGATTTTAAATTTTTTTTGGCTTTATTGGCATCTAAACAAATGGAGAGTCATGAGATGCATATTTTTTTTTCAATTTCTATCCCATGCCAATTCTAGATAATCTTTATGATTATGAAAGGATTTCATCTTCAATATCAATTTCAGTTGTATCATTTACTTTAAATAATACTTAACCAGGATGAGGTTGTTGGGCCCACCAAAATTTATTAACAAACCATCTTGAGTATCATTCCCTATTGGGAAATCCTTATTGAATAAACAAATACATCCAGGTATAAATTTATTTAGGATATTTATATGGTAATTTTTTTATTTATTGAGAAAACATAGTTATCAAATAGACCCACATTAATATGCCTAATAGTAAATCTAAATTCTAGAAACCTTCTAAGATTTCTTCAGATCATCATGAAATTAGGAACCCTTTCCCTATAACGGTTGCAAGAAATGATATTAAATAGTATCAAACACAAAGGAATAATTGGGTCATTGTACGTATAAAAATAATATCTCATACCCAACAACTACTGACTAACCACCACATACTATAAAATATAAAATAAGATAGATTTTTATTGACAATCCTTAATTCCTTGGTAAAACCTAAATATTCAAATTTGTTGTGATGTGCATCAAATGTGATCTCAAAATCATGATATAACTTGTTATAGTGACATGATACTATATTAGCGTAATAAGTATGTAAGACATGATTTAGGATTTATTCTTGGATTATAAATAGAAGATCATTCCGTGTTAATTCTATCCTAGCTAGCCTATTATTTTCATTGCCATTAATAATTCCTTCATTAGGCAATGAAGAGCTGATTTGTTCATCTATTGGTGTCTTGAAGAGGTTTCCACTAGCAAGGTATTTTTTATTTTGATTCCCCCATAGATCCTCAAACAAGGTTTTGATAGGGAGTGTTTTTTCAATTTGGATGTCTTCTTATATCTTTACAGATGCTACAACTGACATGCTGTCATGGAATAAATCCAATGATGTGTGATTCTTTGGGTCCCAATTGACATGTGTAGTAAATGTGATTTTAGGATATTGGATGGAAAAAGGAAGGGTAGTGCTCATGAAAGGAGAATATGTTGCACAATCCTCATCGAGGCTACCAAGAGAGTTTGCATCGATTGCAAATGAAGCTTGCTTAATAACCATAAAAGGGTCACTAACATTTTCAAACTTGTCTATTGATGAAGTTGTTGTTGAGACCAAGGTGAATTTTGATGTTGATGTTGAACTTGATCTTAATTCCAAAATGGATTGTAAATCAGATTTAGATAATAAATTTGATCTTGGTTTGGATGTGGCCACAAGGAGGGCCTGTTGAATCCCATTATCCATAAACACCTTTTTAACTGGTCATTTGAAAATGATGGAATCAGGATGAAGAGTTTTTTGTAAGTGGGGAATATTAATCAATGAATGAAAGATACGTTTTAGGCCAATGATGGGTTATTAATCTGTATTTGTAAGTTAATGATTCTGATAATGATTGGGAAAATACTTTTGGTATATCTCCATTTGCCAAATTTTAGACTTAGACACATTTGATTATTTAGTAGATAAGGGTTCTTAGAGGAATTTATAAGTGATATATTTATACATAACTAAAATTTTGAGAATATCTAGGATAGGAATTTTAGTGGGAATATTCTCAATATGGTCAATAATGTTGTACTGACATTCAACATTGGATGATGATGAACTAGGAATGCTAGTTTTTTCATGCCTTATGGTAACAACTTAATCTTTGGATTGTAAGGTAATGACATTAAGATGATTAGGTGCATAATGAAAATAATTCGATATGATTAGGTGATTATCTTGGTTGACATTACTTTTTTTGGGTTGTTCTTGTTTTTGCTTACCTTTTCCTTGCTCATGTTTGCAGAATGGATCTTGAAATATCCCCAAATTTTGATTGTGTTTAGAATTGGTTATTGGTGGGTTATGTTTAGTATTGGTGTTGTCTAAGTGGGTTTTGTATTTATTTGACATTGGTCACACCATCACCACTAACATTCTTATTCTTGGAAAAAACATTGGATTTTTAGGTTATTTTGAGGAATTATTATCGGGTTTAAATATCTTGATAATACCTTTATTGATCAAAGTGTGTTCAATCTAGATGCCCTTTCAATAATTTAATCAATTGACCTTGGGCAAAGGAGTAACAAGTGATCTCCCAAATTTGATTTAAGATTTTTCAAAAATATATTGACAAGTTTAGTTTCGGAAAGGACTGTGAAAAATGGCTTGACAAGTTTAGTTTCGGAAAGGATTGTGAAAAATGGCTTGTCAATGCCTACCAGCTTTGCAAGAAAGAGGTAAAGGTTTCACCATTACATTGTTTAGTGTCAATAAGGTATATTGTTTTCAAGTCCTTTTTGATATTTTATATAAATTGATAAACAAATTTCTCATAAAGGTCTTCAAAAGTTAAGATTGATCCTTTGGGAAGGTGTGTAAATGATTTAAGGGATTGACCCCAAGACTTCATGGAAATAGTCACAGAATGTACTTGTTTCTATAAGAAACATCTACACATGTGTGATATAAGTCCTTAAGGTGATCCATAGGATCACCTTTGCCTTTGTATTTGTTAAATTTTGGAAGTTCAAAATACTTAGGGTAAGGTGTTGTCATGGTAGTTAAATCATATGGGTAAGAATAAATTTATCCAAACAAGCCTTGAACTTTATCTTTCATGTTTTGAAACTCTTGGGTAAATTGTAGTGGTAGTTGATTCATTTAGATTGAAGAAGGTAATAGGTTTTGGCTTATGAATGGGTTTGGGTTAAATTAGGTTTATGAAAATTGGTGAAGTGGTGGATTGTTATTGAAGTGATTAGGAGGTGGGTTGGGAAAGTTAACATTTTGTGGATATGCAAAGTGGTTTGGATTGGTTGGATTAGTGGAAATGTTAAAATTTTTTGGGTTAGGATTGGTGTTGTAGTTAAAATATTGATGGCTTAGGTGAGTATTAAAGTTGGGGTTTGTTTGATTAAATTTTGGGGTGGATTGGCTTAGGCTGGTTGGGTTAAGGTTGTTGTTAAAGTTAAGGCCAGTTGGGTTAAGGTTGGTGTTAAATTTGAGGTTGTTTGGGTTAGGGGTGGTATCAAAGTTGAGGTTGGTTGGGTGAGCTTGGTTTAGGTTTTGATTTGGATGTGAACTAATCATGTGATTATAATGGGTGTTAATACTAAATGGTTGGTTGGGATGTGGATTATTATTAAATAAATTGGTGTTAAGTGATGTTTGGTTTGGATTAAATCCTATAATAGAATGAGAAAAATAATTTTATGAACTTAATAAATTGACATTTATATTTGTATTGGTAGGCATACTTGAAGTAATACCCAAGATTGGATTTGATAAAGATTGGTTAATTTATGAGATAGAATAATTATTCAGTCTTAGATTATGATTTGGGTTTATAATATTATTGATTTGTGAGCCATGAAGACTCAGATTTGGATTGATTTGTGACCTAGAATAATTATCCATGCTCAGATTATGACTTAGATTGACAATGTTGTTGTTTGGTGAGTCATGAAGACTTGTATTTGGATTGATTTGTGAGCTAGAATAATTATTCAAGCTCAAACTATGATTTTGATTGATAATGTTGTTGATTGTTGAGTTTTTTAAAATCATGTTTGAATTGATTGGTGAGTTCAAATAATTATTCAATCTTGAAATATGATTTGGATTGATGATTTTGTTGATTGATGTGCCATGTAGACTCAAATTTGAATTGATTGGTGAGCTAGAATAATTATTCAAGCTCGAATTAGATTGATTATAGATAGGTAAACTTGAATGAAAATTCAATCTTGGATTAGTTGTATTTGTGATGGGATACATTACTAAGGGAAGGACTTGACACAAGAAAAACTTGACACTAAATTGTTAACGGATGAAAGTGATAAAAAAGCCTTGGTTAACAACTAGATGCCTTTGAGTTTTCCTTTGAATGTTTTGATTTTAATGATTTTATGGCTAATAGAATCAAAATAATTTGTGTTTAAACTCAAGGTTTTTAGCACGTGTTAGAACATAATGAAATAAACAAACAAATCTTACTCTAAATAATCAAGCAATTGCATAAAAAGGTGAAAATATAGGATGAAGGCTGTGAACAATATTTAGGCCTTCCATTGTCACTTACTTGTATATGTTCTCAATTGTGGTCTAATATTTCAAGGCACTAAACATGGAGGATCCTACCATTTCCATGACCCACTGAGTCTAGTTTCAATTCTATATGGAAGGTAACTTCTTAATGTTAATTGCTAACTGATGCACCAAAGTTGAATGATAAATAGGCTTACCTAGGCTTAAGGTTTTTGCAAGCTTATCTAAAGGGGAGTCCTATATATACATTATGGTACAATGAGACCTATAACCATTTATGGAACTATTGAAACCTTGGGTATTAGAGCATGGAATCCCCTCACATCATAGTGTGCTTAAACATAACATTATTTAGGCTTTTCAAACAACTGATCTTGCTATTTATACTTTGTCAGTAGATAGAATTTGGCCTAACATGTGGTGATGAAATCCAAGGTCAATAAAGCCCCTAGAAAAATTAAAAAAAAAAGTTAATGCTTGTGTCTAATTCCTAACTATCATCACCAATGTGACACCAATGGAAGAGAATACACACAAGCACAACTTGGGTAACACAAAGAGTTATAAAGTTGTTTTTGATTTATGAGTATCATCACCAATGTGATGCCAAGGGAAGAGCATACACAACCTTACAACACATAGAGAATGTTGAAATAAATAAAATAATTAACTCTAAGAAATTAAATGTGAGCTAATTACTAGAAATTGAAATGAAATGTTAGTAGCAAAATTTAAAGATTTTATTTTTTTAACTTTTTTGTGAAATCTCTTTGACTAGAATCTTGCAAACAATTTGTTAGAGAGTTTGTTTTGGCTTAGAGTCAAGGGAAACTATAAAAAATTAAGAGAACACCTCAAATACAAGAGAAAATAATAAAAATCAATTGAAAAATGCTTCTAAATATAACTATGATGAATATGGGATAAAAAAGATGAAGGAAATGTCCCACCAAACTGCCAAATATGTGTGTAGTAGATATAAAAATGCTAATTAAGCTAAGAAATAAACTAATAATGAAATTTAATCTAAACTAACTCAACCTATGATATAGCTAAAAAATAAAGAAACAACACAAAATTATACTTTAGTACAAAAAGAAGCTTCCTTAGTTATGTTGTGAATTTGATTTACCCACTTTGAATTATGGTTGCTCACTCTTCCAAGACAAGGGACATGGGAAATGTTGTGGTATGAAAAATGCTCTTTGATGTATTTGATTTGAATGTTTTTATTTTAATGATTTTGTGGATAATAGACTCAAAAGTATGTGTGTTTACACTCATGGTTTTTAGCACATGGTAGAGAACAAGGAAACAAAAAAACAAATCTTACTCTAAACTATCAAGCAATTGCATGAAAAGGTGAAAATATAAGATAAAAGTTATGAACAATATTTGGGAATTTCAATGTCACTTACTTATCCATGCTTTCAAATTTAACCTAATATTTCAAGGCACTAACCATAGAGGAACCTATCATTTCCATGGCCCACTAAGTCTAGTTTTAAGGGTATGTGGAAGGTTACTTCTCAGTGCTAACTGCTAACCAATACACCAAAGTTAAATGGAAAATAGGCTTCCTTAGGATTATGGTTTTTACAAGCTTATATAAAGGTGAGTCATCTATATACCTTATAGTATAATGAGGCTAAAGACTATATAGGGAAATATTGAAACCCTGGGTATTGGAGGATGGGAGCCCCTCACTTCATCATGTGATTAAATCATAACACTTCTTAGGCCTTTGAAATAGTTGATCCTGTTATTTATACTCAGCCAGTACATAGATTTTGGCCTACCACATGATGATCAAATCCATGATTGATAGAGCACTTTGAAAAATAAAAATAAAAATAAAAAGTGAATGCTTATTTTTAATTCCCAAGTATCATCACCAATGTGACACCAAGGAAAGAGCATACACACAAGCACAACTTGAATAACATAAAGAGTTATAAAGTTGCTTTTGATTCCTAAGTATTGTCACCAATGTGACACCAAGGGAAGAACATACACAACCTTACAACACACACATAGAATATT
The DNA here is from genome assembly GCA_037957365.1 of Torreya grandis. NCBI lineage: Eukaryota > Viridiplantae > Streptophyta > Pinopsida > Cupressales > Taxaceae > Torreya > Torreya grandis. The sequence goes on along the minus strand of JARHVA010000277.1, from coordinate 2,465,491 downwards.
GAAATAAAGAAAATAATTAACTCTAAGAAATTAAGTGTGAGCTAATTACTAGAAACTGACAAATGAAATGGAAATGAAATGTTAGTAGCAAAATATAAATATTTTGGCTTCATTTTTAGCCTTTTGTGAAATTTATTTGAATATCATCCTACAAATTTTTTTTTACAAAGTTTGTTTTGGCTTAGAGTCAAGGGAAAATGTAACAAATTAATAAAACTCCACAAAAATAAGAGAAAACAACAAATATCAATTGAAAAATGCTTCTAAATGCAACTATGATGAATATGAGGTGAAAAATATGAGGGAAATGTCCCATCGGGCATGTCATATATGTGTGTAGTAAATCTAAAAATGTTAATTAAGCTAAGAAATCAACTAATAATGAAATTCTAATCTAGACTAAGTCAACCTTGATAGAGATACAAACAAAAGAAACAACACAAAATTATTCCTTAGTATAAAAATAAGCTTCTTCCATTGTGATGTGAATTCAATTTGTTCTCTTTGATTCATGGTTTCTCCCTCTTAAAATACGAGGGGAAATGGATAATTTTGTGGTATGCAAAGTGCTCTTTGATGGCTTTGATTTGATTTGATGTGAAAATGTGCAACTCCATTATAAACCCAACATGATAAACCTACAGTGAAGAAGCTTCCCTAAATTTTAGGAATAACATCCAATTTATAAAATTTATAAGTGGATGTGAGCCATCCATCTTGAGATGAAGCTCAAGGGTTGAGAATAAAAAGTAATTTTTAATTCATAATAGAAATTTAAAATTTAAAATTGGAGTGGAGAACATTTGGGACCCCCAAATGAATATAAAATTCATTTGGAAGGAAGATGTGATATAAAATTAGTAAGAGGATGTGAGGTGGATTATTAAATTGAATAAAATCAGATCATGTAAGATAATGGAAATAAAGTTGGATTATCAAATTAGATCATGGAGGACAATATGATTATTAAATTAGAATGGTTGGGGACAAGTGGAGCCTTAGGGCATGTGAGGATGATTTTAATTTTTTGGATTTATAAAAATTATGAATTTCTAATATCTATGGATTTTTTAATTAGATAAAGATTAGTTAATTAACTTTGGATTAATTTAGGTTAATAAAAAGTGAATAGTGAATAATGAATAGTGGTGATGAATAGTGATTAGGGAAAACTAAGGATGGTTACAAATGATTAGGTATTTAGTAAATATAAGGTTAAAATCAATACAAAGTGTCCTATTTTAACTGTCTACAAAAAGTAATAAGTCTAGTTAATCCTTTGAATATTAAAGGGATGTCTTTTACAATTAGGTTGATCTCTAAGAATCCTCCATTGAAAATTTTTAAACCATCATGTGTCTTTTCCCATTTGAAATAGAGAATAACATATTTTTTTACAGATACTCAAATATACACTAGTATCAATCAGATCATTTAGTTCATAAGGCTTATAGCCCTCAATTTTGACCATGATCTTGATTATTATATTCTACTGATTATAAAATATATTCATCATATGTACTCTAATAAATGTATTTACTATGAATATTTATTCATCTTGTTAAGAACTCAGTGGATGGTCTTTTTGTTATACTTTGTTCTCCTTTTCTTTGTTAGATATTGCTCCTAGTTTTCCTATTGTTCTTTGAGATCTCTTAAGATTTGCTTCTAGATCATATAAAATATCATTTATTTCTTATTAATAATATTTTAGAAATATACCAAAAGTTGATGTTAATTTTTTGAGTTTCCTAAATAGGTCTAATTATTTAAGAGATTTGGTATCATCTAGAGAGATGAATTATTTCATGTATTTTTATAAATTAGCTTGTTGGGCACCATCTTTCTAGATAGATGCATCAAGGAGATATTGATAATGAGACCTCATTTTAAAATTCCAAAAAGGTGTAGAATCATATAAGTGTTTGATCTTATCAATTTATTCCTGGGTAACCAAAGTAAACACATGACAATAATGATAGGAGACTTCAGAGGTTGTATCAAAATCCTAGAGAAAGGTGCCAATGTGAAGAATTTCTTTAGGAGAGTTAGGATCAACATCAGATAGAATTGGAGGAGTGATAAAATTAGGAAGAGAGATTCCATCATCAGAATCAAAATTAGTTGTGGTCCATATATACCAATTTTCTTGGGTAATATGATGGACTCTAAGAACTTTCAATGGATTCTTTTTATTTGGACAACTAGGGCTTGTATGACCAGATTGTCCACAAGTAAAGCATTTTAATGGCCTTTTAGATTTAAAATGAGGTTTTTTCTACTTTAAAAATCTCATTTGTTTGAATAAAGAGGGATTATCATGGAATTACTAAGAAGAGAATGTCCTAGATTTCATGTATTTGGATTTTTCACAATGACAAGAACTCTTAGCTAGGACATTCACTTTTCCACATAAAAAAGAATCAAATTGAGGATATTTTTGACAATATTGAGATTTGACAATATCATGCATGTTTCTTACCATTTTGGAAATATTTTTTTGTCTATATATGACTGCCATCACCATTTCCATAATTTGAGTCAATTGACCAAATGTATCCATTTATATGGTCTTGGGTTGTCCTAATCCATCTTTCTAAGATTGTATATGATGGATCACCATGTCAACTAATTTTGGTGGCAGACTATTTACAAAATGTCTTTTAACTAGACCTTGCCTAGATTGATGTGCTTTTCTATCCATGGACACATACATGCACATATACTCTGTGAAATAGGCCAGATCACAACATTTCATTATATAAATATCATTTAAGGATTCCTTTTGAGTTTCATCTACATCACCATCAAATTCTAAGATTATATAATTTGTCAGTCTTTGGAGAATTTGTTCATATTCAACCAAAATCTAGTTTTGTTCAACTAGTGGTATATCAACCCACCAATCATTAAGCTCACTAATCATATTGGCTATGAATAATTTTGCAGATGTCAACAAATTTCTTTGAAAGAATCATACTTAGTAATATGCCCACCAAAGCATTATCTATTGTAGAGATTTTACCCTAGTATCCTTATCAAGCTTATGTCTTGATTTGCATCAGTCATGTATATTATGAATTAAAGGAAATAATGGTTGTGACTCATAATGAAAAAAACTAGATGGTTGCTGATTATACTCTTATTTTGGTCTTTTTATGGATGAAGAAAGATTATTCTCTAGAGGGTACACAATGTCTTTTCCTAGACCAAACCAATTTGTAGCCATCTATATATAGGGAGTCTATTCAATAGGAATTGGAAATATGATATTTTAAGTTTGAAATTATTAAACCTAGGTAATTAAAATTTTTTCCTCAGCCTTGGGAATTTATTTCTCATAAGATACAATGAGATAGTCCTGAACAACTTGGGTCATCTTTCCTTGTTCCAAATTTTTCTAATTCCCCATTGTATTCTTAGAATTTTTTGAGCTATGGACAATATTTTTTATTATTTTGATGAATTTTTGTTTTTGTTCTATTATAATCAAATTCTTCTATTTGTGTCATCCTAATGTTTATCCTTGAAAATTATTTAGACATTTTTTTATTTTTTCCCCAAAATAATGAACATAACCCTAAATAACATATTCAAAGGTTGGAAACTAGGATAGATTACTAGAAGTCATGGCTTTTTGTAAAATTATGACTGGTGTTTCATTGCCTATCTATAATTTATTGATTATATAAAATAAGTCTTGTACATATTTTTGTAATATTTTAGAGTTTTGTTCAAGAATTTTAATTTTTACATAACCTTTCTAAGTTCTAGACTAATTAACTCATCATGAAAAATGATATGATGATTTTCTATAGTCTGCATAATATTATTATTTTCTTATTCAAGGATATTAATTAGACTAGAAGTAGTTTCATGATAGACCTTTGTTTCCTTCCTAGTTTCCACTTGTTGATCAAACAAAGTCTTTTGATCTTTTTTGACTAGATCAAATCTTTTTTCAAGAGCAACCTAATCCATCTGCTCAAGTTGTTAAAGAATCAAAGAATGATTATTCAAAATTATATGTATGTCCTTGTTCTAGGTTACTACATCTATAATTTGTGTCCCTAGATGTGCATAACCTGTGTCAATTCTATACTTTATATTGGCTAAATTTTGTGGCAACCATTTCATTAGTTTTACCATCATAACAACTAATTCTTCTTGATTGTTGTGGAGTTATGTAACAACATTTGAGATCTAATTAATTTTTTGTTTTTTAATTTCTATAAAGGTTCCTATTTTTTACCAATACTTGGGTGTTGCTTGAATGAAAACACTTGGTCTTCATTAAAGCTAACAAACTATCTATGTGGAGGAAACCTTCTAAAAGCAGTCATATTTTCAAATATCGTTATCTGGTTAGGGTTTCTCATATCCACTATAATTTTTTCCAATTTTAACTCCTTTGTTCAGGGTAGATCATATTTTGACATAGTAGGATATATTCATTGAATCATATTGATGTACAAAAACAAAGGTTTTTCTTGTAGGGCTTGGTCACAGAAAATACAATAATTATGTTGGTCATTATGAACTTCTCCTAACTAGTTATTATTAATAGTTGGAGGTTGCAGTGAGGTTCTAATTTTAGTATAAAATTTATGGTAAAAACTCATTCATAATTAGATATTGATAGGGATGTACTTGGTGCTTAAGGGATATTTATTTTTAAGGATAAGGAGTACCTATTGTTAGTAGTTAGCCTTAGCTTGGGTTTTGGCTTTTGTGGTGATCTACATTTGACACACTTAGCATAGGTATATATTTATAATTTATATAACTAAGTTTGATTATATTTATTTATATATTCCATCTAAGAGTAATAATTTGATAATTTATACTTACATACATTTATATATATATATATATGTTTATATATAAATATTTATATATAAAATATATAAATATAATTATTTGAGAAGATTACAAAACTTAGTTACATGTATATATCTCTTTGATTGTTTATTAATATATTTAAATATATTATTATAAAAATAACAATTTAGATATATAATATAAAATAATTCTTACACACACACACACACACACACACACACACACACACACACACACACACACACACATTTCTAATATTTAATAAATCCAATGCAATAAAAAAACATATATAATCTCATTTATTATAAAATTATTTTGTTTATTTATTTTTTATTATTTTAATAGAAGACCTTCAGCCTTGGTTGATGACTTGGCTTGAGCCTTGGCTGATGACTTGGCTTGATCCTTGGCCATAGCCATGGCCGATGGCAAAGCCTGCAAAGGGTTGAGGGTGGGCTGACTGGCCTGACCCCTCCACTTACATATTATGGGAGGGGGCTAGGGTCAGTTCATCTATCACCTCCTGTATTTTTTTTTATTTTAATTTTTAAAATATAAAACCAAAATTCATAAAACAATTTTTTTTTAATTTTTAATTTTAATATATTTAAACAAAACCACAACATTTTTGTTGATATAATATAATATATATTCAAATAAACAAAATTATAATAGAAGATATTTGTGGTATTACATTCTATCAGAATGTTAACCTATTCAATTAGGACTTCCATTATGGAAATAGACTCACCATTAGGTTTTCATCTTGGAACAATCACCATTCTTTTAAAAATATTGTGCAAATATTTAGCAGGGGTTACTAGATAAGTACATGCTTAGATGACATACTAAGCATAGAAACCAAAAGGATAAGAATCAATAAGCATGTCTAGATTTTGGGTTTGAATGTTACATTTCAAAATAGTAGCCATGGGATCATGGAGATACATGCAAAAATTTGGATAAGTAGTGCAAGACACAACTCTGTTACACACATTGTCAAGGATATTGCTTAAGAAATATTATTGTAGATTATTTTTTAGGGAATCAACAAGGATATAAAATAAGGTATATTAATATCAACACAAAAAAGAGGAATGATAAACCAATACATATGTCTATTGGAAACCTTTTGGTTGATGTTTTTTGAATTATTTGATATGCTTTGGTTTAATTAAATAAAACCACTTATCTTGACCACATTATAGAAATTTAACATGAATAAGAAAACATTATTTTTCACATAAAGACTAAGACTTGAAATTAAAATAGTGAGTTTTATATACTTTTGAAATTATTACTTTAGGAAGCATCCATTTAAGACTAGATGATGGAGGAGAAAGCATATTATCAACATGAACATAACCATGTGCAGAAGAATTAAGAAACTATGGTAGTGAAACATGAGATGTATCAATTTGAGTAAATAAATATAGTTTGGTATCACTTATACAAGATTATGCCATCGTGATTACAAGCAAAGGATAAAAATAGATAGTATAACGGTGGGCAATAAGGTTATTTCTAACCAATTGGGAATTTTTTGCCAGTGTTTAGGGATTGTCATACTCTAATGGTGTGCAAAAGATAATAACATAGACTAAATTTATGAATAAATATGAAACTTCAAAAAGAAATAGAAGGATTTGATACCATATTATCACATCTTTATCCCATTTTAACACACACACAAAGACATGATATCAAAATAAGTATGATATATTATTGATAAGTATATATCATTTATAGAGCTATGAAAGTTGAGAGTGGATATATATTACATAGAGGCTATTGAAATTTATAAAAACACCAGATCTAAAATATTTTCTAATCTTGAGAGTGATTATGATATATCAAGAGAGCATATGAGCTTCTATCTCTGGCCAAAGGTGATCCCCAAATGAGCCATAACAACAAATATATAGGGGAAAAGAAGAGGAATACCAATAACCAAAGTTTAAAACTTATAATTAGGGTTACCAATAAAATGGAAAAGACACCCACAAAAAATTAGTGGGAAAAACCATGTCTGACAACAGTCTTGTTAAATAGATAAAAGGAGATTCTCTTGGTTGTGTACACTAAAAAGTGACTACCTAGAGGGGAATATAAAAAAGGTTTTTGGGCTAAAATATCATTTTTTTAGATAAACACATCATAATACAAACCATTATTGTAGTTCCACGATCCCTTTTAAGTATGAATATCAAGACAAGGATATATGTTAGATGTGAGTTTTCTATAAAAACTATCATCTTGTTATCACAATGACACTACATCTATGACTATTTAGGCTTGTAGATAAAAATGTCATGGCCCACTATACTTCCACTTAATCCCATTCCATAGGGTAATAATTTGAGTCATCATCATAGCTATCATATGTTTGTTGATTCATCCACCATCTTTCTTCATCATAATTATGACAATATTCTTGAATCAACACAATATCATAATCTATTGGGTTAACTACCCAATCTACTCTTTTGGTTTTGAGGTATATAAGTAACATATTTATGGCCTTTGAATTAGTATAATAATCAAAATATTCTTTGATATTTGGGTGGTATGTAAATTTAAATGCATGAGTCAACTGTCATTCCTACAAAATAGTTTCCCTGAATTCACATGAGACATAATGAATTCAAAAATTGATATTAAAATTAGGATATTTGACAAATAATTGATTAATTTATTCAAATTTTTCATATGTATCTTTCTCTAGGGCATAAGGATTGAATTTTAAGAGGAGAAATCTTAAGTATGAGTTAGTTTTCTCCACAATTTCTTCAATCTCTATTTGTGTTTATTTGAAGTGTCATACTTATATGCCCATGTGAATTGATTTAAGGGAAATATAAAATCTATCCATCCTTTACCTCTTACCATTATTCTAAGGATATCCCAATCCTATTTTATTTGATTGAATTGGTATAAGGAATTTTTTTCCTTAATAGAGATATATTCATTGATATATAGAAGCTCAAACTCATGTCCATTTCTAAACCACCACCATTCAACAATTTTTTGAGTGATATGATCGTCCAAATTATCCCTTATTCAAAATTTATTTCCCATATCAGATGATTAATTTTGAGTTTAGGTAACCATACTTGCTTCCTTTTTGGTCCTGAACTAGGAAAAATAATACCTCTTATTGTAGGATATAGTTCATAGATTATTCATGGAATTTGATCTGTGAATTCTAAAAATTTGAATTCAGGAAACTGTGGTTCAAGATATATCATATTTTATTTTCCTTTATTAGAGGTGTAAGAAAACATTAAAATAATTTTTGGATTAGTACCTTCCCTAGATAATATATCAACACTATAATTTTTACTTTTTTACTTATATTGAACCTCAAAAGAGAAGTTGCTGAACCAAACACTCCATCTACTGAGACACTAGTTTCCAATTTGAGACCAATCTAGCTTTATGATGTTATTATCAAATTATTTTAGATTTGTTCTAAGAGTAAACTGATTTGGTAGCAAATATAACTAGAATTTGTTAATAGCCAACAAAATTTACTTAATATATTTTTTGAAAGAAGGATAATTTTACTTTCTATTTGATTCTTTGTAGTGCCTTGGTCATTTATTTTGTCCACAAGATTGATTCTTTCTCAATATCTGGGTAATAATCCTTTTATCTTTGGCTTGTTTCTCATAAAAGGGGTTGCAGTAGTTTAAGTATCTGAAAAAATATTGGACCATTTTCTTATCTAGGATTTTATCAAGAAAAAATTCTAATTTTTTTAAAACATGTTCTAGAGGCTTAATCATTCCCTTACTGATAGATACACCGATAAATTCAATATCTACCAAACCTATAACCATTCTATTTTTGGACAACACTAAAGCATGTTCCTTAGAAAACTTATGGAACATTTTAAGTGTTCTAGGTGTGTGTTGAAATATTTAATATAGATAATGATATCATTTATGTAAACAACAATGATCTAAAAATTAGATCCATTCTTTTTTGGAATTTAGAAGGAGCATTTTTTAGTCCAAATGGCATGACTTGCCATTCATAATATTTTTGTTGGACTGGAATCAAGAAACTTCTTTTAAATTTATCTTTTTATTCTATCCCTATTTTCCAAAAACCATACTTCAAATAAAATTTTGAAAAAATACAATTGTCTTAAAGTTTTTTGAAGTGCTCAGTATTGAAGGGTGAAAGATGTGAGATATCAATAAGCTAGTCATTTAACCTTTTATAATTTATGACAAGCCTTACTTTTCCTCTTACTCACTATGCTCTTTGACATAAAAAGGTATAACGTGCTCATTTTTATTTGCTAGATCTGATTAAACCCTAATCAAAAAATAGCTTGATTTCAATTTATGCTTCAAGTTTTTGATCAGGTGAGAAGGGCAATGTAGAAGCCTTAAAGTGAGGGTGATAGGTTTCATCCTTAAGGGGTAGAGAAATAGAATATTTATAGATATTCTAAATTTAATTTGAATTCAAACCAAAACAAGCTTTGAGTTTTTAGTTTATGTCTTAAAGAACCTGATCTGGTCTCTGTGCCAAGTCATCCTTTTATTCATTTTATAAACATGTTTGGAAGAATAAGAACCAAACTACTCGACAATCCTTATGTTTGCCTTGAATATTTATGGATAGTGATACTCTTTGAATCAAATTTAAGACAAATATGTTCTTCCCTTAGTTATAAAGGATAATTTTTCCTAAGACAAACACTTTCTTTAACAACATATGTAACAATGTTGTCAAACTATCTAAAAATAATAAGACTAGTTGATCTTCAAACATCAGAGGAATTTGTTTGTCAATCAGACTTATTTATGAAAAACATCCATTAATTATGATTAATAAATATTTATTTTTCTCATTTGAAATAATAAATTACATTTTTTTTCAAATACTCAAACTAGCACCAATGGAATTAAAGGCATCAATTTCATAGGGTTTGTAACCTTTGATCTTAACCAAGATTCTTATGATAATATTATACTGATTATAGAATCTTTTAATCATGGGTCCTCCTAAATATGTCTCATCCTCTCTTTCATAAACTGATTATTTAGGACTTTCCATAGTATCAACCTCCTTTTATCTTCTTGCTAATTCTTTTAAATTTTTTTTGGGATATTTTAAGATTTTCTTCTAGATTATCAAGAAATTCAGACAAGTCATCTATTCATCCATCATAAAATATATTTGAATAATATTCACCCCTTTCATTTTTCCTCAAAAGGCTTGGACAAATAAAATTCCTTAGGGGTTCTTGTGTCATCAAAAGAGATTAATTGTTTGGTATATTTCTCTAAATTTCCCTGTCGGGTACCAAATTTATGGATACCTACATCTAACTTCTATTGGTAGTGGCTCCACATAAAAAACTTATAAAATATTAGTATCATGATACAACTTTTTTTATTTTATCAATATCTTCTTCTTGGAAAATGGTGAACATGAAACAATAAATATAGGTGGCACTGGAGTCAGATATGGGAGGATGGGCAACCAAGTGTTGGACATGAGGAACTTCATCATCAAATGAATTAGACTCAATATCATAGAGGATACGAGGTAAGAGCAAGATTGGAAGGGAGATAACATCATCAAACTTGAAAGCTGAGGTATTCTAGTCAAGCTAATTATCTTGAGTTATATGATGACCTCTGACAACATTGAGTGTTTTTTCTTCTTATCAAGATAATTAGGATTGATGTGGACAAGTTTACCACAAGTAAAAGATTTGGTAGGATGTTTGCTTTTAGGATTATCAAGGGACCTTTGGGGTTTAATAAATATTCATTTTTTATTAAAAAAAAATCTAGAAAGGAGGAGCTTTTGGAAAAGAGAGCTTGGGATGTTTAAATTTGGGTTATGACAACTATAAGAATCTTTTTTGATCTTATGACAACCAAAGGATGAAAATTGTGGATATTCTTAAGAATACTGGGTTTTGACTAGGCTAGGGAGATTATTAATAGTTTTGGAAATATTTTTATATCGACAAATGCTTAACATGATAATTTATATTAATTGTGTCAATTACCCAAATGTGTGCATTTCAATAGTATTTAGCTAACCTAAAACATCCTTTTGAGATTGGATATGATTTATGACAATGTCGGCTAATTATGGAGGAATATTATTCATAAAATTTATTTTGACTACACCCAATCTAGACTAATGTGACTGTATGGACATAGAAACATACATACACACATACTTGTTAAGATGTACAAGGTCATAACATTTCATTCTATACAAATCATTTAGTGTATCTTTTTTATATCAACAACATCCATAGAAAATTAAAGAATAATAACATTAGATAGTCTAGTTAATATTTGGCCATCTTCAACTATAATTTGTACTTGATTAACAAGGAGAATGTCATTCCATCAGTCATGGAGATCACCTATCATGTTAGCTATAAGAAGCTATGTAGAAGTTAATTCATTTATTTGAAAAAATCTTGCTTGGGAAAAAGTCCACTTGAGAAAAATCCCATCAAAACATTATCTATTGTAAAGATTTGATCCTTTCATCTTTTTCAAAATTATGCCTTGTTCAATACCAGTCATCAATATTTAAAATTAGAAGAAAGACTAGTTGAGAATCAATAAGGAATACACTGGATGGCTACTGGTTATAATTTGTCTTAGGCTATTTCTTTGAAAGATTATTTTTAGGAGGAAAATTTGCATCTTTTACTTGGCCAAACCAATTTGTTTCCATTTTAATTTGGGTCATATGTTCAAAAGGATTTTTCGATATGTCATTCTAATTTTTAAATTCATTTGCCTAGGTAAGTACAACCTTTTCCTTAGGCATATGCATTTATTGTTCAAAATGACTTATGAAATAACCCTGAATCACTTGAGTTATTTTTCCTATCTTAATTATTTTCTAGATACCCCATCACATTCATATAACCCTTTTAGTAATGGTATATAGACTTTTATCTATCTAGTTAAGTTTTCAAGAGTTGAAACCATAATCAAAATCAATATCCTCTAGATGGGTCATTCTAAGATTTAGTCTTGAAATTTGTTCTAAAATTTTAAATATATCTTCCCCTAAGGAATGAATTGATACCTTTATAGTTTTCTCAAAGGGAGGAAACTAAACAGGAGTATTGGAGGTCATTGATTTTGGAAAAATTGTAACATGACTCTAGGATTTGACTTGAAGCTGATTTATAGTAGAAGCTAACATTTGTACTATTTTTTATAAAATAATAGCTTGTTGTTTCATTATTTCCATTTTAAATATAATTTTATATATTTCTAAAAAATTCAAAGCATCATGCAAAATGATATGATGATTTTTTATTGTCTGCAAAATGTCTAACTTGTCTAGAAATTGACACTTTTTATGAGATCTAAGATTTATTCACTCTATAATTGTGCTTCCTTTCTCATTTACACTTGTTTATCATAAAAGATCTTCCGATTTCATGAAACATCAAATGATTTCATGAAACATCATATAATAAATCTATTTTTGTTCCATTATTTGTAGTTATTTTAAAATTAGATAATGATTATTCAAGGTAGTTGTGAAAAGCTTATTTTGAGCAACAACATCTGTTAGGTCTATTTTAAAGTTAGTGATATCCTTCATATCTTTATCATTTACTTATTTAATGGTTCTAAGGTTTTAAAGAAGCCATTTCATAACCTAAGTCATCATAACATATAAATCCTCTTGGTCATTATGTAATTTAGTGACCACATCAAATATCTAATTTAATTGTTGATCATGAACTTCTTGCCAGTTCTAGTTTTACCCCAATATTTTAGGACTGCTTGTAAAAATTCTAATTTTTATTCTATAAAAGAGATAAATTGTTCCATGTGAGGAAATTGACTAGGGATAGATAATTTATTAAAGATCATAGACTGGTTTGGGGTTTTCATATCAACAACAACCTTGTTTAATATGAGGTTCTAGGCTCTAAGAAGATCTTCTTTGGAAACAAAAGGATAAAGCCTCTGGATCATATGTATAAAAGATCAAGGTCTTCTACCAATATTTTATTTTAAGGCTTGTAGACACTATAAAACCATACACTATAGTTTTAGATGTCGTGTTGACCCTTGGATCACCCCTGGCCCCCTCGGGACCACTTCACAACTTTTCAACTATCAAACCTAAGTCACAATGACTAACCCTAAGCATTTTACCTTTGTCCTCTTGACCACTGATGGTCAACACCTAATTACTGATGGTTAGCCTTGACTACTGACATTTAACCTTTAACCACCTCAAGGGTTAACTTCCACCTAACTATAACTTGTTCCTTTAATTTTAGCTATTTAATCTATGTGCATAATCAATGCATGTCAAGGATACAATTAAAAAACTTATTGAATTGATAATTTAACCTCTTATTTCACCACTCCCTTTTTCCTATATAAATAGAAGAGGAGGAGGTGAAAAAGGAGAAATTAGCAGTCATCAGAGTCTTGTGTATCAAAGCTTCTTTTTCAAGTATTCTTCTAGATTCTAGTGACCACGACATAGATCAAAAGTGTTAATGCTCATCAATCAAAAACCATGCTATTTTCACTATGTCAGGGTTGCTTTATAATATACAAAAAGTTTTCATCCACTCACCTCAATATTCTTCAAACCAACAACAAAGCTAAGTATCTATTTTTAGTAATTATTTCCTTCATTTTTCCTCCAGAACTTCTCTCTAGCCTACCCAACCAAAATTTTTGACCCAAACCAAATCCAAAAACAACCATCAATGGTCACCCTGATCATTGATGATCTAGCCCTAACCATCAACGGTCACCCAATAACCGATGGTCTCACCCAACTACCGATGGTCACTATGTGTTAATTCTAATAGCAAGCTTATTTAACCTATCAGACCCTAACCAAATCCCATTTTCTAACTTTATTTCTAATCACTAAACATCACCATATTTTTTAAACCATGTCTAATTTATTTAACATTAACATCTAATCATTTGTTTCTATAGATAGGTAAATTCATCTCTTTTAAGCACTTCTTATATTTGATTTCAGTATCTCTATTATTTATGCAAGAAATTTATCTTTCATTTTTAAAACTTGATTGTTTCAAGTGTGGATTAATAGCCTCCAAGAAAGCTTGTACTTTTTGGATCTAGATTACTAGAAAATCCACCCTACCACCCAAATATCAACCATTTATTTAGTTCTTTCTTATCTATAGGTCATTTCTCCCCAGACAAAGAGGAGTATCTACAACCATTTGGATCATGGAGCACACACCAAATCTAGGTTGCACTAACCTCACCTTTATTTTAAGTTTTACATCTTTAATCTTAAAAATATATTAAAATTTACATGAAACATTTTGACACACCCAATAATACCCTTGAGTCTTTTCTTAGGTTCATAGTTGAATCTAGGTGTTACTTCTTCTTGTTTCCTTTCTCATATAATGAAATCAAATTTTCATTTTGAGCTTAAAATTGACTGAAAACATTGTTTGCTTGCTTATTTTAGATCACATAGATTAATTAATCAAGTAAATTAATCATACCCTCACTCTTATCACACACACAAGACTAAACCACTTACACTAAATCAAACATCATAATAATTGACATAAGGCCTAATTAGGGTTTCATATCCTAGAGGTAACCTTTACCCATTGGCTATCCCACTTGGATGTCATTACTAAGTGGAGAAACTAAAACATAGCTCTCTAGTTGAGTATAATCTCTAGCAATTAGTATATTTTAGCTAAACAGCCGACACCCTTATCACTACAGTGTGTGAAGTGAGGGGGTAGGCCCCAATATCAAGCCATGTACCAAGTTTTAGTATAGATCTTGAGAGATTTTAAACTACCTTAAATCATCCTTAGATATCTTCTTCTAGTACACACCCTATAATCGCTAGTTGGTCTTCATATTTGCTTCAAAATTAAGGCATAGTCCACAAGAGAGATAATAAAGTATCTTAGGATTTTAACACACATTAGTGTATACATTACTTTATTTGAGATATTTTTATTTTTATTGCTTTTCTTTTGAGTTGTGAGATTACTTGTATCTTCCTCTTTTCTTTACCTACATGGTTTTAGATAGGCAACAACTAAGAAACCAATCAAATCAAGATCCACCTCCTAATCATCCATCTTCCTCTTCTCCCTCATCTATGGAGTATGTCTTAGATATAGAGAGTTTTCCCCATCCTTATAAAATTACTAATATCCCTCAGATGGTTGCCCAAGGTGATCCAACTTTCACCACCTTTTTGGATAACAACCCCATAACCCTCCAACATTACCTTAACACCATATCCCAACATACCCTTTCTTTGATTCTGCCTATTAAACCACCCTAAGGTATGCCATCACATCTTATGGGAAACACCTTTAGTATTTACCATTTTTACCCAACCTATAGTTACTCAAGTATATTATTTTACCAATAATCCCACCAATACCACCATCTAAAACCAACCCACCCAACCAACCAACACTCAAACACCTTCCATCCTAATTAAAACCCCATATAGTATAGGAGTAACCTAACCTTTAGACACTAGTACTCCACTTATTATGGGAGTACCCTCTACTAGTGTTAACACCCTTACTCTTTTTTCCAACCCACCTATCTCTACTCCATTCCAGATCTTCGTGGTTCCCATACCTTCTACCCTTCCACCCATCAGTACCAAATTTACCACCTATCCTCTACCTACCAACCCATTCGTACCTCTTACCCAACCTACATTAATCCCTTATAAGGTGCCAATTGCACCGAAACCAAGCTATGTCCCTAACCCAAAATGGTATGTACCTCTACCTTCCACCCAACCACCTATCTCCTCATATTCATATATGGAATCATCCTAACCACCCATGTTTACATACCAATATGTGGTAGCTTCTCAACCTCCTATCAACTATCTGTATGTTGTACATACCCAATCTCAACAAAATAAACCTTACAACTTTGGAGGTGTACAACAATAAACTGATCTAGTAAAGATGTTGATGAACAAAATGACTACTTTGGAGTCATCTATTTTTGGTGCCCATAGCCTCTTATCATATGACCAAATCTATCATTAACCAATTCATCCATCCATCCCCATTCAACTTTATCCTCCTCAATGGGAAATCTCAAAATTTTCAAAATTTTAGAGCAAGGAATACCCTCAACAACATCTAAGATCATTTAAGCATTCTTACTATTTGATTTCCTATGATGATTCTCTCCTAATTTTCACCTTTCCCATGTCTCTATTAGGTTTGGCACTAGATTGGTATAGTGCTATTACAAAACACTCCCTCTTTTCTTTTGCCCAACTAGATCAAACTTTCTTAGACCACTTTTCCATAAACATCTCTAAGAAGGTTTCCATCATTAATCTTTACTCCATCTAATAATTTTATTATGAATCCATTGCTGACTTTGTATCCCATTGGAGAAGCTTGATAACTCAACTTTCTTTCTCTTTGCCCCAACTTGAGCTAATTGATCTCTTTGCTCAGGCTTGTGCTAAACACATTTCCTCCACTTTTTGGGTTCAAACTTTTAGGACCTTTGATAAAGCTTTCACCATGACACATAAATTAGAGAACAGATCCATTGATTAGGGGAAGTTGAAATTGAGAAACAAGAATTCCACCTTAAAATAAAATGAGGCCCCTCATCTCAACCTAACAATTAAACCAACACTAACACCAAAATTAAGGGAACCATGAATGTGGTTTTCCTTAAAACAAATCCTCCACTAGTTGTTAACCAACCCAACTCTTTTAGTTCCTCCACTCATAACACTAGAAACCCAAACTACAACAACCAAATGTAATTTACTCCATTGGGGGAGTCATATGCTTCAATCTTGGAAAATTTATTGGAATAAAATGACATACAACTCCCACTGATAAAACCCCATATCAATTTTATTAATCTTGTCCTGTACTTGATTGATATAAAGAGAATTAATTATGTTCCTTCTACTATATCATCGAACATGATATTATTAGGTTTAATACCTTCAAAAATGTTTCCAAAGTCTAATTGACAAAGGGGAACTTGTGTTGGATAAACCAAATTCACCCCCAAATATATCACTTGACATATTTAGATAACCATGCCCCTTATGCAAAAAAATGAAAACAATAGAGCATAATCCTCTCATAACCATAAGGTCCATACCATTAAAATGGTTCTTAATGAACTCATTATTGATGAAACCACCTTTCCTTCCCCTCCTTTTATTGAGGTATTTAATTCAATCTGCATTTTTTTAGAAAATGAGACCAAAGAAACAACTACTTCCCTTTCTCCACTCATTGAGGTAGTGGAGCTACCCACCTCTCTTTCATAAGACATACCGAAAGAGGCATCCATTACCACCATATCCTTTTCTTCCATCATACAACAATACAATTTTTCTTTAGAAATCATCCCTAAGGAAGAGATCACTCTACCTACCTCTCCTATGGGATGCTTATCTTCCCAAACCTTAGACCCTTTGATTGAGGAAAAGGATGAGGTAACCACTCCTCTCTCTCCACCCATGGGTTTGTCCTTTGAAATCAATATTAAAGGGATCAAACCTATCTATAAGCCCTTCTTTAGACTAGTTTAAAACTTTAAGTACTTATCCCAACTCTATGCAAATCATGCCACATTTTAGCATCATCTTGGGCTTCCTTACCCATGCAAGAGAGAGCTTCCAACCATGCCACTATCATCTCAACCTTCCATTTCCACTATTGAACTCACCATCACCTCAACCAAATTTTTTGAAACCTCTACCCCTCAAGTCATAGTTGAACCAACCAAACCAACTCCACCTAAAATAACTTGAGTAGTTTCCCCTATCACAACCAAACCCATCAAAAACCTTGGCTTGCTCCCAACTCAGAGCCTTATTCACCCTCCACTAAAGGTAGTTTTGGCACCACCTAACCCACCAAAATTCAAGCCAACCAAGAAAGAGGAACCATTTAGGATCCTAAAAACCATAGCCTTGCCACCTATTTCTACCTTGCCTTCCATTTTGGGACCACATCCTTCTTCCATCCTAGGACTTAATCCTTTGATTAATAAAACATGTCTCCCAAATACAAACCAAACCCAACCTCCTCTTCTAGCTATGCCCCTACCTATCCTCTTCATGACCTCAACCACCAAATCCTCCACTACTAAACATCCCACTTCTAAACCTTTTATGTTTATATCACCCACTACTAAGACTACTACTTCTAAAATTTTGGACTCTAAACCATCAATCACCAAAAATAGTCCACCTCCCAAAATTTGTGCTTATTTTGAACTCTAAACCATCAACCACAAAAAATAGTCCACCTCACAAAATTCGTGCTTCTAAGCCTACTCTTAAGAAAGCTTCCATCCCAACAATCAAATCTAGGACTCCAACATCCTTGCACCTTTGCTTGAGTATTACTCAAACATCCTACAAAAATTATTGCAATCATCTTACTTAACCTTGCCACCTATCAAACCATTTAACCCACATAGTCCTAAACCATCCTAGTATAATTATAAATTTGTATGCTCATACCATAGAACACTTGGGCATGATACGGAGAATTTTAAGTCTCTCCAATTATTAATCCATCAACTATATCATGAGGATGAATTATTTTTAGCTGATCCTCCTATGATCCCACCACTAATCTAAGAACCAAGAACCATAAACCAACACTTACCTACTCCCCCAATCTCACCTCAGAGTGAAGAGAAACTAAATCAATCCTCTAGCCCAACTCTTTCCCAAATCCATACCATCCATATGGTTGCATGATCATAGACTCAACAAAAGCATAAGGGGAAGGTAAAAGTGTCCATTCCATAGACATATCCCTCTTCCACCACCTAATCACCTAACCAACACCAAGCACATTTACCTTCAACAAAACCTAATATGTTCATCTTGGGTCCCTCTCAATCCAACCCTTCTAAATCAATCTAATGAGTAGTTCTAAAATAACTTCACCAAACATCAGTGAAGATGAGTTTGTATGAATTGATTAATACCTTACCCCATCACTACTAGGTAAGGATAGAGGATTTACAATCTATAGAAGTGAAACCAAAAGACCCACAACCTCTCTCAACCTTTATGCAAGATATTTAGCTTTTCAACCTTGTTACCTTCAAGGATTTATAAATACCTTCCATCCATCTAGATGATGTAGATCCTCCCCTCTTCATTATCATTTACATCAAACAAACCTGCATTAAGAGGTTTATGATTGATAGGGAAACTAACATTAACATTATCTCCTCCCATGCATACAATTAACTCAAATTACTAGAGAAAATTATGTCAAAAACCTTAGTGATGCTTTGATCATTCAATGACACCATGGCCATAACCGTGAGAACTATCATCCTTCATATTCATCTAGGACCTCACACACTTCCTAAGCTATTCTAGATAGTAGAAGGTGAGTTTTAGTATAATGTTTTATTTGGATGCCCTTGGATTCATTACATGGGATATGTGCCATCCACCTTGCACTGATGTGTTAAATTTGAACACAAAGGTCAAGTTGTTACCATACAAGCTGACTCAAGTCCTTTTAAATCATGCAACATGACGTACCAACCTAATGACATTCTCTTCCCTCCATCCAACAAGCCTTCATTAAAAATATATGAAGCCCCATCTTCTTCTACCAATGAAATAGCCACCAATTCATTCATCTCTTCCACCCATATCCCCACAACAAACCTTTTGGAATCAACCTTTCAACATCTTTCATTATGGGAATATAGCCTTTTGACATTAGATGATTTTACTACTCCCCAAGAGTATGGGAATCTTGACCAATAACCTAGTTATGACAATAATATTGGAGCCATTATTCCTTTTAGGCCCTCAACTTATCAAACCAATTTCATCTATGGGGTACTTGATAAACCCATTGACACTTCTGCCACCTCTTTTTCACCTTAACCATTCACATCTAGTTTTTCCTATCTGGATAAACTAAAGTTTGAAAATACATATCTCTATAGGTGTACTTGGAAGGGATTTGGTCTAGATTGGTATGAATATAGACCACATGAGTTGCTTCCAATCAAGACCTAAAAACCTCATGAAAAGCTAGCCTCAGTTTCATGCCATCTAAAACGGAAACCAACTTGCCTCCCACTACCGTCATTGATGAGCAAATCACATCCTCACCATCCCCTCCACCATCAACATCTAAGTATTTCAACATCATCCCCCATAAATTTTTCTCATCAACAATATCAGCCTTGAACCCTTAACTTATCAAAAGGATGGGGTGATTATGACCATTTCTCTGACTCATCTTGAGATGGTAACAAATGACTCTCCTACCATTAATACCATTTGGTGTTAGGATGATGATTCCATTCTTGCCTACCTAGGTGTAGAATATTCCTCTATCCACAAATCTCTCCCTCTTAAAACTTCAACCATGTTGAATAAATCCAATATAGATATCAACTTGGGTACTCTGAATAACCTGTACATTATCAAAATTGGCCAATCCCTAAATTTTGAAGAGTTTTAGGATTTTCCCTCCTTCTTGCAAGAATACAACATAGAATTTTATTGGTCTTATAGTAACATGTTAGGAATCAACCCCTCTAACACTACCCACAATATCATCACCAACCATGATGCTAAGCTAGTTGGAAAAAATTTGTCAGATGTACCCTTACCTAACCCTTCTAGTCAAAGAAGAGCTTTAATGTCTCCTATCCATCAATTTCATTTAACCCATCAATTTATCCCCAATGATTCTCAAATGTTGTCCCTATCACCAAATCCATAGGGGGATTTCACATTTATGTAGAATTTTGTGACCTTCACTGATCCAAAACTTAGAAGTTCTGGTTGATAAATATTTCAATAGAATATAACTAACACAGTAACAATGAATTCTCTGAGAAGAGATGTAGTATTACTCAAGATTGCAATACAAATATATGCTTATCTCTGGGAAGAGATGTCTTTCTTCACATTTTAGGTTACCTCTTCATTTATACACATTTTGAAAACATGGGGAGGATGTGGAAGGTCACCAATCTTGAGGGAGATTAAGTGGTTCGACTTCCAAGATTTGAAAAAATACAAAATTTGAGGAATTACTATTTTTAGACTGCACTACTAAAATTGAAATTTGGGGCACTTCTGTTGGGATTTTAGGGGTCAAACTTCATCAAGTAGAGATTAATTCCATCTCATGATGTTTTCCTCATTCTTATATTTCCAATGGTTCAAATGGTGAGTCAATTGAAGCTACGATGCAAAAGTTATGGCTCCTGAAAGTTTCGTCATCAATTAGGGTGGAACTGTCACCCTAATTGTCACCTAAATTGTTGCTCAGATCATTAACCTTGCTTTCCCAAAAAATGATTTTCCTTTACCAAGAATTGACCAACTTATTGATCTTACAACTGGTCATTAGATGTTATCTCTTATGGATGGGATCTTGGGTTACAATCAAATCTTGATTGACCTTGAATATCAACACAAAATTGACTTTATCACCTCATGGGGAACCTTTTGCTATAGGGTCATGCCTTTTTCCCTAAATAACACTGGTGTAACCTACCAATGTGCTATAACCTACATCTTCCTGACCTTATTCACAAATTGTAGAAGACAATGTCAATGACCTTCTTGGGAAATCCAAATGTCATAAAGATCATTTTGTCATTCTTGAGATTATCTTTAAATGACTCATCCATTACCATGTCCACCTTAACCCCAAGAAATGTACTTATGCGGTCTTGTCAAAAAATATCTTTGGCTTTATCATCTCCCTTTAGGGAATTTAAGTTAATCCCACCAAAATTAAAGCAATACTTGACATGTCTCCTCCCACCCACCTCAAACAACTCCATAGCTTACAGGGGAAGGTCCAATCCATTTGTTGCTTTATCTCTTAGCTCTCTAATAAATGCCAACCTTTCCACCACCTTTTAAATAATTATGTTTATTTTAAGTGAAATAATGACTATCAAAAGGCCTTTAATTCATTGAAGAGTACCTTTTATCTCTACCTATCCTCATTCCTCCCAAGGACTATCAACATTTTTACCTTTATATTTCTACCACCGACCACTCCTTGGGGGAAATGTTGGCTCATTAGGGTGAGCAACATAAAAAGCAAGCCATCTACTATATTAGTTGTACACTTGTAGAGTACAAGAGTTGGTACACCCATACCAATAAACTTTGCCTTACTTAGGTCTTTATGGCCACAAAACTTCACCATTACCTTCTCAACCACAAGACCTATGTCATAACCAATACCAACCCACTCAAGTATATGCACTCCAAGCCATACCAAAATCAATGTGTGGCTAAGTGGCTCATGCTTTTAGCTGAGTTTGACCTTGAGTTCCTCCATTAAAAGTTAATTAAAGGGTAAGTCATTTCTAATTAATTGGTCAAAGAACAATTAGTAGACAACTGACCTCCCCCTCTCAAGTTTCCAGATGAGTCCAACATGACCCTCTCTCAAGAAGACTTCACCTATCAAGTGACCATGTTCTTCAATGGATTTAAGTGTTAACATGGTGAACCCCCTTAATTTATCCTTCAAGCTATATTTTGAGTATACCAACATTATGGCTGAGTATGAAGCCCTAGTGATAGGTCTCTAAATTACATTAGCCTTATGAGTCAAAATGATCAGCATTTTTGGTAACTTTTAACTTGTGGTCAATCAAATAAATAGATCTTATTAAATTTTGCTTTTAATTATCTTGGACCTTATATCATAACACATAAGTATGGATCAAGACCTTATCAATTTTCCTCTCTTGAAGGGAAACTAAAACATGATCCCCTCAATGCTTCAAATCTATGTCCTTTCTTTTGCTAAACAAGACTGAACTCACCTTTTGTCTAACTTAAGCTCATCCCTTATTTTAACTCACATGCATCCCCTTATTTTAAGGATAATTGATTAAAACTAAATCATGTGATTATTTTTTATAGCCTTTGGCTAATCTTGAACATGGGTACCATGGCTCTACCCATGCCATGGTTCTCATGGTATTTTCGATCCCTTTTATAGGATGGATTCCCATGGTTGTTATTCCTTAAACCTATTTTACCCATCGTCAACCTTCTTTTGATCTAGTTTTACCTTCATAAAGGTGATCCTTTTTAAGCCTATATAAGCAAATCCATATTAATAGCAAAATCAAAATCAATCAACAAATCAAAAATAACAAAAAACTCATATGGGTCATTCCAATCATTTGTAGACTACTCCCTTAAAGGATAGCTTCCAAAACCAATAAAAATTTCTCAATATAAGATAGACTGCTCCCTTGAAGGATAAATATCATAAAGCCTCAAACAAATCTCACAAACTTATACCACTCCCTTGAAGGATGGATGAGTAAATAATTTTTCAAAGCATATCAATTTATGGGAAGCTTCCCACATTGATTGGCTTCTTGATCAATAGACCCATTATCAAAATTAGAAAAAAAAAATAAAAAAAATTGGAAACTACAATCAATTTTCATAAGTAGACTCCCCGCATCAATCAGTCTACACCTTATATGACACGGACTTATTTATATTGGCTCTTTGGTAACCTATAGAAGATGCATGCTAGTCTCAAAATAATGTTCCATCATCATCCACCTCCCCTTTATACCCTCTATAAATAAGATATTTTTGAGCTTAATTGACACTGGGTGGTCAAAGAAACTTTTTAACTGACTAATGAATGCTAATGTGAATCAAAGGGATTATGTTCATAAGCTGATCTAAATTAAATTTGTCTCAGTCCTTGACAACGAATAAGCATCATGCCTTCTTCTTTCTCTCATACCTTATTTTTGATACATTCATTAAGATGTTTATCTTTTGATTGTCTTATCTTTTCTTACATTTAGTTTCATTATCCAACTTACTCTTTGTGTTTTAAAGATTAATTCACTTTCATCTAAATAAATACAATCCATTAAAAACATGTAACTAAAAATGTGTTTTATTTAGTGATTTTATTCTTACCTTATTTGTTTAAGTTTTTTTAATCATAAGAACATCATCTAGTGATCAATCACATCAACTAACCATCTACAATATCTACCATTATTTAATCATACATCAAAAATGAATGAGTCATTTGCATATGTTATCCACCACATGTCTAATCTAGATAAGGAAGTATAAACTCATTGAATCAAAGCATGAACATAATCATCATGAACATATCAACCTCATAATGACATAACCATAACCACAACATGAACATAGTCATCCATAACCATGACATCTTCATAATCACACATCATAAACATAGTCATCCATAACCATGACATCTTCATAATCACACATCATAAACATAGTCACCAATAAACCATAACCACATCATAATCATCATCATACCATAAACAACATCCATAAAACATCAAAATTGTTATGAGCATACATCATAAACATAGTCACCAATAAACCATAACCACATCATATCATAAACAACATCATTATGTGCATAATTAAATAACATCATCACATGCCTAACTAGGTGAGTACACATAAACCATAACATCATAATCATCATAACATCATGTCATCACATAAACAATGTCACATCCATAACCATCAACACAAACCATGATAACATCTATATAGAATAAGCTCATAATCAAAATAATGATCATATATACAATACTATACATGTCTCTCAATGGATATATACATCTCGCTACATCAACTTGTAGGTCATTATCAAAATCATATAGTACATCAATAATACAATGTTTCATAATAATCTAAGACCCCAGATCACCACTACCTCCTAGAGCCTATCCACCTCCTAAGCCTACCTATCTACCTATATATGTGGCGCACTAACCTGGTGTCACATTTTTTCCCCTACAATGATACCTACTTTGTACTCATCCCATACAGTCTCATCAAGAAGATGTGTGAAAAATAAGGCCTCATAATACCTTATCTCCTCCACTATCATAACATATATCACCATGGAGATAATCCTTAGTGGTCTTATAGGTGTTGGTAATCAACCTCTTGCTTACCTGAGAGAATCCCTCTCCTATGTAATAATGACTAGTTAAGCCCCATCTTGATCCCTTTGTCCTGTAAGAGTGTCCACATGGCCTTGTGATTCATCCCTCTCTTGCATCATGGATTCTAATGATTCTTATGTTGTAGCTAGTGTCACCTTTGCCTAGTTCTTCTTGATAATCAATGCATGTATATCTAGGGCATTTTCATCTCTTTGATAGCTACCCCTACCTCTATGTCCACATCCATGTCTTGCTATACATCATCACCTCAAAAAATTACTACGTCATAGTGTGCCTAAAACCATGTAGGTTAGTTATCAGTAATACCTGCATCATCCACATTCACTGTCACTAGTAGCTCCTCACAATTGCTAAAGTCATGAACTACCTTTGGGGTAAGAAATGGGAACTCCAAATCATCACTTCTATACCTCAAGAACTCCCATAATATATCTTTAATGAGTCCAAACTATCTCCTCACCTTGTTGAAAGGGATCAAATCTACCTCTAGATCTCACCTCCTATAGATCCACCTATAACTTTATAGTGATAAAACCTACCTCATATGACCTACCCATGTAGGAAATTAGACATATGATTTCCAATTCACATCACCCACCACCAGTACATCCAATTAGTCCCTATATAAATTTAAATCATGTGTCCCTCTTCCTAGTCTTATGAGTGCATAATTTTACCTCCATCATATTATCCCTACCTTGAAGTCCATCTAAATAAAGCCATGCCATGCCATCCCACCTAGTCAAAGGACTCTGATGTGCTCATAAGCCTAGTAGTATACCACAAACCCAATGCTAATGCCATACCTCATGTGTGCCCTATATCCCTAGAGCTCTTGATATATATGCACTAGCGAGATAAATACCCAAGCGTACACTATCTAATCCATCATCATGTGAACCAAAACACCTAATAACACATAAGGAAATCTACCACTGTTTGAGTCAGGAAATGCATAACAAGTCAATACAATCATCATCATAGTGATGACCCATATTGTGCCCCTATCTATGTGATACAAGGGTGCATAATGTAGGCTTCTAGCATGCCACCTAGCATGTACCACATCATCCCCATACAACACACCCATGAGTTAGTCTCAATCCTCACCGTTAATATGTTTTATCAACTCACCTCGTAGTATAAGCCACATGATTCAGTGAATTTCCTCTAGTAGGATCATCATCTCCTTGATAGGAAGCAATAATGTATTAGTGGCTGGACCCCATCTCTCGATGAGTGCCACTAACATAGACACATCCTGGGGCATATACTGATAAACTTGATACCACCCAAGTCCACTACTAATAAGTGATCCCACTCCCAGTATATCATCTCTCAACGGACCTCATCTAGCATCTACAATACTCAATCTCTCATTTACAACTACTCCCTCGCCTATAAGGTTCAATACTAATGCCTTAGCTCACTTAATTTGACTTGATTTTGCCTAGGAATTCTACCTAAACCTACCTACACCCTCTATAATCCTAACCATAACATTATATCCCTCACCTATTCACCTATCAAAACCTTCCCTAAACTCACTACCAAACACATCATAACCTACACCCTTACCCACTAACCTAAACATTTAACTTACACCCTTACACACTAACCTAAACCCTTACATTCATAAAAAATTTGAATTTACCGCATTTATCAATCATTGATGGTTGACTATCGACTGATGATGGTTCCTTTTAAAACCATCACTTATTAATCTTTGACCACTAATGGTTAGTAGACCAACCACTGATGGTCCATAAGGTGACCTATCGATGGTCGCCTATTGACTGTTGATGGTCAATAATGATTGGTGATGGCTAATAAAAACCACCAATGGTCATTATGTTATGATCATTAGTGAAGCTACCCTACCCTCTCCTCCAAAACTTTAAAACTAAACACTCAAAAACATAACAAACCACCCTAGACTATTTCACACACCTCCTTTACCTCACCTATTTTAGCTATTCTCCTACCCTCTACCAATTTCACATTAATAAATGAAAATGCCTGATTTCTAACCCTAACCTTTAACCTAGGGAAAACCCACCCATACTCAAATTTAACAAATTCAATAAAATATACACTAGCAAACTTAAATGCACCCTCTACCTCATTCCTTGACTGCCATCTTAGAGGCACCTTGGGAACTACTACTGCTTGGCCTCATTCTTTCCCTCATCCTCATTACATCCTCATCAGTCAAACCTCCACCTCACCTAGGTCAAAACTTGATCAACATAACCATTGTCCAACAATCACTTTCTCAAAGTTCAACCAACACCATTTATATTGGCTTAGTGCAACTTCAAAGCATCACAACTTATAATGTTCAAATGAGAAAATAAAAAACCCTCAGTGGACTTTTAACCTCACCCTTTTAGGGCTGATATCTGACCATTGATCATCATTAGGTGACCATCAATGGTCAACCATAACTATTGATAATTGACCTCCTTATAATTTTCCACCCACCCTAAAACTTATCAATTAAACCCATAATCAAAGTGTTTTTACACACTTACACCTTTACCATTACCAACTACATACCAATGGAGATTACCTACTCCACCAATCAAACCAACCACATCAACCTCAAAATTGGTTATTTTGGCCCAAATTTTGAACATTTTTGTGATGATCTTGCCTTGGTAACTTTGACTGATACAACTACATTACCATCTTGAATAAATTAAACTTACACTACTTTTGTGCTTCATCCTAATTGTGTCTTCTTGAGAGTACTTCCTACCTTAGATACCTATGAATACACTAACCTTACCTAGGAGACTTGTGTTTATAAGTACAACTTAACTGTCATGCCTACATACAGTCATTTGGTCTACTTTTCACTTGTCCTTCTAGTGCCAACCTTATTTTTACCCAACTCACTCAACTATGGTAGTGTAGTCTACATGCAATCTATGATATCACACTATCACATTTTGTGCACATGTTTGCACTTAAATGGGCAACCTCTCACTAATTTTGACACCCACTAAAATTCTTATCAAACCTCCACCTAATTCTATTTTACCTCATCACTTCTTAGTTTGAGGGGGAATGTCTCCTCCCACACTCAAGGTAACCAAACCTATGACCCGCATTTCATTTTTTTATTTTATTTCTCTTTGATATAAACTACATAATAAAAAGGGGTAAAATTTAGACATTAAAAAGCCATACACTATAGTTCTAGATGTCTCATTGACCCTTAGATTACCCCTAGACCCCCTCAAGACCACTTGATAACTTTTTAATATCCAAACATAAGTCATGATGACTAACCTTGAGTATTTTACCTTTATCCTCTCAACCACTGACGGTCGACCCCTAACTATTTATGGTTAGCCTTGACCACTAGTGGTTAACTTTTAACTGCTTTAAGGGTTAACTGCCACTTAACTATAACTTTATTTTTTATTTTTAGTTGTTTTTTTTGTGTGCATAATCAATGCATGTCAAGGCTAAAATTAAATAGCTTTTTAAAATTGTTGTTTAACCTCTTACTTCACCACTCCCTTTTTCCTATGTAAAGAGAAGAGGAGGAGGTGAAAAAGGATAAATCAATAGTCATCAAAGTCTTGTGTATCAGAGCTCCTTGTGTAAGTATTATTCTAGATTTTAATGACCACGTTAGAGATCAAAAGTGTTGTTGCTCATTAATTAACAACCAAGCTATCATCACTTTGTCAGGATTGCTTCAAATATATGACAAGTTGTTATCCACTCACCTTAATTTTCTTCAAACCAAAAAAAAAGATAAGTATCTATTTTCAGTAATTAGTTCTTTCATTTTTTCCCCATAACTTCTCTCCAGCCTGCCTAACCAAACTTATTAACCCAAAACAAATCCCAAAACAACCATTTATGGTCACCTTGATCATCGATGGTTTGGCCCTAACCACTGACAATTTCTTAACCACTGATGGTCATTGTGTGTTAATTCTATATCAATCTTATTTGACCTATCAAACCCTAACCAAATTCCACTTTTTGACTTTTTCTTGATCAC
Organism: Torreya grandis; assembly: GCA_037957365.1. NCBI lineage: Eukaryota > Viridiplantae > Streptophyta > Pinopsida > Cupressales > Taxaceae > Torreya > Torreya grandis. The sequence goes on along the minus strand of JARHVA010000277.1, from coordinate 2,436,577 downwards.
AAAACATCAACCTATTTTTTGAACCATGTCTAATTTATTTAGCATTAAAATCTAGTCATTTATTTCTATAATTAGGCAAATTCATCTCTTTTAGGCACTTTTGTATTTGATTTTAATATCATCTGTTATTCATGTAAGAAATTTATCTTTCATTTTTAGGAATTGATTATTTAAAGTATGGATTGACAACCTCCAAGGAAGCTTGTGCTTCTTAGATCTAGCTTGCTAGGCAATCCACCCTACTACCTAACTAATCAACCATTTTTTTAGTGCTTTCTTATCTACAAGTCATTCCTCCCTAGACAAAGAGGAGTATCTACAACCATCTGGATCATAAAGTGCAAACCAAATCTAGGTTATACTAACCTTACCTTTCTTTTAAGTTTTACATCTTAATTATTAGAAATAAATCAAAATTTACATGAAACAAGGCTTTGTCATAGGGTATAAATCCATTATGTTCACATGTATGAGGTTCTTATAACTAATTATCAGTTATAGTTGGAGGTTACAAGGAGGTCCTATTTTTTTTTATTGTGGCATTTTAAAATTAGTAGAGAATGACCTTTATAAATTTGTTTGGGAAAGGTTTGGAGATTCAATTCTTGGATTATGTCTTTCTATGGAGAAAGAATACATAATCTTCTGGCTAATCTAAAGTTTAGGTTTTGGTATAGGAGGAGGTCTTCTTTTAACACATTCAACATAATTAGTATTCCATTATGTAGGAATAATAACCCATTCAAATGGGACTTCAATTATGGACACTAACTCACCATTAGGTTTTCTTCATAGACATTTAATTTCAAGGTGTGTTTATCAATAAGGGAATGATTAAGCTTCAAGAACATGTTTGAAAGATTTTTGAAAAAAATGTTGATAAAATCCTAGATAAGAAAAGGTTGTAAGAGTTTTTTGGATCCTTGAACTACTGCAACCCATTTTATGAGAAATAAAATGAAGATAAAAGGATTCTTACCCAAAGATTGAAAAAAGAATCAGTCCCATGGACATAATAAATTACCAAGGAAGTACAAAGAATGAAATAAAAATTAAAAACTATACCTCCTTTAAAGTTACCATGTGATGGCCCTTTTATCTCAAAAAATTACTCTAAAAAGTATTGTTGGGGTTGTGTTCTTCTTGAAAAGATGGGGAAAAAAGAAATTATTTGTAGGTATAATTATGGTATCTATAATCCCTCTCAGTTACATTATCCTTCTTTAAAAAAAGAGATTAATGTAGTAATGTTGGCTATTATCAAATTTAAGTTATATTTACTACCAAATTAGTTTACTCATATAATATATCTAAAATGATTTGATAATATCATTAGAAACCTACATTAGTCTCAGATTGGAAACCAAATTCTTAGTAGATGGAGTATTTGGTTTATAAACTTCTCCTTTGACATTCAATATAAAGAAGGAAGGAAAACTTGTATTATTGATATATTATCTAGGGAAGGTACTAATCCAAAAATACTTTTGATGTTTTCTCAAAAATCTAGGAAAAGAAAAGAAAATATAGTATATCCCAAACCATAGTTTCTTGAATTCATATTTTAGAATCCTAAGATTAGATCCCCAAATAATCATTAAACCCTATCCTACAAGAAGAAGTATTATTGTTCCTAGTTCATGACCTAAAAGGAAGTAGGTATGGTTACCTAAACTCAAAACTAATCCTCTACTATGGGAAATAAATTTTGAAGAAGTAAAGGATAAGTTGGGTGATCATATTATTCAATAAATTGTTGAATGGTGGTGGTTTAAAAATGGATATGATTTTGAATTCCCATATATCAATGCTTCTATCTCTATTAAGGAGCAAACATTTTCCTTATACCACATAGTTCTTAGAAAATGAGATTGGGAGATCCTTAGAATAGTGGTAAGAGAAAAAGGATGGATAGATGTTATGTTTCCCTTACATCAATTCACATGGGCATATTAGTATGACATTACAAATGAACACAAATAGAGATTGAAAAACTTGTGGATCATACTAACTCCATAATTAAGATTAATCCTCTTCAAGTTTAATCCTTATGTCCTAGAGAAATATCCATATGAAAAATTTGAATAAATTATTCAATTATCTATCAAATGTCCTTATTTTAATATTAAGTTTCAAATGCATTATGTCCCTTATCAATTTAGGGGAACTATTCTCTAGGAATGGAAGATAACTCATGTGCATAAATTTACATGCCACCTAGATATCAAATTATATTTTGATTTTAATAATGATTTAGAGGACATGAATATGTTCTAAGTATACCTTAGAACTAGAATATTAGTTTGGGTAGTCGACCCAATAAATTATGATAATGTGTTGATTCAAAAAGATAGTCATGATTTTGATGAAGAAATATGGTGGATGAATTAACAAGCATATGATAGCTATGATGATGAATAATACTATTACCCAAAGGGATGGGATTAAGTAGAAGCACAATGGGACACAACATTTTTATCTACATTCTTAAATAGTCAGAGATGTAGTGTCATTATGATAGCAAGTTGGTAGTTGTTTATCATGAACTAGCAACCAACATCTAACATTTTCTTGATAGTCATTTCTAAGAGGATTTATGGAACTATCATAATGGTTTTTATTATGACATGTCTATCTATTAAAATGATATTTTTTCTGATGAACTTTTTTTATATTGCCCTCTATGTAGTCACTTTTTAGTGTACATGACCAAGAGAATATCATTTTGTCTATCTGAAAAGATTATTATCAGATGTGGATTTTCCCACTACATTTGTGTGGGTATATTTTCCCTTTTATTGGTAACCTTAGTTATATGTTTTAAACTTAGGTTACGTATCTTCCTCTTCTTTTCCCCTATAAATTTGGTGTTATGGCTCATTTGGGGATCACCTCTATTTAGAGATAAAAGCTTGTATGCTCTCTTGAGATCTCATAGGCACTCTCAAGATTAGAAAATATTTTAGATATAGTTTTCATGTAAATTAAAATGGTCTCTATTTAATATCTAGCCAATATTGGCTTTCATTTCTCTATAAATTATATATACTCATCAATAATATTTCATACTTGTTTCTGTATCTTGTCTTGGTGCATGTGTTAAAATGGCATAGAGATATGAAAATATTAAAATGGTATTAGAGCATTATATTTAATTTAAAAAATTGGTTGTATTCATCAAATTGCTTTTCAATGTCATCTTTTGCACACCACTAGAGCATGGTAGTCCCTAAATATCAATAGAGATTTCTCGATTGGTCAGAAAGAAATATTTTGCCCACCGTTCTATCATTTAGTTTTCTCATTTTCCTATAATTGTGATGGTGTAATATTTTATAAGTGATACCAATCCATATTTATTTAATTAAATTGATACATCTCATGTTTCACTTTCAAAGTTTCTTAATTCTCATACACATGGTTCTATTCATGTTGATACTATGATTGTTCCTCTATTATCTACTCTTAAATGGATTCTTCCTAAAGTAAAAATTTAATAAGTCTATAAGACTCACTATTTTAATTTTGAGTATTAGTATTTATGTGAAAAATATTATTTTCTTATTCCTATTAAATTTCTAGAATATGATCAAGATAAGGGGTTTGATTTAATTAAACATGAACATATCAAAAAATTCAAAAAACATCAACCAAAATGTTCCCAATGGAAATATATCCATATAGGATGTATACATTGGTCTATCATTCCTCTTTTCCATGTTGGTATTATATACCTTTGTTTTTTATCCTTGTTGATTCCTAAACAAATAATCTAAAACATGATTTATTAGGTAATATCCTTGATAATGTGTGTAATGGAGATGTGTCTTGCACTACTTATCTAAATTTTTGCATGTGTCTCCATAATCCCACATATACTTCTATTTTGAAATTTAACATTCAAACCCAAATTATAAACATACATCTTGATTGTTATCTTTTTTTGTCTATGCTTAGTATGCCATCCGAGCATGTACTGCTCCAGTAGCCCTTGCTGAATATTTGCACTATAATCATGAAAGAGTGGTGAGTGTTCTAGGATTAAAACCTAATGGTGAGTTAATGTCTATAACTAAAGTCCCATTTGAACAAGTTACCATTCTTATATAATGTAATACCAATTATGTTGAATGTGTCAAAAAAAGACCTTCTAATCCAGAACCTAGACTTTAGATTGGCCAAAATAATTGATATTATTTCTCCATAGAAAGGCATAATTTGAGAATAGAATCTCCACACCTTTATTGAATAAATTTAGAAAGTTCATTATCTACTAATTTTAAAATTCCACAATATATAGATAATAGGACCTCCCTGCAACCTCCAATTGTAAATGGTATTCAGTTAGGAGAATCTCATATATATGAAAATAGTGGATGTATACTTTGTAACCTAGCCTTAAAACACAATATTGGTTAAACCTTGGTCTTATATATATATGATCCAGAGGCTCTATCCTTTTATTTCCAAAAAATATCTTCCCAGAGCCTAGGACCTCATATTAGACAAGGTTGTTGTTGATATGAAAACCCCAAACCAGTTTATAGTCTTTAATAAATTATCCTTCCCTAGAAAATTTCGTCCTATGGAAAAATTCATCTCTTTTATAGAGGACAAAACTACCTTTTTATACTCTGTCTTAAAATATTGGGTCAAAAATAGAACTTTGCAAGAAGTTCATGACCAACAATTAAATTGGATATATGATGCGGTCATTGAATTACATAATAACAAAGAGGAGTTATCTATTATGATGGTTCATGTTATGAAATGGTTTCCTAAAAACCTAGGAACCATTAAATTAGGAAATGATCAAGGTTTGAAGGATATCACTGACTTGAAAATAGACATAATAGATGTTGTTGCTCAAAATACAATTTTCACAACTAATTTGAATATTCATTCTTTGATTTCTTAATGACAAAAAATAATGGATTAAAAATATACTAAGAATAAATTTGACTATGTTTCAAAAAATAAAAATATCTTTATGATCATAAAATGGAAATGAAACTTTTCTGAAGAGAGGTAATCATGGAGAGTGGGAAGAGGAGATATTTTGAATCCAAGAGTAAGAAAGGGGAAAATGAGGGTGATGGAGATGGTGATGACCCAGATCCAAATAGGATTTTTATTTCCTTTGGCTTGAAAAAGGTAATGGTTATACTTCTTGTTGAAGGGAGAGAGTTTCTTTGAGTTGTGGTGGTTTATGAGCGATGGGGAACCATCATGAGGTAGATTCAAGCTATTTCTTTAGTTTCAGAATTAGAGATGAAGTTTAGAAGGTTTGTTTATTCAAGGTATTTTAGCTTGGGTGGACCAAAAAATAGGTTTTGGTTTGTAATTTTCTTGGACTTTCGATTGGAATTTGGGGTGATGACTGGTATGACTTGGAATTATTTCTACATGAACATGTACTCTCAATCTAAAGAGATGATTGGGGTCTTCCATTCATGTTTTCTTTTAGTAATGGTTAGGTGAATCATTTGAGGGATAATGGTTATGTATTATGTGTTAGTTGGTTTTATTTCCCTATTAATACCTAGGTTCGAGGTATTTTTCTGATGATAATCTATGTCCAAGCTTTCAAAGCTTTATTTTCTACTGAGATGCACTGTCTTCTTTCAAAGGATTTGTCCTAGTTTGAAGGAGGGGTTCTATCTTTCTATAATCATTTGGATTAGAAGAAAGGTCTAGTGGGATTTAGATGGTTTTGTTTTGGAGCTTGAAATTCTTTAGAATATGAACTCATTTTATACCTTGGTGCTCTATCTATTAGATAAAATAAAGAACTATTTGTTGAAATCCATATGCTTATAGATGCTTTAAGACTATCAGATGAACTAATTTTCAACCACTTATATATGGAGAATGGGATTTCTAGTTTTGGTTTAGAACTTAAAGTGGTAAGACCTATTCTATTTATTAAATTGAGCCTTGGCCTTTCTTAGGTTAAATTTGGATGATTAAATTAGGTTTGGAGTAATGGTTCTTTAGATATGCCTACGGGTGGTTTTATTGGTGGGTTTAGTAAGCTTATAGTTTTCATTCACTCTAAGTGGGCCTCATTTCTAAGGCTCTATATTTATTTCTTTTGGTTTCAGAGATCTAGCCCAAAACCCCCAAATTTTTGGTTGGTGTTTGGCTCCCTTTGGGATCCTAGGTAACTTCTTAGGCTACTCACCCATGTTTCTATCCTAGGATGGAAGTGAAAGTTTGTGAAATCCCCATGGAAGTTCTTATTTTGGTTAGGAGAAGAGGTTTGGCCTAAACCCCATATTTTTATCTTAGGTTTACTTTTTTAATCTTATGAGGAGCTTTGACCCCATAGTTTTTCTTCTTCTCTTGTCTACTTGGTTCCCAATATGGTCAAAATTGGAATGTTGAGACTTAAGCATCATAATTTTGAGTCGAGACTGGTTGCCATACTAGATGAAATTAGTTCTTAATTTCCTTCTTTTTGTTAGTTGGTTTTGTGTTGGTGGTTCTTTTATTTCCCTGGTGAGTTGATTCTTTATTTCTATCTTTTTACTACTAGGGGGAGACCCAAACCTTCTATTATGATTAGGGTTGGTTTCCATGCTAATTATCAAATTTTGGCTCATCTATAATCATACCAAGTGGAAATGAGAAAGGAAGAAAATTTTCATAGTGAATAAATCTCAAATCTCATAAAAATTGTCAATATCTAAACAAGTCAAAAGGAGGACAAGTCAAACATTTTGTAAACAATAAAAAATTATCATATCATTGTACATGCTATTTTAAATTATGTATAAATATCTAAACTTATAGATAAAATGTAAATCATGGAACAAAAATATATTATGTTATAAAAATATACATAAATGCTAGCTTCTACTAGAAATCAGCTTCAAGTCAAAGCCTAGAGTCCTATTATGATTTTTCCAAAGGTTATGACCTCCAATTCTCATGCTTAGGTACCTAAATTTGAGAAAACTATAAAGGCCTTAGTATATTCCTTAGGGAAATATATATATTAAAAATTTGAAAAAAATTATCAATATTAAATCTTAGAATGACCCATCTAGAGGAAATTAATTATGATTATGGTTTCTATCGACCAAATTTGACTTTTAGGTCAAATTGGGGCACCCCTAGGTAAAAAAATGAGTTTGAAGTGTTTTAAGGGGTTTAATATTTGGTCATAAGGTATATCATAGGTCATTTAATGTTATATTAGCCTTGGTCATTAATTTTATTAGCCAACATATCCTTTTGAGTCATTTTAGGGGTCAAAATTGAGCATTTAATGACTTATATGGATTTATAGGGAAGTGTAAAGGTTCCAATAGGTTTTGTCATGTGTCATGTGTCCTAGGGAGTCTTTGGTAACTGTTAACAACTGAAAATTGGTAGGTTCCTCAAAAAAAGGGCATATTTCTTGAATAACTTGAGCATTTAATGAGGTGTATAGAATTATATGACCTCTTATGGTTTGGGACATTTTATGAATGTCCCTTGGTCTTCCATATACTCACTTTAATGATTAGTTTGATTATAAACTCTAAAAAATGAAGAAAACCACTTATCTCTCCTTCCACTAGGCTTGGCAAGCAAAAGTAGTATTCAGGTTTGTGCTTCATATGGTTAGCATGAGAGGTTTTTATATTATACACTCAATAATATTCATTTGAATTTTGGTTGCAGAGGAATGGTGGTTTGAGATTTATGAACCATTCCTAAAAAGTTGAACTTTCAAATTTGCCTGCTAATCTATGTACCCTATAGGTTTTACCTTAGTTTGAGAAATTCCATATAACCTAGATACTGATATTGATTATAGAGTATGTTCACATCCTTATCTAATTCTTTCTATGGTTTTTTTCATGTTTTAATTTGATTTGATAGTCCAATAACTCTTTTTTGGAAGGTGTCACCATGTGAGATTTTAATCAAATATCTTTGTTTGCAGAGTTTTGGTTCTTAGAAAAATCTTCATAATAATGTGATTTGATGTTTCCCATATCTTAATTCCACATTTATCATCCTCCACTCATGTATATTCTCATAACACCATGTTTGGATCAAGTTTTCAGTCTTGCCAAGCTCACAGATAATTCTTTGCTCAATTTCACTTATATCCATGTTGGAGCACATATGGAACCTCTTTAGCATGTCCATGGAGGTGATTTGGAATTACCATGATGTTACATGTTGATATTTTGGTGAAAATATCAATTGACCATGAAGCTAGTCCCTTTGGTGCATGAATCAATTCAGGATCATTGCATACATATAACCTAGGTTCACCTACAGGGGCCCCTCTTTGGTAACATCATGAAGGAAGAGATTTAATAGTTAGTCCAAGTATTTTGGAGTGTTATATTTCATTTTAAAGCTTGGATAAGGACTAAATTTATTACAAGAACACATATTTTGTTGACTTCCTAAGCTCACATTCTCTACCTATAAATGGGAAATGTGCATGTACAGGTGATAATGCAGAGAGATAAGGGGTCTTTATGTGGTATTGAAATAAGTGATGAGATCCCATTTTCAAGTCCATACATGTTGAATATATCTTAACATACATGTATAAATTTATATATGGCTAAACCAAGTTGGAAACAACCTCCAAGGATGAAGACTGAGTTTTGAGGCCAAATCCCTAAAAAGGGAAAATAGAGGCACATGAGCATTTTGTAAATAACATATCACATAGTTGAAAGAACTTATGTTTCATATTATTATGCTAATATTGTAGTATATATTAAGGAAAATAAACTTTCAAGGTTTGAATGGTAGAACACTAATGAATTTTTGTTGTTTAGGGTCCTCAAGTTGCTTACAAAAACACTAAGTGCCTTCAATATCATCTATAGGATTTTGAATTTTTGGACAACCTTATTCTCCAACTTGATGAAATAAACAATTCCACTATATTTGAATATTCCTACTAGGTTTTAAATAATATGAATTAATTTTAATAAGTATAAGGTTTAAATCTAGGTTCAGATGCTCATCTACAGGTATAGAACCTAGGAAGGACTATCTACAGCCTGCCTATAGGAGTTCACAGGGTTTTTGAGATGAACTTGCAAGATAAGGAGCCATATATTTAAAAAATAATTATGAAAGGTTGAGAATAGTTTAAAAGGTTCTTAAAAAATGTATAAATTAGTCTCTAAGAATAATATTCACCTACAAGCCCTCTCACAATCAACTATAGTTGATTGTGAGGGGTAGAGTGTAAGAGGACCAAAATCCTAGGTGTAAGTTTGACCTAGATTTGAAATGAATGAACCCCAATTATTTATATATGACAATGGAATAATTTAAGGGGAATTTTTAAATTTATTTAAATCCTAAAATTTTAAGAACACCTAAATAATTCATGTTTGAAGGAGAAAATAACAACACACAATCAGTTAAAAGTGACTAAAGCATAACAGAACTTGATTGAGGTTTATTCTAGGTCTTCGACATAGTAGGTATATAAAATAAGTGACTAAATAAGCCTTGTTATTTATTTTAATGTTTTAATATGCCACAATACCAATTCAATTAGCTCCAAGAAAATCATAAACACCTATAGCAGGGTTATCGTATCAGTCATGCTTGATTGAGTAAGGAAAGGTGTGAAGGTTCTTAGATGCATAAATGACCTAAAATAAGCATGGAATTAGTATAATAGATTATAAAATGATATAAAAACTTTTTTTCAAGCTATAAGAGTCATGGATACCTGTAGGTGTACCTTCATGACTTTAAATACAGTCAAGAGGTTGACCTCCATTTAGAAGAGTCAAGATAAGGCATGAATAAAGCAATGTTTGAAAGGAGTATGAAGGTTTGTATGATAAATAATTGACCCCAGTATAGTTTGAAATACATCATGGAACCATCATTATGAATATGGAGTAAATAAAGGAATGCTAATCTATAACACATAGTCTTGAGGAAAATCTTGCATACATAGTTTCCTTTTGGGATGGTCTGTTTTGGGTCTTAGAGCATTTTAGAGGTAAACACACCAAAAAAAGGGATAAAATTTTGTGTATATCACCATTAAAACTTTTATATAGCACTAAATCATTCATTTTTATTTTTAAAATAGGGGAGTGTGCTTTATTGTTTCTTAGATAGAGGGCACTCCCCTCAATGTTTAACTGACAGGTTTTGGAGGAAAATAAGTGATATGATTAACTAGAAGACAAGGAGATACTTAAAAAGGGTTTGAAAATATGAGATACACCTAGTGAAAGTTAGTAAATAAAGTGAATAAGGGGTATTGTATATAGAGATGCCTAAACCTCTTAAGGTTGCAAACAGGGTTATGAAGCAAGGGTTAAACCAAAAGACCAATAAGAGCCCAATGTCACTTTTGGCCTTATACATGAATTTAAAATTGTTTAAAAATGTTTTTAAGGTGGATAAATAGGAGATAAATCTTTTTAGATGCAAATTAAATCATCAAAACTTATTTTGGGTTTCAAGGGCAATTCAGGCCTGTTAGGCATGACTACACTTAGCGTCTAAAAAGGAGGTAAAATTTATATTTGGATTTAGAGAACCAATAAAACATATTGGATAATTCATATGAAGGTGCATTAGACATGTTAAATACTTTACCTTGTATAATAAAACCAAGGAAAGCCATTTTTGGACCTTGAGACATCTCAGACCTGTATAGATGGTGAAAACTAGCTCGATAAGAGTGTTTCAAATGCTCATATCTTCTTGGACACTTTGCATGGGAGCCAATTTTTTTTTGAGGAGTTATATATGGTATTAAACATAAATTTTTTGGCATTATTTTGAGATTTGGATGTCAGAACTTTATGAAACATCACTAAAGGTCAAAACTACTCAAAACCCTCCAAAACCCTTACAAGGACCAGTTTGGATAAATGAAGTTAGAGATGAAATATAATGTAATAAATTGACCATGAAACATATTGGATTTTTTATATTACTCAATCAATATCCCTTCCATGATTTTTTGTTGTATAGATATGGTGCAAAACATGTTTTTTTTTCCCATTTTGTGTATTGTGTAGGCTAAAAGAGGATTATGAAGTTGAAATCAATTTTTGAGGGAATATTTAGACTTTTTATAACTCCATATTTTCATTTAATTTCAAGTAAAAAATCATAAGTAACCAAACCAATTTCTTCATCTTAGCCAGTCAAAAGTGACCTATTAGACAAGCTAGTGAGAAGGGTGGAAAACTTTAAGTGAGCTAAATTTAATGTGTCCCTAATGATTATAAGGACATGGATGGTATTTAAATGTTTAATTAACCTCATAACATGTATTTTCATGAGAAATTTATCTCTTTTTGGAAGCCAAGTGTGCAGGGTGCATGAAGGAAGAGTTTCCTAGACTACAGATGATGATAGCTCCTTTCTAGATGATTCTAGAGGACTAAGCATGAAACCAATTCATGGATAGGCATGTATAAAAGACATAAATTTAATTCCAATCATTTTACTTGTTCCTAATTATTTATGAGGTTTTAAAAAAAGGCTAATCATGATAACAGTTTTTTTGAGCTAGAATGAGGAGTTTTATGCCACTTTGCAAGAGTTTGATGACTTGGATGGACACTTGGGTTTTTTGACCTTACATGGTTCATCCTATATCATATTATAATTAATAATTAACTGATTCTCTCATATTTACAAGTGTCCTTGTGACCCTTTAACTTATTTCTTCTCCTCTCTCTCTCAAGTTTTATAAGAACTAGCCATTTTGGTCTTTATAATCTAATACCACACCATGTATGGTGAAGCCCTACTAGTTTTGACATTTTAATTTCATTAGAAAATAAATTTAATTAATTTTTGAGTTCATATATCATCTTTTTAAAGTTTTTGAAGAGATGTATAGTGAATGGTTAAGATATATTCAATTATCCTTACTTTCTCTCAATCCTTCCATGTTAGATGCAAGTGATTCCATGCCTAGTAGGTCATATGAAGTGTTGTGAAGTGTATGGAAATGTTATTAAGTATACAAGGAATTATTCACATTTTTAAAATGATTTATGTTTCCACTTAACTTGGATAGTCTTCATATATGGCACCTTCATATTGAAATACTAATGTTAGTGCACTCTACGACTCTTAAATTAGTGTTGTATGCCTTGTCTCAAAGTGATGGAGTAAAATAGTATTATGGTAAACATATTGGTGAATTAACCCATATAATAGGTTTCATTTCATTCTAATTTTATCCCTTTTCTCCATAAATAATCAATTAGTATAGGTGAAAGCATTTCAAGGCACATCTAGGGAGCTAGCTCTTCATTCTAGAGATTCATCTCACCAAATTAACTACCCATAACAAGTGAGATGATTCCATTTTTCCACTTGGATGAGGAGATTTGAGTAATATCCTTAAAGGGTAAAAATCTAGGTGACAATAATTTCACCTCTAGAAAACTCAATCAAATAGCTAAAAATGTAGACACCATTACTAAAAGGGTTATTAAAACCCAATGGGGTATCCAAAAAAAAATTGAGATACATAAAATAAATCATATGATTTATGGATATTTCACAAGTAATTTCAAAAACTAAACTCATATGGATGAGGAAAAGGTTGTACTTGCCCATGTAAATGAATTTCAAATTTATAATGACATCAACAAATCCATTTGAACATATGCCCTAAATACAAATGATAAAAAAATGGTTTAGCTTAGGAAAAGATGCAAATTTTCCTTCTAAAAATAATTATTCAAATAAATGACATAAAATAAATTATAACCAACAACCATACAATGTATTCCATCATGATTATGAACCAATCTTTCCTTTGATTTTAAATATTGATGATTGGTGTTAAACAAGGCATAAATTTTAAAAAGATGCAAGGATCAAATATTTACAATAGATAATTCTTGGATGGGATTTTTCATAAGTGGGATTTTTAAAAAGGAATGAATTAAATTTTTCACAACTTCTTATAGCTAATATGATGGGTGATCTCCATGACTAGTGGAATGACATTCCCCCTACTAAGCAAGCACAAAGTCTAGTTTAATATGGCCAAATATTAACTAGACTATCCAATGCTATTATTATTGAATTTTCTAGGGATAAAAATAATACAAAAAAATATACATTGAATGATTTTTATAGAATGAAATGTTTTGACCCTATACATATTGATAAGTATATGTGTATGGATGTTACAGTCTAGATCTAATGTAGTCAAAAGAAATTTTATCAATAGTCTCCCTCTAAAATTAGTTAAAACTATCATAAATCAAATGCAATATCAAAAGGATGGTTTACGTCATCCAAAGAGTATTGAATTTCACACATTTGGTAAATTGATGTAATTTTTAAAGTGTTGTTTCAAGCATTTTTTGACATAAAAAGATTTGTAAATATGTTAAGAATCTCCCTAACCTGGTCAAAACCTAGTATTGTAAAAAATATCCACAATTTTCATCCTTTGTATTTCATAAGAATTGAAAATATTATTATAGTTTTAACAAACACAAATTCAAATGTCCCAATCATTCTTTTCCACAAGCTCCTCCTTTCTAGCAATTTTTTTCTAAAGAATGAAGATTTATTAAACCTCAAAGGTCTCTTGATAATCCCTAAACCAAACATCCTAATAAAGGATTTATTTGTGGTAAACTTGGCCATATCAGTCTCAATTATCCTAATAAGAAGAATAAACCACTTAACCCTGTCATAGTTCATCATATAACTCAATAAAATTGGCTTGACAAGACTACCTCAGCTTTCAAGTTGAATGATGTTAGCTCCCTTCCAGACTTGCTCTCATTTCCAATCCTATCTGATATTGAGTTTGACTCATCTATTGATGAATTTAATCATGCCCAAAACTTAGTTTCCAATCCTTCCATCTCTGAACCAATGCCACCTATCATTATTATTTCATTTTCACCATTGTTCAAGAAGAAGATATTGAGAAAATAAAAGAAGTATCATGACATTCTTGTCTAGAATTATTCTATATGGAGTCAGTACCAATAATGTTTAGATGTAGCTATAATAAAACATGCTACCCAATAGGAAGATTTAGATAAATGTACCAAAACATTCATCTCTTTTGATGACACAAGATGTCATGCCCATTTGTTTTCCTCTAAAAACAAACATGACATAGTCAAAACACAAACAATTGACCAAAAACACATAAGTAAATACAATAATTCATGTTAATCAAAACACTCATGCAATCCTTACCACTAAAATCATTCCATAATCAGAGCATGCCATAAATATGAAGGTTACAATCATGATTCATTTGGACAACACTCAAAATGATCCACAATCTTGCACCAAATATTGTTGCACTTATAACATTGAGATGACCATCAATTTAAACCTAGTTTAAACTAACACAACCAACATCCACATGGTTACTTTAGTGGCCTCCAAGGACATGTAAGATATTCCTTGAGCTCCCAAGAAAAATTCTTACCATGTGACGTCCTACCACTTAGATGTGGGGTTGACAAGCTTTTACATTGCACCTGTAACCCTAGGATTACGAATCATCAAGATGATGCCATGTGGCAACATCCTAATCACCCATTAGCCTAGATGCTTGGAATTATATATCATCCTTTAAGGGATTATGGTCATTGATACAATGCCATGTGGTAACATCTTACTCACCCATTATCCTGGGGGTTCCACATTCTGTATGATCCTCTCTGAGATCATGGGTTGTTAAGATGATGCCATGTGGTAACATCCCACTCACCCACTAACCTAACACCAATTGTACATTAGACCACATTGATGACACTCCTGAGTTAGTATGATGGTGACACATGACTTAGTATAAACCATTCATCAAAGTCATAAAATTTGACTAAGGAAAAATAAAACAAAAGGCCCTATACTCAAAGATATAATCATTTCGATAATTCACCTATTCAAATACATGGAATGTAGAGGCATTTGGGTATTAACCCTAATGACTTAGTCCCTCTAAGATTCCACACTCCTAGATGCTACCATTTGGTAGTTTTTTTAGAATTCTAGGGAGTTATAAGCTTATCCTTTTGACTAATCCTTTGGGCTACTAGATTATGCCACATGGCATCATCTATCCAACTTTCAAAAAGCCTAAAATTTGACTACTGAAAAAGCTAAAATAAACTCAAGAAAAAGTGGTTAAGGTAAGCCAAGGAAAAAAAGAGTAAGGCAAAAATCCATCAAGACCTCTATAATCAGTTAAGGCATGATCTAAATTAAAACACATAGGTGACTCTAAAACTAATAACATATCAAGGTAAAATATACATGCCTAAGTTGATGCTACCAAGTCCAGTAAGAAGCAAAAGGTTGCTTGAAGTGAAGAACATGATTCTAAACAAATAAATTCATTGGTTTTGTCAATTTATCAAATGAACACAAATCAAGTTTGCTCAAGCAAACATATCTAAAGGAATGGCTTGCTTAAAACCACTCCAAAGATCCAAACTTAATAGAACTTCATTAGTTTTATTAAACTACCTAGTTGTTAGGAAGACATAAAATAGGATTCAACTCAATTATAAAAGCCTAGGGGATTCTTTCACAAGACATCCATTTGATCCATAAGAACCTCAAAGGTTTAATGAACTATTTCTATTATTATTTCAAATAACCACCCATAATTTAGCAATTGTGTTCTACTCATCCTAGCATAATATTGATTCAATCATTAAACCATATAGATTTAAAGGAGAGACCTACACATAAAAAAGAGATTGTGCTCAACAAGGTTTAATCAAATACTCATGGTCTTTTATTAGACAAGCCATAATGCCAAAGAGCTTTGTTTACCAAAACAAATCCTTCCCAAGGGTATAAATACAAATGGTCATATCTAGACATGACTCATTTTACAAAAAAGTTAAACACAAAGACACCATGAGTCTTTATCCATGATTGGAATAAAAATACTAGAAAACATCAATGTTTAATTCATTTCAACAATATCAATTATTATTCCCAATAATAATTCCATATCTAATTATCTAAGTTCTACTTATTTATAATAAGTTTGATTTCATTAACTCTTCTTAATTAGATAAATAAAAATGCATGATACTTAATAGACTGGTCACTCATGACAAACATATAAGTAAGGAAATCAATCTATTTATTAATTTGAAAATGTCATAAAGGCTAAAGACTTTGACACATCCAAGACTCTTCCCAATCTATTATAAAATAATCATTCACAAATAATTACATCTCAGATTGACACTGAGGTCTCAATAATGGAAAAAAGTCTTAATCCATAGTTATAATATTATCCAACTCTATTTTATCCATAATATTACAATCAAGCTGGTTGCTATAGAATTAGTAATACTATAGATTCATTCATATTTTATCATAAGTGAGATATACTTATTTTAGTCTAAACAAGTGTATAAGAACCAAGCAAACTTCAACGGTGGTCCATGTCTTCTCTCGAGAACCTAATGGCCATTATAAGGAAGGCTCACCACCCAACCTTTTGTCATCATCAAGCTACTACTCTAGACACCCTTGAGCTCGAGGCTTCCACCTCTGAGCATGTTTATATCACTTGGTAAGGTCAAGGGTGGATATCTAGGCAAGGGTATCTTAACTCAAGAGAATGACCATGCAAAACCTATATTCCTATTCCTAATTCTCACCCAAATAGACTTCCACTCTCAAGTAAAAAAAAGACAAGCATTCAAATGTTCATTCAATCAAAGTAAAATATTCATGCATATAATATTATTAGGAAAGGGATTATAACATAACAAGGCCCACCAAAATATTGGAGTAGAAAGAGGATATCTCACTTTATTTCTTCCTTCTAATAGTCATGGGAGGGTTAAGCAATATACCATCATGTCTCATCACAAGAGGGCTTAAAAAATTCCACTGTGACACTCAAAAGAGGGTCAAGCATTCTACCACCATTCCTAACACATGAAGGCTTACCATTCTTCCACTATGAAAATGTTATTCATAGGCAACCCCTGCACTATGTCACAATAACACTAATAAAATTCAAGCAAAAACTTAAACAACCAATTCAAGTGAGGAGGAGAATAACCTCTCCTAAATCCTCAACTAGGCAAAGATTTGCATGTTAGCTAATGCACAACCATGGAAAGATAATAATATAGGTAGAATAAACAAAGTGATCTTATTTGTTTTCAAGCAAGAGAAAAAATAAAGTACTAGAATCATTTCATTCAAACTAAGGAGGAACAATCTCTCCAAGACCCTCAAATGGGAAATCACTACATGGCAGTCAATGCTCAACCATGGGCAAAGAATAAAATAGGTGGAATAGACCAAGTGGTCTTATCTCTTTGAAAAAAATATGATCTAATAGATAATATAATCATTTCATCCTAAATAAACATCATAAATCATAGGTTAAAATGAGTCCCACCTATCAACCCTAAGATCACCTAGGCACTATCCTCCAGCTATCTAGACTCAGCTCTCCCAATCATATGATTCTATTTATTTATTCTCCTTCTCCTACAATAAGTCTAATTCTCTTCAAATTGGCAAAAAAAGTCCTAAACTAAGGGAGCTCTAATTCTATATAAAGATGTCATAGAATAAGCCAACCACCTCCATTTTCCTAGCCATGCCTCATTAAGGGATGTTCTTTCCCATGCTCAACTAAGGCACATAGTGGATATTACATATTTTTTTATTTACTTCTAGGACTTTATTACCTCTTTTCCCACTTGATCCTATTACTAATGTAATTCATGGAAGATATTCAAATCAGCCACTAGACATTCTAGATGTTAGCTGCAAGATCTTCAAGTTAGGTGATAATAAATTTTATGTACTAAGATTAAATCTTGGCCACTTAAAATAGATACTAAGTCCATAATGGTGGTGAAATATGAAAATAAATACTTTGCATGGGTTTAATAAGGTTTAAAACTAGTTAGTAATATAACCATGCTTGGTGTAGTCTCTTCCATTCATTAGACCTTTTCATGTTCCTATACACTTGATGAACACATAAAATTATTCTAACCTAATAGATAAAGCTACATAATTTAATCAAACAAGACAATTTATATCAATTAACCATAGCCAATTCATAGACTATCAACATACATGTAAATAATTTCATATGATTTAATACATAAGTAGTTTCCATTTCATAAGCTTAGAATCAATTGTTCAACATGATGTAAGTCACTATATTTCATAGACATAATAAAATTTCATAAATGGACATTGCATAAAGAAATGTAAGCATCATACTTTTATAAGTAAGCAATCCAAAACATGATTGATAATAGGTCTTTTCCATGGTTCCCAACACATGAAAATCCTTCATAATTCCTTGCATGCCTTAGTAGTCATCTTTGTCAGAGATAAGCACTATGCAAAATGGGGCCTTACATCCCAATCCCCTTATGTATATTTCCATCTAGAAGTCACTGAAGGAGGTGAGGATACTGGACCCTCAAAGGTGAATCATCTTCCAAAGTAGCTAACGATTCATAATATTTATCCCATTGGACCTTGACTTGATCCAGGTCTCTACCTTGAAGTGTTAGCACCTGACATGTTAATATCCTGATAGGCTCCAAAGTTATAGCTCCATTAGTCTCAACCTACAAGGCCATTCAATCAAATACATGAGAAATGTCAACAACATATTGACATAAAATAGAGATATAAAATACATCATGAACATGAAAAAGACTAGGTGTCAAGACCCGTCTATAATCTACTATACCAATGGTCTCCAAGATCTCAAATGGTCTAACAAAATAAAGTGCCAATTTAACCCTTTTCCATAATGAATGGTAATATTTTGGGGTCTCACCCTCAATAAAACTTTATCACCAACATTAAAATGCTGATCAATTCTTTTTACTTCAACATACTTCTTTTGTTGATCCCTAATAGTCTCCAAGTGATGTTTTATCTTAATTACTTGTAATTCCATATATTCTAACATGGTAGAGCCAATTATGAACTTACCCTCAAGTTGGTCCCACATCAGTGGGTTTATACAAGCATAACCATACAAAACCTAAAAATGATCCATCTTAATTGAACTATGATAGCTATTATTGTAAGTTAATTCAATAAGATATAAATAGTATTTCCAATGAGATGGCTTGCCCATCACATACATATAGAACATGTCTTCCAATACTTGATTGATTCTCTCGATCTATCCATCAATATTAGGATGTTAGGAAGTACTAAAATTGAGCTAAGTGCCCAATACCTTCTACAAATAAGTGTATAAGTGAGAATTATATACTAGATCTCTATTTGAAATAATCTTTCAGGGAATCCCATGCAATCTAACAATGTCATCTAGAAATACCTTTACTAGTGAATTGGCATTATAGGCAGTCTTCATGGGAGAAAAGTGAGCTACTTTAGTTAACTTATCTATTTTTACCATGATTGTATCATGATGGTATGATGAATTAGGCAAGCCTACAATTAAATCCATGGAGATGGTGTCCCATTTACATTATGGAATCTCATGAGGATATAAAAATCCTATTGGATGATGATGTTCATCCCTTACCCTCTATCACTCTAGACAATGAGCTAAAAAATTAGAAATATCACTCCTCAAACTGACCCAATGCTATAATTTCCTTAACTCAACATGCATTTTCATCACCCTAGGGTGTGTTTGGTAAGGAGCTCTATGTGACTCAGACATAATTAGCTCACACAAGCCACTAGCTAAGGGAACATAGATGCACCCTTTATGGAAAAAAAACCATCATGATTAAGAGAATATCCTTCAAATTTACCCTTCAGATTTATACTAGAATTCAACATCTATCTTACTTATTTATAGGGGTTGTCCCTAGGAATCTACTTCAAAATATAACTTCTCAAGTCAGTTCAAAAACTCCTTACTACCAACACATGGTTCCTCCTTCTTAAGACATTAACAACTACAAAATTCATTTCATTTGATATAAAAAATTTCATAGCCATATTCATAGAATAATTCCATCTAACACCTTTGACGTGTGTCAAGGTTAGGTTGATTAAATATATGTTGCAAACTCAAATGGTATGTCTTTAAAACAAATTAATGACCAAGTAAGAAGTGTGAGCATATTAAGAAAGCATGAATTATTTTTGCAAATATCCATATCATGTGTGGGGTATCTCATCTCATAATCCTTGAGTTTCTAATATTTATATGCAATAAATTTGCCTTCTTGCATGAGTAAAACTCATAATCCTTCTTTCAATGCATCAGTGCAAATAAAGAATTCTCCTATGGGATTAGGCACATCTAAAATTGGTGCACTAGTGAGATGATCTTTTAGTAGTTAAAAAACTTCATCACACCTTACTATCCAAACAAAATTCTCTTTTTTTTGAAGTGAAATGATGGGATTCACAATGTGAGAGAAATTCTCTACAAAGCATCTATAAAATCTTGCCAATCCTATGAAGCTATGAAATTATACAATGTTAGAGGATGATAGCCATTTCATAATGGGACAAATCTTGGTAAGATCCATAGAGATTCCATCTCCTAAAATGATGTGCCCAAGATATTGCACCTCATACTACAAAAATGCATACTTCTCCAAATTACCACATGATAAATTTTATCTTAAAACTTATAGGACTTACCTCAAATTTTCCTCATGTTCCTCTTCATTCTAAAAATTGATTAGAATTTCATATAGAAGCACCAACATGAATCGATCCAAAAAGGAGTGAAACACTCCATTCATTAGACTCATGAATATTATTGGAGTATTAGTCAACCCAAATTATATAATTCTAAATTCATAATGCCCATATTGCATTTGAAACACCCAAATGATATAATTATAAATTCATAATGCCCATATTGTATTTGGAACATAGTCTTATGAATATGATGATTTTTGATATGAAACTAATGGTATCCACATTTTAAATCAATTTTGGAGAACACTTTGGCTCCCTACATTTGATTAAACAAATCATCAATTCTAGGTAAGGGATAATGATTCTTAATTGTTTTAAATTAAGGTAAAATCAAGTTTTGAAGGGGCCCCAAAACCCTATACAACAAAAAGAAAGATAAACCATTAAGCACAACTAGGTATAAAAGAAACTAAAACTAGTAAAACAACTAAACCAGGTTTTACAGGGACCTGTTACCAACAGATGTGACCAGATAAAATTGCCATCAAAACATTGGAAGGAAAGTTAACAGACTGGATCAACAACCTGAAAAACCTCCCAAACCAGTAACCAACAAACCAATGAAGCAACCAGTTTACCTACCCAAAAAAACTAGTTAGCAAAAGGGAACATTAGATTTAACTTTTAAATTGAGGTTTTTTTTTACTCGACTGAAGAATCTTATCTAGAGGGGGGACCAAAGGCTTAGACTTCTTCCTCTTAACTGCTATCCACCATCCTCTAACTTTTCTGCCTCAGCAACCCATGCCTCAAAAGACAATGATCCATGGAACCCAAGGGACACGGATGCCACACCAAACTCCTTATGAGAATTAGACAAATTTTGGCTCCTAGGAGGATCCTCTGAAATAAGGGAAGAGACCAATGCCATCTCAACCACTGGCTCAGAAAGATCACAAACCACAGCCTTCGTAGGAGCTTCAAAGGAATGTTTCCCCAAGGAATCCTCTGCAACCACTAGTTCAGAGTGAACACTATCCTCAATCTCAGGAACAACCAGAGCTTCCAAAGGTTGTTTAACCATGTAATGCTCAGAGGAAGCCTCAAACCACCAAGAAGGTGGTCATCTAGATTTGGATTTCTTAGAAGTACAGTGAGCAGCAATATGACCCGTCAGGTGACACTTCCTGCAACAAAAAGGGATACCCTCAAAATCCAACATTTGTGTCCAAGTACCCCTTGGGGAATCCAAGAAAATCACCTCAGGAAGGCCCTTAGAAACATCCAAATCTACCAAAAAGTGTGCACAGGTTGAATGGATAATATCCAAAGTGTCTGCATCCACAAATAAGAAATCCCCAATACCATTTCAAATAGTTTCAAAAACTAAATCATGCCAAAGATGTATTGGAAGATTAGGGAGTCAGACCCAAATAGGGAACTTATTAAAGGATTCTAAGAGAGGATCAAAATCCATATGCCACGGTTTGGCCATGAGTGGATATCTGCCCTGCCAAGAAAAATTATTGTGGCATAAAATAATCTTCCTGTCATTGGAACAAATGAACTTTGCTATAAAAAAACCTTTAGCACACGAGAATATTTGGACATTATTTTCAATAAGTGGCATCCAATTCTTGGAGATCCAACCATGTAGATCTACAAGAGAGGGCCAAAAGCCACGGAAGCAAAAAATATCAGCAAGAGAGGAAAGCTCTTCTACCGTATGGAAGATGTCTTCAACTGATTTAGGATCTAGAGTTACCCTAATAAGTTTTAAAGCACTTACAGGTGAGACTTGAGAAGGCCCAAATTATGTGTGAGGAAGAGCGTCATGTAATTTGGCTTCAAATGTAGCCACATCAGCAAAAGTCCTTCCCCCAAATCCAAGACCTAAACTAGGCGCAGGAGATCCATAAGCCAAATGCGAGGCATGAATAAGACCCCCACCCATAGAATAAATCACATTAGGGGAAACCAAAACCCTACCCCCACATGTGGAGGAAGCCCCACCTATAGTAGTAGCCACACCAGCTACAGGATCCATGACCTCCAGCTTCAAATTTGAATTTTGAAGTCGCGCACGCATGGGAGACGCAGCAGGAGCCATAACTATTCTAAAACTAAAGTTATTTTTTTGTACTATAATATGCCTTAGATGACTGTTAGTTGGGGCTTTTCATGATAATGATTCTTAATTGTTACTTTATTTAATTGGTGATAATAAATTTATAGCTAGAGTGATCCATCCTTCTTCTTAAAATATATGACTGGTGTTTCCCATGGGGACACACTAAGACAAATCAATCCTTTCTCTAAGATTTTATCAAGATGCAACTTGAGTTCACATAATTATAGGGTGGTCATTATATATGGTGGTTTCAAGATGATCTCAATCCTAGGTATCAAGTCAATCTAAAAGTCAATCTCATATAGACGAGGCATACCCAATAATTCTTCTTTGAATCATTTGATCCATCACTTACCATGATATAAAATAATTGAGAAACTTTCCTTACACTCTTCTTGAGTTGGATTGTAGTGATCATGTGAAGGGAAATGACTCTCTTGATTCTAGATATTACCAAAATTATCTTGAGGTCACCTTCACATTTGATAACCTTACCATGACAATATAACTTGGATTTATGAGAAACATCATAAGTGCCTAAGGGAATTATGTGCAAGTATAATCTAGTGGATAAGACACCAAGGTATAACATGAAACTAATCACCAGGGAGATAACAAACATATTTTCCCTAGAGGCCAACTCAACTGGCCAACTTTACAACTATCTAGCAGGCACCAACCCACAACAATCTATGATAGAAGGAGAAATAAAGGAGTTTGATGCTCTTGAATACAAAAATTGAAACTAAAAATCATTGTATCATACCTATAGTCTTTATGACAATTGGTTGGTTATTGTCTTGGTGATCATCCATTATTTCAAAATTCTTACGTCCTCAATCCACATCACCTATAGTTCATTTCAACACTAAGGCCTTATGCCTATTGGTAGATGATAGTCCAATAGGAAAATCTTGTGCATAATTGTCCATAGATCCATTCATGAAATAATCACCCTTCTATTGGTACACCCTAAAGGGGCTCTAAAATAAGTAGTTGACCCTAATGGTTTTACCTACTTAGACTGCTAGGTTCGTGTAATCCCAAACTACTAATATTCCTGAGGTCTAGCATTACCTCACCTATGGCGGTATTAATCCAACTAGTTCTTACTCTATCTATGTCTAGAATGGTTACTCTCTTGTTTCTATTGTTGAGGATATCTCAAGCTGGATTGAGTTACTTTCCAACCTCCTTTATGTGCAAACTATGCACCTTGTGACCTTGAGTTGCATTGTGATTGTAGTCTGCCATAAAAAATTTATCATGTATCCTTAGTCTTTCCATGAGACTCCTTAGATAATTAGGCCTTTTAAACTATGAGTACCAAGTTTACAAGAGCTAAAATGTGTACTATGCCACCCAATTCTATATTCAAGCCTATAATGAACACGTCCACTTGGATTGTCTCATCCATGTAACCTTACACATATCTGATTAAGTACACAAATGACACTCATATTGTGACACAATTCCACTTACCTACCCAAGGTCATTAAATTCATCTACCTTCTTTTGAACACATATAGGGGATAGGTAATGTGATCTAAAATTCTCCTCAAATAACTCCAAAGTGAGGGATGTTTGTGTCGAGTGGAGTTTCTACTCTTCACCTTCCCATCATATCTTAGTTGCATCTTTGAGAAGATGGGTGCCCAATGGGTCTTCCCATTAGAGTAAAAATCATATAAGGTGAAACATCCTCTCATGTTTTCCAATCAATCTTATGTTGTGAAACCATCCTAAGTCCCATCAAAATTAGGAGGATGTAGCCTGATAAAATCCTTAACTAGGTCTCCAAGCATAGGCCTAGGAGGGTAGTCTAAGTCTCATTTACCATGTCACTCACCATGGTGATGGGGAGGAATCCTAGACCCCTCTCTTTCTCTTTCAACTGATTCTTCATCATCTTGAGAATGTCATGGAAAGTGCCTTTTTGCATGATGTTTAACTACATGCAATCTCTACTATAAGACATCAGACATTTGTTACATGGCTAAGTGAAGTTTTGGTCCTATTTCATTCAATAAAAACTAAATGGGAGGCTCATGTTTACCAAGTGGATCATCACCATGATGTGCTTGACATAGTCCTCTCATTCTAGATGCCAATAGGAAAGACATCATAAAACATGTGGAATTTAGAAATCTAGAACAATAAAATTACCTAGAGCTCTCAGTGTCATAACTTGGGCTCTGATACCAAAATGTCATGCCTATTTTTTTCCTCTAAAAATTATCACGACATAGTCAAAACACAAATAATTGACCAAAAACATAGACAAATACAATAATTCATGTTAATCAAAACACTCATGTAATCCCTACCACTACCATCATTCCATAATTAGGGTATGTCATAAATCTAAAAGGCCACAAACCTAATTCATTTAGTCGACACTTAGAATTATCCATGAGTTTATGCTGAAGATTATTGTGCTTATGACATTGATACAACTATCAATTTAATCATAGTTTAATATGATGCAACTAACATCCACATGTTTACTGCAGCAGCCTAAGGCCACATAAGTTATTCCTTGAGCTCATGGGATATTTTTTTACCACATGGTGTCCTACCACTTATCTGTAGGGTTTTTAAGATTTCATGTTGCACCCATAGCCCTAGGACTACAAATCATTTAGATGAAGCCACATGGAAACATCCTTCTCACCTGAAATCTCAGAGGCTCCACATTTTGTATGATCCTCTCTAAAAATGTGGGTCATTAGGATGATGCCACATGGTAAAATTACACTCACATGCTATCCCAAAGGCTTCACATTCTATATGGTCCTCTCTGTGATCCTAGGTCATCAAGATGATGCCACATGAAAACATCCCACTCACCCACTAGCCCAATATTGACCTTATGTCATACCACATGGATGTCACTCTCAAGTTAGTAGGATGGAGACATGTGGCTTCCTCCAAACTATTCATCAAAGTCATGAAATTTGACAAAGGAAAAAACAAATCAAAGGGCCTTGAACTCAAAGACATAATACTTTGGGTCATTAACCTAATTGAATACACAAAACACAAAGGCATTGGATTATTAACCCCAATGACTTAGTCCCTCTGATATTTTATGCTCCCTAACATTGCCACTTATTAGTTCTATGAAACTCTAGGGCATTAGACGCTTAGCCTTCCAATTAATCCTTTGAGCTTCCATAATGATGCCACATGGCATAATCTAGCCAATTTTCAAAAAGCTTGAAATTGAGATAAGGTAAAAAATGAAAGAAACTCTAGCAAAAGTGGCTAAGGCAAGCCAATGAATAAATGACTAAGGTAAAAATCCATCAATATCTCAGTATTTAGATAAGGCATGATCTGAATTAAAACACCAAAGTGGCTCTAAAACTAGAAACATAATAAGATAAAATATACATACCTACATTGTTGCTACCAAGTAAAAAAAGAAGCAAAATCTTGCTTGAAGTGAAGAACATGATTCTAAACCAATAAAGTCATTGTTTTAGTCAATTTATCAAGTGAACACAGAGATTTTTCTCAAGCCAACATATCTAAAGGAATGGCTTGCTAAAAACCACTCCAAAGATCCAAATGTAATATAACTTCATCAGTTTGATTAAACAACCTAGTTGTTAGAAAGACATAAAATAGGCAGCAATTCAACTATTAAAACCTATGGGATTTTTTCACAAGACATCCATTTAATCCATAATAGCCTCAAAGGTTCAAAAAATTATTTATATCGTTATTACAAATAATAACCAATAGCTTATCAATTGTGTTATACTCATCCTAGCATAATCTTGATTCAATCATTAAATGAGACAGATTTAAAGGAGAGACCTATACAAAATAAAGAGATTGTTCTCAACAAGATTTAATCAAATACTCATGGTATTTTATTAGACAATACATAAGGCCAAAGATGTTTCTTTACCAAAATAACTCCTTCCCAAGGGTCTATATACAAATGGTCATATCTAGACATGACTCATTTTACAAAAAGGTTAAACATAAAGACAACATAAGTCTTTATTTATGACTGGAATAATAATACCATAAAACATCAATGTTTAATTCTTTCAAAAATTTAAATTGTTATTCCCAATAACAATCCCATATCTAATTATGTAAGTTATACTTATTTTTAATAAGTTTAATTTCATTAACTCTTCTCATTCATATAAATATAAATGCATGATGCTTAATAGACTAGTCACTCATGTCAAATATATAAGCAAATCAATTTGTTTATTTATTTGAAAATGCCCCAAAGGCTAAAGACTTTGATACATACAACCCAATATGTTATAAATTAAGCATTCACAAATAATTACGTCTCAGATTGACACTAAGGTCTCAATAACGGGAAAAAATGTCTTAATCCATAGTTGGAATATTATCAAACTCTATTTTTAACCAAAGTATTACACATAGGTTGGATGTTATAACATTAGTAATATTATATATTCATTCATATTTTATCATAAGTGAGATATATTTATTTTAGTATGATCAAGTGTAGAAGAACTAAGCAGTCTTAAATGACGTTCCACATCCACTTTCGATCATATGTTGGCCATTAGAAGGAAGGCTCACCACCCAACCTTTTGTAATCGTCAATTTGTTACTATAAACACCCTCAAGCTCAAGACTCCCAACTTCAAGCATTATCACTTGGTAAGGTCAAGGGTATATATCTAGGTAAGGGTATCTTAACACAAGGGAATGACCATGCAACACTGATATTCCTATCCTAGGTGATTACCCAAAGATACTTCTACTCTCAAATACAAAAAAAAATCTTTCAAATGATCATTCAAGTGAAGGAAAAAATTCATGCATATAATATTAATATAAAAGTGGTTATAACTAATAAGGCCCATTGAAATATTAGAATAGTAAAATGATATCTCACTCTATTACTTCCTTCTAATAGTCATGTGAGGGTTAAGCAATCTACCATCATGTCTCATCATAAGAGGGATTAACAATGTCCATCATGACATTAATAGGAGGGTCAAGCATTCTACCACCATGTCTAGCATAGGAGGGATTATTATTATTCCACTTTGAAGATACTACTCATAGACAACCACTACACTATGTCACAACAACATTAATACACTTAAAACACAAATTGAAACATCCAATTCAAACGAGGTGGAACACAACCTCTCCCAAGTCCATAACTAGGCAAAGAACTACATGGTGGACAACACACAACCATGGAAACACATTAACATAGGAAAGATAAACCAAGTGGTCTTATTCTCCTTCACGCAAGCAAATAAACAAAAAACTAGAATCATTTCATTCAAATTAAGGAACAATCTCTTTAAGGCCCTCAAATGGGAAAGCACTACATGGGGATGATGCTCAACCATGGGAAAATAATAAAATATGTGGAATATAAAAAGTGGTTTTATCCCCCTAAAATCAAGAAAATCTAATAATTAATATAATCATTTCACCCTAAATGAGTAGTATAAAACATAGGTTAAAAGGAATCCCACCTATCAACCTTTATACTATAGACACCAAAAATTGGCCACCAATGGATTTATACCCAACTTTAGAGAAATTCTTACCAACCTCTAAAAATCTAGCCTAAGAATTTCTAAATGTCTCAAATTTGGCTTCATAACCATGCAAACAAATCAACTTGATCCATAAAGTAATTAAATTGAATAAATGCATACATTGAATTATATCAAAATCAAACAAATGTTCAAATGCCTAACAAAGATTAATTAACTTAAAAATTCTAAACCAAATCTTAATTGAATTCATCCATGAGAAAATAAATTAATTATCAAAGAGGAAAATTCAAATATCCTAAAAAGCTAATCATTACCTTTTGTGAGTTGTCCAAATGCAAAATATCTCAAAACACACCTATTCCATGCTAATCATGAGATTTTTGACACCTTTTAACCGTAATAGGGTTAACTAAGCCAACCAAGGTTAGGATTTAACTCATTCCGATTCATTTCAAATACTATAAAAGAAATCCTAGAGATCTTTATTTAGAGAGCTTGGAACATAGTAGAGTTATAATGCAAGATTTGATTTATAAAGCAAATGCATAGTGTTATAATGTCAAAATCAAGCCAAGCCATCAAGATAATTCCAAGATAAACATGTTTCCAAGAGGATGTGGAGATAGTCAAACCCTATTTTTGAATAATTCTTGAGCACAATTTGAGCAAGCCAATGAACACATTATTTGGAGCATTCAAGGAAAGTAAGGAAGGTATGTTCCTTTACATTTTAGTTGAGATTTTTCACTTATTTTTTGTTCACCAAGCTTCCCCAATGATATATGCATGCAGGTGTTAATATTTTTTAGTGTGTTTTTATCATTTTGATTTCATATTGATACTAACACTTGATCTAACCTCTCTTCCATTGTCAAATTCTTAACATCACAAATGGCATGCGTAGTAGGACCCAATGTATCCCATGTGGAAAGGAGACCAATATGTAGATTTTAAATCTTAATATGGATGCTTGAAGCTCTCTAAAATTGATTTTATAGGCTTGTTTTGTCTGTATTTATTTTTATTTTTATCTCTCAAATCTACATAGAGACCAGTGATGATCATGTATAACTGGTAACGGTTTGGCCTAAACCACCCACAATTCTACCCAACCACCAACAATTCTATGAGACTATCGATGGTTGGACTACAAGTTAAAAAAACCATTAAATATTTCATTTTTATTCTTTTTACTAATTATATCCTTGATTTCTTGGTTTCAAAGGCTTTTAAACCACTAGACTTAAGTTTAACTTGCAGGTTTTCTCGATCTTTGAACTAAATAGGACTAACCTAATGAATTTTCCTTTTGTGGTTTTTCCTTTAAGATCACATGTCATCATTGATGGTCTTCATCATTTTATGATGATTCTACTTGATCATAGGTGGTTACCTCAAAACTATCAGTGGTTATCAGTGGTCAATGATCATTGTGTGAAATAACATCCAAACATTAGAGATAAAATTCAAACATCATTTGCCCAATCAAGAAAGTGATTCAGAGTAGGGGTTATTATCTAAAATTTTTAGTTTGAAATATTAATTTGAACACCAAATTTTCATGCTTAGACTAATCAAATATTTCATTTTGGGATTTAAAAGGAATTAGTCAAATCTTACACATTTTAATTTGGGTCTAAAATTAAGATGTTAGATCTTACACATTTGGTATTTGGTGCTTAAAACACATGTTTAAATTTTGAACATTTCAACTTGGTGTTTTAAAACAAACTTAGGAATCATCTTGCACATTTGGGCTTTGGTATTAAAAAAAACTAGATGGTCTTGATTTATTTGGTTTTTTATGCAAATATTATTTCAATTTTTCACACTTAAGCCAAGGGGCTAGTAACAAATGATGTCACATTTAAATTGCTACTCGAAATCAAAACTCACTTGTAATTGTTTGTAACTTGCTTTTTGATTATTCATTTTGAAAAAAAGATAGCACATGTATGATCTCCCCCATCCCCTATAGGAAACTCATGGGATCAAAAGTGTCTTTTTATTCCATTTTAGTCCCTAGTTCAAGGTGTATAAAGAAATTTTCCTAGGCTCTCCCCAAAACTTGAAAATTGGTGGGTGATCTAAAAGTAACCCTAAAGTCTTTCTACTCATCTTTTATTTTCATGCATTTTGGCTTGTGAAGGGGGTATCATTGCCTCTCACAAGTTATCTAGGGAAGTATTGACCTGGGGCTTTACCCCCTGATAGTGTTTCAACCCCTCTCCATAAGAGGGTATACAAACTAGGATTGTTATACTAGAATGATGGTTTGAATGGTTTAACCATCTTTGTTAGTGGCAAGATAAACCCATACATATGATAAATATAGATATCATATGTCAATGATCAAGTGATGGATGTATCGGTTGTGAAAAAGATAAGACCTTTTCAGAAAAAACTAATTGATGTAGACTCAATTGATGTGTTACTTCTATTGTGTGCATATGTGAAAATGTGTACACATGGAATCAATCTAGATGGTGGAAAACTTGTAGGTTTTAGTCAACCCCACATTGCCACACCTTGATAGGATTTAGGATGATATACTTATTTGTATTGTTGTCATTTATTCTTTATTGCTTGGTGTGTTAAAACAAAAAAAATGTTGTTTATACCATGTCATGAATGAGTCTTGTGTCCAACATTACTCCATTATTTGAGAAGGCATTATGCCATCCATTTGACACCTTGATTTAACTTTAAAAACATTTGTGTCAAAATGTTGAGTGTGAAACTTGATTGAGATGGGTACCATTGTGCTGCCCAAATCATTCCAAGTATTATGCCTTAAAAGTATCTAAAACATAAAAAAATTCATATATTTTAAGATTGGTAATGCCATTATGCTACTCAAATTGTTTCAAAAAGACTTATCTTATCTTGTGTCTCAATTATCATTGTTTAAACCAATCATTTGAGCCTTGTTGGATCTTTGTTTTAGCACAGTCATGCTATTCAAATCTACCTAGCTTATTGTCATCAAATCTTATTTTATCTTATTTGAGTCTTTAATTAAATTTTTAAAGCTCAGATCCAAACATTGATTGATTTTGGTTTAGGCCTTAATATGCAGGGGTTGATACATAGATCTTTATCTTTTGGGTTATGTAACTTAGGTTAATTTATTACTCAAATTTAGAAATTTTATTGTTTATGCCTTTATTTGATAGAATCAATCCATCTTCAAAGTGCCTTTTGTTTTGAGTTTTACACCCATTAAATCACGTTTATGTCTCAAAATCAAGTGCCTAGTCTTTGCCAAACTATTCCAAGTTTCCTAGATTAATCATCATCATCATCCTTTGTTTTAAGTCTATATTTTAACACCATGTTTGGACAAAAGTCCTAGCACAAACTATTTGATCCTAGCTTTTGAATCCACATTTGGATAAAAGACCTAGTAACATTTTCCTTTCTTAGTTTAGACCTATTTGGAACATGTTTGGAAATTAGAGTTTGGCATCTTATTTTTAGGTCATTCTACTTAACCTTGTTTGTGTAAAATATTTAACGTTAGACACTTGACTACTATTTTTATCAAATCTTTGCACCAAGATTTTTAGAGATTCAACTCCACCTTTGACCAAGCTAAATCATGTTTGAACTCTTTGTCTTTTCAGACATATCTTTTTAGAGTTTGTAAAATTCTAACCCCATCTTATTATGAAAAATTTACCATTTGATTTGACTATGGATCATTATACACGTAGTGGAACTATGTACAATCCAAGATATGGAAATTTTAGTACACTTTCAAGACCCTCATAGATATGACATTGTTTGGGAGATGGATTCCTATCCACCATACAACACTTAAATAGGGGAATATAATCAAGATACTTTGGCCAATTATTTGGTTAACACACCTTCATACATGGAGAAATATCAAGAAAAAATGGCCTAATATTTTGATTGTGTATCTATGGTTGTATAAAATGTCCAGTAACAACCTTATTATGAGATAATTCCATCAAACTATGAGGTAGGGCATGATAATTTTCAAAATCTACTAAGAGGACCTTATAACATGTCTTATCAAAAACAACAATTAGGGCTCTTCTAACAACCCTAATGCTATATTACCAATACCATATCAATATGATAATATTCTTGTCACATAAAGAGGTCTCATAGAGGACCACTTCATTCAAATACAAATAACATACTAGACATATCAAGATGTAGAACATAAATTTAATTAGATGACCATGCCAAACAAGCCTCTCATTGATTTACCTCCTTCAATAAGAGTTTTAAAATAATTGACTGGTCAATAAAATTAGGGTATAGAAACATTCACACAAAGCACTTAGATTGAAAACATTTTCAATACCCCAACTACTGAGGAAGTGTCTTCTGCTTCTACATAAAATAATGAGCAAAATGTAGTGGACAATATGTTAATAACATCCAATTTAGATCAAAGTGGTGTTAGCATGCAAACCAATAGTCAACAATAAAATGTGCCCTTAACTAACACCATGAGTGGTCAAAAAACTCAAGGAGTATGAGTTTATACATCCCAACCTCAACCAACTACTTATAATCCTCAACCAACTACTTCTTTTATCACCCAACAATAAGTATTAAGTAGTCAGTGAATGACTAGTGCCATATCACAATAGAATGTGACAAATCTTACTTCTCCCCAACAAGTGACTAGTAACATTCCACAATAATAGGAACCATTCAATCAACCCATGCAACAGAGGCATAACATTTTTCTACCTCAATAAGGGAAATCAATGTTTTACCTCACTAGGTAGAAATAAACATACCTCTTTAGTCACAGACTAATATATGGATCCAAAACCAAATGATATCTAACCAATAATGTGTAAATATTGGTTAATAATATATTTCAAATATCCAACATGCATCCACTTCATAATAGGTAGTCATGCAACTAGGGGGTTCCAATGTTCCTCAAGTACATATTAGGCAACAATTACTTTTTTTGTAGAATGTACCACAAGTTTAGAGATAGGGTCTTGGTTCACAAGTTCCCTCTCATCACCAAGGTATGATTAGTTAGAAGCATGTCCCTATTCAATCTCAACAGGCATAGTATGGTCATATACCGCCATCCCAACATCAATATTCCTAACATTAGGTGTGCATAACCTTTCCCAACCAAACTATTGCATTGTAATATGTGCCATTTCAATAATTGCACCCTAATATATGCATGTGTATTATTTGTCTATTTCTTATGTAATCCAATATACCCCAAAAAATACCTCCATCATACCTCAATCAAAGTAACCCACCTTTGACCATTCAACCATCACCTCAAGGAAATATACCCATAGATTTTCCTTGAAAAGAGTTACAATAAATGAAGGATGCAATTTTCACCATCTAATCTGGGAAACAAACCAAAAACTTCAAGTTGGATGATGTGTGTTCTTACCCTTTCAACATGGAGTACTTACATATACCATTTTCTCTAGGGTATGAACCACCAAAGTTTGAAAAATATAAGGGGAAAGGTGACCTCAAATCCCATCTAACAAAATTCTTTATTGCATGCCAACCGGTGGCTTATAACGATATCTATCTATTGTTTTAGTTTTGAAGAAGCCTATTAGGACAAGCCTTGGAATGGTTATTTAAATTACCAAAGAATTCAATTTTTGATTTTGATGATCTTTCAAATAATTTTATGCAACACTTATCTTATAATATCGATCATGACATTTCACTAGTAGACTAACATAATCAAAACAGAAACCATGATAAAGATTAACAATCTATCTGCATTGATGGAGAGCCCTTACAAGCCAATTTGCTCACAATCTACTAGATAATCAACTAGTCGTTGTATTTACCAAAAACCTACATAATGAGATATCTTACTATCTAGAGTTGAAATGTGCACATACATTCAAATAAATCATTGACAAAGGTTTGGTGATCGAATGAGACCTTATTAACAAATGGATCATTAAACTAACCTTGTTAAATCAGAACAATGGCCAAAATTAAAACTAGAATAGTGGTCAAAATCAACATCCACTCTAATCACAAGCATCATAATCTATATAGGCCAATAACAATGATAGACCCAAATAATTCAATCACAACAAGAATGTTATAGAGAATGAAGTAATAGAGTCATGACATGTCCAAATGGTGCAATCACCATCTACTCAACCTCCATTGCCTTGCAAATTTACTCCTAACTAATAACCTTTTTAGATATTGTGGCATGTGTAGTAAACATAATAGCCTAGACCAATGCAATAAATGTAATAGATGCAATAATCTATGCCTTTGTAAAACCTTCCTCTTCCAAGGAGAAATGTGCCAACTCATCATGCTTTTACTGACCTTAGAGAGCCTATAGAATCAGTTTTTTGCAAGCTCATATCAACTAACTTGATTAGATGGCATGTTCTAAAAGAACAATTTTGTGAAGGTATTAACATGTCAGACTGGTATAGGCTAGAACAATTCTATGATTTTCATTATGTCAATGGCCATAATTTGTAATGTTGTGTGTAAACTAGACATGTAATTCAAAATATATTGGAAAATGGAGAGATCACATTAGATCATGGAGATTCCACATCCAATTAAATCATTGTCATTTATCAGAATCCTTTTCCCCAACATAACAATCATCATCAACACCAACAACAATAGTGGTGAGTGAAACATCAACAAAAATAGTATCAAAAACCAAGGCCAAACCAACAGACTCAATAAAACCAACAAAAAAATAAACAATGCTAAAACAATGGACAAAACCAAGGTTAGAATGGTGTGAATAACTAATAGACCTACCATATAGTTGCACATGAATACAACTCAGATGTAGGCCATAACGCATGAGGTAACGTTACAACCATTTTAATTAATCCAAGACCAAGTATCAATCAAATAAGACCATTATTAATCATACCAAATCAGCGAAACCATTTTGGTAATCCTTCCTTAACTTGAGATTGCACACATGTAAACTAGCAAGTAAGGATTCCCATGTTAGGACCTTATACTGATAACTCATCATAAGCCTATAACCATACACAAGTGCATCACCAATTGAGACTTATCCTATCTGGTCCCCCTCCACCATCATTTAATAGCAATAATGGCCCTATATTTAATCCTAATTATGCAATCACAACTTAGCAGTCAAAGATTACCATACCAGACCCAAAACTATTTTCCACTTCACCCATTATCCAACCCACTATTATGCCTCAAAATAAGCCATTTACCACTATCCAATAAAAGATGTTTGACATTGTGGAATAATTACAAAAGATGCTAGAATAATTTTTTTTTTAAATTTATCACATATGTCAACCATCCACAAAAACATATTGACAGAGTTCCTTGGTCAATTCATAGTTCCAAATGACATATCCCTTGATAGATTTCAAGCTTTGGTTGGACACCTAACTCTAGCCTAATAAGTAAACTTCAACCAAAGTGATATGTCATCCCTTGGCCAATTGTATAATAATCCATTATACATAAAATTTTACATAAAGAGGTACAAGGTGAGATGTGTCCTCATAGACAATGGATCAGGTCTAAATATAGTGTCTCTAAAGCTTATCAAGCTTCATGGGTACACCTTAATAGACCTCCAAGTAAAATCAATCACCATCAAATTTTATGATAATGAAGAATGAGAATCATAAGGCACCATTAGCTTTCCAATTATCATTGGGCCCTTGACCTATGGCACACTTTACCATGTGTTAGATCTCAATTTATCATACAATATGATTTTGGGTAGACCTTGGTTACATGAGATTCATGAAGTCCTATCAAAATTACACCAGTGTATCAATTTTCCCATTCAAGGATGGAGGTTAGTATTCTAAGAGATTTGAATCCATATGAGCATTGCAAACATCTCAAGGCCAAGTTTAAGAGCTATAATTACCATTTTGGCATGAATTTAATCACCAAATAGAATAAAGGGAAATCAATATTTATTGATTTACCAAAGGCCAACTGCATTGACCTTGATACCCTTGATTCACTTTCCCACATTCCACCTCCTAAAATGTCCAATCACTATACCATCTCGAATAATGGCCCAGGAGAGTATTTGACCCATGACACCTTTCACATTACAAAGCTTCCACAAAACCCCAAGTCCTTTGGAAGACCAAAAACTAAACCACTAATGCAATGATAAAGAAAGGGTAAAGGCCATCAACATAGTCCAACATTTGTCACATTCATACTAGCCTCTAGTCAAGGATAAGACCCTCTCAAAGGTTATGAATCATGGTTATACAATGATAAATTGGCTGATTATTATAAAAATTCCAAGTATCCCATTCCTAATCGGATCATGAAAAACCAAGACTATGAAGGAGGAGGTCTCAGGGTAAATCAATAGGGAACACTTCAACCAATTTCTATGACTAATTATAAAAGAACCTATGGAATTGGATTTAAACTACTTGGGGGTGACCCCATGCATCTTATTTAAGTTCCATCACCAATGACTAGTGATGATGATGCTAGAAGTGAAGCAAAGTCTGATCATAGCCAATTTAATAACTTATCCCAAACCAATCTATTTAATAATAATGCCATTTGTACCCTTTGAATAGTCTATCATTATAATCCACTACCATTATATTATCTTCAACTGATAAACTAAGACTAATGAGAATCCAAGTACCATTTGATGAGTTTTAGAATGATGAACCCTTCTATGATTTTTTATGCTTTAGGGACAATGGTCCATTGGGAAATCATAAATCAGGGTTCTCAATCAAATTGGATATTGAAGCCTATTTTGGAGAGTAGGTGAACACCCTTAGCCAAAAGAAAATAAATAAAACATTGAGGTCCCAAAGTGAAAACCTCTTTGAGGCACTTTTTGACTAGGAAAAAAATAAAGATAAAGTCACATCCAGTAGTGAGAACCTATCCAAGGTGTCACTAGATAGGTGTGTTTAACCTTCTTCAAATTTAGACTAGGAGACCACCAATAATGAACTTGTCCACATATATAAGTTTAGTCTTAAAGAAGAACAAGCTTTTGATCAAATCATTCAAGATACTAATGCTGATGAAATTGTTTATGAATCTAACTTTAGTATTAAAGAACAATAGATATTTGATTGCATCATTTAAGAATTTCCAATAATATTTGTTACATGGCCATCCCTTTCATTAGTGGATTTTTATTCATCATGTCTAGGATAACTTGTAGAACAAGTCCTAACAGAATACTCTGACAACCAAATAGATCAAATATTTGCCCACTATTTTTAAAGATGGTTTGACCCTTTTAGTGGAAGACACAAAAAAGGTAAAAATCGAGACTCCAAATGACCTTAAATGGATTAAATTAGGTGCATCCCTCACTTAGGAGGAGCATGAAGTCCTTACAACCCTATTAGGGGGATTTATGGATATATTATCTTGGGCCTATTCTAATATGCCTGGTTTAGACTCCACCTTGGTTGGTCACCACCTTGTGGTACTTCTTGATGCCAAACTAGTGAGTTAAAAGTTACCCAAGATGCATCCTCATATTTTTTTATTGTTAAATAAAGAGTTGGAGAAGCTCTTGGAAGTGAGATGTATTAGGCCAATCGACTATTCTGAATGGATCTCTAATGTGGTGCTAGTTAGTAAAAACCCAGAAGTAATAAAAAATTGCACTAATTTTAGGGACATTAACAAAGCTTTCCCAAAGGATGACTTTCCATTACCAAAACTTGACATGATTTTTAACTCCATAGCAGGTTATGAGATTATTTCACTAATGGATATATTCTTAAACTACAATTAGATCAGAATCACACCAGAAGACCAATACAAAATAACATTCACCACTCCATGGAGAACATTATATTATTAAGTTATGCCATTTGGTCTTAAGAATGTAGGGGCCACCTAGCAAAGATATATGATAGTCATATTTCATGATATAATGCAAGACATTGTCTAAGATTATATCGATGACATACTAGGTAGATCAAACACCAGGGTTGATCATCTTGTAGCATTGAGGAAGATATTTGAGTGACTACATGAATACAAGTCATGATCAACCCTAAGAAGTGCGTCTTTGGCATCACATTAGGCAAATTGATTGGCTTCTTATGTCTTACAAGGGCATATAAGTTGATTCATCTAAAGTATGAGCCATATAGAGATGCCACCACTGACTATTTTGAAGCAACTCTGTAGTTTGCAGGGAAAAATTCAGTCTATTTGATGCTTCATATCTCAATTGGCTAATAAGTGCCATCCATTTATACATCTATTGAATAAGGGTGTAACATTTATTTGGGATAATGATTGTCAAAAATATTTTCAAAAGTTAAAGGACTATCTAGCAAATCCACCAATTTTATTGCCTCATATACTAGGAAAACCATTCCTTTTGTATCTATTAGTAACATACAAAGACCTAGGGGCACTTCTAGCTCAACACAATGATAGTGGAAAAGAGCATACTGTGTATTATCTAAGATGTACACTAGTTTTTATAAACATAATTATATGCCCATCAAAAAATCTTATCTCACTATGGTCTTCATAGCTCATAAACTATGGAATTACATGTTGAAAAATAAGACCATGGTCATTTCAAAAGTATATCCACTCAAGTAATCTACTATCTAAAACAACTTTACAAGGCCACATGGACAAATGGATCATGCTTATTAGTGATAACTTTACAAGGCCACATGGACAAATGGATCATGCTTATTAGTAATTTTGAGATAGAGTATGTGAACCAAAAAGATATCAAGGGGCAAGTTCTTACAGATCAACTTGCTAAAGCACCCCTTGTAGATACAAAGCCACTCACAGTCCAATTTCTTGATGAATCCATTATGACCATCATTAAAACACCTCTTGAAGAGTAGCACTAGAATCTATATTTTTATGGTTCATTCATAGCACATGGATCAGGGGCAGACCTTTTGTTTATCACTCCATAGGGGGTTCTAATCCCTAAGTCATTCAGAATCAACTTTCTTTGTACCAAAAACATGGCCAAATATGAAGAATTTATTGCAGGGCTTTGATAGGTGGTAAAATGGAACATACATCATCTCAAGGTTTATGGTGTTCACAGTTAATAATCAATCAGGTTACATACCATTTTTAGACCAAAGATGATAGGTTGGTTCCCTATAAGGCCATAGTTGACAATTTAAAGCAGTGGATTACTGACATCCAATTTGAACATATACCAAGGGCAAGTAACATAACAATAGATGCCATGGATACCTTTGGATATTTTAGTTGAAAAATAGATACAACTAAGGACTACCAATTTCTCATAGAAACTCTGCTAGTGTCAAATCATGAACCATCAACTATTTCAAAGATCTGCAATATTGTTGGTCTCATCTCTACTTAGTATTCTGACCTATATGCCTATTTACACAACCATGTTTTACCATCATAATTATCTTAAAATTAAAACAAATCCTTTATCCATAATTCCCAATGTTATACCTTATTTAGACTAACCCTATACTACCACAATTTTGATAGAACTCTACTTCGTTATTTACCTTTGGTAGAATCTATACTAGCATTATGGGAAGTTCAAAAAGGAGTATGTGGAGCCCACACTAACGGGGTAGTGCTATCTAAAAATATCTTGTGTATTGGTTATTATTGGCCAATGATATACATAGATGCAGTTGCATATGTCAAAAGATGTGATAAGTGTGAATGACATGCTAATCCGATTCATACCCCAACTAAGACTTTGAAACCAATGTTGACAGCATGGCCATTTTCTACATGGGGCCTTGGTCTCATTGGGAAGATAAACCCCACCTCATCAAACAACCATAAACATATCCTTACCACCACAGAATATTTCACTAAGTGGGTTGAAGATATACCCCTCACTTATGTGATTGGAAAGCAAATTTCTGAATTCATTTTCAACCATCTCATTTATCTTAATGGTATCCCTTCCAATATTATATCTAAAAATAGAGGATCATTCAATAACAAGGATGTTGAAAATTTACATAATGAATACAAAATAAAACAACACTTTTCCATGGCATATTACCCTCAAGGTAATGCCAAGCTGAAGCATCAAACAAAACCATTGTCAACATCTTTAAAAAGATTATCAATGATTTTGATCATGATTTACACCTTCATATATTCTATGCCCTTTGGGTGTACTATACCAGTCACCTCACCTCAACAAGAGCCACTCCATACTCACTTTTTTATGGTACTAAAGCCATTATTCCCATTGAGGTTGAGTTACCTTTATTATGCATCTCTTTGAAACATGTCCTAGAAGATAAATATTATTGAGTAGCTCACCTACAATAATTGAAGTTACTTGATAAGAAACACATGGATGCAATGAATAACCTTCAAGCATATCATAATCAACTCCATGGCCATGACAATCAGCACATGAAACATTGACAATTAAAACTTCAAACCCAAATAATACCATGACCAAAAAAATCATAAAGGCAAGTTCAAACCCGACTAGGTTGGTCCTTTCATCATTATTATAAACTATGGTGTAGGAGCATACAAGATCACCACACCAGATGGGGATGAATTTGATGAACCTATGAACATTATATACCTTAAGTGGTATTATGCTTGAGTGACTTGAGGTATTGTCTATGAGGATCATTTCAAGTTGTACCATATTATCAACATTCTTCTTTGTACCATAAATTTCTATCATTTTATCATCCTATCAACCTAGCAACGTATCACTTTGCCTATCATGTATCCATTCTACCCTTTCTTCTATCAACCAAAGCATGTTTTGATCTATCATATCCTAACCCATTTGACCTTGGTTCATCCATTGGATTCATGTTTTTTTCATGAATAATCATATCAGTTTTAGTAGTTATTTCAAACATTCCAAACAAAGGCAATATTTTTTAGCAGTATAATAGAATATTTGGCAGTTGTATCCTCCATTTATTATTCCCTTCTTATCATGTTTATTTATGTGAGTTTTATTATATTTTCCTATAGGGGAAAATCAATGTTTCACTTATCTTGATACTAATTATAACTACCTATGGGAAAATTAATATCATTGATCTGATCTATTGTATCCTAATTATAACTACCTATGGGCAAACTAGGGCCAACATTTGTTTATTGTGCCTTGACATACCAACTTGTCATTCCTATGATGTACTATGCCATCATACCAATTGTGCCTATTTGGTTTGAATTGGCTACTATACTGGTTATATTCTTCCACTATAAGGTGGAACTATTATGACCTGGGGTCATTTCGAGACTATGTGGGTCATGCTCAATATTTTTTGAGGTTAGCTCTATCCCCCTTGCCATCACACTCTTGATGTTTTACGAGCATCCCATTCAAGTTTGTTGTGCCCTTACCATTTTGTGAGCTTAAACTATTTAGTATCTCATCATTCACGATTGAGTTGAGATACCTAAAAAATTTCAAAAAAAAGATTTGCAAAATCATTTAGAGAAAACCAAAAACATTGATCACTTCTTTTCCTTAAGGATTCTGGGAACCCTTACTAAGTCACAAGAAAACACTTGTCACTTAGTTTTTTCGTTTGTTTTGTCCTTTTATCCCACACTCTCACCATTTTATGAGTTCATTCCTATTATTTTATCACATCCATCATGTGTTTATCTTATCATCATTTTCCTCCCATTTACTGAGACAACTACATTCATCTTGAAGTTACGTTGTATATATCATCCATGGAACTATGTAGGTAGTGTCTACTTTCCTAGTGCATATGGAGATAGCTCAACCACCCCCTTAATTTTCCTTTATTCCCCCATCATGTTTGTTTGTTATGTTATCACCTATTTTCTAGGGGAAATGTTCATCACATTATTCATGTCATGTTGTTTATACTAACATTGTGACTAACCTTTATTTGTTTATGTGCCTATGTATTTGATTTAACAACAATTGTCTTAATTTCAGGCTATGTGCGTTCATTGGGTGATTCCTTATGCACTTATTCTTGAATCCATAAATATTCATACGTCAACATTATCATTATTATTATTATTATTAGTGTATTGTTTTCTCTTGAATATTGGATCAAGAGTTAGTCCTTATGCATATTGTGGCCAAGTCCGCATGATGTTATATCATGATGCCTACCATCATGTGATATAGTAAAAATCAGCTTCAAGAAGTCTACACATCAATGCAACATCTATATCTCCTCAGTACTGACACTAGCAACAATTTAAATCATATTCCAAATAGAGTAATTA
Organism: Torreya grandis; assembly: GCA_037957365.1. Lineage (NCBI taxonomy): Eukaryota > Viridiplantae > Streptophyta > Pinopsida > Cupressales > Taxaceae > Torreya > Torreya grandis. The sequence continues at coordinate 2,394,070 of JARHVA010000277.1, read as the reverse complement.
AACAATAAAATAATTTTAACCTTTGTTAGTTCAGATGAGCATCTCCCTACTAGTAGGTTGTCCTAATTCATCTTTATCCTCTATATAAGGTTATCATCATCATGTTTTCAATCATCATCTATCAATCATGTTTTTCATAATCAGGGTCTAATGATTATAAATGCTTTTGGGCAAACCATTGTACACTGTCCTACCTACATTCTCAATGATTTTGACCAACTTTGGTCAAATCATTGTGTTGTCACCAATTCTAGTCATTTACTTTCTTTTGCCCACTTCAAGCATGTTTTTATCCTATTTATCTATCCTAACCAGGGAATCTCCATCTTCTCAATGATTGTAACCACCTTTAGGAAAATTATTGTGTTATCATACCACATTACCACTATCAGGGTACAATGCTTATAACTACCTTTAGACAAACCATTGTACACCATCCCACTTGCTTTCTTAACTATTTTGACCAAATTTGAACAAATCATTATGTTATCATCCCATCATTTTTATTTTTTTGGTCCCCTCATTTCCCTCTATCGAGGGACCATTTGTCTACCCCTTCACCAACTGCTCCCTTGAGGGGGCACTTGATAGTTCATTCATCACCGTTAAAGTCATAATCATGCTAAACATTATTATTCTTTGAAAATATATTATTGTGCTTATATTTTACAATGCCTTCCCAAATAAGGGTAGATTATAGACACCTAAAATTGGCCATTAATGGATTTATACCCAACTTTAGAGTAATTCTTACCAACCTCTACAAATCTAGCCTAAGAATTTCTAAATGTATCAAATTTGGCTTCATAACCATGTAAATAAATCAACTTGGTCCATAAATCAATTAAATTAAACAAATGCATACATTGAATTAAATAAAAATCAAAAAAATGTTCAAATGCCTAACAAAGATTAATTAGTTTATAAATCTTAAACCAAATTCTAATTGAATTCATCCATGAGCAAATAAATCAATTATCAAAAAGAAAAATTCAAATATCCACAAATATCCTAAAAAGATAATCATTACCTTTTGTGAGTTGTTTAAATGCAAAATATCTCAAAGCACATCTATTCCATATTAGTGTTTTGTTTTTCTCTATTAGGTTTTGCCTACATGACCTTACGGCCATTCTATGTCAATTAAGCTTCTTTAAGTTAGTTTTAAAAGGGTCACATAGGCTAATTATATTTTAATGTAATTATTTAATTAGAAAATTAGAGGCTTATTCATGTTGTCCTAATTTTCTCTATATGTACCCCACTTTTTCTTTTTCGATGGTTACACAAGTTAATGCAATTTTATGCAAGCAACCATATTTTGCAATATTGTCATGTGAAGACAAGCTTCTTCCTCCTTTGTAATTTATCTATGATTTCATTGCTACATACATACATTCTAACATGGTACAAGAGCCATTTTTTCTAATATCGTATCAATATTTGTGGTGAAATCTTGCTACATTCATTATTCTAGTAAAAGAAGGGTTTAGTGGGATTTCTTAGATAATTCATGCAAAACTTTCTATTGGACCTAGTTTTGGAATAGTTAAATTTTAGAAGGTGCCAAAACCTTATTATCAACTATAAATTTGACCTAGTTCTGAAATAGTCAGTTTTTTTCCCTTATTGGCATCTAAAGGCCTTATTTTTCATTTTTAGCAAAAAATTATACTTTTTACATTGTTGTGCAAAAATGCCTTCTGTATTTTCTTCTTTGGGTCAAAGTATCAATGGGTCTCTTTAAAAAATTTCATTGCTAAAGTATTTTGGATATTTTTGGATTGCCTTAATTTACATGCCATTAAAATTTTGTGCTACTTAGATCTATAGATGGTCATTACTTCAACTCAATAGTTGATCAACTTCAAGTTGCATGCTTTGGAGAGTCTGTTGACCAATCCAAACTTTCAGAGGTTCATTACTTGCTTGCAAACCAAATTGGGTTTTATAAGTTATTTTACTTTCAATTTAAGAAGTTAAGTAATCAAGGTTCAAAAACCTAAATTACTTGTTCATAAACCAAATCAGGTTTGTGGAAGTACTTTACTTAGGTTCTCAAAGGGTAATCACTTGTTAAGTAAAGTAGGTCTGAAAACTTGGTTTACACTACTGTAGACCAATTTAGATTTGTGTAAATACTTTACTCAGGTTCTCAAAGGGTGATTAATTCTCAAGTAAAGTAGTTTGGAAAACTTAGATTAGACTGTGAAGACCAAATCAAGTTTTTGAAAGGTCGTTACTTCAAATGGAAATTACTCCTCAAGTAAAGTTGTTTGGAAAACTCGAATTACATTAGGCAGACCAAATTGGGTTTTCAAATGCTCATTACTTCTTGACATTAGAAGTAAAGTAGTTTGAGAAACATGAGTTTCTCTTCCTAGACCAAATCGGGGTTTTGAATGCTTAATATTGCTTAGGTTTGTGAGGTATGACTACTTGAGTTTTTTGGAAAGGGTCCAAGAATATGCGAATTAAAAACTTATAAGTGCCATAAATTTCAATTTGTAGCTCCTTTTTAGGTTCTATTTTTTTTAAGTGCATATTTTTTCAAGATATACGTATTGGTAATATTATTTTAGACATTTTGTAAAATCAATTTTATTCATGGTTTAATGGCTTAAAACTCACTTCAATTTTTTTTGTACCTCTTTTTTTTTTATGCATTATTCATTGAGCTCGACGTTCCTCTCATATTATCTTACACTAATTACCCATAGATGCATTTTTGATGGTGCTAAATGTCCAATATTGAATGTGTGTTGTATTAAAATTTAAGGGGGGGGTCTTATTGATAGTTTAAGGGGGTACTTATATTGTGTGAAATCTATTTTTTGCTTTCATTTCAATCCTATAAATTATCTCAATCTAATCTACATTAATGGATCTAAACATTGAACCACTCACAACATTTAACTTCTTGAATGAAAGTCTAAAATACAGCTCACTTTGAGAGGTAAAGGACTCTATTAGATCACTATGGGTGAGGAAATTGAGCCGTCTATAGTTGAAAAAAAATTTAAGTGGTAAAATATATGTGATAAGGCTTATGGGTTCTTATGCTTGTTAATGTCCCCTAACCTCCTATTTCATGTTGAATCTGTAAAAACTCCCAACAAAGTCTAGACCATCCTAGACAAGATTTTTGGAGTGAAGGACATCATGAGATGGAGAATGAGCTCATCACATTGAGCCCTAGTGACTATGACATCCTACAAGACTTTTTTACAAAGTTGAAATCACTGTGACTATATTTGAAATAATGTGGCATTGAGAAAATAGATGATTAGTTGATTTTATCCATGCTTGCAAAATTGGGTCATGACTATTCAATTTTTGTCTCTTTATTTCATGCTACCAAATGTGCCCTTGCATCCACTTAGAAAATGCCATCATTTGATGAGTTTGTTACTGATCTAACTTGGAAGCAAGATAAATTAGTTCAAATGGGTGCATTGAAGTCTTCAAAATCACATGACTTGATTGTCAATCAAGATAAGAAGAAGCCTTTTAGTACTGGAAAATAAGAGAAGAAATAGTCTAAACTAGATCATGAGAACAAGAAGAATTAGAAATCAGATGCCAAGCCTAAGGCATCATCAAATGAGTCCTCCTCAAGTGGGAAACATAAAAAGGAGAAACTCTAATGAAAATTTTGCAATAAACTTGGGCATGATGAATCTCAATGCATGAAAAATAAGATTGACACCTTGACTAAGATGCTTAAGAAGAATAACATTAGTGTTGTTGAGTCCTAAACTTAGAACATGTCTGCACAAGATTATTCAAAGGATAAAGATAATGAAAAGGGTAAAAACAAGGGCAAGGCACTTGATGCAATAACTTCTCAACCATCAACTTGGGTTATTGACTCGAGTGCTTCCAATCACATGGCCTCCTCATATGATCTATTTTTAGAAATAGAGTCATGTTATGTGCCTTCAATTCTCATGGGTGATGACACTTCGATAGAATTTAGTGGTAAAAGATTGGTTAAAGTAAGTGATGGGATCTTTAATGATGTTTTGTGTGTTCTTTCACTATCCATAAATCTTTTATCAATGTATCAAATCACTCACATAGGTATAAGGAAGTGATTTAGTTCACACCTGATTCAGTGGTTATCAAGGAGTTACATAGTGACACCAAAGTGGATTATGAGAAGATAAATCATCAGTTTAGGTTGTATACCTTCTCACAATTTACCCCAGATCAGCCCTCAGTTGCACTACTTACTCATGCAGATGGAGTGAGCAAACTATGGCATGAATGGTTTGGAAATTTAAACTACCATTACCTATAGAAACTTAGTCATCAGGACGTGGTTTTAGGGTTGCCTAAATTCAAATTCTCAAATAGCCTATGTAATGGTTGTAATCTTGATAAACATCTAAAAGAAAAATATGACAAGGGCAAAGCAAGTAGAGCTAAATAGAAGTTAGAAATTATCCACAATGACATAGCAGATCCATTTCAAAAACCTTCATTCAATAAGACCAAATACATACTCACATTTATCGATGAATTTTTGAGGTACACCTAGATGTTTTTTTATCAAAAAGAAGTCTGAGGTCTTTGATCACTTCAAGGACTTCAAGGCACTTGTGGAAAAGCAATCAAATTATTTCATCAAAATCTTAAGGATTGATAATGGTGGGGATTATGTCAAAAATAGGTTTGAGTAGTTTTGCACATCAGAGGGGATTCAGATGTAACACACAATTCCATATAGTCCTCAATAGAATGGTGTGGCTGAATGTAAGAACTATTCTTTGAAGGAAATGGCCAACTGCATGTTTCAATCAAAGTCTCTTGTTCTTTAGTTTTAGGCTAAAGTAATCAACTATGTGTGCTACATTCAGAACCATGTTCCACACAAATCCTTGAAAGGAATCACTCTTTTCAAATCTTGGGATGGTCACAAACCCTCAGTGGATCACTTTTGAGTGTTTGGTTCACTAGAAATAACCTGTGTTCTCAAGAAGAAATGAAAGGCAATGGACCCTCAGAGTCAATCTTGTATATTTTTGGGGTATGTAGAGGATGTTAATGGATACAAGATTCTCCATCCTAAAACTCATGAGTTATTCATAGAAAAGAGTGTCAAGTTTCAAGAGGGCCCACTTAAACTCACTACTGGCACTCTAGACTCTTCAAAAGTTTCACTAGACATTGATTCTACCTTAGATAGTGACTTGGATCCACCCCAAAATCCCCTTAATGATCATGATGACTCTTCTTATTATTCAAGTTTAAGTGATGAGATTAGTGACAAGGATTCTCCTCCTCCATCTCACACTCACTCTTCATATGATGATGACTCACCTCTTGATTCTCTAATCTCATACAATTATGGTCCCACTTGGGCCAAACAAACACTTCAAATTTCTATAAAATGGGTTGAAAATCCATCAGAATAAGGCAAACATGTTCACAATTTTAGGGGAATTCACATACCTATCTGGCCATTGCCTCAGATCTACAAACCTTTCATGAGGCATCTATCATTCCAAAATGGGATTATGTTATGGAGGAGTATAGTTCCCTAATCAGGAATAAAACATGGGACTTGGTCCCTCTTCATAAATGAAAAAAATTGGTCCACTACAAATGGGTTTATCAGACTAAGTTTTGTGTAGATGGGTTTGTTGATAAGTATAAATCTCATCTGGTTGTAAAGGGGTTTTCTTAGGTGCCTGTCATAGACTACTCTGAGACATTTTCACCTGTATCCAATATGACATCTATTAGACTCACTCTAGCCATCACAGTTACAAATCGATGCGATGTTCACCAAATGGATGTCAAGAGTGATTTTCTACATGGTGACCTCAAAGAATAGTTTACATGGAACAACCACAAGGCTTTGTGGAAGATTCCTCCTTGGTCTGCAGACTCAGTAAATCTATTTATAGACTCAAATAGGCCCCTCAAGCATGGTATGACAAGATGGACTCCTTTCTCCTTAGAGTTAGGTTCACTAGATGTCACTTAGATTCAAATGTCTACATCTTGTGACAAGATGATTTTCTATTAAACCTAGTTTTCTATGTGGATGACTTGTTGATTATAGGGAGCACCTGATCATCCATCTCAGTAATGAAAACTATATTTTTAGATAGATTTTCAATGATAAACATGGGATTGTTACATTAATTTCTCAAGATTGAAATCATTCAATCAGATTTTAGGATAAATTTATCACAATCCAAGTATTCTCTTGATTTATTTGTGAGGTTTAACATAGTTGATTATAAGCCAACTCCTACTCCCTTATTTTTTGGTGTAAAGCTTGAGGTTGACTGTCCTACACCATTGATTGATGCAAGCCCATATCACCACCTTGTGGGTAGTCTTATCTATCTCATACATACTAGATCTGATATATCCTATGCAGTTGGCATGGCCTCCTAGTTTATGCAGGAGCCACATGAATTATATTAGAAAGTAACTAAGTGGATTCTTTACTACATTCAAGGTTCACACAACTATGAGATATACTACAAAGTAAAAATAGGGGTTGATTTGATCATATACACATTCAAATTGGGATGGAGATATTCAAAGTCAAAATTCAACTTTAGGCTACAATTTATCACTTGGTTTGGGTCCAATAAGTTGGTCAAGCAAGAAGCAACATGCAATTGCTTTATCATCTATAGAGGCAGAATATAGAAGGACTATCAATGCCACCACTAAGGTAATTTGGCTTCATAAGATTCTCACTAAGTTTGGTATCCATTTTCATAAGGCATCAATCATCTACTGTGATAACCAAAACACTATCTAGATTTACAAGAATATTATTCTCCATCAAAGGACTAAACATAGAGATTCACATGTACTTCATCAGGGATCTTATCAATGAGCAAGTCATTGATCTTTGATACTATCCAACATTAAAGTAGATTGTAGATATTTTAACCAAGCCCTTCACAGAGAGTAAATTTGTTCGTCTATGAGCTCTCATTAGGGTTAGGGCTGCTCCACCTTCTTTCTCCTATGGAGGTTCTTTACTATGTACTTGGGTACCTCATCAAGCTTTCAATGCTAGGACCTGATTCTCATCT